>OY728132.1:163486910-164709097 GCA_963277665.1 Viscum album | reverse complement strand
AGGGAAAATAAACCCAATGAAAAATATATATTCTTATAAAATAAACCCAGATGAGAGAGAAATGGGACCTCTATATCACAACCTAGCCCAAGATGATGAGTCTGCCTGAAGCTCTAAAAGGGTCTATCTCTGATTCCCAATATCTCATGTATCCATCGAGGTAACCATATGAAGGATCCACAGCTTGTCATTGTTCCACATGTTTGAGGGTGAATAATCTATAATATAGTATCCACACCCAAGTAGGTCAAGGGGGTTCCAATGAGTAGGTAGTGGACCCACTCTCTAGTCCATCAAGGGGTTCCACTCAGTAGGTAGAGGACCCACACCCTATTCCATTATGCAGTTCCACTTAGTAGGTAGAGGACCCACGCCCTAGTCTATTAGGGGGTGCCACTAAGTAGGTAGAAGACCCACTCCCTATTCCTTCAAGGGTTTCCACTTAGTAGGTAGATGACCCGCACCTTATTCTATCAAGGGGGTGCTACTCGGTGGGTAGAGGACCCGCACCCTCATCTGGCATGGGGTTCCACTCAGTACATAAAAGACCCATGCCCAATTCTATTAGGGGGTTCCACTCTGTATGTAGAGAACTCATTCCCTAGTCAATAAATGGGGTTTCACTCAGTAGGTAGAGGACCTGCGCCCTATTCCATCGGGGGGTGCTACTCAGTGGGTAGATGATTCTCACCTTGATTCCATCAGGGGTTTCCAACCTTGGTCTCTCTATGATTATTATACCTGATCATTTTCATTATCAAGGATTTCATAAAGAAGTTTCACACACGTAAAATTCCATGTTGTAACTCAAAATCCACTAAAAAGGCTGCTATCATGTTCTATATAGAAAACTGTTTAGGATATTCTACTCATGGGACAAATTCTGAGCCCATACAAAGGAGATGTTCAAGTTGTAAGGTTATCATATGGATACATGGCTTATATGGATTCCATGCAACATGTGGTCCCACTCTTATTCCTAGCCATTTTATCTGCTAGACAAATATCAGAGTCCATGTCACTTAACACAGTGTATAAGGGGGTCTACATGGTATTTCTCAGCCACCTGGGGCCTACCTGTTTTCTCCTGGTCATTCTCGTGTTCGTCAGTCCATCCTTGTGTACCTGACTTTGTACCCAGCTATTCCTAGGTACCATCAAATTCCTATTTACTCCTAGATGATATGGAATTTCCTCCAACATGGGGTCCTCTCCGTGTGAATTTGGAACATGTCTCAACCATCTAGGTAGGGTCACATGGTGTTTGGGCTCAACCACACAGTGTGTGACACTTATCTTCCCAGAAACCCTAACCGCCAGAGCTCGGTGGGGCTACACGGCAGGTGTTCTTATACTACATTCCATGTAGTCAACGTTTTTGTAGAAATTCGTGTTCTTCCATGAAATTTCCATATCGATGATCATCTCCATAAAACTCTCCATTTAACCACCCAAAATTGGTGGAGGTCACCTTTGTCCATCGTTTACTAGCCTTTGGTGGCCAGAAAACGGGTTCTAATAACTTGTCGTGGTTCTTTGCACATCTAGTGTTCTGCCCATATCCCCTCATCATCCCAAATCCAAGATCTAAAAAACCATCACCTTTATACCCCAAAGAATATAAATTCATCCTCAAACCACCATCCCAATCATCATTCGCACAACCACCTTGAATTTTAGGGTTCGATCATGCTCGAACCCACCCCAACAATATCAAATCGTGACCCCATAGTCCAACAGTGAATAACATGAAGAAATTTTGGGGGAAATCATAATAAGTAATGGTTATAAACATCATTGTCCAATCATTCTTGGACTATGATTGAAAAGGGTGGAATTTAGGGTGAGATCATGGCATTAAAGTAGTAAATTAAATAAAATATTAATTCATTAAGGAGCTCATGTAAAGGGTAGGAAAATAGAGATCAAAATAATATATATATATATATATATCTATATCTATGACCAGAATTTTAATCAAATGTGGAAACCAAAATTGAAAATCCCCACCTATATTTAGGATTGATCGTTGGGGAAGAACGCATTCACTAGTGATGAGAATGATCTGCTACGTTTTCTGCCTATCGGTCCACCTCGATTCGATCATTGTTCATTGTTCAATATTGACTTACCAATGAACAATGCTCTAAAACTCCTTTTAAATACTCCTAAAGTAGTATAGATAACCCTATAGATTTTTAATAATAGGCTATTTATAAAGGATTTTGATTAGGTTATTTAAAATAAAATAAATAAATGTAATAATTTATTTTAATTAAATTCACAACCAATGGCTTCCTCAACCAGACATCTGGTGATGACTAACATTAGGTCATACTTAAGGTAAATATGAAATTATAGAATAAATAATGGTCTTGGATTTATAATCAAAGGATATTCTCAAGATATATCCCCTTATTTCTAAAAAAATTGTGTGTTGTGATATTAATATATTTCATATTTTTATAATATCAATCCTGGACTCACCGGGCCATGGAATCTCATATTTTCTTTGTGCCTAGCTTTGAAAATATTCTTTAATATATTTTAAAGTCTTATAGTGTAAAAAAGGTGTTACTAAATTATTCCCCCTTTAAGGATTTTCATCCCTAAAAAGCACAAGATAAATAAAAAGTTGGGGATACTAAGCTCACATATAGATCTCTCACTCTCAAGAGATCTCCTTCATGTCTCTCTATAACCATGAAAAAAATCATGCATCATAGTTGGAGGAAATAATCTAAGGTACCCCATGGATCGATATGATCTTCTGCACATATAAAAATCCTAGACTCTCCATTGAACTATGTTCCCCAATGGAAAGTAAGTGGACCAACTTCGGGAGTCAGTCTACAATCACCCAAATAGAATCACCACCTCTCATTGCCATAGAAGACCTATCATAAAGTCTATTGATATTTCATCCCATTTTCACTCTGGGATATCAAGATGTTGTCTTAAATCTACATGATCCTTGTTCTTAGCCTTCACTTTCTAACATGTGATACAATGAGAGACGAACTCAATGTCACTCTACCTCATACTAGACCACCAAAAATTACACTAAATATTCATGTACATATTCCCTACATCGAGATATACTGCTATAGGAGAAGTGTAAAAATCCCTCATCATCTCCTCTCACATTGTGACCAAACCATTTTCCTTCCTTGGAAAAGGACGGTTTGTTACCAACCATTAGAAAATCAATCTAGTTAATCTTATAAAGATATCTAATCATGAAGAACCTCATAGTTGATGTCACCCAACTAAAACTGCCTCATATGTTCGAGAAGAAGATGATTAAACACCAATGATTGAAGGTATGCTTCACCCTTCACCTCCTCTAGGGTTAGCTGCAAGGAAGCCAACTACTCAGGTGCCTCTTCCACCAAATGAAAATAGGTCTTCCCACTAAAGGAATTTTCCACCATTTTTTCCATCATAGGAGTATATATTATCTCGAAGTCATAGTATTACAAGAAGTAAAACCAATGCCTTTTTCTCAAGTTCATATCTCTCTATGTGAATGTATACCTTCGAATCTAATATCCTATTTAATGAAAAAATTTCTCTCCAAGAAGATAGTGTCTCTACATATTCAGAGCGAAGACTACCGTAGTATACTCTATGTTGTGATTCAGGCAGTTTTACTCATCGATTCTCAACTACCTCTACCCATATATCATCAGTACCTTCTTAAGGATAAAAATTTATTTGATTCCATCTTTATATGTATAGAAATAGACTACATACTTCATACCCTCCCCTAGTAGTCTCAACATAGGAGAACTGGTCAGCCTCAGTCTCAACTATTCAAAGGATCTCTGACATTTCTCAATCTAAGAAACCATTTTCCCTTTTCACATAAAGGAATTCAAATGGGATGTAATCCTGGAGAATTCCATTATGAACCTCCTATTTTAACCCACCAAACCATGAAAACTTTTCACCTCTAACGTGATCTTGGGTGGATTCGAAGCAATCACTTAACCAATCTTCACCAGTTCTACAACTAAACCATTCCAAAAAATTAAATTCCATAGAAAGTGAACCATACAGATCCAAAACAGAAACTTTGAGAGCTTAACATAAATTTTAATCTCCCAAAGTAAGTCTCAAACCATCATCAAGTGCTCTGTATGACCCTCCTTTTTCACAGAGTGGATGAGCATGTCATTGATGAAGACAACCAAAAATTGTTCCGAGAATGGATGGAATATCTAGTTTATCAAATCCATGAATATTTTGAGTAATTAATCACACTGAAAAGTATCACTAGGAACTCAAAGTGTTCATAGTGACATTGGGATGCCTGATTCAAAACATCAACTTCATGAACCCTCGACTGGTGGTAGCCAAACCTGAGATCAATCTTTGAGAACCAACTTTCACCTCATAATAGATCAAAGAGGTCATTAATACTCAGAAAGGGGTTCTTATTCTTTATCGTTACTTGATTCAGGTGACAATAATCAACACAAAGTTGTAATATCTCATCTTTATTTTTTAAGAACAAATCTAGAGCTGTCCAAGGGGACACATAGGGTTATATGAAACCCTTCTCTCGATGGTCCTCCAACTACACCCCCAGCTATTGAATCTCAATAAAAAATGTATGATATGATGCATAAGATATTGGTATATTACCATAGTGAAATTCAATGCATAATTAAATCTCTTAACTCATAGTTAGTCCTAAAATGTCCTTAGGGAAGAATTCTATAAATTCTTGTACTATTGAAGGAATTCAAATGCATGAAGAGACCGCCCCACCAAGGGCTAAACTCACTAACTAATTTTTGATGGGATACAACCTCTTTCTCATAAGACCCACTCTCTCTACCATGAGATCTCTGTCACCCAAAAAATATAATATCATGTCATCTATCTGAATGCATTTGACCCAACTGTGATAATAATCAATCTAGGATAAAACCATAGACAACTAGTTCATACCCATGATGACATCATAATCTTTGATTATAATGATCAATATGTCTCATGTGAAGTGATATCTTGCACTATCAGAATATAAGTGATATTAAAGAATCAAACCCAATCAGAACCTCTAGAAAAAAAATTTGTGCTAAGGTCTCAATGGGGAGCTCTATCTCTTGCATGAGGGATAAAAAAATGAAGTATTGACTCATAACTATGTCTAAAAGTACTGGATAAAGTGTAAAATAAACATATACCATACCTCATATCATCTCATGAGTTATCAGGTCATAAGTATCCATGGACTACAACTACCTGCATACCTATAAACCAACTCCCTAAGCCTAGTATGGACCACTTGGTGATGGTGATAGAAGTATCTCATAGCATTTCCCACCACCAAAATCTCCTCCTCCTAGAGACCCTCCTACTCCTCTTCCAACTCAACCTCCCTAGAGATCTCCCTCTCTATGCTTGGGATAACCATGATCGCAATGATTCCTCTTCCATGGTGATCCATCCACTGATTTTCTACCCCCCTCAACATGAAAATTCAAACAATAATGTTCCATGTAACCATGCATGTAACATGCATAACATCACCCCTATCTGATATGATATGGTCCTCTGTGTGAACCCTATACTACATGTCCATGTGACTGAGACAAGCTATCAGAAGATATCTTACACCAAGACCATGATAAATGACACCAACTAGTTGTTGTAGATGAATCTACCCCATGAAGCTCACTAGAAACTCAGGCTACATAAATTCCCTTGGATTGTAAAATCTCTATCACCAGTGCCCACTCTGGCACTCTAGCATAGGTGGGAATGAAAAGGGGGGCCACACTGGCTTGGATGTCTTAGTGAAGACCCTTCTCAGACTTCTTCACCCAGAAACAACCATATTGAACCATGATGAGGGAGTACCATGTGAGGTTAGTGAAGCTCAAGAAATACTTAGTAACCATCATACTACCTTTTTTGAAACTCCAAAATTTATTGAGTCTAAACTGAGTACAAGCATGAGGGGTAATACTCCTCAAGAAATGGCTATTTTAATTCAATCCATGAGTGTTCCGACACATCATGTGTTTATGTGACTAGACTCCACCAGTGCCCTACTGCGCTAGGAAAAAGACTGGCTTCCAGCACAACTATTTGATCAGTCGGGGTTTGCATGATCTTGAAGACTCTGATTACCAACTCAAGTTAATCCCTTGATTCCTAGGTAACTATCTCGCCACAAAACCTCATTGGACTATGGAACTGGAACTTTCATATTGCACTAAGTTTTCATGCATCTTCATCCCATCCTATGGGTATTATCTGTTTCTTGAAAGGCGGGAGTGCTTCTACCTACCTTCCTGGAGGAAAGATCTCTTTAGATGGCCCATAAACTAAGGTCTTACCACTCATCATGTTGTCATTATGATCCTGAATCAGTATCCTAAATGTATATCTTCAAGGAGACATCATGAAAGTGATCAAGACATACTATAGTAATATGATTAGATATATATGGGGATCTCAAGATAGACATCCAAAGGACTCAGTCCTATATAATGCATGTACCATTGTTCATTGCAACCAATTTCTTAGTATTATGAGTCGATAAGTAGGTATTTAGAGCCCTATTGAATGGATATGTTGGTCACCACACCAACATTGGGTTCCCTAGCCATAAATTCACACTAAATACATTTTGTAATAGTTTTCCTAATTCAAAACCAAATAATCACCATGGATCTAACTCCAACTTCGACATGAGGATGAACCAACTTTGATACCACTCTATAACGACCCAAACCATTGAGGACAACTTGTATGGTAGAAGCCCGAGCCACCACAACCTCATTCCCACCTCTAATATTCTATGGGCTGACGTTAAGTGCTGAGAAGGAATAACATAAATGGGAGGACTTTTCCAAGTGTACTTTTAGGAACGCACCCCGCCATCTGCATGCAACAATGCATATAAATAATGAAATGGTTTTTAAGATATAGAGTAAAAACTATACATGAAATAAACTATGGGGAATACATCAGAGTATGATAGAAGAAAACCAAAGTGTAAAGGGGGAAAATAGATACCCAACCAGAAATGAATTCCCAAGCTAACAATCACTATAATAAAGAAAATATAAGAGATCCCAACTTCTAATCTCTAATAACAACCATCATACGTGTTCTATGCACTTAAGTATCCATGTGATCCACTAAAATCAGAGTTGATTTGTCTATCATTCATATAATACAAAACTCATGTGGGAAAATCCCATGTATGGGTGAGTATATACATACCCATTAGGTCACCCTGAAAACTGAAGGGGGAAATAGAAGATATGATAGAATTAGTTAGATAAACCCTAATAAAGAGGGAAATAGATACTAACAACACACATATATATATATATGTACGTAAAATAAACCCATATGATATAGAAATGGTATTTCTATATTATATCACAACCCAATATGATGAGTCTTACTGCAACTCTAAAGGGTCCATCTTAGATTCCCAAAATCTCATATATCTGTTGTGCTAAATATGTGAAGGAACCACACATTGTCATTTTATTACATAGTCGATGGGTGAAAATATCTAATAGAGGACCCTTTCTCTAGTGTATTAGGAGATTGCCACTAATTAGGTAGAGAACTCATGCCCTAGTCCATCAGGGGGTTCCACTTAGTAGGTAGAGGACTCACACCCTAGTCCATTAGGGGGTGAAAATCAGTAGGTAGATGACCCATGACATAGTCTATTAGGGGGTTCCACTCAGTAGGTAGAGGACCCACACCCAAGTCCATTAGGAGGGTTCCACTTAGTAGGTAGAGGAACCACTCCCTAGTCCGTTAGGGGGAGCCACTTAGTTGGTATATTACCCACAGCCAAGTTCATCAGGGGGTTCTACTCAATAGGTACAGGACCCAAACCCTAGTCCAATAGGGGGTTTCACTCAGTAGGTAGAGGAACCATCCCCTATTCCATTAGGGGGTTCCTCTTAGTAGGTAGAGGACCCATTCCCTAGTCCATCAATGGGGTTCCACTCAGTGGAAACATTCCCTGACGCTACCGGGGGGTTTCCAACTCATCCTCTCTATAATGATCCCGCCTGATCACTACCATTGTCAAGTTTTGTCTAAATAACCTTCATGATTGGAACATTCCATGTCACTTCTTAAAATCCACTATGAAGGATACGAATGAATTTTACATAGAAAACTACTCAAAATAGGATACTCATGGGAAAAAATATTAGTCTATATGAAGGATATGCACAAGGTGGAAGTTTCTCATATGGGTACATGGTATTTATGGGGTCCACACAACATCTGGTCCCACTCTACTTCCAGGACATGTTCTCCTCTAAACACATATTAGAGTCCTTGTCATTATACATGGAATGATGGCGGTCTACATGGGGTGTATCAGTCATCTAGGGCCTACCCAGGTGCTCTTGGTTGTGCTTAGGTCCATCGGGTCATGTCTATGTACCAAGTCATGTGTTTGGTTGTGCTCAGGTACTGACTCATGCATGTGTACTCCTAGAGTACACAGTGTGTCCTCTTGCACAGGGCCCTCAGTTAGTGCATCTAGCACAAATAGCAGCCACTTTAGGAGGGTCACATGGAGTGTGGGTCTGACCACATGATGTGTGATCCTTATCTTCCCTGAAACCCTAGTTGTTGTAGCTAGGTGGGGCTATATGGCATGTGATCTTCAATTACACTACATGTAGTCAAATTTTCCCCAAAAAATCAAGTTCTTCAATGCGATTTTAAGATATGGATTTATAATCATGAATTTATCTACTTGACCACCCAAAACAGGTGGGGGAACCTTTGGCCATTATTCCCTTACCACCGATGGCTGAAAATGGATTATGATCATCCGTTGTTGTCTGTCACACGTCCCTTGCCTTGTATGTCGCCCATCGTCATCCTGAATTTTAGATCTATGGAAACCATCACCCACATCCAGAAAAAAAATCTTGATCCATCCACAAATCACCTTCCTAATTTTCATTTAGAAAAACTTCATGAATATGATGATTCGATCATTCTTGAACCCGCCTTGGCAATGTCGAATCGCAGCCCCGTAATCCAATGACGAAGAACGTGAAGAAAGATGGGGGAAAACACAATAAAAATGGTGATATACATCATTTTCCAAATGTTATTGGACTATGATTTCAAATAATGGAATTTATGATGAGATCATGGCATAAAAAGAATAAATTGACTAAAATAAATTAATTCATCAACTGGCTCATGCAAATGGTGGGAAAACATAGATCAAAAGAAGATAAATATATATATCCATGCTAAATATTTTAATTAAGGGAGGAACCCACAATTGAAAATCCCTAACTTGATTTAGGACAGATCATTGGTGAAAGACACATTCTCTAATAAGGAGGATGATCTAATGTGTTCACTGCCTATCAATACACCTCGATCTGATAATTGTTCGTCATTTGATCTAGATCTTCTAATAAAGAACACTCTAAAACTCCTCTACAATCCTCATAGGATTATGTCTCTAACCATATTGATTTATCATAAGAGGGTATTTATAGAGTATTTATAATATTTCATTTAAAATAAAATAAACAAATTTAATTATTTATTTTAACTTAATACACCACCAATGGTTTCCTCAATGAGACGTTTGGCGCTGACCAACCTTAAGTTGCATCTAGGGTGAACCCCATATTCTAGAATCAACCATGGTCTTATATTTCTGATCCATGGAACTGATTAGGAGATATCCCATTATTTATGAAAAAGCTACATACGTGTGATATTAATATATTTAATATTTTTATAATATCAATTATGATCTCATAGGGCCTCAGAATCTCATGTTGTCTCAGCACCTAGCTCTAAAAATATTCTTTAATATATTTTAAAGCCTTCAAAGGGAAAATTAGGATCAATACATGAGATTTATCATCGATGGTCTTTCCCAGTATATTTATCATATTTGTAATCTTTTTTTAATCTAGGATACATTTGAGAAATAGATTCCTTGGTTTTTATATAAAATATATCATATTTAATAGTATAATTATTTAATATCATTTAGTTGACATTTGATGTCCCATCATGAGACCCAAATAAGTTGTCTGAAATTTCTAAGGAAATGGAACATGCATATATTTTATTGAATTCATCTTCCTTAATGAACAATATAAAGGATTAATATCTTTGAAATTACAATCAAAAGCATCCTTAGTGAAATCACTCCATTCATCTCTAGAAACTTTATGTTTTTCATGTTAATCTTCAATTATAATCTATATATCAAAACCAATTATTTCTAGACTTATTTTTCTTTTAATTTCCAACTAAGCATAATTAATAACATTAAAGTAAGGAGGTTTATTGGTAGAAGTCCCCTTAGGCCAACTATTATCTATAAAGATAGATATTTAGAAGTGATAGAAATTTAAATCTATTGGTAAAAAACTTGATTAGTTAAAAGAAATAAAATTTCTTTGATGCCAAATTTTGTTTAGAGTAGAGTACTCAAGAGGGGGGTGAATTGAGTATCCAATAAAATGCTCTATCAAGAATAATTTATAAATAAAGAAACACCTAGTTAACAAGTAATATAGGTATATAAAGCTTAATTATTTTTAGTAACCCTTCAGAATTTTGATTAAAACTCAACTAGAATAATATTAGGATTATTCCAAGATTTTTATATTACTCTAATAGTAATAAATAGTAAAAATATTACAAGTAAGAGTTAACTGTAAAAGTATAATTTTGTTAAACATATTTCAAAAAATAAATAAAAACATAGTAAAAAACTTTGAAACACAAAGAAGTATAAAAATAAAATAGGTTTAGTCTCAATACAATATTCAATCCTCTCCACTTGACAATAACCTACTTCCATGTACAGTTATTACAAACAAACTTGATCTACAACCTAGATTTAGTTTTATACACAACTATACACAGGCGGTCTAGGATACACCCATCCTCTTCTATAGTTATTATGGGATAGGATTTATAAATAATAAGTAGACATAGTATCAAAGTACTCACAAATATAATACAAAATATAGTGATCAAGAAATAAATAATTATATTAATCACAACTCTAATGTAATAAAAATAGAGTTAGAGAAGTGAAAAGAATTATAAATCAACGAATATTGGAGTTCTATTGTTCTTTAGATGATTCTTCTTAACTCGGTGTCTTCTTTAAGTAAGCAGATGACGTGTGAAGATAAGTGTATGCTCTCAAATGTTTTGATGAAGTTTAGGAGAGAATAGAGTATAATAGATGTTAAAATAAAGAAGTGGTTCATGTTTTTATGCTCAGGAAAATTTTTGATATGTGTGTCATATTTTTCTCTCACTTGTTCTCCTATAAAAGAAAAACTTACAATGAAAATAGCTACTGAAAACAAAAAATTAGAAATCCTAGAACTCACCATGAAATATGGGGTCATTAGATGTGTTTTTCCATCATTTAATTCTATACAAAAAAGTCGTTGGAATATTATATTTAACAAATATAATACCCACTTTTGGGTATGATCGCTTTATGTTTTCCACGTTAGCTTCTATGATATCATAAACACTTTATGATAATTATGATTGGATCCCTTGAAAATTCATATGGTCAATCACTTTAAACTTACAGTTGATCTAATACATTTTCACAGTCTAAATACTTTCCATAATCATTTCACTTATCCATGTGGTCGCCTCATCACTTTACCAACAAAATCCAATTTTCCAATACGGTATCTTCACTTAAACATGTGGTTGATTGGAATCATACAAAATCTCGATTAGTTTTTCAAAATCCATATTGTGATATGGTTAGTCTGATTTCATCATGCGGTTAACTTTAAATCAAGGTGTGGCTTCTCCAATGCTTTGTGAAATTTATAACTTTCACATGGTTGCTTCAAACTAGCTTTGTGGTCGCAAAGTTTCCTGTGTGGTTGATTGAAGAGTTAGTGAGAAAACATACACAATTGATCAGATGGGCATATGACCGATCCACTTGTCATGCAGCTGATCTAAGAGTAAAAAACAATGAACGATGTGATCACTTGAGATATAACATGTGGTCTATTGAGTACTTTATGAAGTCTTCCACAGTCAATGCACCTATTTTGTAGTCTCTCTGATACTTTTTCAAATCTGGATTGTCCAAACTTCTTTATATATCTAATGGACTCTTCATGTGGTTGATTTACCACTTTGTGAATTTTAATTTTTAAAATCATGGTCGATAGTCTAACTTGCTAAAATTTACGGTCATTTCAGGACATAAGAAAATTTCTAGTATGTACCAGAAAAAATATTTTCCATTCATAAAACATAGAATTGATTAGATATAATATAAACATTATTTTTTATTATTAAAATGAGAAATTGTTGTACAAATCCAACACAGCTTATTGGGGGCGGGTTACACTGGGAAGTTAAAGGTGTGTTATAAGGGGCTAAGTTTTTGTTCAAAACACACACACAAGCATAATATTATTAAATACATAAAAAATTATTATTTATATTTAAAAAAATATCATTAATTAACTAAATATGTAGCTATATATAATTATAATTAAAAATATTATTAATTATATTTAAGTATAAATGTATATATATTTATATAATATTATTAATTATATTTAAAATTGATTAAGTATTTATAAGTATATATTTAATAATAATATTTTTATTTTTATTTTAAAATATTATATTAATTATTAGTTACATTCATATCATTTATTATATTTAAAAACAATCAATTTTATATATATATATCTATATATAATTATT
Organism: Viscum album; assembly: GCA_963277665.1. Taxonomy (NCBI): domain Eukaryota; kingdom Viridiplantae; phylum Streptophyta; class Magnoliopsida; order Santalales; family Viscaceae; genus Viscum; species Viscum album. The sequence continues at coordinate 164,696,332 of OY728132.1, read as the reverse complement.
ATTAATATAAAAAATTATTGGTTATATTTTAAACTTTATAACTAATTACATCAATGTGTGTGTGTCTATATATAATTATATTTTAAAATATCATAAACTATATTTACACACACATATATTATTAATTATATATCTGTGACAAATTATAAAATTTAATTTTTAAAATATATATTTTAATTTATAATTTAAATTAATTCATTTAAAATTAAAAGTTATATTTTTTTGAATTTATAATAATATATATATATATACTCGAACTCTTGAAGATTGCTACCTTAGGGATTCAATTCATCTCCTTCAGGGGACTTCAGGGCACATTTAGTTGGGTTTTGGGTCACTAGACCTTCTAACCACTCAAATACAATAAAATAGGTCTAGAGGGTTGTTATTATTCCTTCTAGGGAGGGATAGGGCCTGAAACACTAGACATTTTGGTAGTGTGTTTTTTGTAGTTTGTAATCACTCTACCTAGTGTGTATATATGTGTTTATTATTTATTTAAATAATTTTTCATTTGAAATTTCAATTTAATAAAATTTCATATATTATTTTAGATTAAACAATAATACTTTAACTGTAATCATTGACACACACAAACATATAATATCCATACATATATATATAATATTTATTAAAATTTAATTTTAATACAAACATATATACATCCATACATACAATTGTGTGCATGCATGTTATTCATATATATTCTTAAATTTTAATATTATTTGAAAAAAAAATATTTGCGTTGATTTTTTTTCTAATAATGGTTTTTTTATCAGTTCTAAAATAATCATTGATAAAGTATAGATTTTATGAGAGCATACTTTTAACATTGATAAAGGTGTAACTGTCAACACTAATTAAAAGAGATGATAATGTTCATTGCCTCATTTTCAAATTTATGTAGCAATGTTATATATATTTTTAATATATTTTATGATGGGTCACTGATATATTTTTAATTATAAATGTTTGATGAAGTATGTACTCATGCTTGATATAAAGTGTGTGTGTGTGTATATATATATATATTATTAATGACCCCAATAAATATATTTATTTTCATTCTAAGTAAAATGTATTTTGGAATAATTAAATATATTTGTTTTTTAAGTTGAGGGATGTGGGGTAAAAAATATATGTACATTATTAAGAATTAAGGAAAAAATATATTTTATTAAGAATGAAGATAAATATATATATATATCACAAAGATAAAAAATATATATATTATATTATTAAGTAAAAATTTATTTATTTTTTAAGAATAAAGATAAAAATATGTTTAGTTTACTAAAAAAATAAACAAAATAAATAAATTTCAATAAGGTTGATAATGAAAAATATATAATAAAACAAAATATAGTTAAAATGTAGAACAATTTAAAAATTAAATAAATATAGTATCACTACTGAAATTTCAATGTATTCTCACACTTATATACCCACGGCTTCAGCAAAATGTGGTTATAGATTTTATATACCAATGGTTTATAAAATCCATTGTTAAAGATTCAAAACTGAAACCCCATACCAATGGTTTTATATAACTATTGGTATAATATTGGATATAAAAATAGTTTTTTAAAAACATTGATATGTTTTTTCCCACAAATCATATGCACAGGATCCCCTCCACCATAATCCTTAATTCCCCACACACCAGCATGGAATTCTCCCTCAACTCCCCCCAGTGGTCTCCCCTCATACATCGATTTATTTATATAATTCTTCTTGAACATCAAATAAATAAGTTACATGTGCATCATCTATTCTTAAGAGCATCATTTTCATTTTTATCCATGTATTAAACAACAACTGAGATCTCATTAGGTTGTGATTCTTCTCACTTTATTAAACTCAGGTTCATTTAGATTATAGTTTTCATAGTGTTTCATGTTAAATATACTTGTATTTGATGTATTATTTTCTTGTCTTTACTCATTATCTCAACCTAAATCCAATATAAAATTATTATTTTTTGTGTACTACATATTTAGGTATTATGTAATTAATCATTGTAGTAATTTTTTGTCTTATTAATGTATTAAAGGTTATGAAATTATTCATTTGCTAGTTTTATTTTAATTAATAGATGGACAAATTTTTTTATAATTAATTTCAATGTATTGTGGTGTGAAATGTTTTAATAAGCATGTTGGTCATTAATGAAATTTCATTTAATCATCACTCTATACCTCTACCTAAACTAATAAATATGAATTAGGTGTTTCCTATTCTATATCTTATATATTTTGTTTAGGTCTCTATTTGTATCCATCGATTATAGTAAATTCAATATCGTATACTTTTTTTGGCTAGCTATGAGTTTGTTTTGATGAATTTAAAATTAAAATTATTATTTAGATTTTTTTTTCATAAAAACATATGTATCAAAGATATGATCATTCATGTTGTGTGAGAAAATTTTATTCTTAAATAGTGTTGGGTAATATATAGAAGAAACCATATGTGTTCTTAGTTCATTAAATTTATCTCTACATGGGTCTTTCATATTGGTACTATTCAAATTGATTTAATTTGGTTACATTTTGTATTCAATTAGACCTTGATGTGTATTTTCGAGCTGAAGTGGTTGAACTCAATTAAATAAAGCGGTCTTTGAGTACCACATTGAGTGGATAAACTGATTTGAGAGTTTACATGTAAACTCAAAATTGTTTACATGTAAATTATAAAAACAATTTATATGTAAATTTATTTTAAAAACAATTTACATGTAATTTATAAATTGAGTTTACATGTAAAATGATTTTTTAATTTACATGAAAACTGTTAAATAATTTAACTGGTAAGCAAATTTTATTATAAAAAGTGAATTTTAAATCTTTTCTTCATACTTGTCACTTTATTAAAAACATTTTATTAAAAACATATAGAGTCATAACTTTAAAAAATATTTAACTGGAAAATTAATATTTATAAACCAAATTTCAACAAAAAAATATTAAAGAATAATGAAGAAAATAATTTTTATATAAACAATTTATAAATAGTATGTCTTATAAAAAACAAATAAATATTAATTCTCTATTAAAATAATAATTGAACACATGATAAATCCAAAAAATATCCCTGAACTTTGGGATGTTCAAAGCATCCTTAACCACATAAAAGAGTCTTTAAAAGAGGAAATTTCTAATTTAAAATTAAAATTTTGGATTTAAACAAAATCTCTAATTTCTTTATACTTTAGGAAAAAATCAAATAAATATACACATGAACCTGTCTAGGGTGTCACATAATGAACTTAAATTATGATATAATGTGATGTTTAAAAAATAATTTACATGTAAACTAGATTATTATCTTCACTAGATTTCTCTAAAGCTTTTTTGGTTTACCCCAATTTTCATTTTCATATACAATATCTTTATTTCAAGAAGAGTTGCCTTTTTTTGTAACATCCCAATATATTAAAAAGGAAACACTATGTGCTTAAATGAACAACTAAATACTATGTGACCATTATATCCTAGCAGTTAAACATAATTTTTCCACTTCTGTGAACTAAATTTTGAAAAATGGACATGTGCGGTTGCGATCAGTAATTTATTTGGTGCCTGATAGGATCAACTTAATTTTTGGTGAATAGTAACTACCCTTATGAATAGTAATGTACCCTTGTGAATAGTAATGTACCCTTATGAATATAAAATTTTTATAATACATAGTAACCTCACCCATGAATGTATAAATAAAATTTAGGCATCTTAAAAGTACCAATATGATCATAGTATAAGTGTTGGTATTTTTTTAAGTCATAAATATTTAATTACAATTTTATGATTAATTTAATAATTTAAATGAAAATTTATTTTCATAAAATATAACCATAGATTATTATTTTATTGTCTTATGGTTATAAGATAATTTTTTGAGACCTTGAATAATTTTCCAAGGTGTTATAAAATCAGTTATAATTTTAAAATTATTATTTTTTGAATATATTATGATTTTAATTAAAAATTAAATTTCTCATATATATATATATAATTATTTTGATAAAAATGAGTTCATTTTTTAATTCTACACATCTAAAAATGGTTATGGTGAATTTTTGTTATTTTTTTAAAATACTTGAATTTTGTGTATAGTGAAATTCGATAATTTACAAAATATGCTAAATAAATGAATTTATACATCATGCTTGAGTCATGCATGATGTAACTGGATTTTGTTTAGAACTCACAAGAAATTATTAATATTCTTTTTCACAAGAATTATCACTATTTATTGTCTTGAGAAAAATAATAAACTAATGAATTAAATATTGAGAAAACTCTCCTCTCATGCACTATAAAAACCACCCTTCGCTACCTCTTCTCCTAAAACCTATCAACCCTTGTTACTTGTCCAAATTATGCTCAAATATATTCCTAATCCCTTATCCCACGTCCAAATACTATTGGTCTCATAAAAATACCAAAACCTCTCTCCTAAGGAGGTTCTCAAGAGAAAGGAATCAAGAGGTAAAACCCTATTCCATTTTCTTTCACATTCTTTTCAAGTTCCTCTGTACTATTTTATATCCTCACATATCCTCATCCCAATGGTGTGATAACTCCAGTACCTTAAATTCAATATAATTTTGTTATAATAATTGAATAATTCATCATTGTCACTCTTTTCCCCACCTTTTATACAAGAAATGGAAACGTCATCTGAGATGTGTTAATTTATCATATTCAAGGACGACGGGTTTTCAATTTATATTATCATCTTCAATTATGGTAATGAAACAAATTTTATGGTTGAACCAGGTTATTATGTTTTTAATATATCCTATATAATTTTATAGAATCATTTTTTACACATATTATTAATTTATATAACAAAATGGGTTTGTTGTGATCAAAAAACTACCAATTAACCCAAAAAGTTATCATTAAAGTTTTATACAATGATTCATCCTCACACCAAATAACCAAATAAATTTTATAAACATTTAATATTTTTTATGTTATATAATAACATATAACTTCAATTATGTACAACCATCCACATCTTACATGATTATTCGTACATGTATATAAGTAAACCGATCATGAAAACCAAGGAAACAAACGCTCCCAAACAATGAAATTGAACCTATTAACCCATTAAAAAGGACATGAATGAACTTAATAAGGTTATAATAAATCAATTAAATTTATAATAGGTTCTTGAATTATTAATTAACGAATCTAATTTGATTATCTAGGACATTAAGAACCAGTAAATAACACCTTTGGGATTAAGGTAAGGGATTCTACCCGAACCTCCATTATTCCTTTGTGTTGCTCTATCTTTATTTTTATACAAATAAAGTTATCTTTTTATTTTTATTTACATATAATAAATTCTATTTATATGTTCCAAACTCATGTATCAATATCCATTCATCTTTCTCTTTTTGGGATATACATATTTTTTAAGTGGTTTCCTTCTCAATTCGTCACGATAAGCAAGCCCGTTTTAAGGGAACTTCCCAAATTCTTATCCAATTTCAAGTTAAATATATCATATATTTTAAGCCACCATTTTTTTAATAAAATTACCCTATTATTATTAAAACCTTCTTGTTTCACTTATGCTTTTATATAAAATATTATTCCCTTTTCTATATGAAATTCCCATTAGTTTTTCCTTAAAATCGAACTAAAAGGTTTTAATGCTAAAATTTCTTAAATAATCTTAATACATGTTGTCACCTATATTTGACATCACTTACCATGAAATATCTCTATTTTACCTTATGAATTTTCATTTAATTTTTAATTCCTATATTTCATTAACACTTGTATGGTATGCCAATTTATGATGCTTTATGACATGATTATGATACCCATTACTTTCCATGTGTGCCCTTATGTTTATGCATGATTGATAATGTATGATTAATTGTGTGGAAAATATATTCATGAAAATGTTAATATGGGTTCACCCAAATAGCACTCCAATGAATTGGGTAAAGTTTAGTCTCATGATAAATTATGTGCAACAGTCTTGGCGGTTAGCCTGGACTCATGCTCCATGTGCAACGGTCTTGGCGGTTGGCCTTGACTCGTACTCCTCTATGTGCAACAAGCCTTGAATTGTACTAAAGTCATGTTTTATGTTTCTGACACAATATTATGACTCTATTTTTATATTTCACCATGTTTTATATGTAATGATTCCATATATTCAATCATGTTCCATACCATTTTATTTCAATATTCCATGCCTTTAAACCCACGTACTAAGATTTATTCTTATGATTATTTCCTGACTGAGCTTTTTATGTTCATCCCTTGTTTTTAAAATGTTTTTCATGATATCCCTTAGAAGTTCAAAGGATGGTTAAGGTGATAGTACTGATGAATCCAATTTTTTATTCTGTAATTATTTTTATAAACTCTAATTTAATGTATGGTTATCTAATCCTCCAAATCCTAAACTGGAAATGGCCCTCGGATGTATAATGTGCTATGTATTTTTCTATTATCCTTTATAAAAAATACATGGTGTGTTTTAGTAATGAACTTGGAAGTGTTGTTTTAGTACTGAACTTGGAAGTGTGGGTTCATGGTTTTACATTTGGTATCATAAGAATGGTCTATACAATTTTGGAGAATAGATGTTGACATTTTTTTAGAAAACATTTTACGAAAGTATTTAATTTTGAACTTCTAGTTAGTGAATTAAACATAATAAAATAGTTTTTCATAATTATTTATATATAAATTTAGAATTATAAATATAATGAATGAATTGTGAGGGCACAATCATTTAGGGGTGGGGGGATGTAACATCCCGATATTTTAAAAGAAAACACTATATACTTAAATGAACTACTAAATACTATGTGACCTTTATATCCTAGCAGTTAAACATAATTTTTCCACTTCTTTGAATTGAATTTTTCAAAATAGATATACACGATAGTGATTAATAAGTTATTTGGAGTATGGTAGAATCAACTTAATTTTTGGTGAATAGTAAGTGACCCTTATGAATAGTAATATACCCTTATGAATAGAAATGTATCCTTATGAATAGTAAATCATCTTAATGAATAGTAACCTCACCTATGAATGTATAAATAAAATTTAGGCATCTTATAACTAACAATATGATCATAGTATAAGTGTTGGTATTTTTTTAAGTCATAAATATTTAATTAACATTTTATGAATAATTTAATAATTTAAATAAAAAAAATTCATAAAATATAACCATAAATTATTATTTTTATTGTCTTATGGTTATAATATAATTTTTTGAGATATTGATTAATTTTCCAAGGTGTTATAAAATCAGTTATAGTTTTAAAATTGTTATTTTTCAAATAAATTATGATTTTATTTAAAAAATAAATTTCTCTTACTTAGAAATTTATTTTGATAAAAATGAGTTTATTTTAGAATTATACATAATGAAAAATTATTATGGTGAGTTTTTTGGGATTTTTTTGAAATACATGAATTTTTGGTGAATAGTGAAATTTGATAATTTACCAAATACACTAAATAAATGAATTTTTGCATCATGCTTGAGTCATGGATGATGTAAATGGCATTTGGTTTGAATTCACAATAACTTATTACTATTATTGGTCACAAGAATCTTCATTATTTCATGTCTTGAGAAAAATAATAAACTAATGAATTAAATAATGAGAAAACTCTCCTCTTCTCCACTATAAAAACCACCCTTCACCACCTCTTCCCCTCACACCTCTCAAGACTTGTGACTTTTCCATATTCTAATAAAATATCTACATAATCTCCTATTCCATATATATTTTCTCTTGGTATCATCAAAATACCAAAACCTATCCCCTAAGGAGGTTCTCAAGAGGAAGGAATCAAGAGGTAAAACCCTCTTCCGTTTTATTTTAATTTCTTTTCAAGTTCCTTTGTGTTCTTTTATATACTCACCTATTATAATAAAAATGGTATTATAAATCCAATAACGTACATGTACTGGAACTTTGTTATTCGAATGTAATAATTCATCATCATCTCTCACTTCCCATCCGTCTATACTCAAAATGAAAACACCACCCGAGATGTGTTAATTTATCACATTCAAGGAAGATGGGTTTTCAATTTCTATTACCGTCTTCAATTATGGTCATGAAACCATTTTTATGGTTGAACCAGGATATTATGTTCTAAATATATCCTATTTAATGTTCTGTAATAATTTTTTAAAATATTTATCAATTTATAAAATAAAATGAGTTCATTGTGATCAAAAAATGACAATTTACCCCAATAATTATCATTAAAGTTTTATATAATGATTCATCCTCACTCCATATAACCAAATTAATTTTATAACCATTTATTATTATTGATTTTCTCTAATAACATATAACTTCAATTATGTACAAATATCCACATCTTTCATGATTATCTGTACATGTATATAAGTAAACCAGTCATGAAAACCAAGGAAACAAACGCTCCCAAACAATGAAATTGAACCTCTTGACCCATCAAAAAGGCCATCAATGAACTTAATAAGGATATAATAAATAAATTAAATGTAAAAAAGGTTATGTACTTATTAATTAATGAATCTAATTTTATTATCTAGTATATTAGTATCAAGTGAAGAACACCTTCGGATTTAATGTAACGGATTCTACCTGAACCTCCATTATTTATTCAGGTTGCTCTATCTTTCATTCTACCCAAATGAGGTTATGTTTTATTTTTATTCACATATTCTAAATTATTTTTATATTTTCCAAAATCATGTATCAATATCCATTCATCTTTCTTTTTGGGGATATACATATTTTTTAAGTGCTTCTCGTCTCAATTCTTCCTGATAAGCAAGCCAGTTTTAAGGGAACTTCCTGAATTCTTACCCAATTTCAAGTGAACTCTATAATATGTTTTAAACATAAATTTTTTTTATAAAATAAGTATTTTTTTATAAAAACCTTATTGGTTCACTTCTTGTTTTATATAAAATATTATTTCCTTTTCTATTTGAAATTCCCGTTAGTATTTTCCTTATAACCACACTAAAATGTCTTAATGCTAAAATTTATTAAATACTATTCATACATGTTGTCACCTCTATTTAAAATCACTTACCATTATATATGTATAATTTACCTTATGAATTTCCATGTATGTTTTAATTCCTTTTTTATGGACACTTGTAAGATACGCCCATTTATTATTCTTTATGACATGATTGTAATACCCATTTCTTTCCATGGGTACCCTTATATTTATGTATGATTGATTATGTATGATTAATTATGTGTAAAAAATATGTATGAACATGTTAATATGGGTGACCCTAGATAGTTCTCCAATGAATTTGTAAAATTTTAGTCTCATGAGATGTTATGTGCAACAGTCTTGGCGGTTATCCTTGACACATGCTCCAAGTGCAACGGTCTTGGCGGTTAACCTTGACGCATGCTCCTCTATGTGCAACGATCCTTGAATCGTACTAAAGTCATGTTTTATGTTGCTTACACTTTTCTATGATCCAATGTTTATATGATCACATGTTTTATATTTTATGATTCTATATGTTCAATAACGTTCCATTCCTTTTTATATCATTATGTCATGTCTTCTAACCAATATAATAAAATTTATTCTTATGATTATTCACTTATTAAGATTTTAATGCTCATCCTGTGTCATTAAAATGTTTTTCATAGGATCCCTTAGAATTTCAAAGGATGTTTAAGGTGATAGTACATATGAAATTAATTAGTTATTATATAATTATTTTTTGTAAACTCTAATTTAATGTATGATTTTTCCAATCCTCCAAAATGGATATCGGAAATAGTCTTTGGATGTATAATGTACTATGTATTTTTATATTATCCTTTATAAAAAAATACCCAGCATGTTTTAGTACTGAATCTAGATGTTCAGGTTCAGGTTTTTACAATTTTAAAGTGGGAGGCATAGATATATAAATCCTTTTAGTAGATTTCCCCATTGAATTCCACCTATTAATCCCAATAGTTGCTACATATTTCATCCAATCACGTAATAATGAAATAAAATATCCCCAAGTTTCTTGAAATTTTTTAGAGAAATATTTTGAATGGTGTTATTTTTAATGAGGTATAGAACTACCAAACATAGGTTATGGTCTATTACAATGAATTATATCCACACATTAGGGAGAAATATTATTTTGAATCATGATAAAAAATAAGTATTTCTCATATAAAACTGATTTTAATAAATGTTTTGAATGTTTTCCCTGAAAAAAATATAGATAAAATAAATTATATTTCAAGTTATATGGAATAATTTTCTTATTTAATATATTTATTACATGATAAATACATATCTATTTCTTATGGAATTATTTTTCATGTTGGTTTCATTTTATAAGGGTAAGTTTGGTTTAGTTTTTTTTGTTTTGGTTGCATTTAATTTCATTTTGTTTCATGTTAAAATTAAGGAAGTTATTTTGAAAACAATTTATCCAAAATATAACCATTTAAAAACACACTTTACATCCATTAAAAATTATTTAAAATATATTTTTTGTTTCAAAATGACTTATCATTGAACCCTTTTTGAATTTACAGTGTATAACCATGAAACACCCATGCATATGCTGAAATAACCTAGTGTTTTCCTATTTTTCAAAATTTTAACTTTGGAATTTCCCATGAATTTTTAGGAACTAAGATATATCAATTAGAGACATATGTTTTATGTTATTTCATTTACTGAGAATTTGATTTTTTAAAATCGTGACTAAAATCAGTCAAACACAAATCTAATATGTCTATTTAGGCATATCATACATGGTTCATATTTGAATTATCATTTTTGAATATGTGTGAGGCCCAAACTAGTTTATAACTATAATTTCCTGGCCCAAACCACCATGTACAATTTGGAGATCCAAATGACCTCTTGTGTGTCTCCCCATATGAAAGGGGTCACCAACTAGTAGAAAGTGTTCGAATGCCGTCAGTGGGGAGACTATACCCTCAATATCATGTCAGAACACCAATAATATAATAAAATATAATAACAACTCAAAAAAACATGTGGAATAAAATAATACCAAATGGCATACATTTCATATAATAAATAAATAAATGGGCTCCCAATGTGGAAATCCAAACTAGAGTATAAGTTAAGGAAAATAAATCAACAGATAAATAGTATTATCCTCTATAGTATATCTTGATACCACTCCCATCTCCAAGAACCTCACCTCAACCATTTTTAATGGGACCCTTTCCTTTTTCTAGATCCCTATACTTTAAATGTACATGCACGTCAAAATTCACATACAGGGTGTGAGTAATAAATCACAGTAGAAAACCACCAATGCATCCTTAACCAAATATTTGCTTGTATAATAGGTGTATGTGATGAAAAAAAATGCACCAGAAACAAAAAACAATCATCCACCAAGAACCCTTGTGCTAACCAAGACACCATGATCCTCATCCATACCTACTTTGGATCCATGTTGGAAGGACGGTCAAGATATTGGAAAATGATCAAGAACTAGTCACAAGACTGGAGAGACAAGTCACATGGAATCCTCAAGGAATTGAACATGCATGCTACCCATTTTCCACAAGGCATAACATTTTGGAACATTCCTCAGTATCCTCAAGGCATCAAATCATGTTCGGGCCACAATGTTATCATGCTTTTACCCTATGTAAATTTCACAATCATTTTCATCGCACATCATTTTCACTCCAACTATAAAGGTTAATCATACCATGATGGTTACCTATCATGATATACCAAGAACAACCTCCAATAGCATGGTAATTCATGTAACAAGATAGTTCATAATAATAAAATCATAACATGGAATCATGAGAATATAGTAGTACATATAACAACATGTGATCATCATTAATCATGGTAACAACTACTCTAACAATACTCATAGAATTAAGGATCTTATATGGGTATCATAGGAATTCACACACCCAAAAACATTCACTATCATATCAATAAAGAACAAAAATTCAAAACAACACAAGAGGAATCAAAGTAACAAGATAATACAAGGGCCTCAAATGATAGTGAACTTACTACCTTAGGGTTGTTGATGAAGAAATCTAAATTTCATTAAGGATCGAAGAATTAACCTCATCACACACCCAAAGAGAATGTTTCACACATAAATTATATTTATATTTTATTCTGATTCATCAAGAAAGAGGTTGAGAATGAAGACTTAAGAGAATTCCAAGTTAATAAGGTCATTTGAGAATCACATACCATTATGGAATCAATCAACGGAACCAATTTTGAGTTATATCAAAGGAAGGAGGTCCAATTCACCGAATCCATCATTGATCAAAGAATGGATTTTAAATTAATTATTGATTCTAGAAGAGGGCCTTAGTTATATATAATGATCATCGATCCATCATCATTCCTTCAACAGAAAAGAGATTCAATATGTGAAATAAGAATAAGGATATATCTTGATGATCGTTATTAAAATACTTACCTATAAACATCTCAATTATTTAGAGTTCTATTTGTGTTCAAAGGGTTTTTCATATACACATAAAATCCTCCACTAAAATACCATGGAATCATTAATGGGTTAAGGTTCCATCATCAATCCACCATAAAGAAGATCTTTAAGAACATGATTATTGAACAATTAATCAAATAATGCCCATTGTTGATGGTAGATCTTGATTAGATTAAGAATTATTGTAAACATGATAGATCAATCACCGATATATAAATAAATGGAGAAACAATCATTAGATATTCATGGAAAACATATATCCAACATAGATCCGTGTACATATATCAAGGAAGAAGAAGGATTTAGAATTGACCTAAGAATATCTTACCATACTAGTATCACAGAATCATCCCAATGATAAAGGGGTAAGTGGAGAGGAATTGGAGAGTTAAAGAGGCAAGAGAGATGGTCTCACTGTCTAATCATACGCTATTTTCTAGCTAGACTAAGGACAAGTCCCTCCTTAAGTATCCCAACTTTAAAACCCATACCATTTCCACTTAAAACTAGCCTTTAACACTCCCCTAAATGAGATGAAACATCAAATGAGAAGATCATTTCATTATATTTAACATCTCATACATAGGAAACAAATGAGGATGTTAAAATTCCATCTAAAAATCATAAAATTTACTAAAAAAAATATAATTTTAAAATATAAATATAGCAACCAAGCATTACTATAAACTAGAATTTCAGTATCCACAAATGACATTCAACAAAAATGTGTTTTGAATTGAAAATTTTTAAAAACTATTGAACTTTAACACATTTTAATCATCAAAAACCATTTTGAATCATCTAAATCAATTCCAAACAATTTATAAAAATTAAAATCAAAATAAATTTCTTAAAATAATATTAGATGAAAACTATACATTACTTTAAAAGTACTTCTTAGAAAATACCTCACACCCAAGAAATCCCTTATTCCTTGAGATTGAATACCCTTTAAACACTTTCCATGCAATAACTTAAACCAAACCCCTATTTTCAAAAACCCTCCCATTGAAACCATAAATTCCAATTAAATAAAATCCTTTTTAAAACTTTTAAACCAAAATATAACCACCTATCACTAATAAAAATCATATTTTAACTATTATTATCCATATTCAAAACTATATGATTATTTTCAAGAAAACATGGAATAAAATCCCAGAAATATATATATATATATATATATATATGTATTTATGTATGTGTATATGTATGTATGTTTGTATGTATTTATTTATGTATGTATGTATGTATTTATTTAATGTATTGTATGATGTCCAAATAAGACTTTAATTTAAAAAAACTAAAACTTTTTACTTGAACAGAATTTTGATAAATAAACTTAAATAACCAAAAACTTAAACCATTATATTAAATCATTACTTTAGATGTTAGTGACCATTAAATTAATGAATTTAAATGTCCACTTCATTTAAAGTTATTAGTTCTTAAGAAATTAAACCCATGAAAACATAGGATTAAACTTGCGTGTCTAATATGGGATTTAATCATCATTAATCTAAATCCAATAATTTAAAAATGAAACTAATTTATGATTAATAATTAAAGAAAACCATTCATTATTGCAATTTTCAAAGTACAAAAATGAAAACATGTTAACTTTATCATATACCCAATAAAAAAAGAAAACGAATCATGACATTAAAAATGACCTTAAAATTCAAAATTTACAGAATTTACATTCTCTTAATCATATAATATTCCCTTAAATTACCTTAAAACATTAAAAAAACTTATGTATTCAAATTATCCTTTCATATACTCATGATGATTTAGTATCAAATCAATAATTCATATAAAAAAATTAAATGTTTTTTTATTCATATAATTTGAAAAAATAATTAAAAATAGATTCCAAGGAAAGTATATACTAATATACCTAGTATAAACATACATACATACCAACTTTTACTTATTTCAAATAATATTAAACAAAACACCAAAACACCATAAAACAGACTAATTGGAAATTAAATTAGTGAAAATTATACTAAAAAAATTAAGAAAATTATTTTTTAAACTTATAATATTAAATATTAGTATATATATTGTAAAAACCCCTATTAAATTGAATATAAACCTATAACAAATTAGGTCTCCAAATAAATAAATATTTAATAAAGTTTATGTGATTATCCCTGTGAATTTTAAATTAACATAGGCTCCATTCCACTTTATGGAATAACAGAATCCATGGATAAACAAATAAAATTAAACAAAAATTGATATAATAAAAAACAAATGAAAATATATAAAATGAAATACCCTTAAAATAATATAAACAATAATAAAAAACCGTTAGATAAGATCAAAACACATAGTTGATATCCAAAAAATCTTAATGAAATATAAATAAAATACATTACAATGATTTAAATAAAAATATAACGATTTAAAACAATTTCATTAATATCCACTAAAACCATTTAAATTTAATATATTTTAAATTATAATTACATAAACCATTCTAATTACAAATATATTTCCAAACCATTATAGCAACAAGACAATGAATTTTTTTTTTTTGAAATTCTCATTATTTTATCAACCAATGAAATTCCCTTTCAGGTTAAAAAATTATAAAAATAAAATGAAATGTATTTTTAACTTAATATTACATCAAAACATCCTCATGTTCCACCCCCACCATTTATCTATAATGGTCCAATAGTCTAATCACTATGAAAAAGTGAAATTCTATCCACACTTTCTAAAAAAATCAAGAATAGATGGTCTGTATACACCTAAGGGTGTATGTGTCGTGTGAGAAAAACTGATCTAATAGGGTCCCACCAAGTGATTTATGTATAAATTTTATAAAGTAAACCAAACCATTCTAGTTTAAACTTCATGTAAGGAAAATAATATTTAGTCTATTAAAAAAGAAAGTAACATGGATTGGAATTTTGACATTATAAAGAGATAAATTAGGATTATGAAACAAAATATATTTAAAGTAGTAAACAAAAAATGAAAAAGCATCATTATTTAAAAAAACCAAAATAAGAATAATATTTATGCTCCTATGGAACTAAGTTAAGTCCTTATAAAAACATAATTTTCTTAAGTTATACTTAAATTTAGGAACTATGTCTATGCAGTTAAATAGTTAAGGGATTGGAATTTCAAAAACAAAGGTGTAAGATCCCAACCTTTTTTAGAGATTTCTCATGATCATTTATAGGTACTGTTTAACCTTATTTTATTATATCATCAATGGGTTTTTTTGGGTGTTTCGAGTGATATTTAGGAATATTTGAAGAAAAGGGGTAGTGCACGGTTGGCGCAAGGTTTGGAAAAACCGAGCACCTAACCCCAAAAACCATAAAATATCATATAGAGGAGAATTGTATGGTTAGCACATGATTTTTAAAACCATTCACCATATTAGAAGAAATTGTTCGCCCCTATGTATAGGCTCATGTTTAAGGCACACAGTTTGAAAAATTGTGCGACCCTACCCAAGAAATCATGCGCATGATTTTTTAATCCACTAAAAACCCCGGGTATTAACCCCAAATAAACCATAATTGACTTTAAACCTATTCCTATTAATTTTGAAGCCCCCAAGAGGATGTTGGGGCTCCTCAAACCTCGTTCTTGATGAATCAAATATTTGATTGAAGGATAAGCTTCTTTTTAGTAAGTAATTTCTTCCCTATTTGATTTCCCTCCTCTCTCTCATCCCTCTTTATGGATAAAGAGGCATGATTTTTGATCCATTGTCATTGGTTTTGATATAGGTTTTGATGGATGTCAATCCTTTGGATATTATTCTTAGGTTTTGTTCCTATATCTCTCATGACATTTTGATCTTGATATTTCTGCTTCAAATTGGGGATTTTTGGTTTGATGAACATCCTTCAATGATCTTGAGGTAGGTGGTCTAATTTCTAATTCCTATAGTCTTGATTATAATTGTGTGTATGTGTTTGTGCAGTTGAAATTTCCCCATTGGTAAATTTTATTTTGGAATTAAATTAATTGATTGATTAATTGGATTATTAAATTGGTGGAATAATGAGATGATTAAATTTTTTGAATAATTGGATTATGGTATTGGATGATTAGTGGGTTTATAAAATTAGTTGATTAGTGTGATTATGAATTGGTTGATAATGGTAATTAAGGTAAGATTGGATTAACCTTTAAGGGTTAATGGATTATATGATTAAATGTTGGTAAATGGTTTAATGGTGAATTGTTCATATTATTCCATGTGATTTTGGTGAATAACCACAATTTCTGTGATAAATTGAAATAGTAAAACATGGCTAGAATGTTTTATAATAAGGTTAATGATTATTAAACTTGATGAATATGATATATGTGATATATTTCATTGATTAATAAATGATGTGTGGGACAAGGAATGATGATCCAAATACCCATGAGGTGCCAAACATGATGTTCTAGCGACCAACTCATGCATTTTATTATTAATGTATGGTATAGGGATTGATGATCCAAATACCCATGAGTTTTGGGATAGGGAATTATGCTCCAAATACCCATGGGGTACTAGACATGACATTCTAGGACCCATGATATTGGAATTGGACTAGTGTTCCAAGTTTCCTTGTTATGAAATTGTATTTAAATGAATAATCAAATCCCATGAGATAATAAAATGTGATTTATCTATGTCATATGGTTAAGAATATAGAATGGGCCAAAGTAGGTATTGTTAGTTCATCTGTCAACAAGAACCCATAGTTTTGTGTGGTTAAATAAAGAATAATTTAATGTGAAAATTGTTTAATTTATTTATTATACTTTATTCTTTATAAAACTGCATACACTATAATAGACTAGATATTTTTTAGACATCATTATTGGTGTCCCACAAAGTTGTATTTATGCCTTACTTAGACTACCTGATTAGTACCCAAATAGACTTTATGTTTTCAGGATGGTATAAGGGTAAGAGCCCTATGTTAGATGGATGAGTTGGGATGGAGCATGGATGAGGGAACTAGAAATGATGTAGAGACATGATTGGGGAGTTTCTAGTGTATCATTATTTTTTTCGTATTGAAACTTAAAACATATATGGAATGACATATCTATTTCTTTAGTTTGGGTATTGTTTAATAGTTTTAGTTTATCATGTGATACCGGTATGTATTTGTTATGGTGTTATTCTGGTTATTGGTTATTATCATATCATTTTATTATTATTTATTTTCTACAATTATTCATCTTTTTTAAAGAGGGTATAGTCTCCCCATGTTATATATTAGACCCTAGTTTCTAGTCCTCAGCCTCTAGCATATGGGGATGTGTACCTGAGGTTATGTAACCAACTGGATCGGGGCATCAGTATGTGGCACCCGAGTTTCGAAATTACAAAGTGGTATGAGAAAAGTTTTTTTTCTTTTATTTTGACTTACTATTTAAGGAAAGGTAGATAAGAGACTAAGATGAGTCGGTCCTTGGTTATGATCCCATGCATGGGAGTAGCTAACCCATGTATGGGGGAAAACCGAGAACCCTAGGGTGGGATTTATGTTATTGATGTTTTTTTATAGTTGGATATTATTTCACCACAAGTGATGCACTTGTTGTGTGATGTTATTGTTTTCAAATATTTTAAATGTCGCCCTATATTTTATGATATTTTTGTATACATGCTTCATTATATACACCCATGATTATTATGTGACATGCATCATTTTATAAACACATGGAAAATCAAGATTTAGGTGATTTGTTTAAATGAAAATGATTTTCTTTACTTGAGTAATTTTAATGAAAGGTTTCCTAATATGAAATTGAAAATTTTAAATGATGCTAAATATAGAAAATCGAAATGGATAAAATTAGTGTCTAATAAGAATTCTTGTGATATGAAAATGTTTTACCCTATGATATCCATGACCTAGACGAGGGATGGTTGAGGGTAGTGATAGTGACTCGGTTTTGACCATATGGTGGGGTATGGGGGATAGCTTGTTGTGGATTTATGTGAATCACACTTACATAAATATGATAATGATGTATTATGTTTCCTAAGACATGTGTTTGTAATTATAGAGATATGCCTCCATGATGGCACTTATTGATAGGATGGTAGGAGGATATGGATGGAAATGATCCTCCAGTAGCGGAATAAGAGGCTCTGATAGTTCTCGGTGAGGAATCTAAAGAGAAATTCTATGAAAAATTTTATCACTTTATGAAGTATATGGAAAGAGACCCAGGGTGGTTTGTGAAGAGTATGTCCGACTTGACATGAGAATTCCAGTTGCATCACCCTCTGACGTTCACCAAAGAGGGTGGACCTGAGGTAGCTGAGTTCTGGATTGAGTCTATCCTGATGATCCTTGTCCACTAAGAGACTTATGATGAGAAGAGATTCAAATTGGATGCTAATATATTACATGGTCAAGGTAATAATTAGAGTTACATCCAAACTCAGGATGGAAAGTTGGATAATATGGAGTGGAAGGACTTCCAGGAGAAGTTCTTGGATCACTTTTACCCTAATACACTCATATATAAGAGTTAATTTTAGTTTATGAGTTTGAACTAGTGGAATGTGTCTATGATGGATTGTTCTAGATGATTTACTGATTTCTAATGTTTTTTTCCAATGTTGGCAGGATATAAGGTTACTACAGTGATGAATTTTTATGATGGGATTAAATGTGAGATTAAGTCTCAGGTTATTATCTTTAGAGTAAAGAAGTTTTATAGCGTGGTAAATTAGTCTCTCATTTGTGAGGGTAACCTAAAGGAGGAATCTAGTGTAGTACTCATGATTTCTACTAGATGACCAAGAGGTACATCTTTAGAGAGTAAGAAGTGATGCTATGAGAATGTTAACTAGAGCAGTGGAAAGAAGAGTAGATTGGGGAAGGATCAGTTACTCATGACATTACTAGAGTGCTCTTCCACTAGTGTAGTAGGTCAGGTTACTTTCACAGATAGTGCCCCATAATATTGGTAGAGTGTTGATATTGTAGTAGGATGATATATCTATAATGGTTTTTCAAGAACCCTCGACTAATGGGGAGGGATGAAGGATCCATGCAGATTCAAAATAATGGGATGGGGTCTTCTAACCCATATCAGTCTGGAAGTTGGAGTTCTAATAGCCATAGTGATCGCAGTAGTGGATGAGGTACTTTGGGGAAAGAGATCCCATATCACCATAGTGGTACAACTCAGGGTAATTAGTCTATAGTAGAAGGGATAGGGGCATGAAATTTTCATGCAATTCATCATACACTTATGGATAGTGAGGATGGACTATAGAAAGGTAGAGGTATTGTTCTTACAGATTATATGCTTGGTAGTTCCTTATTTGATACAGGAGCCTCTCATTCTTTTATATCCTCTCAAATTTTAAATGGTTTGAGTCAGTTAGTGTAGTTTGGGAGTGGGGTTATGATGATCAACACATCATTAGGAGTGTGGTCGAGAGACATCTATTTTTTCAAGGGTGTTCTTTAAAGGTGGGGGAATATCATTTCCTTTGGGATCTCTACATACTTGACATGATAGTTTTTTACTTTATATTGGGTATAGAGTGGTTAGTAACATACCAAACCCACATCGATTGTTACCATAAGAGAGTGACATTACATCTCCTAAGGGTGCTAGTTATGTTCATTGTGGATAGTAGAATATTTAGGCAGTTTGTATAGAGATGGTTCATCAGCAAATGGGGGAGCTCACCACCCAGGTTGCAAGTTTTTTGTTGGACGATAGGGGTGTGAATCGTGATGTCTTTCCACATAGAGTGGACTTGATTTAGGATGTGTTTCCTGAGGACTTCTCAGGACAACCACCTGAGAGGGATATTGAGTTTACAATTGACATCATTCCTAGAGATGAGCTAGTTTCCATTCCACATTATATAATGGAACCAAAATAGATTCAAGATATTAAGACTCAGCTGGAAGAGTTAATGGATAAGGGATTTATCCATCTGAGTATGTTGCATTTGGGTTCTCCAGTTCTGTTTATTAAAAATTTTAATGGGACCTTGAATTTTGGTGTTGATTACTGGAAGTTGAACCAAATGATAGTGAAGAACCAGTATCCTCTCCCATGTATTGATGATCTCTTTAACTAGTGGACAGGATCTGGTGTTTTCTCTATGATTGACTTGAGATCAGGGTACCATCAACTCAAAATTTAACTTTAAAATATACCATGGATAGCTTCCAGAATAAGTTATGGCCTATATGATTTCATTATAATAACTTTTGGGATGACTAATGCACCAGTTGTATTTATGAACATGATGAACCAAATATGCCACCCATACCTAGATCAATTTGTGGTTGTTTTGTGGATGACATCTTGGTGTACTCCAAGACTAATGATGATCATACCCAACATCTTAACATCATCTTGAGTACATTGAGAGAGTATTGGATATACTGCAATCTATCTAATTGTCAATTCAAGATTCATCAGATACATTTATTGGGTCACATCATCTCTGAGAAAGGTTTCTCAGTGGACCTAGAGGAGGTGCAGGCAGTTGTTTATTGGGAGAATCCTAATAATGTTTTTAATATTAGTATCTTTTTGGGGTTAGCATACTATTATTGGAAATTCATCCATGAATTTTTCCAATTTTCAACACTACTTTCAGGATTGACTAAAAAAGAGATAAATTTGGAATGTTATGAATCATATGAGAATTATTTCCAAGAGATGAAGAAGAGTTTAAATACTATGCTGATCTTGATCCTACCTGAGCTGGGTGAGGAGTATAAAATGTTTTATGTTGCATCAAGGGTTGGGGTTGGGTCAATGTTAATTCATGGGAATCAAGTTTTGGTGTATGGGTATTGGTAGTTGAGGCCACATGAATGTAATTACCCTATGCATGAGATCACGTTAGTTATAGTGGTTTATCCCTTAAATTTTTTGTGGCATTATTTGTTGGGTGAAAACTTTATGCTGTAAACCAATCACAAGAGATTATAGTATATCTTGGAAGAGTGATATTTGAATCTCTAGTAGAAGATATGGGTTATGTATATTCAATATTTTGATTTTGATATGGCATATACACCTAGTAAAAGAAACAATTTTGCAGACGCTTTAACCATAAATTCACGGACTTAGGTATTTCAAGTGTCTAGTTCTGAGTGGAAGATGATGAATTTTCTGGCTAATATGCGTGTTGTGGTTTGGGAGGGCTAGGAGAAGATATCCCTCATATCAATATTAGTAGAGTCTAAAATTTTGATCTGGATTAGGTAGAGTTGTTATGAGGATCCATAGTGTTTATACTTGAGGGAAAGCCTTAAATACAGGGAGTCACCTTCAGATTGAACTATAGGTGAGGATGGAATCATCTCTGTCAGGAATTTGGTTGTTGTGCCTACAAGTAAGTGATAGGAATTGATGCATGAATTTCATGCCTCGAAGTGGGTGGCACATCCAGGTTTGACAAAAATGTACAATGACCTATGTCGATAGTATTGGTGATCAAGAATGAAAAAAGGATATTATTGGATTCATGACACGATGTTATACCTTTCAATAGTTGAAAGCTGAGCATCACAACTTTGTGTTTTACTATAGTTATTTCCAATTCCAGAAAGAAGTGGGATGAAGTTACCACCGACTTCATGGTGGTTCTCCTAAGGATTCCTTATAAGAATGATTTTATTTGGATAATTTTCGATCAACTGATGAAAGTAGAACATTTCTTTCCTATCTAGGAGACTTTTATAGTGGGTCAGTTGGGAGACTTGTACATATGGGAGATAATACATCTGTATAGGGGTGTCTTAGAGTACAGTTTCAAATTTTGAATCATGTTTCACTTCGTGTTTCTAGTAAGGAATACATAAAGCTCTTGGTACATAGGTATATCTGAGTACGGCCCCCGTAGACATATGGGAAGTCAAAACATACTAAAAATTACTAGAGGATATGTTATGAGAGTGAGTTAAAGATTTTATTGGGTCTTAGGAGAAGCACATGGAACTCACTGAGTTTGGATATAACAACAGTTATCAAAAAATATTCAAATGGAACCATATGAAGCTCTTTGTGGTAGGCTATGCAGATTACCTCTATACTAGATGGAGGCCGGTGAGTCGGAGTTTTTGGGACCGAGTCTCATGCTGAATACATCAGAGAAGGTTCAGTTGATTTGAAAATATATGGCTACATCTGAAGTAATAATAAGTCATAGACTGATAGATTTCAACAACCCCTTGAGTTTATAGTGGGTGATCATGTGTACCTTTAGGTGTTGGCTAGATTGGGTCACTGTGGGATTTAGAGGTAGAGAAAGTTGACACCCAGGTTTGTTGGGCCTTTTGAGGTTTTGGAGAGAATTTGGATGGTGGCATACTGATCAGCTATTCCAAATAGTTATAGTGTTATTCATGAAATTTTTCATGTGTCAAAGATTTGATGATATCATCCTGACCTTTCTCGTGTGATCGATTTTGATGATGTGGAGCTTGATATCGATGCATCCTTTGAGGATAGTATAATTCGTGTTATGGATCATAGTGAGAATGTTTAGTGGTGAAATATTGTGCCAATAGTTCAAATATTGAGGCATCATGGTCATGTTATGGAGGAAACATTGGAGATAGAATCATATATGTGGGCTCAGGGGCTCGATCCTTTTACCTTAGAATCTTAGAGATGTTTGGGAGTACAACTTGAGGATTATTTGTTATAAGGTGGGGATATTTTAAGATCCTTACATTTTATAGAGATGTCTCATGCTTGTTTATATGTAATATTTTACCCTTATTTTGGTATATCTTGGGAGGGTTTTTGTTTTAGGGTGTTTCGGGTTAAACTTGGAAATCTTAGAAGAAAAAGGGGTAGTTCATAGTAGGTGCTCATTTTTTCCAAACTGTGTTCTACCCCCAGCAAACCGTTCAATCCCATAAATAGAAAAAATTCATGGTTGGCACATGATTTTCAAAGAATTTCACCCTGTTGGGTGAAAGTGTTCACCCCTAATAAGTGGTGCATGGTTAAGGCATGAGATTTTTAAAACTATGTGCCACTTCCCAGGAAACCGTGCATGTGAATTTTTAATCCCCTAAAAAATTATTAAATTTTTTTTGAACCCCTGGTATTAACCCCAAATTGAATCGGATCAACCCTAAACCTATTCTTCTAAGTTTTGAACCTCCCAGGAGGGTTTGAAGGCTCCTCAAACCTCGTTCTTGATGAATCTAAGATCTGATTGAAGGATCAACTTCTTGTTGGTAAGTAATTTCTTCCCTGTTTGATTTACTCTCTCTCTCTCATCCCACTTTCCAAGTGAAGAGGAATTTTCGTTCCCCTATTGTAATTTTTTTAGATATAGCTTTTGATGGATGTAACTCTATTGGATATTTTTCTTATGTTTTGGTCCAAGATATTCTACATTGTTGTGATCTTGATCTTTTGGCTTCAAATTGGGGATTTTCAATTTGGCGAACATCTTTCAACTATCTTGAGGTAGGTGGTATAATTACTAATTCCTCTAGTCTTGATTATAATTTTGTGTGTGTATTTGTACAATTTAAATTTCAACATTGGTAAATTTTATTTTGGAATTGAATTAATTAATTAATTAATGGGATTATTAAATTGTCAGAATAATGGGATTATTAAATTAGAGGAATAATGGGATTATGGAATTGGATGATTAGTGGGTTTATGAAATTGGCTGATTAATGTGATTATGAATTGGTTGATAAAATTAATTAAGGGAACATTGTGTTAACCTTGATTGTTTATTGGATTATATGATTAAATGTTGATAAATAGTTTAATAGTGAATTGTTCATATTATTCCATGTGATTTAAGTGAAGAACCATGATTATTATGAAAAATTGAAATGGTGCAGTGTGACTAGAATATTTGATAATAATTTTAATTATTATTAACATTGAGGAATAATATATATGTGATATATGTGATTTAATGATAAATAAGGTGTGGGATAGGGACTAGTTCTCCAAATACTCACAGGGTGCTAGACATTACGTCCTAAGGCCCAATGCATGCATGTGATTATTAATGTATGGGATATGGACTGATTCTTCAAATACCCATGAGGATTGGTATAGGGACTATTGCTCTAAATACCCATGGGGTTCCAGACAAGATGTTCTAGGACCCATGATATTGGCATTAGACAAGCGTTCCAAGTAGTCATGTTATGAAATTGGATTTAAATGAATAATTAAATCCCATGGGATAATGAAATGTGATTTTCCTATGTGATATAGTTTAGAATCCAGCACAGGCTTAAGCTGGTATTGTTGGTTCAGTTGTCATCATGAAACCAGGGTTTTATGTGGTTAAATAAAGAATAATTTAATATGAAAACAGTTTACATTATTTATTATACTTTATTCTTTATACAACTTCATACACTTTTATAGACTAAATATTGTTTTAGACACCATTAGTGGTGGGGTATTGAGTTGTACTCACGCCCTACTCGGGCTACCTAATCAGTACTTGAATAAAATTCATATTTTCATGACAGGATAAGGGCAATAGCCATATGTTAGATGGTTGGGTTGGGATGGAGCATGGATGAGGGAACCAGACATGATTTTGGGACCTTCTTGGAGAGTTTCCAATGTCTATTTTGGTTTTTTATATTTACACTTGAAACATATTTGGCATAACATATCTACTGCTTTAGTTTGGCTATTGTTTAATTGTTTTGGTTTATTAAGTGATACTGGTCTGTATTGGTTATGTTGTTATTATGGTTATTAGTTATTATCATATGGATATTGATTATTTATTTTACATTGGTGTGATGCTTTAGTAAATAGGTTATAGTCTCACCATGTTATAAATTAGACCCTATCTGTTATTCAGAAGCCTCAGGCATATGGGGAGGCGTACATAAGGTCACATAACCAACCAGATCGGGTCACCGGTATGTGGTACCTGGGTCAAGAAATTACAATGGTTTTAAAAGGGAGATTAATGTCCCAATTCAAAAATATAATGTAATGTCATTTCCCATCATGAACACTTCATTAAATGTTTACACTTGACACCCAATTTA
Source organism: Viscum album (assembly GCA_963277665.1). NCBI lineage: Eukaryota > Viridiplantae > Streptophyta > Magnoliopsida > Santalales > Viscaceae > Viscum > Viscum album. The sequence goes on along the minus strand of OY728132.1, from coordinate 164,670,770 downwards.
ATTTTCGATTATGTTTAGTATGATTCATGAATTTTAGTTAAACAAAATATACATAATAGTTCACCCCTTTCTATTAGATATCGTGGATGATTATTTAATGAAAGTAATGTAAATACACTTTATTCATAAATAAAAATACATTAATTTTCGGGAGAAATTCATATAGTTAATATGTTCAAAAGAGTTAAAAACCCAATTTATATTTGATATTTTTTAATAAAATCATTATGGTAATTCATTATAAAATATAACAACCCATATCTAACAATTAATTCTATAAATTTTATTTCAAATCCACTGAGTTTTTTTCATAAACACCTTATTAGAAACGTTTTTTTAAGACATAAAAAGATTTATTTATTAAATAATTAACTAAAATAATTAAAAACCAAAAATAATATATCAATAAATCAAATATCAATTGATCATGATTAGTAATAATAACTTCTAAATTAATGGGTTATGTTATGTTACCACTTATCCCTTATTTTTCTTGATAATTAGTATGCCTTAATTATTTCATGTCACCTATTATGTCTTATTTTAATTAACCACCAGTAATAAATTTATAACTAAAAGTATATTTATTTTTAAATTCAAGAAATAAAAAATAATGAATAAATATATAAGAAACAAAGGTATAAAAATTGTTAATGTATGAGATTTTGTTGAAGATGATGATGCTTATAAGTATTTCCATGAATAAAGTGGTGATAGTGATGACTATGATGTACTAGATGATGATGTTCCTCATGATGGTGGTGGAAATGACTTTATTAGAGGTTTTAATGATGATGATGATGAAGAAAATGATGCTAGTGTGGATGTTCATAATAATGGTGATGATAATGATGACCGTGATGGTAGTGGTGGTCATGAGGGAGATATTGATTCCCTCTATTTTTAGCTTAATATTTTATAAATAACTGTCTGGATGGTGTTTGAAGATGGAAACTAATAATATATGTGTTTAATTTTTTTTAAAACTATAAACTAATAAAATATGAATTATATAATATATTTTTTGTATTTAATGTGTATTGTGATTGGTTTAATACATAAATTTGTTTATAGTATGAAATATATTGGTTGAATGGTGCTTGAGGCATTGACGTAAGTTGGTTATTAGGTTGGTGTACTGGGAGCCTATTCCAATTATTTTGTAATCATTGGTATAGCTACCAATACCAATGGTTTACTAAACCATTGGTAAAAGGTAATTTTGACCCATTTATAACAACATTTTTAAGAAAAATGTTGGTATAGGGGTATCCCAATGGCCAAATTCACAACATTTATGGGAACCATTGGTATAGCCTATACCAACAGTTCCCAAACCTATACCAATGCTTTAAAACCATTGGTATAGGGTATTTTTCTATTAGTGTATAAAATTTTATATTCAAAGATAAAATTTATAAAAAAAATACTTACAAAACACCAAAGAGACTACCTAGGGGATGCAAAAGGTAGTATAAAGAAGTAGAATGAAGCATCAATAAGGGATAGATACTAGTGATGGGTGATGGGTGGTGGTGACAGCACACTAGGAAATAGTGGTAGTAGTGGTGGTAGGAAATAGATAATGTTATAGATTGTGCTGAGGGGTAAGGAAAGTAAGGTACGCGATGAGTGAGAATGAAGAAAATCTATGGTGGTGCTTGGAGGAGACGTTTCAGTTTGTTGGGAGAAGATGTGGTGGGATATATTTGGGGTGTAAGCAGTGGCCCCCTATAGATTTAAAATGGTGTAGCAGAGCTTGGTTTAGTGGGTGGTCAAACCCCATAAAAACCAACTAATTGGAGAAGATAAAGGGGGTCTAGTATACCTATAAAAATCAGAATCCTTCTTCAGTTCCAACATCAACTTCAGCATCTTCTTCTCTTATTTGAGTGTCAGGTATTTTTTAGGTGTTTTTACCATTATTCAAGAGAGATAATTACAATAATAGTTTCCTTGTAATCATGATAGAGTTTATGTGCCAGAATTTTACCCATATTAAGATCCTTATTTTTTCTACGGTTTTTACCCCTATTTATTTGATTATTTTTCCACATTACATTTGGTATCTATATTTTCCACATTTTTAACTTTATTTTTATCATTCAATTATTACCTCACTAGAGGGATGATCATTTTTTATCCCAACAAGTAGTATCAAAGAAATATTTTATCCTTGTGTTTTTCATTTTTTTGTATAAAAAATTATTTAAAATATGATTATGCACTATGATTGTTAGTATTATTGATATTTCTCATTCGAAAAAAAAATTGAGATTGTTAAATATACTATTGTGAAACAGAGGAGGTTCTTTACTGAATAAATGTTTATATAGTGGTGAAATTTGAGATCAAAAATTTTAATAGGAATAATTTCCTATTTTGGAAAATGAACATACAAGTTTTGTTGTGGAAGGATAATTTCCTACAAGATATTGATGAAAGATTAGTGAGTTTGAAAGATGATAAATGAAACAGCATGGAAGGTACTTTTATTTCCAACACCAATTTGGATTTGGTAAATAGGTTCCTATCAAACATTGTAGATAAAAAGATGGTGAAGGAAATTTTGGATACTCTTATGAAGCTATATGAGGCCAAGTCACTACATAGACAAAATCCTTAATATAAAATTATTCAATCTTCGAATGGTAGAGTCATAATTTGTGATTGAACGCATCAACACCTTGAATACCCAATTTTCTCAGATCAGGATGTTGGGTTATAAAATCATGGATACTGAATGTGTGAAGATTTTGCTCTAAATATTTTCAAATTTTTATGATTATATCATCAACAAGATAACCAAAAATATCATAATGGATATGATGGTTATAAAAGAATAAGAAACTACAACTCTAAAAGACAAAAGTCATTAATAATTAAAATAAAAATTCAGGGGTTGGGGGTTGTTTAGGGGTTTGGGGTGGCTGTCCAAGGGGGGTAGGGGTGTCCGGGGTGGGGAGGTTGTCCAGGGTGGTGGGGGGGTTGTCCATGGTGGTGTCCAGGGGGTGGGGTGGTGTCCAATGGGTTGGGGGGATTTCCAAGGGGTGGGGTGTCCAGGGGGTGGGGGTGTCCAGGGGTGGGGGTGTCCAGGGGGTGGGGTGGTGTCCAAGGGGTGGGGGTGGTTGTCTAGGGGGATGGGGTGTCTAGGGGGTGGGGTGTCCAGGTGGGGGGTGGTGTCTAGGAGGGGTGGGGGCGTCCAGGGGGTTGGGGGTGTCCAGGGGTGGGGGCTATCCAGGGTGGGGGGGACAGTCCATGGGGGTATCCCGGGGGGGTGGGGTGGTGTCCAGAGGGTTGAGGGGCTTTTTAGGTGGTGGGGGTGTCCAGGGGGTGGGGGTGTCCAGGGGGTGGGGGTTTCCAGGGGTGGGGGTGGTCCAGGGGGTTTGGGGGTGTCCAATCGGGGTGGGGTGGTGTCCAGGGGGTGGGGGTGGTTGTCCATGGGGGTGGGGGTGTCTAGGGGTGGGGTGTCCAGGTGGTGGGGTGGTGTCTAGGAGGTGTTGGGGTCATCCAGGGGTGGAGTTCATACTGGGGGTTGGGGGTATCCAGGGGGTGGGGGTTATCCAAGGTGGTGGGGGGCTGTCCATGGGGGTGTCCAGGGGGTGGGGTGGTGTCCAGGGGGTGGGGGTGTCCAGGGGGTGGGGGTTTTAATGGTTTTAATGGAATGAATTTCATAGATTTTTATATCATTGGTATTTTTGAAATGGTTTTTTAGAAGTTTTTATTTCAATAGTATGTGTTTCTTTAGAAAAAAATTAATGCTTTTGGTGTATATGGTAATAAGGGGGATTTCTGTACGTCAGTTGTTGTTTTCACTTAAAATTCTTCCCATTTTAAACAAAAGAGAGACATATTGAATGATAACAGCCACACTGTGCCTCATATTGAGTAAGGGTTGACTCATACACGTCACAAATGACCCATGTATATTTCTCCTAAAGTATCAACACAATCTGAATGCGTTTGGTCAGATTTCTGTACGTCATTAGTTGTTTTCACTTAAAATTATGTCTGTTTTAAACAAAAGAGAGACACTTTGAGTGATACCTACCACACCATGCCTTGTATTGAGGCGGGGTTGACTCATAAACGTCACACATGACCTATGGATCTTTCTCCTAAAGTATCAACACAATCTGAAGGTGTTTTCTCAGTTTTTCGTACGTCAGTTGTTGTTTTCTCTTAAAATTATGTCCATTTTAAACAAAACAGAGACACTTAGAGTGTTATTGGCCACATCGTGCATTGGATTAAGGCAGGGTTGACTATTAAACGTAAAAAATGATCCATGGATCATTATCCTAAATTATCAACACAATCCAAATGCGTTTTGTCAGATTTCCGTACGTCAATTGTTGTTTTTACTTAAAATTTTTATCCATTTTAAACAAAAGAGAGACACTTTGATTGATACCAGCCACACCGTGCCTCAGATTGAGGTAGGGTTGACTTTTACACATCACACATGACCCATGGATAGTTCTCCTAAAGTATCAACACAATTTGAATGTGTTTGGTCAGATTTCCATATGTCACTTGTTGTTTTCACTTAAAATTCTGTCCATTTTATACAAAAGAGAGACACTTTGAGTGATACAGGCCACACCGTAGCTCATATTGATGCAGAGTTGACTCGAACACATCAAAAATGACCCATGGATCTTTCTCATAAAGTATAAACACAATCCGAATGTGTTTCATCAGATTTTCATACGCCAGTTGTTGTTTTCACTTAAAATTCTGTCCATTTTAAACAAAATAGAGACACTTTTAGTGATACCGGCCACACCATGCCTCATATTAAGGATGGGTTGACTCTTACACATCACAAATGACCCATGTATAGTTCTCATAAATTATAAACACAATCCTAATTCGTTTGTTCAGTTTTATGTACGTCAGTTGTTGTTTTCACTTAAAATTTTGTCCATTTTAAACAAAAGAGAGACACTTTGAGTGATACTGGCCACACTATAAATCAGATTGAGGCGGGTTGACTATTAAACATAAAAAACGACCCATGGATTGTTCTCCGAAAGTATCAACACAATCCTAATACTTTTGGTCAGTTTTCCGTATGTCAGTTGTTCTTTCACTTGAAATTTGGTCCATTTTAAACAAAAGAGAGACACTTTGAGTGATACCAGCCACACCATGCCTCGAATTGAGGCAGGGTTGACTCTTACAGGTCAAAAATGACCCATGGATAGTTCTCCTAAATTATCAACATAATAAAAATGTGTTTGTTCATATTTCCATACGTCAGTTGTTGTTTTCACTTAAAATTCTGTCCATTTTAAACAAAAGAGAGACACTTTGAGTGATACGAGAAACACCATGACTCATATTGAGGAGGGGTTGACTTGTACATGTCAAACATGACCCATGGGTATTTCTCCTAAATTATCAACACAATCATAACTATTTTGTTCAGTTTTCCGTAAGTTAGTTGTTGTTTTCACTTAAAATTCTGTCCATTTTAAACAAAAGAAATACACTTTGAGTGATATCGGACACACCGTGTGTCGAATTGAGGCGGGGTTGACTCTTACACATAAAAAATGACCCATGTATAGTTCTAAATTATTATCAACACAATATGAATGTGTTTGGTCAGATTTCTGTATGTCAGTTGTTGTTTTCACTTAAAATTCTCTATATTTTAAACAAAAGAGAGACACTTTGAGTGATACCGGCCACACCGTGACTCTAATTGAGGCGGGGTTGACTCGTACACATTACACATGACCCACGGATAGTTATACTAATGTATCAAAACAATATAAATGTGTTTGGTCAGTTTTACGTACGTCAAATGTTGTTTTCACTTAAAATTCTGTCCATTTTAAACAAAAGAGAGATACTTTGAGTGATACCGACCACACTGTGGCTCGTATTGATGCGGGGTTGACTCGTACACATCAACAATGACCCATGGATTGTTCTAATAAATTATAAACACAATACAAATGTGTTTGGTTGGATTTTAGTACGTCAGTTGTTGTTTTTACATAAAATTCTATCCATTTTAAACAAAAGAGAGACACTTTGAGTGATATCGGCCACATCATGCCTCAGATTGAGGCGACGTTGACTAATTAATGTCAAAAATGACCCATGTATAGTTCTACTAAAGTTCAACACAATTCTAATTCTATTGTTCAGTTTTACGTATGTCAGTTGTTGTTTTCACTTAAAATTTTGTCCATTTTAAACAAAAGAGAGACACTTTGAGTGATACCGGCCACACCGTGCCTCGGATTGAAGTAAGTTTGAATCTTAAATATCAAAAATTACCCATTTACTTTTCTCATAAAGTATCAACACAATAATAATGTGTTTTTTTGGTTTTTCGTTCGTCATTTGTTGTTTTAACTTAAAATTTTGTCCATTTTAAACAAAAGAGACACACTTTAAGCGATACTGGCCACACCGTGCCTCGGATTGAGGCAGAGTTGACTCTTACATATAAAAAATGACCCATTTATCATTATCCTAAAGTATAAACATAATCCAAATGCATTTGGTCTGTTTTACATACGTCAGTTGTTATTTTCACTTAAAATTATGTCCATTTTAAATAAAAGGGAGACACTGTGAGTGATACCGGCCACATCGTGCCTCATATTGAGGTGGGGTTGACTCTTACACGTCAAAAATTACCCATGGATTTTTCTCCTAAATTATAAACATAATATGAAGGTGTTTGGTTGGTTTTTTGTACGTCAATTGTTGTTTTCACTTAAAATTATGTCCATTTTAAACAAAACAGAGACACTTTGAGTGATACTGGCCACACTATGCCTCAGATTGAGGCAGGTTTGACTCGTACACATCAAAAATGACCCATGGATCGTTCTTATAAATTATAAACACAATATGAATACTTTTGGTTTGTTTTTCAACGTCATTTGTTGTTTTCACTTAAAATTTTGTCCATTTTAAACAAAAGGGGGACACTTTGAGTGATATCCATCCACACCATGCCTCGAATTGAGGCAGGGTTGACTCTTACACGTCAAAAATGACCCATGTATTGTTCTCCTAAAGTATAAACATAATTAGAAGGTTTTGTTTTTGGTTTTCCGTATGTCAGTTGTTGTTTTCACTTAAAATTTTGTCCATTTTAAACAAAAGAGAGACACTTTGAGTGATACAGGTCACACCGTGCCTCTTATTGAGGAAAGTTTGGCTCTTAAAAGTAAAAAATGAACCATTAATAGTTATACTAAATTATCAACACAATCCTAATGCGTTTGGTCAGTTTTCCATACTTCATTTGTTGTTTACACTTAAAATTATGTCCATTTTAAACAAAAGAGATACACTTTGAGTGATACCGGCCACACCATGACTTGTATTGAGGCGGGTTTGACTCTTACACTTCAATAATGACCCATATATCATTCTCCTAAAATATAAACACAATCCAAATGTGTTTGGTCAGTTTTACGTATGTCAGTTGTTGTTTTCACTTAAAATTATGTCCATTTTAAACAAAAGGAAGACACTTTGAGTGATATCGGCCACACTATGTCTCTGATTGAGGATGAGTTGACTCATACATGTCAAAAATTACCCATGTATTGTTATTTTAAAGTATCAACATAATCCAAATACATTTGGTCGGTTTTTCGTATGTCGGTTTTTGTTTTCACTTAAAATTTCGTCCATTTTAAACAAAAGAGATACACTTTGATTGATACCAGCCTCACCATGCCTCAAATTGGGGAGGGGTTGACTCATACACATCAAAAATGACCCATGGATCGTTCTTCTAAAGTATCAACATAATATAAATGCTTTTGGTTGGTTTTTCGTACGTCAGTTGTTGTTTTCACTTAAAATTATGTCCATTTTAAACAAAAGAGAGACACTTTGAGTGATATCGGCCACACTGTGCCTCAGATTGAGGAGGGGTTGACTCATACACATCAAAAATTACCCATTTATAATTATCCTAAATTATAAACACAATCCTAATGCATTTGGTCAGATTTATGTATGTTAGTTGTTGTTTTCACATAAAATTTTGTCCATTTTAAACAAAAGAGAGACACTTTGAGTGATACTGGCCACAACGTGCCTCAAATTGAGGTGGGGTTGACTCTTACAGGTCACACATGACCCATGGATCATTCTCCTAAAATATAAACACAATTATAATGCATTTTTCAAGATTTCCATACATCAGTTTTTGTGTTCAGTTAAAATTCTGTTCATTTTAAACAAAAGAGAGACACTTTGAGTGATACCAACCACACTGTGCCTCTGATTGAGGATAGGTTGACTCTTACACATCACACATGACCCATATATAGTTATTCTAAAGTATTAACATAATCCAAATGTGTTTGGTCTTATTTTGGTACGTCAGTTGTTGTTTTCTCTTAAAATTTTGTCCATTTTAAACAAAAGAGAGACACTTTGAGTGATATTGTCAACATAGTATCTCATATTGAGGTAGGGTAGACTTTTACCCATAAAAAATGACCCATTTATTGTTCTCATAAAGTATCAATATAATCCTAATGTGTTCGGTCGGTTTTCCATATGTCAGTTGTTGTTTTCACATAAAACTTTGTCCATTTTAAACAAAAGAGAGACGCTTTGAGTGATACCGGCCACACTGTGTCTCGAATTAAGGAGGTGTTGACTCTTAAATGTCACAAATGACCCATAGATAATTATCCTAAAGTATAATCACAATCCAAATGCATTTGGTCAGATTTCCGTATGTCAGTTTATGTTTTCTCTTAAAATTATGTCCATTCTAAACAAAAGAGAGACACTTTAAGAGATAACGGCCACATCGTGCCTTGGATTGATGCGGGGTTGACTTGTACACATCACACATAACCCATGGATAATTATCTTAAATTATCAACACAATATGAATGAATTTTGTCAGTTTTCCGTACATCATTTGTTTTTTTCACTTAAAATTCTGTCCATTTTAAACAAAAGAGAGGCACTTTGAGTGATACCAGCCACACCGTGCCCCAGATTAAGTCGGGGTTGACTCGTATACATCAAGAATGACTAATTGATTGTTATCCTAAAGTTTCAACACAATCCTAATGCATTTGGTTGGATATGAAGGTATTTTCGAGATTTTACTAGTTTTTCTAAATCCAAAGCCCAAAGAAAAGTGGTTCATCATTATGGCATGTTGCTGGTTCATTTCATCTGTTAAAATGGACAAATGAATCATTAAAGAAAGGATGTTTTATTTAATAACAATTATAATTTTCCTACGAACATTTACATACAACAATGTTTCATCTTTTGATCTACTTAACCCCTCTCAAAAATGGTCACCAATTGTACACGTCCCCAAGTCAGGTCTTCATGATATTTGTGTATAATCTTCCATCAGGTATGTGGCCCACTCATTTCTAAAAAACTCTATATCATCTTTTGAATATGAGGATTTTCGAAAATCAGAGTAGTACTGCAAAATATATAAATAAATAATTAATAAATAATTTAAATGAAATAGTAGTTTTTTTAAATACCACTTTAGGGATGTTAGTTTGTTGATGGAGAACGATCTCTCTCATAAATTTACAAACATAATAACTGCAATCATTATCATTTTTTTGTTTTGGATACTTCAAAAACTTTGATCATTGGGAGAATAAGTAAATTGTTTTGATATGTGTTTGGATAGTGAAATTTTTTTTTATATAAACAGATATTTGTCTAGACGTAGTACTTTCTCGACTCCTTATACTTAGCCCCTGTCCTCATTCCTTTTTTTATACAATATTAATACACTTCCCTATCATAATAGAATCCTCACTAAAAGATAATATGAATTATATTACTTGATGTTTAGACCTATAACGTATTATGTAGTGTCTTAAAGATTCACAAACTCCATCATGTGTGGTCGGTTTGTTGGATATCCTTGCATTGAATCCAGAAAATAAATCTTTGGAGTATCCAAGTTCACTTCAATTAGAAGCCAATATTTCCTAAAAACAAAAAAAAGGAATAAGTAATAAAATAAGTTAAAATATAATTGATATGATTTAGTCATAGAGTTTTACCTCTGCATGGTTGGTATTAGGAAGAGTCTGTCATCTGTAATCTTGCTTTCAAATGTTTTCAGCAAGCCTTTCATTATTTCATCCCTTTTTGATGGATCTAATTTTGTTAGTTATGTTGATGTGGTATGAGGACTAACGAGTCTGAATTTTGTCTCATGGGAAAATTCCTTCAACTGTTTTTCATATATACACCTGCCAATAATATAAAATGAGTGTAGTCATAATTAGAAAATTATATCAGCTTTTAGAAAATCAATTCATGAAAACATACCTCATATATAAATTTACAACTATGACGCCTAGCCAACTGTATTCAAGGATCTCATTTACATTTTCAGTAGTAATGAAATATTAAATTTCCTCTCTGTATATATTCTTTTCAAAAACCACTATATGACTACAACCACTTTTTAGCTTTGTGTCCACAAGAGTCTTCAATGCTAGTAAATGTGGATAGAGAATAGGTGGTGTTATTGTGCTTTCAGTAGCTCTTTGGGATTAGTTGGTTAATCCTTTATATGCTTTTGAGCCCACATTTCTTGTCACCCCCTTCCCTTTCTCCGTCTATAATAACATTCATTGGTTCAAACCATTTTTTCATTAATTATTAAAGGTTTAGCTTGATAAAAAATGGAAACAAATACCTCTTTGTTTACATGTACTCTTACAAGTTGTGATAGCCATGAAATGAATGTCCCAATAGCCTTTTTAGCCATATTAATATCATCTTGATCAAGTGGAATGGGTAGCTCTGTATTTGGCTCATGAGCTACAGTAATTGTCACTTTCATATGATCTTTTGGAAGTGTTCTATTATGTAGCTTGTTCTCTTGGATGTTGAACACCATAGCTCTCACTACAAGGTGATATGTGGGTGTTAACAGATATAAATCATAGTCATTATCACCCTGTAGAAGATCAGTATAGGAAAAGTATTAGTGTTTGTCTGATTCACATTTCATGGGAACAATTATTAGAATATTGATTGCCATGTCTAACATAGCTCTTTGAGGGGAATGGCTCACCTCAAAGCTGGTGGGGGGTGGGGCAGGATCTTCACACACTGGTTGTTCCAGAGTTGTGTCTTCTCCTTTCTTCCCACCCATAAAAGTTTCTAGCAACTCTCCATGCCATTGAAATCGTTCTTCAATAGTTTCTAGTCTTTCACTCATTTGTTTCATTTCTTAATTTCTATCATCCGTTTGTTTTTTTTTTCTCAAAATATACTCAGGGTGTCACCCCAAACCCCACACCTCCAACACAACCATATTGTTCTAGCCACTTTAAATCTTTCAATAATAAGTATGCATCCTCTATAGGAGTAGCCGATTCCTATGACTGTTGGATATAGGAAAATAAGTAATTATTATAATTTAATGTAAATTTAAAACAAAAAATTTTATTGTGTCATACTTACACATATTTCCCACACTTTTTTGTGTTTTCATATACTAGCTTCCCTTCCTTATTCACACGTGCCTCCTTCCATAGCACATGACGTGGGATAGAAGTGTCTTTGGATTTAGACTCATCAATCTACATATAAATATAGAAAGATAATTATGATGTTGTTTATTGTCACCTAACAATATTACTTTAAATTTAAAATACATACCATTTTATTTAATAGTGAAGTGTACCCCATCCTTGCTTTAAGATAGGGGTATGTTGGTTTTGATGCATGTTACTTATTTTCAATACTAAGTTGTTGTTTCATAAATGAAATGTTGATAATCAAAGTTATGAATACACGTATCCTCAAAAAACATATTATCAGCCACAATGTACCTGAAAATTCTCATCCCCACAGTGGCTAATAAATGAATCCCATGCTTCTTGGGATATCAGGTGAGTGTGGACAAGGGTTGGGTGCAGGTTTATTTTACCTTTGGAATCTTTCAGGTGACATTTTTTTAAAATAGTGCAAAAACCTCAATGAATCCTTCCTACAAGCCTTAGTACATAATTTTTGTGTGAATCATCTACTATAAATGTACTCTACAAGAGATTGAGAAGAGTAAGACATTGTTTCATTATTTTATTTTCAAGTAAATTAAAGAAATAATATCATAATGTTATCATAATTTCTTCCCAGATCACAGCCTTCATCCCGAACACAACATGGTGCCATGAATCTATGTCAATCGGCATGCATTGCCGAGTGAAAATTCCAATGTAAATACTAAACATAGTCTTGTTAGCATTCACATGTTGGCCTCGTTCATTCCATTCTACATCAAATTTAATGCCTTTGCTTTTTGCCTTAAGAACTTTGGCTAACACCGTCAAACTACGATGCACCTGTGTTTTCTACGTCATTGGTCCTTTATCCCCGACCATTTCATTGATATCAACATCATCGATATGTTCATCTGAAATGGTAGTAGTGGCATGTGCTGATGGTTGTTAGACCTCAACACTAGGAGCAGCAACAGGTTCAGAAACTTGTTGTTGTTCTGCACTGTGAGCAGCAGCAGCAGCAGCTTGAGAGACTTGTTTAGCCTCAAGGTTAGGAGCACCAGAATGTGCATAAGTAATTATATACAAAAGTGGTTGAATAGTTAATTTAGATTACATAAATTCAATAATGATAAGACAATAACATGAGAAAACAAGATCTATATTACAAACAAAATATAACCTATTTATTAAACTCTATTTCTTTTTTTCAAAGGCTGAATGAATTTGACACCTCTATCAATTATCAAAATCCCTTCATTGTGGTCTCCTCTAACATACAAAACATCAACTACATTAGGACCTCTGTGAAATTATTGCAACATACCACTGAAAGGATCATCCTTAACTAAATTTTCATTGGACCCTTCAGTTTTTTGGATGATAACAGAACAATTAACCACTTTCGGTTTGCGGGATCTAGAACATAAAATACTTGTATCGCTTGTAATGCCATTATAAACTATTCATCTTTGTACCCTTCTTTACTAAAATCGACTTTCACAAATCCCAATTCATATATTTTAACACCAATATTGTTATCAACCCATTTGCATTGAAAAATCGGCAATTGGAATGTCATATAATCCAACTCCCATATTTGTTTGATAATGCCAAAGTATGACATATTCGCATAAATTGGATTTATGTACTTACTACCAGAAACATGGATCGCTTCAGCCACAAGTGTAACTCCACTATTTTTCATGGTACTATCTTCATCATGTTCATCTATATAGAATGTATAACTATTAATTGCATAACCATTATAAGATAATACATACACACTTGGTCTGGCGGCTAGCCATTAAAGTCATTCTAAATTTGGATTTGGATTTTCAGCTAACTCCTTAAAAATATGGTCCTGAAACCATCCTATAAATTGGTGATTATGTGTATTTCATATCCATTTTTTAGACCTTAATGGATTCAATGGCCTAAGAATTTCTTTGTGGGTTTCAATATATAAAGCAGCCTCCAAACTGTTATGCAAAACATAAAGGTGGGCCTACTCCCAATCTCTAATATTGATTGTCACAACATCTCTTCTAGAAATTCCCTCGCCCTCAATGCATCCAGTGTGATGAGATTACAGGAGACCAATTCTTTCCACATCAGATAAGTATTCAGTACAGAATTCAATGGCTTCTTCAAAAATATATTTCTCCACAATACAACCCTCTGGACGACTTTGATTTTTGACATACCATTTCAAAATCGTCATATACCGTTCAACGGAGTACATCCATCTATAGTGCACAGGGCTAAAAAGTCGAATCTCTCTCACCAACTGAACCATAAAATGAACCATCATATCAAAAAATGATGGCTGGAAGAACATTTCTAATTCACATAATATGATGACAATTTCTCTTTCCATAGCTGTAAATTTTTCCAGGTCTAAAACTTTGTTGCATATAGCTTAGAAAAAGAAACAAAGTTTGTTTAACGTATGATGAACATTCTTGGGAAAAATGAAACGTAAAGATATAGTGTCACGAACCAAGCTGGGTCTCCATCCAACCCGGCGCCCGACCCGGTCTGCGGCATGGCCCGAAGGGCGTTCCCGATCCCCACGGGCTAGCACAAGTGCCCGGGTATCAAAACTAACACATGGGAACGATTTACCTGAAATAGTAAACATAAAACAACTAACAAGGTAAATAAATTAAAACTGAAATAGACAATCAAACTGGACCTTAAACAAAAATCAATTTTAAATATTTACAACCTGAACTAACATCAAAAAAAAGTAACGACAACGAGATAAACTAAAACTCTATCTCAAACCTCCAAGCAACCAGATAGGTGTGATTTCCACAAGTTACATGCACTAAATTGTATGAGAAGACCATCAACAACCCGAACCATCATCGCTGAGCACGATGCCTCAACCTAGAATATACAAAGAACAAGGTCTACATACACCCAAAGGTGTATGTAGGGTGTGAGCCAACAGCCTAGTAGGACGTCACCCAATAAAAAAGGTTCTACGCAAAATTATTAAATGAAAAATACATTTTCAATATTAAATAAAGCAAAAAAATAAATGATTGCACAGGTTTAAAGAAGATAGGATTAAAGAAAAAAAATTCAAATGGAACAACTTAAATTAAAACACACACACCCTTACTTTTTAAAATAACTAAAGTGTCACACAAATGAGCATAAAGTAACCAATTAGCACTAATATGGGAGAGGCCTCATGGGTGTTAGCTAGATTGGGCCCTTAGATCTTCGTGTCTCGGTGAAACGTGGCTTAGAAGGCTACGACCCTCAGAAAATGTGGCTTATAAGGCTACGAACCTCAGAAAATGTGGCTTAGGACATGACCCTCAGAAAAGTATATGTTTAGTTAGTGTTGTAATCTTCAGTCCTTCCAGTGAAACCGGGTCGAGTCACCATCTGAACACTAGCCCACTAGTCTAGTCTACCCTCCTAACTACCTGGGCTTCCTGGTTTGTGCTCAAACAAGTTTCAAATTCATGTCACATGTCACACTAATGCATAAAATCCAAATAGGGTATTTACGCACTCAAAATCAAAATTTTCACGCCTAAACTCGCTTTTAAAACCATACACACACCAAAATCTTTTCAAAACATAATCTGCAAAGGTTATATACTCAACTAAACCATCTGGACAATTTAAAAGACACTCACCACTAAACGAACCACCACTTACACATGTAAACACCGTTTTGAAATAAGGTACACACTATAAATATATTAAAACTAAATTTGTATCAGTTACACAACCAATTAAAACAACTGCACAGTCAAATAAATCACTTTCATTATCAAACATGCCACTAATAGAATTTATTAAACAAATTCCACACATGTCAGATGACTTTAAGCACAAAAAATATTCACAAATTTTAACTAGAACAAACTCTCACCCTTAATAATTATTTAATAAAACAACCCAAATGTTTTATAAATAAATTTTTGATAGAAAAACAATGCTTTACACCCTAGACTAACCCAAACCCCCTCACATAACCAAATGCACACAACTCCACCTTAGGAACCCAATCTGTATCATGCAAGCGATTAAAGAAACACTCGCATAGTTAAAAAAACTATTACTATAATTAAATGAACTTCCAGAAACATTTTAAAAATAATTTCAAGATATGTCGCATGAAATTAAACACCAAAAACTCTTTCAAATATCATTTCTGACTAAACACAAACAGACTCAATACTAAAACAACAATTGCACCCTTTTCATGCCCTAACAAACTAACTACACAATTTTCTTTAAAAAAACTAATAATCAGTTCAAAATTGATTTCATAAAAACATACTCATATCATTCAACACACTACTAAACACATCAAAACACACTAAACCTTAAGTAAAATTAAATTTTCACCAAAATAACTAACCAATAAACATGCTAAATTAAATAATCAAATGAATTTATCAATTAATACTCATACGCGGAACCACCTACCTCGATGAATATTCCAAAATTTGGTGTGGAATTCCAATCGCATGTGATACGCACCACATAGATTATAAATTAAACCCTAAAACATGAATTGAAACAAAATAAAATCAAAAATGTATACTAAAACTAACACCCAAGGAGGGAAAGGAAAACTCACCCAAAGAGGTGTCTATCGGCATTTTTGCCCGGATGGGTTTTTTTTTTTTTATTAAAATGGGTCTAGGTTAGAATTAATTAGGGAAAGGGGGTTGTTGAGCGCCACTTGAAGTGGCGCTCAACAATTCGGGTGGCTAGCGCCACTTGAAGTGGCGCTTTGCCACCCTTTTTTTTTTTTCTGGTTTTGTTTTTTTTTCTGGTTTTGTTTTTTTTTCTGGTTTTGTTTTATTTCTTTTTTTTAATTGTTTTTCACCTCATCTCTTTTTAATAAATAATTTCAAAATAAATAAATAAAATTTTAAAAATAATCTTATAAATATGTATTTAAAAATGCTAAATTAATTATTATTATATTTATAATTATATAATTATGAAATTATATTTATGTATATATATAATTATATGTGTTTGTATAAATATAATTATGTATATATATAATTAAAAATAAATATTTATAAATATAAATCTATTTATATATATTTTTTAAATAAAAAATATATTTGTAATTATATAATTATAAACTAATCTTTAAATATAAATATTTATAATTATATGAATATGAATATATTTAAAATATATAATTATGAAAATATTGTTACATATATATCTAAAATTTATTTATAAATATATTTAATATTCATATATAAATATATATATGTGTGTGTGTGTGTATGTGTGTGTGTAGAATTATATTTATAATTATATTTAGAATTATATTGTAATTATAGTTATACTTGTATATATATAATTATATATTTATACATGTATATATTTACATAGTTATAAGTAACTATTTATAAAAAAAATTGAAATATTGTTAAACATATAGTCTTTCAATACCACCTACTTGAAACTTAAAAATGTTTCAAGTATGTGACTTTGAAAGCCTATAAAATATAATCTAAATGACCAATATGAATGAAACTTAAAACATATATTAAAAATATACTAAATAGATAAAAATAAAAAAATTACGTAAAAAATGTCGATAGAAAATATTTTATAGGCTTTGAAAACCACCTAGTTGTAACTTAAAAATGTTTCAACTATGTGACTTTGAACGTCTATAAAACATAATTCATATGACCAATATGAATGAAACTTAAAACTTAGATTAAACATATACTGAATAGATGAAAATAAAAAAATTACGTAAAAAATGTCGATAGAAAATATTTTATAGGCTTTCAAAACCACCTAGTTGTAACTTAAAAATGTTTCAACTATGTGACTTTGAACGTCTATAAAACATAATCCATATGACCAATATGAATGAAACTTGAAACTTAGATTAAACATATACTGAATAGATGAAAATAAAAAAATTACGTAAAAAATGTCGATAGAAAATATTTTATAGGCTTTCAAAACCACCTAGTTGTAACTTAAAAATGTTTCAACTATGTGACTTTGAACGTCTATAAAACATAATCCATATGACCAATATGAATGAAACTTGAAACTTGGATTAAACATATACTGAATAGATGAAAATAAAAAAATTACGTAAAAAATGTCGATAGAAAATATTTTATAGGCTTTCAAAACCACCTAGTTGTAACTTAAAAATGTTTCAACTATGTGACTTTAAACGTCTATAAAACATAATCCATATGACCAATATGAATGAAACTTGAAACTTGGATTAAACATATACTGAATAGATGAAAATAAAAAAATTACGTAAAAAATGTCGATAGAAAATATTTTATAGGCTTTCAAAACCACCTAGTTGTAACTTAAAAATGTTTCAACTATGTGACTTTAAACGTCTATAAAACATAATCCATATGACCAATATGAATGAAACTTGAAACTTGGATTAAACATATACTGAATAGATGAAGATAAAAAAATTACGTAAAAAATGTCGATAGAAAATATTTTATAGGCTTTCAAAACCACCTAGTTGTAACTTAAAAATGTTTCAACTATGTGACTTTAAACGTCTATAAAATATTATTATTTTATATACAATAATTAATTAGTTAGTAATATAATTATTAATTATTATTTGTCATTATAATTATTAATTATTAATGGTTAACTCGCTGTGACAAATTTTATTTATATTGTACATGTACTTTATAATTTAATAGTTAATTGAAATAAGTTTGTATTTAATAGATTTTTGATTTTCTTGTTATTTGACTTAAACAACAGTTACTTATCATAGTGAATAAGTTTTTTAATATATACAACATTGCATCCAAAAACATCAACGACGATGCCCCCCGGTACCACAACGCGGTGTCTGAATGTCACGTCCTCTCCGCGTCCGACGTCCATGTCGCTCCGGTGTCCTCTCTGCAGGTTCCTCCTCTTCCGGTGCTTCTGGTGCCTCCTCATGATGCTGTGTAGAGGACTGACCAAAATCATGTGAGGACGCCCCAAAATCATGTGAGGATGCCCCAAAACCATATGGGGTGACATATGGCTCTGAAGCTCCTATAAATGGTAGAAATGGGGTACTGAAGAAGGCCTCGTCGGGAGGAGAGGGGGCCGCCATAAGCTGTGTGACTGCACCCAGATCGAAGTCCATAGTAGTCTGCGGAGACGCCATATGCGGTATATAAATGTCTCCCTGCTGTGCAAAATCATCAGTCGGCTGGGCGAGATCGTCTGTCTGTGGTGCGACGACATCTGCAGGAGCCGCTCTCGGATGTCGATGTGGTCGCCTCTGCCCCCCTGGATGTGCTCGTCTCTGTCGTCCAGCTGGCGGCGGTGGTGGCGGTGCATCCTCCTCAGCAGGCATAGCAGGGACATCGTCATCCTCAGGTGCCTCTGCCTGAAGATATGGATCAGGATATATCTGTGGCTCCTCATCAAAAAAACTGTCACGTATCAACCGGAGATGATCCAATAGAGCCACCACATCCCGATGAACTACCTCCCGCAGAATATATGCATGCTCCTGAGGCTGCGTGGAATGTGCAAGCTGACCAATGGCGTCTGCCTGCAAATGAAATGACAATCAAATTAATATCAAAAATGAGTTAAACAAAATTAATAAATCTTAGTAAACATACCAATCGCTGAATGCCAATCCCCTGACGTGTAAGGTACATGATGGTATGTCGTCGATACCAGTGTGCATAATCCCCCTGATCAGATAAATCAGAGTGTGATGTGATATATCCCTGTGGAAAGATACTGAATCGGGCACGCCTGTCCCAAAGCTGGATATAAGATGCATGATGTCGCCGCCAGTCTGTCGTCTGTCTACCTATAAGCACAATCGAATGTAACACGGTAGACTGTCGCGGTGCCAAGGGGATATGCTGTATAAAACCGAACTGGCGCATGACCCGGTCTGGCTGGTGCCACTCAACGATGTGGAAGTGAATGAGTGGTACTACTGCAGCACGATCTCCAGCCAAAGATGTGCAGTATAGTGGAAGTGATGCGTAGACATAACCTGTATAAGGAGTCCATGAAACCTGAAATGTAAACTCAAAAAATAAGTCATATAATAGCATGATAATTTTACTGAGATTATATTGAAATAACTTAAAATAGTGATAACAAAACAAATTTTCTTACAAAAAAGTACTGTTTAACTTACATCAGCCGGCACTATAGCATCGAATATCTGTCTGAAGCTGTGCACACTATGTCTCGGAGTATGTGAAAACTTCTGAGACTGACTCCACCTGGTGAAAAAAGAGTAACCTACGGTAAGTTTATAAAAAACAATAACAAAAGTACTAAATAACCGAAAGTAATGACGTAGACATACCATCGTCCCCGAGGACAGTCCTGAAGCAGCTCCGGTGCAAGCGGTGCGACAACTCGAGGAGCGATGCGTGGAAAACGCTCCCAGGCCCACATCTGTACTAACACCATGCAACCTGCAATCTGATGTGAATCGGCCTGACAACTGGTGCAGAGAGATCTGTACAGATGTGCTAATACAGCGGATCCCCAACTGTATGTCGCAGTCTGATCCAGATCCTCAAGTAATGGGAGGTACATCATGTGTACCAAAGCGGTGGAGTAGTCGACGCACAACATGCCTCCGAGCAGCCGCAAAATGTATGCACGTGTGTGCTGAAGAAGCGTCTCCTCGTCTGCATCATCTGGAATGACGTCGAAATGCTGATCGAGCCACCTCATTCGCAAGCGCGAACCCTGAAGGACACCCCGTGCGCCGATGACGTCAATGCCTAGCAGCCTCTGTATGACTGCAACCCAATCGCCGGTACTGGCCCCCGTAACTGCATCTCCATGGATAGGTAACCCCAGCATGTAGGCAACGTCCTCTAATGTAATAGTCATCTCCCCCTCTGGGAGATGAAATATGTGTGTCTCTGGCCGCCATCTCTCAACCAATGCAGCTATCAAATGATGGTCGATGGTCTTGAAGTCACACATAGCAACTCCATAAAAGCCTGCACGTCTAAGGTATGGACAAATAGCTGCCGGCGGTGCCTCATGATGAAAACGGTGCGCTCTCCGAACATGAAGATGTCTAACAGGTCGTCGCGCCAACACATCGCGCGACACGTGCGTCTCCTGGCAAGATAAAAGTGGCTGCTCCATCTGAATGTGCAAACAATAAAACATTAATTTCATGTAAGTTATGACTTTTATCATGTAAGATATGTAATTTAGCATATAATTTTTAAAGAAGCATAAACACATTGGGTTAGTTGTTGTCTCCCGTGTTGGGGTGTTGGGGTGAAGACGTTCAGAGTTTCCTCGTTTTTGTTTTGTAGTCACTATAAGTTCATCTTTCATTATAAATAACTGATGACATTTTCATTTAATAGTTCAAATGGTTTTGTTTTCTTATACAGGTATATTCCTTTTTTTGAGTTGGTGTTGTTTGTTTAAAGCTACTCATGTAATGTTGATCGTTCGACAAAAAATGTCACGTGAAATCGTGGTACATTTTCCAAAAATTACCTTATTTACAAGTACAACAAATATGATTAAAAATGGTGAAATGATAAAAATAATTACATGTACAAAGTTTTACAGTAACTGATAGAGTACGTGATTCATTTTAACCATTAGATGATTGCCCTATGTGTCTAGTAACAATAGAAACATCTTTGCAATTTTGTCATGCCCCTGAGTATAAATCAACCTCAAAAGCTCTAGATAATTTTTCTTGGTAAGGTGAGATGAGAAGGGAGGTATTATACCATCAGGAAGAGAGATTCTAGAAATGTGCAATGTTATGACAAACCTGTAGATGAAATGTGTCAGTTCCCCACTAGATGTGCATGTTTCTTCAAAATTTTCAGGCTGGAGATAATCCACCATAGGTTTCACATAGCCTTATGTCTTCCATGGATTAATGTCAAACACTTCAACCAATTTGTTTACTTTATGGGGAAGTAAAACCTCATTCCTTTGAATATGCACATTACCATGAACATATAAAATCATAATTTTGCAAGGAAAACTACTAATCTCATGTTCACTGAAATACCCCTTAAAGTAAGAATGATACAAATAGTGTAAGTACCCAATAACAAGATTCCAATCCATTTTGAAGGATAATGGGGATGACAAGGAAACATCAACCCCCAGGCCCACCCCTTCCACCCATTCAACCAACTTCGGTAACTCCTATAGAAGTAGTTTTTCAAAAAAATGAAATGTCACCCCACCACAGCTTCCTACATCCATATTAACCCCCCAATTCAGTTTCATTAAATGTGGACAGCCCTAATTTTTACCAAAGTTAATGATGCACTATTAACCCCCCCCCCCCCCCCCTCAAATATACAAAATGCTTTGAGGGATGAGAAATGATTCGACACATTTCAATGTTCTAAAATGCACCGAATCATTTCTCATCCCTCAAAGCATTTTGTATTTTTGAGGCGGGGGTTGAAAAGTGATGGTTTAATAGTGCATCATTGACTTTGGTAAAAATGGGGACTGTCCACATTTAATGAAACTGAATTGGGGGGTTAATATGGATGTAGAAAGCTGTGGTGGTGTGACATTTCATTTTTTTGAAAAACTACTTCTATAGGAGTTACCGAAGTTGGTTGAATGGGTGGAAGGGGTGGGCCTGGGGGTTGATGTTTCCTTGTCATCCCCATTATCCTTCAAAATGGATTGGAATCTTGTTATTGGGTACTTACACTATTTGTATCATTCTTACGTTAAGGGGTATTTCAGTGAACATGAGATTAGTAGTTTTCCTTGCAAAATTATGATTTTATATGTTCATGGTAATGTGCATATTCAAAGGAATGAGGTTTTACTTCCCCATAAAGTAAACAAATTGGTTGAAGTGTTTGACATTAATCCATGGAAGACATAAGGCTATGTGAAACCTATGGTGGATTATCTCCAGCCTGAAAATTTTGAAGAAACATGCACATCTAGTGGGGAACTGACACATTTCATCTACAGGTTTGTCATAACATTGCACATTTCTAGAATCTCTCTTCCTGATGGTATAATACCTCCCTTCAAATGGTTTTGTTTTCTTATACAGGTACATTCCTTTTTTTGAGTTGGTGTTGTTTGTTTAAAGCTACTCATGTAATGTTGATCGTTCGACAAAAAATGTCACGTGAAATCGTGGTACATTTTCAAAAAATTACCCTATTTACAAGTAAGACAAATATGATTAAAAATGGTGAAATGATAAAAATAATTACATGTACAAAGTTTTACAGTAACTGATAGAATACATGATTCATTTTAACCATTAGATGATTGCCCTATGTGTCTAGGGCAACGTGTCTTCGTATGACCTTCCTGGCGGCATATGCTGCACCGCCGTCCAGCTGGATGTTCACTAGGCCAATCCATCTCATTCCGAATACGAGTCGACTTTGGCCTCCCTTTAGGTCGAAGTCTGTTGCTGTTTGGTAGAAGCGTGGGTGCGCCATCAGGCAGCTGAAAATTCTGATATTCCCCGATTGGCATCCACGGAGTATTGTAGCAGGAGTTGATGCTCTCGAGTCGATAAGCTGGATCAATGAACTGCTCCCAAGATACGTGTACGTAAGCACATGCAGCAATCACATGGCCGCAGGGATATCTCAGTGCCTGAAAGTTGCCACAATCACAGTAACGCTTCTCCAATAAAACAACTCGCACACGACCATTGCTACATGCCATAGCATCACCGGGCTCAGCGACCTCAAATCGTTGCTCTGGACGATTAAATGCAGTTACACGGTAAGTAGCGGCCTCCTGAAGAATTGTATCTAGCTCGCGTTGGAAATTGTGTCCATAGCGCATCCCTCTGTTCAAGCCCTCTTCAGCTTGCTTTCCTCGTTCCAGAAAGTACTTTACACTACGATAGAAGGTCTCTTGTACCAACCCTGAAATTTAGATTTACGACATTATACAAATATTATATTATAATAGTAACTCTTCTGAGTAACATATATTGAAATATTCGTATTTACCTGTGATAGGTAGTTTTTGAACACCCTTGAAAACTCCATTTATACATTCTACGATGTTGGTCGTCATATGACCATATCTCCTCCCATCATCATATGCCAACGACCATTTCTGCTTTGGAATTTGCATCATGTAATCATACACTTCTGGATTCACTCTGTGGATATCTTGAAGACGCTCCTCCATCCTTTGTTGTTGAGGCTCATATGCTATCATACAGGCAGTCATCTGAATAGTTATGAAAATAACTACGACAAAAACATTTTAAACAGAAAAGGATGTTCATACCAATTTTTAAGATTGCCTTTTTCATCGACTCATTCTTGAACTTCTTTCGCAAATTGCTGGCAATGTGTCGAATACAGTATCGATGATGGGCATATGGTGGTCTCCACGAAAGACCCTCAGACTGTATCGCCTCCTTGATTGCACGGTGGCGATCAGAAATAAGACAAATCCCTTCTGCATCCGTAACAAACTCTCGGAGACATGCCAGAAACCAGCTCCATGATGAGAAGTTCTCTTTCTCCACAATTGCAAATGCTATAGGCAGAGGGGCTCGATTTCCATCTTGTGTGGCGGCAATCAATAAAGTTCCGGTATACTTTCCATACAGAAATGTGCCATCAATTTGTATGAACTGCTTGCAATGTCTAAAAGCCGCCACACATGGTAAAAATGTCCAAAATAATCTATCAAACACAACCATTGAGCGGTCAAGTTGGTTCTGTTGGTTAACATATTCAACTGTATGTAACCGATAGACTATTTGATTATTGTGGCGTAGAAGCTCCAACAGTTGTGGTAGAACTCGATAAGAGTCATCCCAATCACCATACACTTTCACAATAGCCTTTTGTCGTGCTGCCCATGCCTTCCAGTAAGAGATTCGATACCCAAAAAGCTGTTTGATTCGCTCAATGACCAGAACCACGGGGACATCTTGACATGCTCTAATCATTTCAACAATAATAGTTGAAACAAACTCAACATCTAATGAAGAGTGTTCCTGTGCCAAGCTTGGGTTCACACATGTGTGTGGAGTAAATCTAGTGATGCGCCAGCTGTGAAAAGTGTTATCAATAATAGCTCGCAGACGCATTTGACAGTTCGATTCAAATTTGTCAGAACGGATCAAATAATAAGATCTCTTTGCCTCTTCTACAACATATGAGTAATGTCTTTCAATGTGATATTGTTTTATCACATTTTTCATTGCTTCTTTGCTCTCAAACTCTCTGCCAATATACAGAACATCGTTATCTGACACTCGATTTATGCCACCAATGATTCCTGGAAATTCTGAACTGGGAGTGATAACTGAATAATCAAATTCTGGAAAGCGATTCATGCCTTCAGTCGACCAGGAAGCCAATAGTGGAGGATGGTTCAACGGTCGGTTGAACCTCGCATGAGTTGGTACAGACTGATCTTCCGCATGCTCTTCTTCTTCTTCAACTTCCTCTTCATCTTGTTCAAAATTGTCATCATCCTCAAATTCATCAACCAATGCATCTAAAGTATGTGGAGGACTATCCATTGAAACTGTGGCTGATGGAAATGATGGAATAACTACTGATGCTGATGGAACGTCTTGATGTGAAGGAGCATATGACATAGTTTCATGAATTTGAGATGGGTCAACTTCCAATGTCGATGGAACCTCCATTGTAGCTATAGTGACATACAACTCCATCATTTGATTCTCAGGTATATACTTAACCAATGAAAGTATATATTCCCAATCATCATCATCATTTACCGGATATGGCACATGCCAAAACCTATCTATAAATTGAAGATGTCTGAATTTAATGGACTCTATTACTTGATTCCTCGCGAGTTTTAACCTCCGATGGATTTTCCTTTGCACAGCTTCCAAAGTAGTACATCCTCCAAGCATCACAACAGCTTCTGGATGTATACTATAACTGCATCCTTGTTCTGTCTCAATTATTTGACCGTTGCAATAAATATAAGCGGCGACCATCTTTTTTATCTAAAAGAAACCACTGTTATTAATTAAATCTGATTAAAGAATCAATTTATGTATGCATGCTTCTAGTAATTTATGTTGGAATCCTAATCCCTCCACCAAATCAATATGTTCAAACCATATTGATGTGTAACTATTTACACAACCCACAAGTTTGTGTTACTTACCCAAAAATAGAAGTCAAATATATTTATACATATCCACATGCATTATATGCATGAGGTACACGAACATGTCATGTAAAAGCATAGAGTTATATGAAATTGAAAGTCTCCACATGAGTAAGCCCGGAGCGACAGATAGCCAACCCCATTCACTTTCCTAGACAAGGCAAGCCTCCAGGAAAGTAGGTGGTCCGACCCAAAGCCCCTCTACCCGGGGATACTTTACTCAAGAGAGCAATCATTTCATGATAACTCTAACACTTAATATGCAAAAAATATATTGAACTACTAAATTCAAGTTCATAACTTCAATTACAAACCGAGGTCAAGGTAGATTGAAAACTAAATTCATTATCATTCCTAGAATGTAATGCAAAGGTATATTCCATAGGCAATTTACTACTACTTGGCTAATTAATATAACTACTTCGCTGATTAATATAACTACTTCGCTGATTAATATAACTACTTCACTGAATAATATAACTACTTCGCTAACAACATAATTACGATTAATTAATTACCTTATGGTTAACTAATTACCTAATTATGGTTAACTAATAACCTAATTATGGTTAACTAATTACCTAATTATGGTTAATTAATTACCTAATTATGATTAATTAATTAACTAATTATGTTCCATTAATTACCTAATTACGATTAATTAATTACCTTATGGTTAACTAATTACCTAATTATGGTTAACTAATAACCTAATTATGGTTAACTAATTACCTAATTATGGTTAATTAATTACCTAATTATGATTAATTAATTAACTAATTATGTTCCATTAATTACCTAATTACGATTAATTAATTACCTTATGGTTAACTAATTACCTAATTATGGTTAACTAATTACCTAATTATGGTTAACTAATTACCTAATTATGGTTAATTAATTACCTAATTATGATTAATTAATTAACTAATTATGTTCCATTAATTACCTAATTACGATTAATTAATTACCTTATGGTTAACTAAT
Source organism: Viscum album (assembly GCA_963277665.1). Lineage (NCBI taxonomy): Eukaryota > Viridiplantae > Streptophyta > Magnoliopsida > Santalales > Viscaceae > Viscum > Viscum album. Next base: position 164,644,104 of record OY728132.1, on the reverse strand, counting down.
TACCTAATTATGGTTAACTAATAACCTAATTATGGTTAACTAATAACCTAATTATGGTTAACTAATTACCTAATTATGATTAATTAATTAACTAATTATGTTCCATTAATTACCTAATTACGATTAATTAATTACCTAATTATGTTTCATTAATAACTTAATTAGGATTAATTAATAACCTAATTAGGATTAATTAATAACCTAATTAGGATTAATTAATAACCTAATTATGATTAATTAATAACCTAATTATGATTAATTAATAACCTAATTATGATTAATTAATAACCTAATTATGATTAATTAATAACCTAATTAGGATATATTAATAACCTAATTATGATTAATTAATAACCTAATTATGATTAATTAATAACCTAATTATGATTAATTAATAACCTAAATAGGATTAATTAATAACCTAAATAGGATTAATTAATTAACTACTAATGATTAATTAATTAAATAATTATGATTAATTAATTAACTAATTATGATTAATTAATTACCTAATTATGATTACTTAATTAACTAATTATGCTTAATTAATAACCTAAATAGGATTAATTAATAACCTAAATAGGATTAATTAATAACCTAATTATGATTAATTAATTAACTACTAATGATTAATTAATTAACTAATTTTGATTAATTAATTAACTAATTATGATTAATTACTTACCTAATTATGATTACTTAATTAACTAATTATGCTTAATTAATTACCTAATTACGATTATTTAATTAACTAATTATGATTAATTAATTACCTAATTATGATTAATTAATTAACTAATTATGTTTCATTAATTACCTAATGATGATTAATTAATTAGCTAATTATGATTAATTAATAACCTATTATGTTTCATTAATTACCTAATTAGGATTAATTAATTACCTAATTATGATTAATTAATAACCTAATTATGATTAATTAATTACCTAATTATGACTAATTAATTACCTAATTATGACTAATTAATTACCTAATTATGACTAATTAATAACCTAATTAGGATTAATTAATAGCCTAATTAGGATTAATTAATTACCTACTTATGATTAATAAATTACCTAATTATGATTAATTAATTAACTAATTATGATTAATTAATAACCTAATTACGGTTAATTAATAACCTAATTATGATTAATTAATTAACTACTAATGATTAATTAATTAACTAATTATGATTAATTAATAACCTAATTATGATTAATTAATAACCTAATTATGATTAATTAATTTACTAATTACGATTAATTACTTAACTAATTATGATTAATTAATTTACTACTAATGATTAATTACTTATCTAATTAAGATTATTTAGTTAACTAATTACGATGATTAATTAATTACCTAATTACGATTAATTACTTAACTAATTATGATTAATTAATTAACTAATTATGATTAATTAATTAACTAGTTATGATTAATTAATTAATTAATTATGATATTAACTAATTATGATTATTTAATTAACTAATTATGATTATTTATTACCTACTTACCATTAATTAATAACCTAATTATAATGAATTAATTAACTAATTATGATTCATTAATTAAATAATTATGATTAATTAATTTGCTAATTATGATTAATTAATTAGCTAATAATCATTAATTAATAATCTAATTACATTTAACTATTTACCTAATTATGATTAATTAATAACTTAATTAGCATTGATTAATCAACTAATTATGATTAATTATTTAACTAACTAATCATTTCATTATCTAATTACATTAAAAAAAACCATACTATTTATAAAATACAAACATTATATACTAATTCTATAAATTAAACAACTAAATTATTAAATAAAACTATTAAATAAATTTAAAGAAAGATTTACCTCAAATTTGTGACGACGTAGGTACACAGGCAGAGCAACCGAAGAGGCAAGGCTTCACCGCAACCGAAGAACGCAAAAAAAAACTTTGAGAGAGAGAGAGAGAGAGGAAGGGATAGGGAGGGAGAAATGGGGGTGGGTGAGGTAGGAATGAGGAATGGGGTGGGGGGCGAGGGTCCTATTTATAGGATGGGGTGGAGTTTCGGCGCCACTTCAAGTGGCGCCGAATGAATTCGGCAGAAGGGTGCAGCGCCACTTGAAGTGGCGCTGCACGGTTTGAATTTGTTTTTTCAGCGCCACTTCAAGTGGCGCTGAGATTTTTTTCCGGAAAATTGGTGGAGCGCCACTTGAAGTGGCGCTCCACTTCCAAAACTCTTGAGCGCCGGACCATGTGGCGCTCAAGAGACCCATTTCCCTAATTAATTTAAAACCTACCCCATAAAATTAAAAAAAAAAAAAAAAAACCCCCTATCCCCTAAAATATCCGGTGTCTATGGGTGGTGGTCGCGCCGACAAGGAGCCTTGCTAGAAGGGGGGTTGGGATGAGGATGGTGCCAGGAGAAGGATCGAGCAGGTCAGGGTATCGTGCTAGAGGACTTCCAGGAGAGTTCTTGGTCGGGTGCAGGGGTGTGGCGCGACAAGGCTATCCATGGAAGGGGGTGATGCCGGGTTTTTGGGGTAGGTCATGTGACGGTGCAAGCCGGCCTGGCAGCAGGTTGGGGCGATGGAACAAGTCGGACGGATCAGGAGCACCAGGCGGAGCCGGAGGCGCCGGACAAGGGAAGAAATGCGTAGGGGTTTCAGGGGGTGATGGCGCGGAAAGAAGAGAGGAGGGCAGCAGGGCGGAGGTCACAGGACCAGGCAAGGGAGGCACTGGGGTTCGCTAGACTAGGCAAGGGGGAACTGGCCGGACATGGGGGTGGCGTGCGCAGAATATCGGACAGAGCAGGAGTAGCTGGCTAGGGAGAGCAGGGGGCGCGGCACAACGTGGAGCTTGGCCGGGAGGAAGGAAACGGCGTGACGGGCTTGAGGCGAGTTCGGCGGTGCGGCAAGGATGTTCGGGAGCTGCAGCGCGATGGTCTGGCTGGGCTGAAGGAGGGAGAAAGAGTTCGTCACGATTCTCTGAAGGGGAAAGAGAGGTGACAGGGAAGGGGGTATGGGGAGTGCGACGCGATGGGAAGGGAAACTAGGGGGTGCAACCCTAAGTGAAAAGTGATAGAAAAAAACAAATAAATAAAATAAATAAATTAACTAAGTAAAATAATAATAATAATAAAGTTAATAACATTACATAATATTAACTATAATATTTATTATCATAAAATTAATAAAAATTTAGCACATTTTATATCCTTAACTCTATTAATAATACTATTATTATTATTCTCAAATACCATTCTTATTATTATCATTAAAAAAATTTATTAAAGTTTATTAAACTTCTTATTTTCATTTTATTTCTGTTTCATTGTTTGTTATTATTTCATCATTCCATTATTAACCATTTTGAAAGTCGGGTAGACCGCACGGTCTCAAAATCGTACCCTACCCGTGCGTCCGGTGATGAAAAACCCAAAACACTCATAATAATAATAATAATAATAATAATAATAACAACAACAACATACCTAATAACCTAAATAATAAACTATACAATGATCAACTTAATAAAATGCTATTAATAAAAATAATACTCTCAATTAAATTATTATCCAAGAAAATAATAATATTCTCAAGTGACATTAATATTATCATTATTATTAAAACTCTTCTTAGTTCATCTTATTTCATTATTTGACCATCGGGCATGACGTGCAGCGAGCTGGGCGAGGTCGCGCAGTGACCCAATCGAGGCAGCGCAGCTTCGACTGTGGTGCATTGGACGCAACCAAGGGCAAAACATTCGTTTCTAAATAAGAGCTCAGAACTTTTAACTCGGGCCTCGACCTGAACTATCTGATGCCTAAAAATAATAAAATAAATAATATAAAAAAGATGGGTGTGACAATTCTCCCCCCCATAAAGCTTTCTGTCCCCGAAAAGCCACAACTAAGGTTGAGACTCAAAGAAGAAACTGATACCCCGCTAAGGTTGAAAGAGGATCCCCACAATCAATAAGGGAAAAGAGGAAAAGGCATCATGCTTAGAGAAAGTGAGTCAAATACAACTTCAAGAAACTCATAAAAAGACATTCTGATATGTGTCTCCCACCCCAACAAACGAGAATGCCTCCAGTTGACTGATCAAGGAAAGGAACTCTCTCACCCACAGAAACCAACTTCACAAGCTGAAATATCTCAAGCACTATTAAACGGAAACCACACCATTTGTCTAGAATGAACAAACAAGGTCAACCCATATCCAAGGAACATTCTTATCATTTACCACTAAGACAACTTTAGAAACATAACCAAAAGGTTAACGTGGGGAAGCCCAAGGGGCTCCCCACCATTAAGAACCTACCAACACCCAAGACGAGATTGGAAAACTGACACGTGGAGGTCCAAACGGACTCCCCACCATTGAAGAAAATTTCAACATCGTTTCATTCTAAAGACATTCGAGCGAGACCCGTTGTGGGTCTCCCCACCATTAGGATCGACGAAAGATAAAAAAAAACTTTTTGAATTTCCCGGCAGTGACCAAACACCCCACCACAAGGGATGGGGAGGGTCGGGCCCAACTATCGGGGTATTAAAACCACGACCCAAGACAAACTAGCATTCCCACATCCATAGATTAGTACTATTCAAATTTGAGACTGATTTACCCAACAGACCTCATCAGGACCACTAAAGCGATTACATCTAGTGGGATGAAACCACTGGGACTTAAAGGTAACAAGACAAACACACCTTCACATAGTCACGGAAACCTTATGCATCCAGACAGTTCATTCAGAATGGAACAACCACAGAAAACAATTTAAACTGCCTCTACATTCAACACCGATGATAGAAATAAAGTCGGGGTCTCATACACTCTAGGGGTTCCTGACCACGCACCAGCTTCACTATGAGGCCTATGGCTAGAGCCATGGTGTTTGAAGAATCTCATGCCTCGCAGTCAGGTATTGAAGACTCCCAAATGCAGCTTCTCCTTTTTGGTGACACACACAACCACACTGTAACCGAGACAAAATAGACAACTATAACACACCATGATGTTCAACTACTCACTCGTGGTATATCCACCAAAACAGAGGTTTAGATGGCACACATGCATCAGCTCTTCATCTTAACCAAGAAACTTATGAAGGGAAATACGCACGACAACCACTCCCCTTTGAACAGAAAAATAATTAGAACTACTCAATTGGAAGACACACCCCTATGAAAACTGGGATTCCTGAAGGATTCCACGAAATCCACATTTACTATTCAAGAGAACTCGTGATGCAGACGTCACCAAACATGAACCTTGCGGCCGATGGAAGTACTACAAACCTTTCAAGACTTCGATCAGCACAGATAATTCTAAACCGCCTTCACCCTTCCCTGATGGAATTCATTTCACCGTTTCCAGGGGAACCTTCAAACACAACAATGTCAAACTTTAAACCCGAAAACTCACACAACACAAAGAGACCAAAACTCCCTTTAACTCCCCTTGCATCTATCATTCCACTATAAGAGGATCCTCTTAAACGAAGGAAAAAGGGATAGACTTATCACTATCACTAAAAAGGGAGAGTCCTTACTTTAATCAACTTGAGGGTCGGCCAATGGAAAACTACCCATAGCCGCAGTTCAATCCCATGATAATGCTTTTTGGGGGTGTACACTAGTTAAGAAAGAAACCCATGGACCCAGTCAAACTGGTCCAATGGTCAAGACATACTGCAAGAAGGCACTAAACGTACAGGGAGAACCACTGTAAGGGATTCCCAAATCACTTTTCAAAAGAAACCATTAACCATGCACTTGCACACCAACTTACAAATAATAATTCAAACTCAGGAAACAAATCATTCAAAAAGGGTTCTCGGCTCGAAATGCCTCTTATACAACATTTAAAAAACATAAGGACACCCCACGCAATCACCGGTTACTAAAATACCAAATTCTCATTTAACAAAACTTTTTGAAAATAAGAAAAGCTAGTGGGTCGCACAAACACCAATGGTGTCCCATGGGCCTCGTACATATAAGTTCTCATGTCGCACCGGAACCCACCTCATATCCATCCAAGAATTCATCTGCTCATTCCATTGACCATTCCTCTTTCCATATGCACTCATGAATGTGGTTTCCCACAAGAACACCAAGGATCACAACCAAACCTTTCCATTTTTTTCAAAACCAAAACATTCAACCCACGCTTTCTAAATCTCACACATCATTTTCTTTTTAAAGCACTTCATTTCAAAAAAATTTGGAAGACCAAATCATTTTTACTTAAAAACAAAATTTCCAAAATTCCAAAACAAAGAAAGGAACAGTGCAAGAGAAAACTAGTGTTAGTGGGTGACTGAAACATATGGTTGGCGGCCATACGCCAATCACATCACCTCCATAAAGGGTATTATGGGACAGCTTCCCCAGCTCCACATGGTTTACCAGACCCTGCGAGCTCACTAGGACCACTGGCCTTACTCTCTATTCATTTCCCCTAAACAAGATTAACCACACGGACCAAAGATTTAGATAGACCTCAAATTACTTTGTTAACTCGAGTCCCTCCACGAGGTTTGCTGGCCAGGCACCTTGCTCATAGCTAGAACATCGAGTCCCAAAAACTTTAACTTCATTCTACCGTCACTCTATCCCAAGAGAACATGACCCTTGAGAACAAACCTGCCTCTGATACCATTTCATCACGAACCAATCTGGGTCGCCATCCGACCCGGCGCCCGAACCGGTCCGCGACATGTCCCGAAGGGTGTTCCAGATATCCACAGGCTAGCACAAGTGCCCGAGTATCAAAACTAACACATGGGAATGATTTATCTGAAATAGTATACACAAAACAACTGACAAGGTAAATGAACTAAAACTGAAACAGACAATCAAACTGGACCTTAAACAAAAATCAATTTTAAATATTTACAACCTGAACCAACATCCAAAAAAAAGTAAGGACAACGAGACAAACTAAAACTCTATCTCAAACCTCCAAGAAACTAGAGAGGTGTGACGTCCACAAGCTACAGGCACCAACTTTTATGAGAATACCATCAACAACCCGAACCATCATCACTGAGCATGATGCCTCAACCTGAAATAAACAAAGAACATGGTCTATATAAACCCAAAGGTGTATATAGGGTGTGATCCAAGATCCTAGTAGGATGTCACCCAATAAAAAAGGTTCCACGCATAATTATTAAATGACAAACACATTTTCAATATTACCTAAATCAAAAAAGTAAATGATTGCACAGGTTTAAAGAAAACAGGATTAATGAAAACAATTTCAAATAGAACAAATTAAATTAAAACACACACACCCTTACTTTTTAAAATAACTAAAGTGTCACACTGATGAGCATAAAGTAACCAATGATCACTAATATGGGAGAGGCCTCGTGGGTGTTAGCTAGCTTGCGCCCCTAGATCTTCATGTATCAATGAAACATGGCTTAGAAGGCCACGACCCTCAGAAAATGTGGCTTAGAAGGCCACAACCTTCAGAAAACGTGGCTTAGAAGGCCAAGATCCTCAGAAAAGCATATGTTTACTTAGTGTTGCAATCGTCAGTCCTACCAGTGAAACCAGGTTGAGTCACCTCCAGAACATTAGCCCACTAGTTTAGTCCACCCTCCTAACTACCCAGGCTTCCCGGTTTGTGCTCAAACAATTTTCAAGTTCATTTCATATGTCACACTAATGAATAAAAGCCAAAGAGGGTATTTACACTCTCAAAATCACAATTTGCAGACCCAAACCCACTTTTAAAACCATATACAGACCAAAATCTTTTCAAAACATAATCTTCAAAGGTTATATACTCAACTAAACCATCTGGACAATTTAAAAGACACATTCCACTAAACGAACCACCACTTACACATGTAAACACCTTTTTAAAATAAGGCGCACACTAAAAATATATCAAAACTAAATTTGTATCATTTACACGACCAATTAAAACAACCATACAGTTAAAGTAATCACTTTCATTATCAAACATGCCACTAACATAATTTATTAAACAAATTCCACACATGTTGCAGAACTTTAAGCACAAAAAATATTCACACAATTTAACCAGAAAAAACTTTCACCCTTAATAATTATTTAATAAAACAACCCAAATGTTTCATCAATAAATTTATAAGATAAAAACAATGCTTTACACACTAGAACAACCCAAACCCCCTCACATAACCAAACGCAGACAACGCCACCTCAGGAACCCAATCTGCATCACGTGCGCGATTAAAGAAAACACCCGCATAGTTAAAAAACCATTCCTATAATTAAACGAACTTCTATAAACATTTTACAAACAATTTCAAGATATGACGCAGGACATTAAACACCAAAAACTCTTTGAAATGTCATTTCTAACTAAATGAAAACATATGAAATACTAAAACAATAACTGCACCCTTTGCACGCCCTAACAAATTAACTACACAATTTTCTTTAAAAAAAATAATAATCAGTTAAACATTGATTTCACAAAAACATACTCATATCATGAAACACACTACTAAACACATCAAAACACACTAAACCTTAAGTAAAATCAAATTTTCACCAAACTAACTAATTAGTAAACATGCTAAGTTGAATAAGAAAATTAATTTATCAATTAATACTCATGCAAGGAACCACCTACCTCGATGTCAAATCTTCCAAACATAGGTGTGGAATTCCAATCGTGTGCAATACGCACCACATAGATCATAAATTAAACCCTAAAAAATGAATTGAAACCAAATAAAATCAAAAACGAATGCTAAAACTAACACCCAAGGAGGGAAAGTAAAACTCACCCAAAGAGGTGTCTACCGGTGGTGGTCGCGCCGACAAGGAGCCTTTCTGGAAGGGGGGTCACGACTAGGATGGTGCTAGGATAAGGCTCAAGTAGGCTGGGGTATCACGCCAGAGGACTACCAGGAGGGTTCTCAGCCGGGTGTAGGGGTGTGGCGCGACAAGGATGGCTGAGGCAGGGGGCGATGAAGGGTTTTTGGGGTAGGTCATGCGATGGTGCAAGCCGGCTTGGAAGGGGGTTGGGGCGATGACACAAGCCGGATGGAGTAGGAGCTCTAGGCAGAGCTGGAGGCGCCGGACAAGGGAAGTAGTGCATAGGGGTTCTAGGGGGTGATGGCATGGTAAGAAGGGAGGAGGGAAGTAGGGCGGTGGTTGTCAGACCAGGAAAGGGAGGCGCTGGGGTTCACCAGACCAGGCAAGGCGGCACTGTCCGGATATGGGGGGTGCGCGCGAAATGTCGGATAGAGCGGGAGCATCTGGCTAGAGAGAGTAGGGGGCACGGCATAATTTGAAGGTTGGACAGGAGGAAGGCAACGACGTGACAGGCTTGAGGCAAGTTCGGCGGTGTGCCAAGGCTGGCTAGGAGTTGTAGCATGATGGGCTGGCTGGGCAAGAGGAGGGAGGGGGAGTCTGTCACGATTCTCTGAAGGGGAAAGAGGGGATACAAGGAAGGGGGTATAGGGAGTGCAGCACGACAGGAAGGGAAACCAGGGGGCGCAACCCTAAGTGTAAAGAGATAGAAAAAAAAGCAAAGAAATAAAATAAATTAATTAACTAAGTAAAATAATAATAATAATAAATTTAATAACATTAAATAATATTAACTATAATAATTATAATCACAAAATTAATAAAAATTTAGTAAATTTTATATCCTTGCTCTATTAATAATACTATTATTATCATTCTCAAATAGAATTCTTATTATTATCATTAAAAAAATTTCTTAAAGTTTATTAAACTTCTTATTTTCATTTTATTTCTGTTTCATTGTTCATTATTATTTCATCATTCTATTATTAACCATTTTGAAAGTCAGGCAGACCACGTGGTCTAAAAATCATACCCTACCCGTGTGTCCAGTGACACAATACCCAAAACACTCATAATAATAATAATAATAATAATAATAATATAATAATAATAATAATAATAATAATAATAACATACCTAATAACCTAAATAATAAACTATACAATGATCAACTTAATAAAATTCTATTAATAAAAATAATACTCTCAATTAAATTATTATCCAAGAAAATAATAATATTCTCAAGTGACATTAATATTATCATTATTATTAAAACCCTTCTTAATTCGTCTTATTTCATTAGTTGACCATCGGGCATGACGTGCGGTGAGCTCGGCGAGGTCGCACGGCGACCAAGTTAAGGCCACGCAGCTTCGACCGCGGTGCGCTGGACGCAACCAAGGGCGAAACATTCGTTTCTAAATAAGATCTCAGAAATTTTAAGTCGAGCCTCGACCCGAACTATCTAATTCCCAAAAAAATAATATAAAAAGGACGGGTGTGACATATAGGAATTAAATATTGCATCAAAACATGGTAGTCATGTGATTTCAAACCTTTTATCTTCAAATCATTCATTGACACAATGTGTCTTGATATTTTATGAATACCCCTCTAAAACCTTTACATCATTGAAGAAGTAGAAAAACTGATATCTCTCCTCCCTGGAAAGAGTGTAAGTAGCTGGAGGAAGAAACATTCGATTTTCACCCTTCATGCAACTCTTCTCATATTCCTTTGTCAACCATGTCCAACCTTGCCTTAATTCCATCCTTTGTTTTTCCAGGGTCATTTAGGAACATTCTAATAACACTATCACATACATTTTTTCCCACATGCATCACATCAAGAAAATTTATGACTTACAGAAAATTCCAGTATGGTAATTCAAAAAAAAGTAATCTCTTTTTTCAACCGATTTTCGTAAGGTGTTTCAAAAATGGTTTACCAAAAGTAGTGTTCACATATTTTACTTTCTCAAATAGCTGATTGCTTATTAGTAGAGACAATGTTGTGCGTTGTTCTGAAATTCCATTGAATGATGTCGTCCAAGATCAGTACTTATGCCAGAAAGGTAGAAATCAATGATGTCCTAGAAACACATATTTCGATGAATGTTTCAACCTAATTGATTTTGTATCTTCTTCATGGGACACCCTTGAGTTACTTTAATGTTATAGCCTAACAAATTTCCATAAGAAGGAAAATATTTTGTCGTCCCATAAAACATCACTCTCAATGTGAAGTATTCACTTTTATAAGCATCATACAACATAACACCTGAATCCTGCAATAACTTCAAATCATCGATCGAAGGAGACAAATAAACATCAATATCATTACCTGGTTGTTTTGGTCCTGATATAAGTATAGATAACATGATGAATTTCCATTTCATGCATAACCAGGGTGTAAAGTTATAATTTACCAACATAACAGGTCATGTACTATGAGTGCTAGTTTGAAAACCAAAAGGATGCACTCCATCTGTAGATAACGCAAGACGAAGGTTTCTCGGCTCATTTCCAAATTTAGGATACTCATGATCAATTCTCTTCCATTGAGGAGAGTCGGTCAGGTGACATAATTTCCCATCTTTATTTCTTTTCTCTACATGCCACGACAATTGTATTATAGCTTCTTCACTTCCATATAGACACCTAAACCTTGGAATGATTGGAAAGTACCATACAACTTTTATAGGACTAGATTCATCTTTCTTGTATCGGGAATCACCACACTTTGGGAATTCTGTAAGTGATTTTTTCTCCTTGAAAAATAATATATAGTCTTTCGGGAAAGCATGTATTCTTTAAAAAATCATATTAATCGAGAGTAGCATTAGTTTAGCTTCATAAGTCAAGCATGGGAGCTCATCATCTTCTGGGAGCATGTCATTCAATAGAGCAATTAGTTCCATAAAACTGACATCACTCCATATGTTTCCTACTTTAAATTTATACAACTTCAGTACATTGACAATGTTGTATATTTAGGGAAACCAGTATACAATGGCATCTTTTCACAACTCTTTAACTTCTCAAACAATTTTGGGAAATCACAGAGTTCATCTTCAATTGTCCTTGTAATTTACTCAATAATATCTTCATCATAATTGAAATCTATAATCACATCCTCCATACAGTCTTCTTCATTATCCATATTTGTAATCATTGATGGTCCATAAAATGCAGTTTTATCCCATCCAGAAGCTACATTCACTTTTTCTCCATATTTATTCCAACATTTATAACTCCGATCTGTTATGTGACATATGAAATGTTCTTCCAACTCATCTGGAGTAATTAGTCTAGAATAACAACAATGTAAACACAAACAAAGGATTTGATAAGGATGCTTTGCATGATTCTTTGCAAACTTGATGAACTCTTTCACTCCATTATCATACTCTATTGTCAAACGATTAGCATCCATCCAATATTTATTCATTTCTATCCTATTTGAATCTCAAATATTATTATTTATGATTCAAATACACAAAACAATAATTCCAAATAAATTAGAATAGAATCTCTTATAAAAATACAGATTAATAGAGCCTAACCATTTTGAATAAAGATTTGGAAATCAACAGAACCAGGATAGACCCCCCATCGAAATCAAAACACTTTTCAACCCCCTTACCAATAGTTCTAGCACCCACCACCCTTTCCGCAAAACATTAAACATCCTTTTAACCACCCCTACCAGCCACCTTATTCATAATAAAATAATAACATTAAACAGCCCAAAACTAGTGATCAAACTCAAATAAAATGAAAACAAGGATACAATTTTGATGAGAAAACTAATATAGTAGATACATTTCCAAACAAAAAGGGGTTTGTGGGGGAGACAAATAACCTAGGTTTATCCAAAATTACTATGGAATATCATAGGTTTTGTTACCCAAATTAACATAAGAAATAGAAAATTGAGGTTAGTGAACATAAATTTTATCATGAACATATAAAGGATATGAAATAAATCTCCCACACCTTCCCCAAACTTGTAACTAATATCCACATACACGACTTACATCCATTCTATAAAAAAGCACATTCCCATACAAAGGGATAAACAACAATACCTTAGTGTTAAAAATTCACACCTAAGGGAGAAGGACCACATCGACCATACCTACCCAAAACTCAAACCTCCTCTCCAACCTCCTCTCACTAACTATTAATAACTCCCATAATATTAATACCTACCATAAATAAATTATTTCCCAAAATCATGACCTTTAGATTATAAAAATTCTCATCCATTTAAGTAAAATATAAATATACTTCCTTTGTTTTCTTATGAATCATTAAATTTGGAAAAACACACTAACCAACTCAATAAAATTCATATTTTCATAGGAATTTGAAGGTAAAGAGAGATAAATAATTCCATTGAAAATAATTCAACTAAATCTTTTAGTATCAATTGAAAGAGGTTATTGGTTATTAAAAGGATGAGGTCAATAACTCAAGACATAATCATGCCTAGACTCTCAAACCAAACTCACCACATCCCAAAATTTTATCAACTAAAACAAAACCATCCGACTAAATAAAACTACACCTTACTGAAACCAAGAAACACCATGAATCATGAGGAATTCATACTACTGATGCCCCACTGCATCACTGTTGAAATAGATCAACTATACAGTTATAGTACACCTTTAGATACTCAACCCTAGGGCATAATACGCACCATAAATCTATAAAATATCATCACTCCCTTATTCCTCATTCCATTAGGACCACAACTCAAGGCACCATCTTTAGCCTTCTAAGAAACTCGAAGAAACCCACTCTTGAGAACTTCATCACAATCCCTTATCTACAACCAAAACCTCAAACATAAACTCGCAACCTTCCTTAGAATCTATAACCTCAAATATGACTCAAAATTAAAAGATTTCATTTATTCATCAACCAAGTTTTCTAAAAACTAGACCATCAATGAACAGATGTGAATCCCAAGGGAAAGTACATTGTATCCAACTTGATTGAATTCCATGATATTCGGTATACACTCATACTTCTATATCTAGGGAATAATACTCTTCCTAAAACCACTTTTGACTGAACATGATTTTCCTTCCATCATTCTCAAACCACCGTTAAAATTAATCCCACTACTAAGGAAACCCATAAATGAGCTAGAATGTTTTCCAATTCAAAACCATCCTCAACTGATTCTTGCCAATTATTAACCTTAGGACCCAACATCTAGACAATAAACATCAACACCTCCTACTTTTGAAATTTGACAACACTCTATCCCATGTCACTTTATACTTTCTACACACTTTACCATGATAATATTTCAACTTGTATAAGCATCAAAATTAATAAATTTAATTCAAAAAATTAAATAACTTACCAACACCAAGGGATACTTTTCCACACTAAAAAAATCATATATACCCCAAGACTTATAAACTACAAAACCAATTCATAATCCATTACAAAATATTATATTCCTATGAAATCATCACCAAAGATCAAAGATTGGAAGCCAAGAATCAAACCTCATCGAAAGGAATCCCAAACACTTGAAGTAGGGTTCGCATGAAGTAGGGTCTAGCAGGGAGAAGGGGAAATAGGGTTTTTGGGGAGGAGGATCCATGGAAGGGGTTCAAGGGGGGATAAGGAGTAGGGTTCATGACAGAATAGGGCTAGCGGTGGAATAGGGCTAGCGGTGGTGGAGGTCCAGAAAAGAGAAGAGTATTGGAGTAGGGCTAGCGGTGGCAGAGGTCCAGTAAAGAGAAGAGTGGCAGAGTAGGGCTAGCAGCGGCGGAGTTCTAGCAAAGAGAAGATCAGGGGGAGGGGATTTGTCATAGAGGTGCAGTCCCGCGAGGGATTTAGGGCACGATAAATAGATGGCACTGTGCACCCCATTTTATAAATGGAACTATGGTTTTATCAGTGCTAGAAAAGTGCTGATAAAGTCACCCTTTATCAACACTAATAAAGGGTCACTTTATCAATTCTTTTTTAACGTTGATAAAGGGTGCTCTTTATCATCGATTTTCTAGAACTGATAAAGAATCCTTTTATCAGCTCTACAAAAATTTTGATAAAGGAACCATTTATCAACACTAAAATTTTAGCACTGATAAATGGAATTCTTTATCAACGCTTTTAATTAGCGCTGATAAAGAATTACCTTTATCAGCGCTTTTTTCTTAGCACTGATAAAAGGTGGCGCTTCCCTTTCCCGTTTTTGTAGTAGTGACTCCAAGAATAGTATTTTTCAATGGAGGTAGGTAGTATGATAGATCATGGTTCTAATGGGAATAAAAATCATGGAAGGTCCAAATTAATAAGCAAAAAGAATAATGTCATATGTTACAATTGTGCAAATAAGGGAAAAATTAAGAAGGATTATTCAAATAAGAATAGTGATGGAAATAACTCTTAAGGAAATGTGGTGAGTACTTCTGAAAATAGAGATATACAAGTTAGTGAAGTGGTGATGGATGCTAGAGGTATACAACATATTAATGATGTGTGGATAATAGACTTGAGGAAAAAATAGAACACGCCATATCAATGAAAATTATTTGATAAATATGAACCTATCTTGAAAGGGCTTATGTATAGGGGAATGATCACAACTTGAATATCATTATAGTCGGTGCCAAAAAATTGAAGATGTATGATGGTAAATTTTTAACCATTTAAGGAGTATACCATGTAAAGGGGTTAAATAATAACATATTGTCTTTAAGACAAATTGGTTTTATCAGGTGAAAGACTTGCATTGAGAAAGGAATTATTAAAATTTTGAAGGGTGAAATTGTGGTGTTAAAGGTAGAGAAGTTCTCAAAGAACATGTATGTGATTAGGGGTGAAATTTATAAAGAGGTGGTGATAGTTTTCATATCAACTACCTCTAAAAAATAATTAATGAAATCATGGCATCAAAATATTGTTCATTTGTATGAATGAGGCATGATGATTCTTAATAACCAAAAGTTGTTTTTCAGGATTAAAAATGTTTCCTTACGATTTTATGAGAATTTTTTTTAGATAAAGAAACATAGGTTGAAGATTTGAACATCAATGTTGAGGATCAAGGATATCTTAAAGTTGATCCATTCTGATATTTGTAAATCATAGGTTATATCCCTTGGAGGATTAAGGAACTTTGTTTTATTCATTGATGATTATTATTAAAGATGATAGGTATACCCAATTAAGAGGAAAGAAGGTTTCTTTAAGTGTTAAATATATCCAAATCATATAAGGAACTTTAACATGGAAAAAATATCGAGTGTTTGAGGACTATAGCATCCTGAACTTGGTGCCACATACTGGTGCCCAGAGATGGTTGGTTATGTGACCTCAGGTGCACCTCCCCAAATTCCAGAGGCTTCTGAATAGAAGAAAGGGTCAAATATATCAACATGGTTAGACTATAACCTCTTTATCAAAGTGTTATAGTAGTGGAAATAAAAAATTAATAACCAAAAAAACAGAAAAACCAACATTAGATAACAAACCAAAAAAAGAAATAGGTTCCAAAACAAAATAGAAGATATTTCATTCCATGATAAGTGTCAAGTGTCTAATGTAAAACCAAAATAAATGCACTGACACTCTCAAGTAGGTCCCAACACCAAATATAGTTCCCTCATCCATGTTTCATCCCAAATCATCCATCTAACATAGGACTATTTCCCTTGTCTTGTCCTGTAAACACGAATCATATTCAGGTAATGATCAGGAATCCTGAGTAGGGTGTGAGTACAACTTAGTAGGCCACCACCAATGGTGTCTAAAACAATATTCATTCAGTGATAATGCATGCAGATGTATAAATAATAAATTATAACCAATAAAGTAAACAATTTACATATTTAATTATCCTAAATCTAACCATATTATTTTTCTTGGGTTCATGATGAAACTTGTACCATCAATACCTGCTTCATCCCATGCTCGAGTCTGAACCATATCACATAGGGAAAACACAAATCTTTATAACACATAGTCTTTCATTATCCATTTAATTCCATTTTATAACATAGTCGTTTAGAACCATAGTCCAATGCTAATCTCATGGATGTAGAAAATCATGTCTATCACACCATGGGTATTTGGAGCATTATTCCCTATCTCATAGCTCTTGGGTATTTAGATCATTAGTCTTTATCCCATAAAAAAAATATTCACATGCATGAATTTGGGTCTAGAATGTCATGGCTGGCACCTTGTGGGTATTTGGAGCATTATTCCTTTCCCCACACCTCATATGTAAATCAATCACACATATGTCACATATATCACATTCATCAATGTTAATCAACATTAACCTTATATAAAAAATCACATCATTATATACCATTTCAATTTATCAACAAAATCATAATTATTTACTTTAATCACATGGAATAATATAAAAATTTGACTATTAAGCCATCTATCAACATTTATTCACAAAACCCATTAACCCTTCAAGTTTAATCCAAACACCCCTTTATTCTCATTATCAATTGATTCTATATCACAAAAATTCACCAATTACAGAATCCCATTTAATTGACCAATTCATAATCCCAATATCCCATCAATTTTATATTCACATAATTCCATTAATTAATAATTAACCAACTAATTAATCCAAATCAAGATATGATTTCCAAACATGGAAATTACTATTTCATATTTTCATGCACACAATTACAATCAAGACTATGGTATTTTCAATTTATACCACCTACCTCAATATCATTTATGGATGTTCGCTAAACCGCAACTCTCAATTGATGTAGAATACCTAAACACAAAGTGGGTAAGAAGGTCAACCAAAAAAACTAGGATTAAGATCAATCACCATTACCCACCATCATAAAAGACTCAATCACATCATTATAATAATAAGGAATCAGAGGAATCCAAAGTTAAAGGTCTTACTGGGTATCTATAACCAATTCGCAACTATCGAAGATGAATAAATCACTCCAAATACACAATGAGTCACCCTAGGGTCAAAAAGGGGAAAGATTCACAAAGTAAATAAACCAAAAGGAACTCCATGACACTTTTAATCTACTGCTCAGGGAATCACATGGTGTGTAATTCAATTACACATACTATAATTATTTTTAATGGTTTATTCCAAAAAACTCATTGGCTCGGGTAATTTTATCCTGATTAAAATATTACATGACATGTAATAGCAATACATAGTGCGTAAATTTTATAAAGATAGTTTTTCAGCCCAAAAATTATACATAAAATCTCTGTCCACCTCCAAATCCTTCCAAACCAAAATCAAACCCTTTTCAACCCTAGAAAAAATGAGAAACTCAAAAAGGGAACATACCTGAAAAAATAACAGGATCTTACAATCTCCCCACCTTATAAGAGCTCATCCTTGATTTGTACTCCCAAGAATATCTAATATCACGAGGTAAAAATTTTGGTTCATAGATCCATCATATCTGATTCCCTCAACCAAAGTTTCCTCATGAACACAATCATGTTTCCAAAAAAATCAAACTATTAGCGTGGTTTTTTATTAAAACATTTTCTCACTACGATCCATAACATGTATCAAATTCTCCTTAAATGGTGAATTAGTATCAAGATCAACATCATCCACATCGATCACATGAGAAGGTTTGGGGTGATATCGCGATGTTGTGACAAAATAAAAACATCATGCATAGAACCATACCAATGTAGAAGATCCAATCAGTACTCCACTATCCTGATTCTCTCCAAAAACTCAAAAGGTCCAACAAAGTGGGGTCCCAAATTTCCCTTCCATTGAATCCTATGGTGACCCAATCTAGGCGACACCCGAAGGAATATATGATAACCCACTGTAAACTCTAGGTTTCATTGACATCTATCGGTATAAGACTTCTACCTACTCTGATCTGTAGACATACATTTATGAATCATATGAACCTTATCTGATATCTTGTATACGAGACTCAGTCCCAACAACTCTAAATCACCTACCTCTATCCAGTATAGAGGTGATATATATAGACTATCATAAAGATAATCAAGTGGTGTCATCTGAATAGTTTCTTAATAACTATTATTATAGGAAAACCCAACAAGTTCTATGTGGTTCTCCCAAGACCCACCAAAGTTTATAACACATGCTTATAGAATATCCTCGAAAACCTATATGGTAAATTCCAACTACCCATCTATCTTGGGTGTAAATTCATACTCAGAAACACCTTCGTACCAAGTCCCTTATATAACCCTCACTAGAAGTGTAAACTAAAATGTGAGTCATGGTATGAAAATATACTCCTTGGAACCCCAATAAAACATATTATATTTTAAACATTCAAGTATCCCAATTTATCCACTGAGAAAGCCTCTCATATAGGAATTAAATTCACTACTTTCATCAATAATTCTACAACCAACCAAATAGTGTCATTATTCCAAGGCATCCTCTAGAGACCCACAACAAATTTCATGGTAATGTTTTCCCACTTCCATTCTAGAGTGGTCAGTTTCTTTATTAAACCACCAGGTCAATAATACTCATCCTTCACTTATTGATAGGTGTATCATTGTGTCACTAACCCTGCAATTTTCTTTTTCATGCCTGGATACCAATACCTTAGACATAGGTCACAATACATTTTGGCCTAACCTAGTTGAACTTCCCACTTTGAGGCATAAAATTCATGTATCATCTCCTATTTCATATCATAGTTACAACAACATGTCCTCGTACATAGATGATATCATCCTTATCTATTTTCTAATCAGAAGGTGTCTCCCTACCTTCAAGTCTTTCCCTCAAGGATAAACACTTTAGATCCTCATACAACCATTCCATAATCCAACTCAAAAGCATAGACTCTACTACTACTAATACGAGTTTTATCTTCTCTAGACCCTTTGAAACCACAACATGAATCTCATCTAATAAGGTCATCACACTCCACTCTTAACTAGATTCCTAAACTTCCTGAGCCTGAGTTTTCCATCTTATATTGTTAGTAACACTGTTTCTATTTCTGGGTGTATATGCCAGCTCAAAATTAAACGAATTAATATAATCCACCCATATCCATTGCCAAAGGTTCAAGTATCATTGTGAAAATATATACTTTAATATCTTGTAATCATTATACAAAGTGAACTTCTCACCCAAAATATAGTACTGCCAACACTTCAAAGCATAAACCAATGTAGTTAACTCAAAGTCGTGTGTAGGGTAGTTCTATTCATGTGGCCTCAAATTCCATAACCCATATACCATAACTCAATCTCCCTCTAAATCAACATTTTTACAAGATCAATACTAGATTCATCACAAAACATTTTATATTCCTCACTTGTCTTAGGCAAGATCAATATCGGATTGGTATTCAACCTATTCTTCAACCCATGAAAATAATTCTCACATGATCTATACCATTCAAACTTAAATAAATTCTTGGTAAAGATCAAAAGTGGTACTTCCAAGTAGTAAAATTCCTAGATGGACCTTATATAATATCCTACAAGCCCTAAAAGTTGTGGATATTAGACATTCTTGGATTGTTCTTTAGAAAAAACTACTTGCATCTTCTCTAGGTCCATTGCAACGCCGTTCTCTGAGATTATGTGACCCAAGAAATGTACCTAGTCAATATATAATTGGAACTTAGGTAGATTTTCATATATTTGATGCTCTCTTAGTGTACTCAACAGGATGTAGAGATGTTGAGAATGATCATCATGAGTCTTGGAGTGCACCAAGATTTCATCCACAAACACTACCACAAAATGATCAAGGTATGGGTGGAAGATACTATTCATCAAGGACATAAACATAGCAAGTGTGTTCATCAGCCCAAAATTCATCACAAAAACTCATATAGGTTATACCTACTTCTAAAATCTATATGATGTATATTAGAATGTATAACTCTCAAATGATGATACCCTGATATCAAGTCAATTTTTGAGAAAACATAAGCTCCTCTCAACTGGTCAAAAATATCATTGATACATGGAAGAGGATATTGTTTCTTCACTATCATCTAGTACAACTTCTATTAATAAATACATAAGAACAAGGTTCCATCATCCTTCTTAGAAAACAAGGCTAGAGAACCCCAAGGTAAAAAACTTGGATGGATAAATATCTTATCCATAAACTCTTCCAGATGAGTCTTGGGATATTGAACCTCTATCTATACCATTCTATAAGGTGTGTAAACTAGCTCAACTCCAATAATGATATCAATAGTAAACTCCACATTCCAATCAGATGGAAGCCCTGATAAGTATTCAAGAAACGCATCTGGGAATAAATACACTATAGGTGGAAAGACATCCTACTTCACACCCCCAACATCTAGTACAAGACTTGAAATCTAGGTGGTCATCTCCCCCATTTTTGGATGAACTACCCTTGCATGACCCACCTTGATATCCCACTCTCCATGGTGAACATAATTTTTACCCTCATGAGAAATAAAAGTCACTTTCATATAGTAAAAATATATATGAGCTCAGTATGCTACTAACCAGTCCATTCCCAAATCAAGTCAAAGTCTAACATGTCAAGTATGTAGAAATTCCTTATAAAACAATGCTCCCCAACCTCGATTTAACACCCTTTTCACATGCAGATGTCTCTCAACTGTACTCCTAAATCTGTATCGATTGTTATAACCCCACTCACAAACTCCACTGCCAGAATCAACTCATTCACAAGTTTTGTAGTTATAAAATAATGAGAGGAACCAATATCCAATAATTAAATAGTAAGCACATAATTTATAAGAATAATACCTATAAATATCAATGGTCAAACCTCTCTATCCAAAAGTGTAGGTTGAACTGCATTCAAATGTCCTGCCCATCTTCCACGTGATGCAGTCTGAGTACCCTAAGCTAAACCACTATACTGATATAGATACTCTTACCCAGAAGTACCACTTCCACTACCTCAACTTCCATAAAAACTAGAACTATATCTTCTAGACTGATATGGAGTAGAACACCCCCTTCTAGCACTCTGATTCTGCCTAGCTCCTCTATCACTAGCCATATTTCATAGGTTCCTGCAGAACCGTTGTAGATGTCCCATATTTCCTCAAGCTCAGAAATCAACCACTAGTTGGGAACAATGTCTACAAAAGTGAACTGGACTACTGCATAGGATGTAGAGCACTCAGGTAATATCCTTAGTAACTGATCCTTCCCTATGACCACTCTACTTTTCATTTCTCTAGTCAATATTCTCATAGTGATGCTTCCTACTCTCTGAAGTAATACCTCCTAGTCATCCAGTAGAAACCACCTATCCTCCACTAGAATCCTACTTCAGGTTCCCCTTAGATATGATATCATAATCCACTACCTCAAAAAACTTCTTTAACTGAAAGATGTTAACATGGGACTTAAACTCAAATATTATCCCATCCTAAAAACATTTTGGCGTAGTTGTCTCATCCCCCACCAATGTTAGAGCAAATAATTGTAATTAGGTAAAGAGATAAATATGTTCCAACATGTACATACTCCCTTGGTTCATCCTTATGAACTCTTCTTCCCTCTCCTACCTTAGTGTCTCTAGATAAAAGTACTCTAGGAACTTCTCTTAAAAGTCCTTCCATACCATGTTTTATAGCTTCTCACTTTGAGCCTGAATATCCCACCATATCTTCACTGATCCTCACTACATATAAGTTTCCAGTTTTAATCTCTACTCAGTAAAATTCTTTAAGTAGTCAAGCATTATCAAGAGAGACTCAATCCAAAACTCAGCTGCCTCAAGCCCACCATCTCTGGTGAAATTTGGAAAGTACAGCAACTAGAACTCCCATGTCAAGTATGACATTATTTTCACAGCCCACCTTGGGTATCCTTCCATAAACTGTATAAAGTGATAAAATTTTTCATAGAACTACTCTCTAAATTCCTAAACCCATAACTATTGGAGCCTCTGGTTCCAGTACTAGACGCACATTTCTAGCCATATCCTCCTGCCATCCTCTCAATAAGCGCCATCATGGAGGAAAATCTCTACAATTCAAAAAACAAGTATTAGGACACATAACACATTATTATCGCATTTAAATAATATGTATCCACATAAATCCATAACAATTCATCCCTTATACCCTACCACATAGTCAAAAATGAGGCACTATCACTACCCTCAACCATCCCTCATATGGGTCATGGTTCACATAGGGTAAAACATTTTCACATTTTAAAGTTCTCTTTAGGCACCCATTTATCCATTCCATTCACCATATTCTACATCATTTTAAAATTTTCAATTTCATATAGGCACCATTTTAATTTAAATTACACAAGTAAGGAAAAACATTTTATTTTAAACAATTCACCAAAAACCTACTTTTCTGTGCATACCTAAAAATGATGCATGTCATAATAATTCCTGAGTTCCTAGAATGATGTATATATACTCAACTATCATTCCATATAATTCCATGAGTAAAATATCAAAAAAATATCAGAATCAATCACATCACAAAATAAGTGAATCACCTAAGGTGAAATAATATTCAATTATAACAGTACACATTAATAATAACAATCCTACCCTAGGGTACTTGGATTTTACACCCATACATGGGTTAGATATTCCTATGAATGAGCTCTTAACTAAGGTCCAACTCATCCTAATATCCCATATACCCTTCCTAAATAGTAATATAGAAGAAAATAAAATAACCACCCTCTGATACCACTTTGCAGCGTACCAACGGTTCCACATACAGGTGCCCTGAGCCTGTTGGTTACATGACCTCAGGAGAACCTCCCCAAAAGATAGAGGATTTTGACTAGTAGTGAGGGTCAAATTTATCAACATGGTGAGACTATACCCTCTTTATCAAAGTTTTGTAGAAGTGGAAATAAATAAACAATAACCAAAAGACAATAATCAACAACCAGAATAATAAAATAACCAGAACAAACCAATATCAGATGATGAACCAAAATTAGAAACAATATCTAAAACTAAACAGTATTTATGTCATTCCATAATAATTTTTAAGTGTCTAACGAAAAACCAAAATAAAGACAATAACAATCCCAAGTGGGTCATGACACCAAGTTCGGTTCCCTCATCCATGCTCTATCCCAACTCATCCATCTAATGTAGGACTATTTCCCTTATCCTATCCTACAAACATAAATTTTATTTGGGTATAAATCTAGAATCCTGGGTAGGTTGAGAGTATAACTTAGTAGGGAACCACCAACGGTGTCTAAAATAATATCCAGTCAATAATAGTGTATTCATTTTTATAAATAATAAAGTAAAACCAATAAAATAAATAGTTTACATGTTCAATTGTTTTTTATCCGACCACATTCTTTCTCCTAGGTTCATGATGACACGCGTATCATCTAAACCTTCATTGGATCATGCTGGAGTCTGAACCATATCACATATATAAAACACAATTCATTATAACACATGGGATTTAATTATCCATTTAATTCCATTTCATAACACAACCATTTGGAACCATAGTCCAATTTCAATCTCACGGGCATAGAACATCATGTCGAGCACCCCATGGGTATTTGGAGCATCATTCCTTGTCCCGCACCTCATGGGTATTTGGAGAATCAGTCCATGTCCCATAAAAAAATATTCACAATCATGCATTTGGTTCTAGAACATCATGGCTAGGACCCATGGATATTTGGAACATCAATCCTTATCTCACACCTCATATATCAATCAATCACACATATATCACATTCATCAAGGTTAATAAACATCAAACTTATATCAAACATTCATATCATGGTATACCATTTCAATTTATCAACACAATCATAATTATTTATTTTAATCACATGGAATAATATGAACAATTCACCATTAAACCATCAATCAACATTTATTCACATAACCCATTAACCCTTCAAGGTTAATCCAAACACCCCTTTATTCCCATTATAAATAAATTTCATATCTCAACAATTAAAAAATTACACAATCCCATTTAATTGAAAAAATAATAATCCCAATATCCCATCAATTTCATAATCACATAATTCCATTGATTAATTAAAAAATTAATTAATTCAATTCAAGATGAGATTTTCAAACATGGAAATTACTATTTCACAATTCCATGCACACAAATATAATCAATACTATAGGGTTTTAAATTTAGACTACCTACATTAATATAATTAATAGATGTTTTCCAAACCATAACCCTCAATTGATGTAGAACACCCTAACACACAATAGAAAAGAAGATAGAGAACAAAACATAAGATTAAGATCAACCCCCATTACCCACCATGGTAAAAGACTCAACCACTTCATTAGAGGAATAATTAATGGGAGGAAACCAAAGATAAATGGATTACCAGCTATCTAGAACCAATCCACAACTATCAGAGATGAGGAAATCGCTCCAAATATGCTAAGAGTTTCCCTAGGGTTGAGAGAAGTAAGGCTACATGAAGGAAATAAACCAAAATGAATTGCACTCCACTTTTAATCTACTTCTCGTGGAATTACATAGTGTGTAATTCCATTACATGTTGTGTGATTATTTTTAATGGTTTATACTGAAAAACCCATCACCTTTGATGATTTTATCCTGATTAAAATATTACACAACATGTAACAGTGTTACATAGTTTGTAAATTTTTTGAAGAAAGATTTTAATCCCAAAAATTATATATAAAATCTCTATCCACCTCCAAAGCCTTCCAAACAAATATTAAACCCTTTCTAACCCTAGAAAAAAGGATAAAAATTAAAGGGTAATGTACTTGGAAAATTAACATGATCTTACAAGGACTAACAATGGTGGAGAATATACAAGCGAGGAGTTTGATACATTTTTTCCAACATAAATTCATTAAGAGATAATTCATGGTAGTGTACACTCCTCAACATAATGGAGTGGTGGAGTAGATTAATAGAAACTAGTTGGATAGAACAAGGGAAGTGTTGAAGACTTCTGGAGTATCCATGACATTTTGTGCAGAATAAGTAAAGACTGATTATTACATGATCAATTGATCTCTTTCATTGGAGATTGATATAAAGACACTTATCAAAATTTGGATTGGTAAACCTACTAACTATTCATGGTTACATAATTTTTGAAGTATAGTATGTGCATTGTTTAATGACCAGGAAAGATCAATATTAGAATCAAGATCTAGGAAATGTATTTTATTGGGATACGCTGATGGTGTGATGGGGTGCCATTTGTGGGACCCTACTTCCCATAAACTTATTATTAGAAAGATTTCATTTTTAAAAAGACAAGGGACAAATGATGATTGATTTAGATATAGAGAAACAAATCACATAAAATACAATAGTAAGGGTGGAGGATGAATTAAAAGAATAACATGTTTCCTTTGAGACATTACCAGAGAACGATGATCAAGTATTGGTTGAGTTTGGACCATGATGGTCAACTCAAGAGAAAATAAACTTAAAATTACACTTATAATATTTAATGGTTCATGACTTCATGGTCTATTACTTCTCTGTTTGGGCAGTTGAAGGCACTTTGAGGAGATCTAGAGGGCTCAGTGTAGCTAGAGCTACAAGGGTACTATAGGTGGTGGTTCACAACATGAACTTGATTCACATCATGAGTTGGTGGTTCACATCTTGTATAGACATCCATTTTTACAACTTTTATATGGGAAAGGGGGGTCTATGAAATAGATTCAAAACATGAAATATTAATTCACGATGTGTAACAAATTTGAGCTGAGGTGGCGTAAATTATAGTGGAAATCAAAGATATGGGATTTCCACATCTTGTATGTGGTTCAGAGTTTGTAAAATATGGGAACTCATGAATTACATGTCATGAAAGGGTTAAACAATGTGAAATTTGTGGTTTATATGTTTTAAATAGGTTTTCTCGGCCATTATTCATTCATTCATTCATACCTCTCTCTCTCTCTCTCTTATCTTAGGGAAAACCCTATGCAATGTTTAAAGATATTTCAGTCCCTTTCTCCCTATCTTGATCTATGGGTTCCTGTGGTTTGTTTTTGGTGATCTATGGTAAGTTCTTCTCTTAATGCCCTTGTTTTCTCCTTATTCTTCCTTTGGGATATCACTATAGTGATGTTTTTTTGGTTTAGGGAGATTATGGATTGCATTTTGACTACCCTTTGATGCGGTGTTGGTCGATATATGATCTCATGGTGTGGTTGTGGTAGAAGATAGTTTATTCTTTTCCCTACAGTGAAAAACTAAATCTGAAAGCTTCTTTGTGGTAGGGGATCCTCATTGTCACCTGTTTATATTCTATTTGTGAGATATTCATGGTTTTTATTTCCTTTGGGAGTATAGTAAGGGTCGATGTAATGAGATAATTAATTTTCATGTCAAAAAATCAATGGGAATGGGGATTTATTGCATGTTTTTATGATTTGATATATGTTATTGCTGAGTTTATACCATGTTGTTTCTCTTTTGAAAATGAAAGTTGTTGGGATCCTTGTTTTCACTATAGTTTTTTTCTATGATAATCCTTACTATGTTGTTGTGTGATCTCACCCTAAATAAAAAGTCTAAAGAACATATATTTGGATAATAAACTGGTTCCCCTATATTTTTGTTGGTGTGATAATACCCATACTAAATAAATATTTAATGTGATAAATCCCCTAAATAATTTTTGAATATGGTTTGTGATATTTTTTTATGTTTTTTCTTGTTGAATTTCCCTACATGGTTTGGTATGTTTTGAAATAGTGGTAGTGATCGGATGGGTTGTGGAGTATGTGGGCCAGTGATATGGTGGTTGGATGGCATGGATGTGATGTGGGAAGTGGAGGTGGCGTAGTGGTTATTATTGTGATATGTGGTGATAGCATTATTTGGTGGGTGTGTTGTGAGATTTGGCTGGGTTTTATAATGTGAGGTTGTCATAGTAAGCTAGCTTGGATGATGTGATGTGATGACAATGGTGGATGTGGGGTGTTGTGGTGGTGGTTATGTGAGTTGGGCTAGCTATAGCATGGAATGTTTGATATAGCTTCACAGTTATCCATGGGATGAACTATATTGATAAATGAAACAAAATAGTTTGTTAGGTAAATGCGATGGACTGGAAACTCATGTGTGGAAATTATATAACTGAATTAAATAAATGAATGAGTAGTGTGATGTAATATAAAATGAAATGGATAGTGATAAAATGTGTAAAAATCTATAACTAAAAGTGTGAAATGTTGTGTGTCTTGTGTGGTGGTTGTATGGTATTACATATAGTGTTGGAAGCAGTTGTGACGGTTGGTGTTCGGTACAGTGGTGGTGATGTGGTGTGTGCTAGTGTGGTTGATATAAACTCATAGGTTGGGTATTGTGTGTTATTTGTATATATCATGTATATTTATATTATTTTATATACACCCAAACTAAGTTGGATAACCTTGAAAACGCTCAGTGGTGCTGAGTTTCTGGTGTTTTTTCCAACATTCAGGATGGTGGTGATACAGAGAGTTTGATACCCCCTCTCCCTTGAACTTCCTTCAACAGTAGTGAAATGGGTTGGTGTTGGAGATTACCCAGTGATGATTTGTAGACCATGTGTTTACAGGCAGGATGTAATGTGATGTGATTTGTTGGACCAGGTGTCTACGAGTGAGACGTGATGTGGTGTGATGTGATCTATGTTGGGGGTCATGAGTGGTAGGAGGAGGGCACGAGGTTGATGTATTTTGTGTTCAAGATACCCTACTGCTCTGTTTGTGATGTGATGTGATGTGATGTGATGTGTGGCCTAGGTGTCTATAGGTGGGATGTGATGTGATGTGATGTGTGGACCAGGTTTCTTTGGGTGGGATGTGATGTGATGAGTGGTCTAGGTGTCTATGGGATGGGTGTGATGTGATGTGATATGATGTGATGTAGTATGTGTGGAAGGGATGGGAGCAAGGACATTCAATATTAGGGCGTGAGAGGGTAAAAACAGTGGGGAAGTGGATGTGGGGCACCATTCTTCATTATGATCTCGATTCTATATTATTATTATATTGGATGCATGATTTGGTGAGCGATCTATGGTGAGGCTGGGTTTGGTTAGATGACCTATATTGGTGATTTTTTGTTATATTATTTGTTCACTGGCACATTATTAAGCTCTTTTCACAATTTCACTTGATACCTTTGATATATCCCTACTGATTATACCTATTATTCTCTTATTATGTATATAAACTGTGTTTTAGGTTTACAGGAGGACTTTGGGGACCAAGACGTACATTACTAGCTGGGTTAGAGCTTATTTTGGGTCGTTGTCTTTGTTTTGTATTTTTGGTATATTATTGGAGACTTTTATATATATCAATTTTACTTTATTCATGAATTTTGGGTTGGTTTTTGGTTTACCTTTATGTTGTTTGTTGGAGTTATTTGGCGATTTTTTATCCTATCACCCGATCCTATTTGATTTATTTAGGGTAATACATCCTATACTGTGATATTTTTATACCCATGGTTCTAGTTACTAACCCAGGGCCTATTGGAGGTGGGACTCGAGTTTCGGAATCTCTCTTTCCTCATTATGCTATCTTTGGTGGGAGGGGTTATGAAAGAGTGATATCAAAGGTTTTGTTAAGATATAGTATGTATTTTGGAGTTAGGCATTGTGAGGTTTTTATGAATTGGTATGAAAATGGCACCAGTTGACCTTGGTACATAGCATAAACTGGGGGGACTGGGTGGGACATAAGATTTTAGGGGGGCCCATAATCTAGTGCATATAATCTAATACCATTGAACAGACAATTGTGGTGGACTTGTTTGAAGGGTAGAGACCCAGGAGAGATACATGTATCATGATTTTTTGTGTTCGTATCTAAAATGGGTTTTTTTGTGAAAATAAAATGTATAAATTAAATAATCTTTGATAAAATTACATGTTACCTAGCTTAGGGTGTTCTCTTTCTTCTTCTTTTTTTGAATGGACCCTTTTATTCTTATATGATTAACTTAGGTAGTTGAAGTTCATTAGGATGATCTTTTTTATCATCATAGGTTTGACTTGAAAGAGGAGGATAAGGCATGAAAGTGGGATTTATGTGCCTTTCAGTGGTAGAGTTTGGGTATGTATGAGGGGAGTGTATTTGATTTGGTGATCGAGTGTTGGTTGAAGAATCTCAAGATCTATTTTGGTATTATTTGATAAATATAAGGGTTATATGTTCTTCTGGTAGTTATTCAGGTGCAGGGAGTTGCATGTTTGTAGTGGATGTTGTTTTTGGGTGACTGAAAGGTGACAAATGTGTTGTGGCCTAACTTTTAGAGGGAGTTCCTAGAGGAGTTTCTATCATCAACAATGAGGGATTCCAAGAGGAAAAATCTTCTCTCCCTTTAGTATGGGATATTGGGATCAATTTCAAGGACCCCCAGCACTATTCCCCTAATATTTTTCTAAATGTGGATTCTATAGAGAGGCATTTGGGGGAGGCTTTATGACCAACAATTAAGTACATGATCACACCATTTACACTCTTGGTGTATCTAGAGGTACAAAAAAAGTTTTAGGTTATCAAGTGTATGATTTAATTGGGATTTGAACCTTGATAGAGTGTCCAAATGTGTGTTTTTTATGACAAAAGATTTAGGCAATGGGTCGTAGGTGTTCAAGCAGTTAGGGTTCCATTCGGTGGGGAACCGTCTACGATAGTTTCTTCCTTGTTTATTAAGGATGGGTGGTTTTGGAGTTTCTAATAGGGGTTTTCCATTTTAATGATATATCTATGGGAGATATTGGAAACTTCAGGTTTATTCTCCAACCACTCAGGGAGTTTAGTTTTTGATGGGCGGTTGAGCCCCTTTTTAGCAGCAGCAGTTTCCTCTGAGGCAGTTTCAGTGGTAGGGATCGTAAGTTATTGTTCAGCAGTCAGGAGAAGGTGGAGTTGACAGAGGGAATCTTCATGATAGTACCCGTCCATAGGGACCCAAGACAAGGCACATTCTTAGAGGCCTATAGTAGAGAGGAAGAGGAGGTGGGCATGGTTAGATACACACGTTAGAGGTAGCAGCACCAGTAAGCCAGGTGTTTTTTGAGGTAATATTAGTATATCATCTACTCTTGTGTATTATTTGTTTGATTAAGGAGCCTCGCACTCCTTCTTTACTCCTGATTTTGTTCATGCTTTGGGATTGGGTGTATAAAGTCTTCCACTTCCCCTGGCGATATCTACAATGGTTGGAGTTCACGATTCCTTGTTTGATGTGTTTTGGGGGTGTAAACTAGTGATGGGGAAACACCATTCAGTGGGGGCCAGAAAGTGAATTTTGTTGGAGAGTGAGGTTATTATTTGGATGGTTTTCATGTGGATCCTATTTTGTCACGTTTGGTAGATATGTTAATAGAATATTAGGTTGGGGTGTTTCAAGGGTTGTGGAGGAGTTCCTGGATGTTTTACTAGAGGAGGTTATGCAATTACCTCTTTAACATAATGTTGAGTTTGGGATTGAGTTGTAGTTAGGTGCATCTCTAATTTTGATGGCTCCCTATTAGATGGAACCTGTGGAGTTGCGTGATTTGAGGCTATAGGTGGCTGATCAGATGCATAGGGGTTTCATCCAACCTAGTATGTCATCATGGGGTGCTCTAATGTTGTTCTCCAAGAATTCGAATGATATTATAAGGTTGTGTATAGACTACCAAAGGCTAAATCAAGTGAAAATCAGGAATTATTACTCTCTTCTAAGGATTGATGATCTATTAAACTAGTTGAGAGGGTCTAGCTAGTTCTCTAAGATCAATCTACAGTCTTGATGTCACCATTTAAGTGTGAAAGATGAGGATGTTCATAAGACTACCTTCATATGTAGGTATGGGAATTTGAGTTTGTATTCATGTCATTCTATGTTATGAATGCACTAGTTGTGTTCATAGGGCTTATGAACTCCATGTTCTATGAGCTCTTAGACCGTTTCATCATCATATACATTGATGATATCATGGTCTACTCAAAGTCATAATAGGAGTATGTCGATCATCTTAGAGTAGTTCTATAGGTCTTTCAACACCACCAACTTTATGGTAAGTTGTCTAACTGTGAGTTATAGACATGAGAGGTGCATTTCCTTGGACATGTAGTGTCTCTATAGGGTGTGGAAGTATATCTTTTATAGGTCGAGCAAGTTACTTCTTGAGAAACACACAAAAAAATAGTATAGGTTCTCAGTTTTCTTAGTCTTGTAGGCTATTATCATAGCTTTGTGCCTTATTTATCTCGAGTTGAATCCCCACTAATAGTATTTACCAGGATGGACCAGGATTTTTTTTGGATAGATTGGTGCCAGGCAGTGTTTATTTATCTAATGTAGAAGTTGTTTAGTGCTCCAGTGCTTCAGTTTCCTTATGAGGATGTGTTGTTTGAGGTTTTATATGATGTTTCCTATCTAGGATTGGGATTCATGTTGATGCAGCAAATAGTGGTGATCTATTATGGGTATAGGTAGTTATGTCCTCATGATAATAACTATTCCATCCATAATTTGGAGTCGGTGGCAATTTTGTTTGCACTAAATTTATTGTGGAATTACCTCCTTGGTGCGTGTTTTGTGGTTTTCACGGACCACAAGAGCCTGATATATTATTTCTCTCAATGGGTTCTGAATCTACGTCAGTGGAAGTGGATAGAGTTTCTTCAGGATTATGATTTTTATATCTCTTACACCCTAGGGAAGGGTAATGTAGTTTTCAATGCGTTGAGTCGAAATTCCTAAGAGAATGTATATCAGGAGTCTATAGAGGTTTGGAAAGGAATAGAGGAGCTTGCAGTAATGCATCTTGATGTTGGGGAGATAAGCGTCCAAGGTTTTCTTCATCATATGATTGTAGATTTTTATTAGACGTTGCAGGTGGAGGGGTATCAGTGGGGAGACTCGGAGGTAGAGGTGATGCGTGATCATGTTGTATGTGGTGACATTATTGGGGGATTCTCAAAGTATGGTCATAACATGGAGTTGTTCCAGGAGAGGGTTTTTATCCCATAGGTGATGCATGAGGAAATTATATATAAGTTTCACACCTCACCTTTATCAATACATCCTAGAGTGAAAAAATATGTATCATGGAATGAGGATACAACTTTGGTGTTCGAGGATAAAATGGTTAGCGGAGGAGTTTGTAACAAAGTGTCTAGTTTGTCAATAGGTGAAAGTAGAGAACCATGTTATAGAAGTTTTTTGTATTCCTTATATGTACCCAAGTGGAAATAGGAGAACATATCAATGGATTTCATCATAGTATTTTCCTGATCTTAGGAAGTATGTGATATAGTTTGGGTGATAGTGGACTAACTAATGAAATTGGATCACTTCCTAACGATCCATGATTCTATTACCATGGATGTTTTGGCAAGTCAGTACATGGATGATGTGATTAGACTTCATAGAGTACCAAGGACCATCATCTATGATCTGTATCCTCATTTTTTTCTTATGATTCTGGAAAAGATTACAACATGATTTTGGCTCCTAGTTGATCCTTAGCACTGCTTTCTGCCCTCAAACAGATGGATAGATGGATAGATAGAACAAACCATCCAAATTTTATAGGATATATTTCAGGAATGCATCTTGGACTTTGGTGGATCTTAGGTACAAAACCTACCATTGTCTTAGTTTTCATTCAATAATAGCTATCACTTTTCCATCAGTATGGATCTGTTTGAGGTGTTTTATGGGAGACTATTTTATTCTCTGTTATATTGGGAAAAGGTTTGGGAGTCGTAAGTTCTTGGCCATGATGCGGTTCAGATCATGATCGAGAAGATCTAGTTGGTTCATGATAGAATGAGGTTAGTGTATAACTATCAAAATAATTATACTGATCATAGAAGGAGTCCCCTGGAGTCAAATTTTGGAGACAATCTATTCTTGAGAGTCTCCCCTCAGCGTGGGTAATGGGGGTTAGACAGGAGGAGTAAGATTTCTCCCAATTTTGTTGGGACCTTTGATTTAATGGGGAATTTTGGTGAGGTGTTGTATTGGTTTTTGTTTACACTAAGTTGAAGAGGATCTGTGATGTCTTCCACATATCTCATCTTGTCGGTATCTTTATGATGACTCTCACATTATTGAATAGAGATAGTTGTATATCAAGGATGATGCAATATTTGTGGAGTAGATAGTAGCGATCTAGGATCATAGAGAGAAGTCATTTCATGTGTAGACCCTTCCCTTGGTTCATGTTTTGTGAAGGCATGGTTTCCTAGAGGAGAGTAATTAAGAGTGAGAGATACAGATGTGTTCCTAGTACCTGAGTTGTTTTGATCCTTGATTTATTCAATTTTGTTTTGTATGATGTGATGTTTCTATTTTTTCTATGTTATTAAATATTATATTTTCTTTGATGAGTGATGTGTGATAAAAAATTGACACATTAAAAGGGTAGGCCTTGATTTATAATCAAGACACATTGTACTATGATGCAAATAAAACTGTTTAGGTGATTCAATTCCACCAAGAGTATATAGTATCTTAACATGGAGAATAAAATTCACTAATTTATGTTCTTGGTGTGTTTTGGTTTATTAGTTAGGTAAGTGGTTGGTTTGTTCTATGTGTGGGTTGATGTGGTTTTTTGGTGAGGTGGTTGCATAAGGTTTTTTCTTAGCATCTTATATGGGTGTGTTTGGATGGTGGTAGCATTGGAGGTATGATGAGATCCTTGAGAGGTATCTTATGGGATGGTTGTT
This sequence comes from Viscum album, assembly GCA_963277665.1. NCBI lineage: Eukaryota > Viridiplantae > Streptophyta > Magnoliopsida > Santalales > Viscaceae > Viscum > Viscum album. The sequence goes on along the minus strand of OY728132.1, from coordinate 164,609,563 downwards.
CAAACCTCATTTATTTTCCCAGGTTTGGTTATTATTCTTGATGAAACGAATTATTTTAGAGGTATATAATTTAATGGTCCATGCCTTCCCAGCCCGTTACATTTCATTTGAGAAGTTGGAGGCACTCGGAGGAGGTCTAGAGGGCTTGGTGGAGCAGGAGCTCCATGACTAATTCAGGTGGCAGTTCACAACGTGAACCTGATTCATGTTGTGAATTGTCAGTTCATGGTTTTTATAGCCAGACAATTTCATGGATTTTATGTGGGAAAGGTGTGAGTCTGTGGAATGGATTCACATCATGAAATATGAATTCATGATGTGTCATAAATCTGATCCAAGGTGACGTGAATTTTAGTAGAAACCTGAGATATGGGATTTCCACATCCTGTATATGGTTCAAATTTTGTAAACCATGGGACCCCATGAATTACACATCATGAAAGGATTACATGTCATGAAAGGTGTAGGTTCTAGGCTACAAATAGGTTTTCTCAGCCATTTTTCTTTCATTCATCCATACCTCTCTCTCTCGCTCTCTTTTGGGAAAACCCTATGCGATATTTGGAGATATTTCAGCCCCTTTTGGTGATATGTGGTAAGTTATTCTATTTACCCCCTTGGTTTCTCCTTGTTCTTCCTTTTTGGTATCACTATGGTGATGTTCTTTTGGTTTGGGGAAAGTATGGACTGCTTTCTGATAACCCATTGATTCGGTGTAGGTTGATCCATGATCTCATGGTGTAGTTATTATTATGGGTAGTTTCTTCTTCACCTTGTAGGGCATAGTGAGATTAGAAATCTTATTTTAGGTAAGGGATCCTCATTCTCAACTGTTTATGTTCTATTTTTTGTGATCTGTAAGCTTTTTCTTTCCTTTTAGTGGATAGTAAGGGTCGGCATAATGAGGTAATTAATTGGAATGTCAAAAATAATTGATGGGAATGGGGAGTTATTGCATTTTTTTATGCTTTGATATATTTTTTTGTTTATTTTATTCCATGTTTTTCCTTCTTGAAAATGAAGGCCATTTTGAGCCTTGTTTGTGTTGTAGTGTGTTGTGTTGCTATGACCCTTTTTGTGTTGTTATGTGATACCACCCTGAATAAAAAAGGCTAAAGAATGTTTATATTTGTATAATAAACTAGTTTCATTCGGATTATGGTTTGTGTGATAATACCCATTCTAAATAAATATTTAATGTGATAAAGCACCTAAATAATTATGGGATCTGGTTTGTGATGTTGTTTTGTATGTGTGTGATTTCGGCATTTCTCTATGTAGTTTAGGCTATTGTTGTAACACCCCGACCCCTCTAGGATGGAGCAGGTGCATTACTTGTGATATTGGAATGGTTAAAAGGAATGAAAATACCGAAGGAACAATCAATTTAGTAGTCTTTAAGAAACTAGATACATATATGTTACTCAAATTACATTAGAAAAGTTTATAAAATACAATACATAACGAAAACTAAAAACGGCATCCACAAGAACTCAATAAATGGTCTCCTCTTCATCACATGTTGAAGGTAAAAAATGAAAGGGGTGAGCTCAAATGCTCAGTAAGGGTTACAAATAGAAGAATCAGGAGTACAATAATAAGTGAATCATAATCAATCTTACATAATCAATATGGCATAGTGAATAAATGAAAAACAAATTCCATTAATAAAATGAGAATGAAACTGTATCCATAGATTTTGTTATAGTGAAAAACTCATGGATAATAATAATAATTGATAATGAATAATGAGAATTCTTATTAATTGGACATCATGTATCTGGCATATGAAACCATAATACCATTAAAATGGTTTAGTTTTATGGGTAGAAACCTGTCTGATTTTTGGAAACAAACTCGAAGGGTTTGTCGCCAAACTGATTTGTCTAATGAGACCTACTGATGCATCGAGGGGCTATAGCAGGTCCCACCCACCACTGCATGTCTAAAGAATTATTTATACATTGATTCAATAGAACAGAAATATATCTGTATAGAGTAGAGTATACAGATTCATCAATATTTCCATAATTAAAACAACCTTCCAAATAAACACCGTATGTAAAATGGTATATTGTTTAGACAAAAAACATATCCATGATATGAGATTTTGGATATTTAATATAAATATAATTTCAAATGAAAATTGATCTAAAATTGGAAGTAGGTACACCACATAAGGATTATTAGGTTCACGATACAAAGTTAGTCACAACAAAATAGTAGTTGAGACAAAGTCTCTTACCACAATGTAATCGGTCGAATCATATGACCAGAACTTAATAACCCTCAAATGAATCATTTAATAACATTAATATAAATAGAATAATGTTATTATATATCAAATTTCAGTACAAATATACCACATACAAGAAATAAGTGGAGAACAATGAAAATCTCACAGAAATGAAAGTGATATGAGAAACCCCTTAAAAACATTCCGGCATGGTAACGAGTGTTATTGCGAGGGATTAATGAGAGGTAAAGGGTTATTAAATTATTTATATTTCACAATGGAATTATGGGGAGGTACTAAAACATACCCTATCATTAGTAATTAAAAATAAAAGAGCACAACATAGGGGAGATTCTTGAACAAAAGTGAGATAGAGGATCTCTTACCTTACGCTCGAAGGTGTTCTTGTTTGTTCTTAACGACCTGAATAGTCAAATTTATATTCATTAATTAATAATTAAAGAACCTTATAAACATTTAATTTATATGGTATAACCTTATTAAGTTAATTAATGGCCTTTTTTATGGGTTTAAGAGATTCAATTTTATTGTTTTGGAAGCATTTTCTTACTTGGTTTCATGATTTGTTTACTTGTATTCATGAATGGAAGTTCATTTGTAATGTGGTTAAACATACACAATTTTTAATATAAATTATTATTGAAATTTAAAGATATATAAATGATCTTATAATGATTCTGTTTATATACCATGAGGATGACTCATTCGATGAGTTAAAATAAACGCTTGGATTTGGCTTGGCGGTATTGTGCACGAAAAACTTGTTTTGTATTATTATTCCAAATTATGAACGTGTAAAGATTAAAGAACATTAATAAAGATAAATTAAATATATTATGACATGTTTTAACCATTTAAAAGGTTTCATGACCTGTATTGAAGATAGTAATGCAAATTGAAAACTTGTCTTCCTTGAGTGTGATAAATTTACACATCTCGGACGGTGTTTGCATTTATTGTATAAAAGGAGGGGAAAAAGATATATTATGATGAAATATTACATTATCACAATGAAAATCCATTACATGTAAGGTACTTTAATTACCATGGTATTTGGATGAGGGGAGATGAGAATGGAGAACAAAATAATGGAACTTTGTAAAAGAAATTGAAAGAAAAGAGAAGGAAGGTTCACCTCTTGAGTACTCCTCCTTGAGAATCTCCTTAAGGCCTTTGTTTTTGGCCTTTTGGTGAGACCATAAGGTCTTGGACGTGGGGAGAGTGATTGGGAAAACTATTTGGAAGAATTTAGACAAGTCTTGAAGCTTCAGTGGTGTGGGAGGAAGATGGGGTGAGGGTGGTTTATATGGTGGAGGGGAGAGGAGTTTTCTTAATATTATAATCATTAATTTATTATTTCCTCTCAAGACAACCAATAGTGAGTATTCCATGACCAATAATAGTAATATATTCATGTGAATTCGAACCAATTGTGCTTACATCAGTAGATCATCATCAATAACTCAATAAATTCCTTATTTAGCATTTATTGTAAATTACCACATTTTACTATTCATCAAAAATTTAAGTATTTCAGAAAAATCCCAAAAATTCACCCTAACCATTTTTCGCCATGTAGAATCCAAAAATGAATTCCATTTTTCAAAAATAATTTCCTAAATATGATTAATTAAATATTTAATTAAAATCATTATTTAATCGAAAAATATAAACACTTAAAATATTCATCTTTATTTTTAAGATGTCTAAATTCACTTATACACTCAAGGGTATGGATACCATTCATAAAATTCATATTACTATTCATAAGGGTACATTACTATTTATAAGGGTAGGTTACTATTCATACGGGTAGGTTACTATTCACCGAAAATTAAGTTAATTCTATCAGACTCTAAATATCATCTTGAACATAACCGTGTATGTCAGATTTTTAAAATTCAAATCACGGAGTTGGAAAATTTAAGTTTAATGGCTAGGTTATGGATATCTCCTATAAGTAACCAGGTTTTGTTCGATGTAGGCTCATTGATTCATGAAATATAGACTATAACTAGAATGTATTTAAGAGAAACATACCATGAAGTGTTTGGGGTGCTACATTATTCCCTCCTTCAGAAATTTCATCCTCGAAATTTTATGTATGAAACTCACCAAAAGGATGTGGGTGATTATTTTTCATAACATCCCCAGGTTCCCATATTGCTTCCTCCATATTTTAGTTTCTCCAAATAACCTTTACTAGACGATTTGTCTGATTTATCAATACTTACTCCCTTGTGTCAAGAATCCCGATAGGCTTTTCACAGTATGACAAATCAGGTTCCAGTTCAACTTCTTCATAAGTGAGTACATATGTTGGGTCTGGCATGTATTTATTTAACAATGACACGTGGAACACATCATGAACTCTAGAGAGATTTGTAGGCATCGCTAAACGGTATGCTATAGCTCTGATTCTTTCCAGAATTTCAAATGGTCTGATATACACGGGGCTCAGTTTCCCTTTCTTACCGAACCTTAAGACACCCTTCCATGGAGATAATTTAAGAAATACATGATCTCCCACTTGGAATTCCAAGTCCTTTCTCCAGTTGTTAACATAGCTCTTCTGCCTACTTTGTTCTGCTTTAATATGGGCTTGTACTTTCTTCACCTTTTTCGTGGTCTCTTCAATAAGTTTTGGGCCTATAAGTTTCCTCTCACCAACTTTATCCCAACAAGTTTGAGTTCAACATCTCTTTCCATATAATGCTTCATATGGAGCCATTTGAATACTAGAATGGAAACTATTGTTGTAGGAAAATTCCACCAAAGGAAAGTATTTATCCAACATACCTTGGAAGTTAAGAGAGCAAGATCTCAGCATGTCTTCCAGAGTTTGAATAATCCTTTTAGACTGTCCATCTGCTTGAGGGTGATAAGTAGTACTCATACAAAGCTCAGTATTCAAATCCTTCTGGATACTTTTCCAGAATTTTGATTTAAATTGGGGATCTCGATCGGAGACAATCGATAGAGGTGCACCATGAAGTCTTAAAACTTCATTAATATAAAGTCTTTCCAGGCTCTCAAGTGGTAAATCCTCTCTTATTGAAAGGAATGTGCTGATTTTGTGAGACGATCAACAATTACCCATATTGCATCATTCCTTCTAGGTTTCCTCGGTAGTCTGGGGAAAAAATGCATCGTAATGTTATCCCACTTCCACATAGGAATAGGTAGAGGTTTCATCACTCCTTTGGGATGTTGTCTCTCCGCCTTCACTTGTTGACAAACTGAAAACCTTAACACATAGTTAGCAATTTTTCTCTTCATATTATCCCACCAAAAATATTCCTTCAGATCTCTATACAACTTGGTGCTACTCGGGTGTATAGAGAAATTTGAGCTATGAGCATCATCTAATAGTTCCCTTTTTAGATCAAGTACTGATAGAATGCATAACCTCTTCCCAAATTTCCGAACTCCTTCAAACACGAAGTCAGTCAGTCTCCCATCCTTAACTGCATTAATTTTCTTGTGCAGATTCTCATCATCAGATTGAGAGTTTTTTATCTTCTCTAGTAAAGATGGTTTAGCAATCATTTTAAGGAGGAGTGATGTTTCCCCTTCCTTAAAAATTCCCATATCCATCTTTAGTATATCCATGAATATAGGATCTCTTTCAATCCTCATTTGAGTCAAAATGACATGATCTTTCCTACTTGATGCATCTTCCACCTTATTCACCTTTCCTAGGTGGTAGTGTATTGAACAATCATAATCCTTGAGTAAATAGAGCCATCTTATTTGCCTCATGTTGAGTTATTTTTGTGTGAAAATGTATTTCAAACTCTTGTGGTCTGTATACATCTCACATCTCTCTCCGTAGAGATAATGCCTCCAAATTTTCAGAGCAAATATTGCGGCTGCTAACTTAAGATCATGAGCTGGATAATTTTTCTCATGATTCTTCAACTGTCTTGATGCATAAGCAATAACTTTATAATTTTTCATAAGGACGCAACCCATTCCATTCTTTGATGCATCACTGTATATTACAAATCCATCACTTCCAAATGGAAGAGTCAAAATTAGAGCATTAACCAATATTCTTTTCAATTATTTGAAGCATTCTGTACATTCTTTTGTCTACACAAACTTAACTCCTTTATGTGTGAGCCTGGTTAGCGGGTCAACCATTCGGGAAAAATTCTGAACGAAACACTGATAGTAATCTGCTAAGCCAATAAAACTGCATACCTCAGTTATTTTTGTTGGTGTGGGCCAATATTGGATTGCCTTTGTCTTCTCAATATCAACTAGGATTCCATACTTAGAGATAATATGTCCTAGAAAATAAACTGATTGAAGCTAGAATTCGCACTTGCTAAACTTCCCATATAATTTATTTCTTCTAAGAGTTCTCAGAATAACTCGCAAGTGATTCCCAAGGTCTTCATATATTTTTGAGTATATGAGGATATCATCGATGAATACCACAAAAAATTTATCAAAATATTCTTTGAAAACTCTATTCATTAAATCCATGAAAACAGAGGGTGAATTTTTCAGTCCAAAAGGCATCACTGTAAACTTGTAATGCCTATACCTGGTCCGAAATACTGTCTTAGGAATATCTTCCTTCCTCACACGCAACTGATGATATCTGGATTGAAGTTCAATCTTTGAAAATTTTTGAGCTCCATGAAGTTGATCAAATAAATCATCAATATGGGGCAGAGGATACTTATTCTTTATTGTAATAGCACTGATTTCCTTGTAATCAATGCAAAGCCTTGTGGATCCATCTTTCTTCTTGACAAAGAGGATAGGGGCTCCCCATAGAGAAACACTAGGTCGAATAAATCCTTTTTCACTCAAATCCTCTAGTTGTTTATTTAGCTCTACTAACTCCATAGTGGCCATTCTATAGGGAGTCTTTGATATAGGTCTTGCATCAGGAATTAAATCAATAGAGAAATTAACTTCCCACTCTAGAGGATGTCTAGGTAAATCCTCTTGAAATACATCAATGTGCTCTTGTACTATGTTCACATCTTGAATTTAAAGATTTCTTTCTTCGCCCATAGATATTGGTTTATCTTACTCTCCAAGTATTGAATTCAGTAGAGCTACTGGGAGTGATTCTAGATAAGAATCAGGTAGCAAAGTTTTTTCCCTAAAGACAAGGGATTCTACACCATTTTTAAAAATTGTATCTTTCTTCTTCTTACAATAAATCTTCACATCATAATTTGATATCCAATCCATACTGATAATTATATCAAATTCGGTCATTGGTATGATGATAAGGTTAGCAACTGACCTATGTTTTGGTGTCTGGAGGGGGACTAGTCGGCATGCCTTTGTTGCAATGATACATCCCCTAGGTGTTTTGACTGACAACTCCTTTATTAAATAAAATTGGTCATATCTAATTTTCTTGGAAAATTGGGAAGATATAAATGAATGCGATGATATAGAATCAAATAAAGTGTTGGCTAAGTTTGAGGAAACAATTAAAGTACATGCCACCACGTCATTAGGAACTTTAACCTATGCAGTTGTAATCGCATAGGCTCTCCCTTGCTCTCTTGTCCTTTTATGAGTCAAGTTTCCTTGGCACTTAGGACACCCATTTTCATAGTGTCTCATCTCTCTGCAATTGTAGCATTGAATATCATTGAATTGTTTCTTCCCCTTGCATTCATCAGATCGATGACCTTTTTCTCTGCAGTTATAGTAGACTCCCATGCCTTTTAAGAATTTCTTGAGATGATTCTTTCCGCAGTTCTCACATAATGGGAATAGATTTGTTCCCTTTCTATTCTTTGGTGATTATCCTTTTCCTTTATTATCAGAGTATTTCTTCTTATCTTGGTTTCCTTTAAAATGATTTGATCTATAAAATTCCCTCTCTGTTTTGATGGCACTTGATATAATTTCATCATATGATGAAAATTATTGATAAGTCAGTTCCCTTCAAAGACTTGGCTTAATACCTTCAAAGAAATGATCAATCTTGTCTGTTGAGTCACGTATGTAATTTATGGCATACCTGACCAGCCTTATGAAAGTAGCCTCATACTATGCAACACTGTCTTCTTCTAATTGTTTTAAGCTAAGTAATTTTCTATTCATTTCAGTTAATTGCTCATGAGGGAAATATTTTTAAAATAATATTTTATTAAAAGTCCTCCATTCCATATCTTCTATTTCTTCTTCCACCATGGTATTCTGAATCAAGGACCAACATTGATCAACATCACCCTTGAGACAATATACTGCCAGTACTACCTTTTCATTTTCATTACATCTTAATGATATGAATATATTTTCAAGAGACTTGATCCATTTCTAAGTAACCACTGGTTTAGTATTCCCACTAAAATATGGGGGCTACTGCCGCATGAAACGATCCAACACAGGTGTGGAATGGTTATTCGTTACAACCTGAGTAAGTTGTCCCAATATGGTTATGATCTAATCTGCTCCAACATTGACTGTTGTTACTTACTCAGTAGGTAGATCCCTAACTTTCCCATGAATATTGATTCCCCCTCTTCCATTAGACGCCATTTCTAAATAATAGGATACACTATATTATTTTATTAATATCAAATATAAAATCACTCAACATAGATTAAAATTCTATGCATATCTAATCTTATAAACATGATTTCTCTGAGAAAAATTTTACATTAAACTCCTTCATAATGGCTTGTAAAGAAAATGTGAATTATCCTAAGCATATCCCCCAGGAGTGTCATAACCAAGAGTGCAGCAAGGCCTATTTTCATGCACCAGTTCCTGTTCGATTCTTGCTCAAAGTGGTGTTTTCGGGTTTTACCCCTAGATACATCAATGTCAGATCCACCTCTACCTGCTCGTATCCAGACAGGGATGTATTGCTTAAAATATCCACATAATCTATTCAATACCAAAATATGAAGATGTTCTTGTATGTTTATCCTCAAATACTACATTAGGGTTTTGTTCCCTACTATAAATTTCCAACTCTAGTTTCCAAGTTTTCTATTAAACTTCCTCTCATACCAACTGTAACACCTTGACCCCTCTAGGCAGAAGAAGGTGCATTAATTGTGATATTGGCATGGTTAAAAGGAATGAAAATATCAAAGTAACAATCAATTTAGTAGTATTTAAGAAACTAGATACATATATGTTACTCAAATTACATTGTAAAAGTTTACAAAATACAATACATAACGAAAACTGAAAGGGGTGAGATAAAATGATCATTAAGGGTTAAAAATAGTGGAAGCATGAGTACAATAATAAGTGAATCATAATCAATCTGACATAATCAATATGGAATAGTGAATAAATGAAAAACTAAATCCATTAATAAACTGAGAATGAAATTGCATCAATGGATTTTTTTCATAGTGAAAACCTCATGGATAATAATAATAACTGATAATGAATAAATATAATGATTATTAATTGGAAATCATGTATCTGGAACATGAAACCATAATACCATTAAAATGGTTTAGTTCTATGGGTAGAAACTCGTCTGATTTTTGGAAACAAACTCGAAGGGTTTGTCACCAAACTGATTTGTCTCATGAGACCTACCGATGCATCGAGGGTCTATAGCAGGCCTCACCCACCAATAAATGTCCAAATCCTTCTTTATACATTGATTCAATATAATATTAATATATCCATATAGAGTAGATTATACAGATTCATCAAGATTTTCATAATTAAAACAACTTTCCAAATAAACACCGTATGTAAAATGGTATACGGTTTAGAAAAAAACATATCCATGATATGAGATTATGGATATTTAATATAAATATAATTTCAAATGAAAAGTGATAAAAAATTGTCAGTAGGTACACCACATAAAGATTATTAGGTGCACAATAAAAAGTTAGTCACAACAAAATAGTAGTTGAGACAAAGTCTCTTACCACATTGTAATCGGTCGAATCATATGACCAGAACTTAATAACCCTCAAATGAATAATTGAATAACATGAATATAAATATAATCATGTTATTATATATAAAATGGAAGTACACATATACCACATACAATAAATAAGTGGCGAACAATGAAAATCTCACAGAAATGAAAGTGAGGTGAGAAACCCCTTACAAACATTTTGGCATGGTAACGAGTGTTATTGCAAGGGATTAATGAGAGGTAAAGGGGTATTACATTATTTATATGTCACAATGGAAATATTTGGAAGGTTCAAAAACATACCCCATCATTATGAATTAAAAATAAAAGAGCACAACATATGGGAGATTCTTGAACAAAAGTGAGAGAGAGGATCCCTTACCTTACGCTCGAAGGTGTTCTTGTTTGTTATTAACAACATGAATATTCAAATTTAGCTTCATTAATTAATAATCCCATAACCTCATAAACATTTAATTGATATGGTATAACCTTATTAAGTTCATTAATGGCCTTTTTTATGGGTTTAATAAATTCAATTTTATTGTTTTGGAAGCATTTTCTTACTTTGTTTCATGATTTGTTTACTTGAATTCATGAATGGAAGTTCATTTTTAATATGGTTAAACATACAGAATTGTTAATATACATTATTAGTGAAATTTAAATAGATATAAATTATCTTATATTGATTCTAGTTATATACCATGAGGATGACTCATTCGATGAGTTAAAATAAATGCTTGGATTTGGCTTGGAGGTTTTGTGCACAATAAACTTGTTTTGTATTATTATTCCATATTATGAACGTGTAAAGATTACTGAACATTAATAAATATAAATTACATATATTATGACCTGGTTCAACCATTTAAAATGTTTCATGACCAGTATTTAATATAGTAATTCCAATTGAAAACCCATCTTTCTTGAGTGATAAATTTACACATCTCGGGCAGTGTTTGCATTTATTGTATAAAAGGAGGGGAAAAGAGAGATTATGATGAAATATTACATTAGAAAAATGAAAATACAGTACATTTAAGGTAATATAATTATCATGTCATTTGGATGAGGGTAGGTGATAAGGGAGAACAAAATAATGGAACTTTGTAAAAGAAATTGAAAGAAAAGAGAAGGAAGGTTCACCTCTTGAGTACTCCTCCTTGCGAATCTCTTTAAGGCCTTTGTTTTTGGCCTTTTGGTGAGGCCATAAGGTCTTGGACGTGGGGAGAGATATTGAAAATACTATTTGTCAGAATTTAGGCAAGTCTTGAATCTTGAGTGGTGTGGGAGGAAGAGGGGGTGAGGAGTGGTTTATATAGTGGAGGGGAGAGGAGTTTTCTTAATATTATAATCATTAATTTATTATTTCCTCTCAACACAACCAATAGTGAGTATTATATGACCAAGAACAGTAATATATTAATTTAACTTCGAACCAATTGGGATTACATCATCAGATCATCATCAATAACTCAATAAATTCCTTATGTAGCATTTATCGTAAATTATCGCATTTTACTATTCATCAAAAATTTAAGTATTTCAGAAAAATCTCAAAAATTCACCGTAACCATTTTTTGATGTGTAAAATCAAAAAATGAAGTCTATTTTTCAAAAATAATTTCCTAAATATGATTAATTAAATATTTAATTAAAATCATTATTTAATCGAAAAATATGAACACTTAAAATATTCATCTTAATTTTTAAGGTGTATGAATTCACTTATACACTCAAGGGTATGGATAACATTAATAAAATTCATATTACTATCCATAAGGGTATGTTAATATTCATAAGGGTATGTTACTATTCATAAGGGTATGTTACTATTCACCAAAAATTAAGTTAATTCTATCAGACTCTAAATATCATCTTGAACACAACCGTGTATGTTGGATTTTTAAAATACAAATCACAGAGTTGGAAAATTTATGTTTAATGGATAGGTTATGGATATCTCCTATAAGTAACCATGTTTTGTTCCATATAAGCTCAGTGATTCATGAAATATAGGCTATAACTAGAATGTATTTAAGAGAAACATATCATTAAGTGTTTGGGGTGCTACAATTGTGAGGTGGTGGTAGTGACCAGTTGGGTTGTGTAGTATTTTGGGCAGTGATGTGGTGGTTGTATGGAATGGATGCGATGGGGGGTAGTGGTTGCGGCGTAGTGGTTGTTATTGCGATATGTGGTGATAGCGTTATATGAAGGTTGTGTTGTGAGATGTGGTTATGCTGCACAATGTGAGGTTGTTATGGTAAGATGTCTTGGAAAATGTGAAGTGATGACGATGGTGGATTTGGGGTGTTGTGGAAGTGGTTGTGTGAGTGAGGTTAGTTGTAGCATGGCATGGTTAATATAGTTTCCCGGTTAGATATGGGATGATATGTGATGATAAATGAAACAAAATATGTCAGTATATAAATGAGATGGACTGGAAATTAATATGTGGTAATTATCTAACTGAATTTAATAAATAAATTAGTAGTGTAATGTGAAATGAAATGGCTAATTAAAAAATTTGATGAAACCTATAACTGAAAGTGTGAAATGTTGTGTGGATTTTGTGGTGGTTGTGTGGTGTTTCATATAGTGGTGGCAGTAGTTGTAACAGTTGGTGAGTGGTACGGTGGTGGTGATTTAGTGTGCTCTAGTGCAGTTGATGTGAATCCATAGGTTGGGTATTATGTTCTATCTATATATATCATGTATGTTTGTGTTATTTTATACATGCCCCACATGAGTTGGATAACCTTACAAATTCTCATTGGTTCTATGTTTTGGGTATTTTCCCCAATATTTATGATGGTAGTGATATGGATGGTTGGTTACCCCCTCTCCCCACTCTTCCTTTAGTAGTTGTGATATGTGTTGGTGTTGCGGATTACCCAGTGGTGATGTGTGGACCATGTGCTTATGGGAAGGGTGTGATGTGATGTGATGTATTATCCTAGGTGTCTACAAGCAAGACATGATGTGGTATAATATAATATGTGGTGGGGGTGATGTATATTAGGAGGAGGGTATGAGGTCGATGTACTTCGCATTCATGATACCCTACTAATCTGGTCGTGATGTGATGTGATGTGTAGCCAATGTGTTTATGGGAAGAATGTGATGTGATGTGATGTGTGCCTTGGTGTCTATGGGAAGGATGTGACATGATGTGATGTGTAGCCTAGGTGTCTGTGGGTGGGATGTGATGTGATCTGATGTGATGTGGTATGTGTGGAAGGGATGGGATCATAGGGCGTTCGATTTTGGGGCATGAGTCTGGAAAATCAGTGGGGAAGTGATAGCAAGGCACCTTTCTTTGTTATGATTTTGATGTTATATTATTATATTGTATGCATGATTTTGTGAGTGATCCATAGTGAGTTAAGTTTTTTCTAGATAACCTATATAGGTTCTTATTAATTCTTTTGTCTTTTCACTAGTATATTACCATTTTCTATTCACATGCACACTTGAGGCCTTAGATATGCCTATATTGTGTATACTTGTTATGCTCACGCTACATGTATAAACTGTGTTTCAGGTTTCTAAGGGGACTTTGGGGAACGAGATGGACATTATTGGTTGGGTTGGAGCTTCTGTTAAGTCGCAGCCATTGTTTTTTCTTTTTGGTATACTGTAGGATACTTTTATATGTATCGGCTTTACTTTATTTATTCATTGTGGGATGGTTTTCTTGTTTAACTTTGTATTGTCTGCTCACGTTTTTTTGTGATTTTTTATCCTATCTCCCAATCCTATTTCATTTATAAAGGATAATTCCTCTCTTAATATGAGATTTTTATACCCACGGTGCTAGTCACCAACTCGAGGCCTACTGGAGGTTCCACTCAGCGGAAATCATCTCTCTCTCTCTCCTCAATGTGGTATCTTTGTTGAGAGGGGGTCTTGATAGACTATTTCATTGAGATCTATATTTCATAATACTTATTAACAGAGTATGGAGATCCATCTTATTTTATATAGGTGACTAAAATTCCAGGCGTGTCTTCAAGAATGGTGGTGATATAAAAGAAACTCGAATCCCTTCCCAAGAACAATTCTTGAGATCTTTTTCTATTAACTTATGGAAGGAAGGATATTGATAATAAATGGGACTTTTATATCAATTGGTATATAATATATCAACTATTTTGTGTAAGAATGATGGTCAAAGGATATGATCATAATGAGGGTATTGATGTTGTTACAAACCAACTCGGGTCATCCCTCTGTCAGACACCTGAGCTAGCCCATGACATACTCGCAACGTGTTCCCGGTCACCATAGGGTGGTCAAAATCACCAAGGTTATTAAATAAGAGCTAGGGGGAATTATTTCACTCATAAAATAAATAAAAATACGTAGAAAAAATTCTATTAAAATTTTGGCATGACCCGTCTGTAAGTTAGACGTCTGTGCCAAATTATATAAGTAGAAATAAGAAGAATAAAATAGATATAAAGAAAAGAAATTCCCCTAGCTCACCTCTTACTCCTACCATAGAAATATCCCCTAAGATCCATTCCCCAATATACACAAATATAATGCACCACCAATTTAAGAAAAGGAAACCTGGAAACTATGATTTGGATAAAACTACTGAATCACTAAATATAAACACTAATATATCTGATCAAGATCCCCATGTTACTTAGGGTCACACTCCAACCATAATACCAACCCACTCTATGAGTGACCAAGAATTGAATCTGAATTAGAAAATTTTGATCAGTCTACAAACACTGAGTGGTGTGAGTAGGGTGTGAGCACAAACTGCCCAATGGGTAAGCACCATAGAGTCCATGCATTTCATTTAACTAAATAACCCAGGAAATCCATTTTGAAATCCATTAGAAAAAAATAGTTTTTTTTAGTATACATTATAAACAATAAAATTGTCATTTTTTTATTCATAAGAAAAACCATTTTCTTTAAAGAAACCAGAATGAAACATTCCCTTTTTAATAAACCCCTTTTGAAACATTTTTTTTAATCATGGATTCCATATTGGACAAACCTCTCCCCATTTAAAATACTCCTTAAAAAAAATCACAATCCTTTAGAAAACCCACTAACACTACATAAATAAAAGGCCATGCAGAAGGCCTTATTTCATTAATAAAACAAAAATAGTAAATATGGAAAACAACCAGATGTTCTACAAGTAAAAAAATAGGGAATTTTAAGAATGAAACTAAAATATAAATATGGTGTAAGAAAGGTCTTAGGTAAATATATAAGTAATACTGAATAAATGAAAAATGTAAATAACCATCAAAAAGATGCATCATGGGGAGATCCCTAGAGTATTTTTAGGTCTAGGATATCTAGGATCCTCAAAATATCAATGATCAAACCTACAAAACCAAGTGTTCACACACACCCCTAGGGTGAGTAATCTCAAGGACTATGGAAAATGTGTCACCCTTGTAAGTGAATCCATATCACATCATGTCAATGTTTTTTTAGTAGCATAAATCTAATGTTAGGTTGGATAACCATGCTTTGAACTACTTGTCTTAGGATACCCACCAAAATACTTGAGTTCCAACGATGCGAGATAAGGGGATTTGAGGTAGCATAAATCAAGTATCAATCATAGAAGAACGCATGTAAATAAAACAATATCACACCACCTCCTCACACCACCAATGTGAGAATCAACTAATAACATCAATCACAAGAACCAAAACCATACATTTATTAATTATGATTGAGGTTCTATTAGGGACTGACACATTTTAAAATTAACCATAGATGTTTCCAAATGGGCCTTATCATTTGAAAATAGTATATTCCTTTTTAGACACCACTTAGAAATACCCTTTTCAAAAGAATTATAATTTAATAACCTCCATTGAACGTATAAAATGAGATTTATGGTTAAATTATATAAATATATTTGGTAAACATATTTGGAAACCCAATTTTAAACATCAAGCTTAGTTTTCATACCTTTTTTATCATTATACCCATATACACTTGTGTATGTATATACAACATCATTTTAATGTACATATTCAAACACTCATGTGTGAATATGTATATACATATATATATATATATAATTACCCTCATGTATATGTATATAAGAAACAAACATAGCATGATGCATTTATAATATATGTAAAAAGAGAACAACATGAAAAGGAAAAGATAAACTTAATAAAATTACCAAATAAAATAAAATCATCCCACCGAATGCCATAAACTAGTAAAAACACTTCATGTAAAATTTATATAGTTTCATACTTACGTTTAAAACATATCATAGTAATTAATTTAATTAAAAAACCCACTTTTTAATTTTTGTAAACACCAAAAAGGCACAAAACGGGTTAAAATAATATAAAAGGTTAATTTCAGGGTAAAACCCCTTTGTGATTCATACCACATAATAAAGAAAAGTTAATAATTTCTAATGAAATAAAATTTAAGAACCCAAAAGCATCAATTGGAATATTTAGAAAAGGGAATCGTATAGAAACACCTACCTTAAACATAGGTAGATGAAGAAACCCCTTCAAAAATAGTTAAAGGATGGTTCGAAGAGAATTTTTCACACCTTAAGAACTAAGGCCATAAAAAATTATAAGAAATACCCACCTAGGGTTTGGCCTAGTGGTGTGAAGAGTGAGGGAAGATAAGGGAAAAAGAATAGGAGGAGGATAAAAATTAGTATGATGAGGAGGAACCCTAACTCGAATGAGATCTGATTTAAATTGTAAGAAAATTCTAGAGATCCAAGATGACAATGAGGGGGAAGGGGTCATGTGCGAGATCCCCTATTTCGGAAAGTAATGCATCATGTAAGACATGAGGGGGGAGACCCCTTTTAGTGTTTTAATTATTTAGGTTAAGAATCTAAAATTTAAAAAAATGAAAGCTTGGGATTCACATTTCATAATAAAAACTTGGTTCATGTTGTGAACGACCTCTCCCCAAGAACCAACACCTGCCCAGAATCTTTCATGGTGTGAGCCAGTGGTTCATGTCCTAAACCACTACAATTCAACCATAGTGTTTTTTGAGGGGTTCCAAAACTCTTGAATGACCCTAAAAATAAATAAAACATAATTAATCACCATTAAATCAATAAAATAAATGTTAACGTATGGTTGGAGTGTGACAATTCTCCCCGTCATAATGTTTTCTTCCCTCGTAAAGCCTTAGTAGACCAAGACGGTCAATGGAAAGGATGGGGCTCAACTTATTCAAACACAACTCAAATATAAAACCCAAAGAACATAGTGACCATCACTAAATGGTGCTAAAAACCACCTAATTCAATATATATCGAAGAACCTCGAGAACTTCCATAAACTACCAGATAATCCCAACTAGATATAGGCATCCATTAGGGATTGTAAACTAAATCACCAAGGGTCTTAAGGTCAGACCAAACAAGGTGGGACCACATAGGGTGGTCTCCCCACCATTTAATAATTTCACTATGACACGTGTTCTTCCCAAACAGCTAGTCTCTCCCAAAGAATTGATAAAAGAAAAAAATCAACAAAGATAAAAAGGCTCTAAAGAGGTTACAATAACTATGTTTCCCCATTACCTGAATGAAGATTCCTTAAGTACCTAATTGGTGATGAAAACACTAATCAATTACTCAAATACACCTCAAAAGAACCACATCCGATAAACCTCATACATGACACTGAAATGAAAAACCCAAAAGGGTAACCACCACAAGAAAAACAACCAAGACAGATCGAACAAGAGGAAAATGGAAAGGATTTGTAAATTCCTAAAATGGAATTATACCTCAACAAGAACTACATATTCTATCCTTGGGTCAAGTGAGGGTCACCTGGGACAACACTTTTAGAACACCATCTCCTAGTGAACCCAACCAAAACAATAGAACATTACCCAACATTAGCTCCTTGTTTAACCAACACCTACCAAAAATTACCTATGTACAACCATTCAAAATCAATGGCCCATCATAATGACCACACACACCAAATGAGAAGAATAATTAATTACCAAGGAATGAGGATTTCCAATGTAACCAACATCCTATAGGGTATAGTTAAGAGAATATGTAAGATAAAAATAAATCACAAGTCACCTCAGATGTTTTGACTACTCAAGACACTACTAAATCAAATACAAAGGATTTCCCAAACTAGTTCATGAAACTCTTCAAGGAACCATGACTAAACCATAAAAGGGACCACACTATGGCTCACTCTTATAGATAGACTTCCATATTATCAGTTATGTGTTTCCAATAGAATACTCAAAATAATATATCATGCACTCCCAAACAATTATTTTTTCTCAAGAATAAACCAAATAACCCCAACATAAACCAAAGAACAACTCAAAATGAATAAAACCATCAAAATAAATGCATTACAAAGACCTACTTTTTCCAAAAACCACCAATATCAAGTCAAAAACTTTAAAACCATTTTCATGGAAAGACTCACACTTTAAAAACACTAAACTCTTCTTGAAAATATTACTAGGTTCCTTTATAAAAATGTTTATTCCCCTTTAAACATCAACCCCCCCCCTTAAAATCACAAAATATTACCAGAAAATAATTTCAAAACTCTATACTTTGGCTTCTAGAATTAAAATTCTCATTTGTAATTATTTTAAACTTTATATGTTCTTTTTTAAATCACTTCATAAGTTTCAAAACACCAAATTCATTCTGGTTCATTATAAGGAAAGACCTCATTATTCACTTCAAAACGCACCTTTACCTTTTAAAACTAAGTTCCCTTTTTCAAAAATAACACTATTGAAAATGTAGCCTAAATTAATGGTTTCAAACCATTAGGATAGGTTATCCCAATGGTTTCAACAACCGTTTCTATATTATCTAATTGGATAGCCCTATCCCAATAGTTTATAGTAAGCCGTGGGAATAGTCTGGTTGAAATTTAGATTACACAATGGTTCATCATAAACCATTGAGCAAGATATATCCCAATGGTTGAAAAATATTGGAATTGACTTAAAGAAATGGTTTGAACTATTGAGATATATCTATCCAAATGGTTTGAAACCATTGGAAAATACATACTCTAATGGTTCTACCTGAACCATTATAATACTATTGGGAATGAATCCATCCCAATGGTTTTAAAACCATTGGGAAAATCCTATTGCAGTTATCTATTACCATGTGGATTGTATAAATCCATCCCAACAGTTTTGAAACCATAGGTAGAACCTTATGTCAATGTTTTTATTTGAACCATTGGAAAAGGGGTTGGAATGAAATCATTCCAACAGTTTTAGAACTATTGGAAAAATCCTACTCCAACGGTTTTGGATGAACTGTTGGCATAGGTTTAGAAATGAGGCTATCCAAATGGTTTCAAAAATGGATTCTATGTTAGACAATGGGATATCCCTATCTTAATGGTTTATAGTAAACTGTGGGGATATTCTAGTTGAAATTTAGATTAGCCAACAGTTCAGCATAAACTGTTGAGCTAGATATATCCCAATGATTGAAAACTGTTGGAATAGATTTAAAGAAACGGTTTGAACTATTGAGATATATCTATCCAAATGGTTTGAAACCATTAGGAAAATCTATTCTAATAGTTCTATCTCAACTTTTTTAATACTGTTAGGAAGGAATCCATCCCAATGGTTTTAAAATTATTGGGAAAATCCTACTGTAGTGATCTATTACCACGGGGATTGGATGAATCTATCCCAACAGTTTTGAAACCATAGGGATAACCCTATGTCAATGGTTTTATTAGAACCATTGTAAAAGGGGTTGGAATGAAATCATTCTAATGCTTTTAGAACTGTTGGAAAAATCCTACGCCAATGGTTTTGGATGAACTGTTGGAATAGGTTTAGAAATGAGGTTATCTTAATGGTTTCAAACTATTGGGATAGGCCTTTACAAAGGCTAGGTACATACCAATGTTTATGTAACCATTGATATAAATCCCTCTCCCCCCACCTACACTACGGACTCCACTGCAGCATCCCCCACTCCCCACTCCACTACAGCAGCCCCCACTCCCCACTCCACTCCAACATCCCCCACTCCACTCCAACATGCCCCACTATAGCATCCCCCACTCCCCAATCCACTACAGCATCCCCCAGTCCACTACAACATCCCACCACTCCACTACAACATCACCCACTACAACATACCCCACTCCCCACTCCACTGCAGCATCCCCCACTCCCCACTCCACTAAAACATCCCACCACTCCAATTAATCATCCATCCCACCACTCCAATTTAGTATCACACCCACAATCAAAAACACACAAAATTATAGCAATTGAGAGGCGCATTATTATACATTAAGTCTCAAAATATCATGAACTAACATCCATCACCCTTATGTTACTCCCAACCAAAAGAGTTTCCTAGGGTATATTATGTCTTCCCTACAATTGGAATCCAATTTAGTATAAATTAATCCATGTTAAAATGCTTGTATAGATAAAAAATTCCATTTCAAAACAACTATTCAGATCCATTTCCAAAACACTACATTTTACAAAACCATCTTATTACACATATAAAATTTTAATAAAATAGTTTCCCAATGTAGTTTTAAAATATGGACTTACTAGAAACCAAATTCCATTTCAAAATTCACTACCTAGTTTCCTTTTTTAGAACATCCAATTTTACAAAATAATGTACAAAATGAATTTAAGAAAATAATTATCTGGTTTACATTCCATGGGATAACAAATTTATTATCCCAGATTTCATAACACGAGATAACAAAATAGCTTACAACATACTTAAAAAAAATTCAAAATAGTTCCTGGAATAATTTATTAATGGATAATATATAGAATTTTTTAGAAACTAGTTCATAACTATTTTTATTGTGTATAAATAAATAAGAAACTGGTGCTAACATTTTCAATAAGAAAAATCAAATCCAAAAAAAAGTAGTGTGCTCAAAAGAACAATTTAAAGAGACTCTAATATTGTAATACTATAAAGGAATATAAAACACTTAGTTATACAAATCATAATATTTTATTCTAGATATAACAAATGAAATACCATGGATGACATGATCCTCAGAGAACAAAAATACCAAACAAGTAACATGCTCAAAATCCAAATTGTGTAACAATTATATAGTATATTATTTAATAGGAAGAAAATCATTAATCATAACATAAGAAGATATGTGAGTGACATTAATTAATTATATAAAAACTAAAAAATTATGTACGAAAATACTACTTACATTATTAGATTCTATTTAATTAAATAAGTTCATTTTCACATATTGATTATAATAATACTGAAATTTTCATGTCTTAGTGTGCCATTAGACCACATGATGCATGAATCTATAAGGAATTTAACTATCACTTGATCCTTATACTGTTCTAAAGTTTCATCCCATTATACTCGAGACAAAAATGAAAGAATCAATTCAACCTATAATTCATACTCACTACTTGAACATCCCCTTAAGATTTTATTGTCTATCATAATGTGGTTGATCAGGCTTGTTTATGGGTTACTTATCAAGTCTGGACCATTCTAGGTTTTATCTATGAGAAATGAAAATACTAATAACCTGACATCATTATGATAAAAATTTATAGAGACCAGAACCCATATACCCAAACAGTGTTAGGGACAAGATAACACTACCCAAGGAGTATTCCTCAATCCCCAGGGGCAAATGGCCAGTGAGAAAGGTCTAAATATTAAAATTTGGGACTTTTTTAAAAAATTTGGTTAACTCAATAAGTCATGATCAGGTCATCCTAAGAAACCAAAATATTTATTTTATATATTGGATGTTTATAAGTAAAACAAACAAGACACACAACCATAAGTGAAGAATTATATGAATGAGTATGCGATATCTCTGTATCAATGTAATAAAACTAAATATATTTTATTATAATATAAACAACACTAAAATATGTTTTAAGGCTATAAAAACTTAATACATTCAAAATATGAATAAAAATATAGAGAAAAAGGTGATGGGACAAAAAATATCCCACTAATATGACCTTATACACCAATAGGGTATGCATGAACATGGATACTAATCTACATACATATACATCAAAATATTTTTATAAGAAATGATCAATAAAACTAAATAATAATAACAAACAAGAAGCTAATAAATGAATTAAACATTATAACCAGTAACTCCCTATACTAGAAATTTTCAAACCTATACATACCTACTTCAAGCCTCAACTTCATATTTATGATGTATTATCAGTGTCATTCTCAGGTGATGAACATACATGTATACATTCTCACCCCCCCCCCACACACACACATATATATATATGGATGTATGTTTAAATAATTTAATATATTAGTGACCCATACCATTATTGGAAAAGGGAAGGGGCATACATAGTTTGGGAAATACCACACCCCATCCCTTTGAGAAAGGAGAAATTGATATACTAGATTCGTAGTGTTGTGATATCCTCCCATCCATAATATATAATCCACATTTTCTTAAAATTTATATAAGAAGAATATACTACTTATATAATGATCATATATATATCAAGTAATTAGTCATGCTTAAGATAACATTACTAACACTATTGATATAGATGCTTAGCATATTTAAAAAAAGTTCATGCTCAATATTCTAAATCTATAACAAGATATGTATATCATTACCAAAAAATTTCATGATAATAGTAAAGAAAAAAAAAAGCTTGAGATATCAAATAGTTACATTCTCAGTATAATAATATAACAACACACTCAATATACCAAAGTACTGATACATGAAATAATTTATGAATAGTTCACAATAACAACACGTAGGATAACCCTTTAAGGTTACTAACCTCAACACAAACATGACACATATTGTACCATGGTTATTAGTTAAGGTATACTAGTAATATAATATGTTAGGGGAGGGGGTTAATCATGGTATTACAGAATTTTAATACATGCATTATGTATTAAAAGAAAGGGATAACATAAAGGAACAAATTTTAATCTTAAATTTATCAGTTTATTACTAAATTCACATTACAAAATATGATTCTCATAATTAAAACTAATTTTAGTAAAATATCTTTTTCAAATAAGAAAACAATAATAGTTTAAATTTTTTCCTATTAAACATACCCACATATATTAAGTTTAAATATACACTTGTCAAAATATAGTAAAGAATAAATAATCAAAGAAGATGGGAAAATCATGTTTTAAAAATCATCCCAAAATTACTTATTTTTTAAGTTGAAATATATGGTCTCTAAATTACATATCTTACAAGATAAAAGAGAATACCAGTTGTGATTATCCTAAATCGCTCCTGACTAGTAGTATCCTAAATTTTGAGTTTGATCCATTTTCCATCCAGGTTAGTGGTTATTATCTTGAAATCTATGTTGGATCCGTAAGTATTATCTTATTAGGTAGAAAAATAAACCAAAGTAGAAATAATCTGAATAAGATTAAAAGGTCATACCCAATTTTAGTGATAAAACAAGTAGTAAAGGAGCCATCAAAGAAACACAACAGAAGGCAGCTCTTACCCACATCTACAAGGGAAAACAAAAATATACACACCAAATGAATTCAGCTACAAAAAAAGGCTTAACCCCATTTAAACAGGGTTGGTAATTTGGATTAAACATTGAAAATTAGTGAAATATTCTAAGAAAGAAAATTAAGGCAATCAAATCTGGGTATAAAGGATGGCCAATTTGAACTTACTAATTTATAGTAGATGGGAAGAAGAGTAGTTGAGGTGGGAAGAGAGGAACTATCTATTGTTGAGGGCCGATTTGAACTTACCGATTTTCATAAGATGGGAAGAAGAGCAACGGAGGTGGGAAGAGAGGAGCTCTTTGTCTCTTAGGGCCGATTTGAACTTACTGATTTACAGTGGATGGGAATAAGAGAAATGGGGGTGGGAAAAGAGTATCCACCCACCTCCTTACTCCAGTATACCACTCTATTTCCACCTACAATCAAAAATATATTTATGACCACCTACAATAAAAAATAGCCACCTGCAATTAGAAACACAACCTACAATGAAAAAAACACAAATTTCCATCCCACATCATCCCACTCCACTGCCACCTACAATCAAAAACACACAAATTTCCAACATCCGCACACAAAATTCCACTACCCACACATCTCACCTAAAATCAAACACACACAACACTCCACTTACCACACATCCCACCTATAATAAAACACACACAACACTCCACTGCCCACACAAAACACCCTACCTTCAATAAAAACATACAACAAGTAGCATCTCACCTGCAATAAAAAACACACAACAATGAAGCATCCCACCTGTAATCAAAAATACACAACATTTCACCATCACACCTACAATAAAAAGTACACAACATTGAAATCAAAAATATACAACCTACACCTCCAAAGAACCAAACAAAAACAACCTGCACCTGCAAAAACCTATATAGAACACTACAATAAAACTATTGGTAAATCTCTATAGAAATAGTTTAAACTATTAGTATATCTCCCTTTGAATGGTTGAATCACCTAATACCTCACATCCCCCTACCAGAACCTGCAACTTCATAATTGAATCACCTAATACCCCACTACATATGGATCCCTCACTGCAATGCCCAGAAAAAATTTGTATCAATCACATAGAATATGCATCCCCCACTGCCCAGTCATATGGGAATACTCAACATAATTGAACACCTACACAGAGGAAATTAGTTGATTCATTTAACCAATGATAACAAATATACAAAATATCAAATACATTCATTCACACCAAATTATCAAAAAAATGTCATAAATCAGTCAAAAATGAAACAGATTAATATCTCCCTCATCACCATCACTATCTTTAGTGACATCCTCAATGTCGTCCTAAGCCTTGTACTCGTCCTCATCCTCTTCCTCATCCTCTTCCTCATCCTCATCCTTATCCTTGGCCCTTCCCTCTTCCTCACATTCATCCCTGCCCTCTTCCTTTCCATCATCCCTTCCCTCTTCCTCATGATCATCCTCATCATCACCATCACAAGGAATTTCATCATCCCAACCACCACTAGAACTATTACCCAATGAACTATAAAACGTATGCATCCTTGACATATATGAATCACAAGCCATAGAAATCTATAGTATAAGTGATGTACATAATACTTCCATCAATTTCAAAAATTCATCATTCACCATTTGAGACCGTTCTTCCAATTGTATGGACCTTTTTTCAGCCTTTTCTTCCTTTTTCTCTGTTTGTGATACTTTTTCTGAATCAATGTTATTATATCATGCACCTGAACTAGGCCAATACCTTGTTGGGATAATACTCTTCTCTAGTCGACAGCATACTCTACCATGATGCTCATCTCCCCAAACTTGATGTAAGTGATTATTTGGACCAAAGTTGTTGAGTTCCTGAGCATCAAGGGACTCCAAAGCAGACTGTTACAAATATAAAAGTAATAATAAGTTAAAAAATAGATATTAAAATTGAAATCAACAAAGTAAAACTTATAATTCGATGTTGTTTCGGTTTGTTTATTGTGCTTCCATATTTTTTTCTTCTGCTCAAGAAAAACAATTTTTATCGAGGCACACGTCCTTCAATATTTAAAACTAACCTCTACAATGACATAATTATGCTACTTTTAACCATAAAAAACAAATAAACAAAATATATTCAATATCCAATTATAATAACAATAAAAAAATGATTTAATAATCAAAACATAATCACTAAATCCAAGTGTTTTACCTACTTCCTCTCATGGTCCGACATCCTAGTCAGCCCCAAAGTGTGGATGTATGTCGTAGCATCCTTGTTTTTTTTATTTTTTTCTGAGGATTCCAAAAAAAAATAAAAAAGTAATTATTAATGTAAATCATTGTAATTTTCTTTTAAAAATCTAAATTTTGATTAATACCTTGAACTCAGTAGTCGTTTTATGATTAGTCATTTCTCAATAAGATTCTACCAGGTTGTAATCCATAACAAGTGTGGCCTATAAATATGTTCCAACTCTAGAACACCAGCCACTATACAATTCATGATTATAGCCTCTCTAGATCTCACCTAATTCCATAAGTAGTGATGATCTCGTAGCCGCTCTATTGGGAAAATTAAATCGAAGCTGACACCAAAATATTAATTTAAATAAATACAATAATAATATAGCATTAAATCAAAAAAAAATTGTTTAACCATATTTGTGCCCAAGAATTTTCATTTTTTTCATTTGGAATGTGTCTCTAGGATAGTGTATGGATGTGAATGATATCAGAGTATTTGGAAAGCATCGCCAAAAAACTCCTACATTCTTGTCCTGTTTTTTCAACCATTTGATTATCTTCTTTATACTCCACCATCAACTGCATGTGGTAGTTCCATGTTGCATGTATGTTTGTATGCTCATGCCTCTTTTCTGTTGATCTAGTTATTAAAGAAGAATAAAAAAAATATATTAATAAATTTTATAATAATAATAATATGATAAAAAAATTACCCATGTTCTATAAATATACCTGAGGCAGTCTGATCAGTAGGCATCGATGGGTCCCTAGGCACATAAGGAACATCAACCTATACAGATGTAGTGGGTCCAAGTGTATGCTCTTCAAGTTCATAAGGTTTCAGAGTAGAAATCGAATAATCATGAATATAGTAGCTTGGGGAGAAGGAAGTAGAAGGAAAATAATATGGCACAGATGGTTATAAAAATGCATAATAAGGTCGAGGAGTAGGAATCATCAAAGGGTGTGGGGAAGAGAGGAAAGGAGACTCAGATGAAAATGGAGTTGTAAACATAGGTTTCCTAAATATCTTGGATGTATGTAATGACACTACAGGATTAGAAATTTTGGTAGATGATACATCAGGGGGAGGGACGGGGTGTGATTGGGCACGTTGATGCCTAGTTGTGGTACCATCCCCCCTCAAATCTCTAGCATGAGCACTGGGACCACTAGGCTGATTGGTGAACAAATGGAACCTTGGTGGTGGATCCTAATTTAAAGTTAAAACAAAATCAAATGCATGACATTATATGTTATTGATATATATTTTGTAAATAAAATACTCATAACGGGCACTAGAGGAGGGACGCCCATCTCACTCATTGGGAAATTTTTGTCTGTCTTCTTTTTAATTTGTCTCTCCTGGGTGGTTTTTATTTCCTGCATTTGAAAACAAATATGTAATTAATTAGAAATTCATAACTAATGTGTAAATGGAACAATAAATGAAATTTTAAAAAAAACTTGCACGTAAGATTTGGATTTAAGTTGAGTTTTTTTTTTGTAACGTTGTTATTTTCATTGGTTTTGATTTTCATATCAATTAGTTCAATATGTCCAATCCAATTCATCTTTTTTTATTATAATTTAACTATTTCAGTTTTTTTGGTTTGTTAGGTTTGAATACAGTTCAATTCAATAAAAGAAATTGAAACTCAAATAAAACTACAACCAATAAATATTGAAAATTCCCATGAAGGTCTAGTTAGATACAAAATATTTGTAATCAATAGTAAATCAATTTTTATAGCACAAACCTCAAAAACTCAAGTCGATCTAAACTCGGTTGGTGAGGACAAGTGCATCCAGGCGACTCGGGATCAAATCTAAGTGGAGGCATATTTCTGGGGGGTACTGTAGTAGTACTGTAGTTGGTACTATAACAGTACTATAGCAAGAATTGTAGCAGGTATTTTTTGGCACTGTAGCATAAGGGACTATTCCCTAGTTTGGGCCTTCGGGCCACTGATTTGGTCCCCGAGTCCTTTAAGGCCATCGGGCCACCTAGGCCTTCGGGTCAGTAAGGCCTTCGGGCCACCTTAAGTGCAGATGAAAACCAGACAACCTACATAGAACAAGCTCTAGAAGGATGAGTAAGGAGATTTCACCATAGAAAAGGCTAAATGGATTTTAAGAATAAGAGGGTATGGAACCTTACATCGGTACAAGCATGTTCATGCACGGGAAAGCCTAATCGAACAGCCATGCAAAGGTGGAGAGCTGATTTCACGATGAAGATGGTGGGAAGGAGTAGTTCCAAGTAGTTATTTTGGGTTGTATGTAATGTTTGAAGCCTATGGGAAATGAATTCCTCTAAGGCTTAAGGGACATGTAATACTTACGGTTGTGGGCCTTGTAAGGGTTCCAGATCATCCCTTGAAAGGTGGATTATCAAAATCAATAAAAAAATGAAGGCCTTCGGCCCATTGGAGATAAGTCGAGCTAAACCAAAATAACTAAGAACATAGATAAATGATTCTATATATTTTCCAGCATAACTCTATGATCTCAATAAAATCTAACAATTGAAGTATTGGATTCATCATAATTAATAAATGGATTATGGATCATGGGAGTAGGGATGGTGTCAATTCCCTCATCACCATCATCAAAAATATTTCTTGGGATTACTTCAATAATGACACCAAATTCAGGTCGAAGATGATCTTTGACATAAAAAACTTGTTTTTTCAATGATTCCAATACATATGGTTCATTGGTATCAAGAGTGTGAGTCATGTCAATAACTCAAAATCCACAACCATCAATAAATGTGGAATGCCTGATCATCAAATCAAACCACTGGAATTTAATCAGATTGACTCGACGATGAGAGAAATAATCCAATATTAGTATTTTCTTAAGGACTCCATAATAAGATAAATTTTCAAATTGATGTCTACTATCTGATGCACGGGCATAACAGTCTATTGTGGAAGTTAACATAACACCACAATGTTGTGTTCTCGTGTTATTTACAAATTGAGTGATAATAAATCTATACCCATTGATCACAATTGATTTTCATTCACGAACCACAGAATTATGACCAAAATCAAAAGCTCTCATTTCCTCAGAGACAGAGCCAATAGGAAAACTCAATACCTAAAATATAAATGAATATTAAACTTAATTAAATATTGATTTTATTACTTTATTATGGTGATATTTCTACCCTCAATTTCAACCAAGTAGAAAACTCTTTTCTCTGCAATGTCTCTCTCCTTCTCAATGGTAAAGAACAATTCTTTATATATATGATTTTATTATGTTCCCTACTGAAAAAAATAGAAATAGTTTAACATATATGTAAAATTACATGAGATGAAATAAGATATACATGTTCAATTGAATTACTTGATGTAGTCATCGAACAAATCACGGTTAAACAAAACTGTGTGATGTACCATCTCTTGCTCTTCAAGTCTTAATGTCATCAATGTATATGATCTGGGAATTCCCCCTATTTGGGAAGTGATGGAAAACTGGGTTTAATTTTCTCATACTATTCTTATTCATTTCTCATTGGTATGTTCCATATCGTAGTCAAATCAGACAAATACATTGAATAGAAATCCATACATTATTGAGCCAAGTAACCTTTGACGATAGAACCTTCGAGATGATTTCTATTTGGACATAAGACTTCAATATAAACATGTGTATTTCATTTGGATACATCGAACGAAAATAAATAGGACCTCTGAGAATTATTTTGGTTGGAAGGTGGATAGTTAAATTCATCATGCATGTGAAAAATGATGGAGGAAATATTTTCTCTAACTCACAAAAAATTAAAGGTTCATATTCCAACATTTTTTACAAGAAAGACTTTGAAAACCTCTTATCACAAAGATCTATAAATAAATGTTACAACCTCACATAAAATTAAAGGTTCATATTCCAACATTTTTTACAAGAAAGACTTCGAAAACTTATTATCACAAAGATCTCTAAAGAAAAGTTACAACTGAATAACTGGAACCCTTACATTATTGTACAGAAGATGAAATATTTATATTCAAATTGAATCATGAAAAAGTATGTGATAATCATGAGTCTTCAAATATTTTAAATTAAACTATTTTCTATTCACCCATTTTGATATATTTCTAGAATAGACATCAGAAACTTTAATAGTCTCTAGTACTTCCAGAAATTGGTTTTTTTACAGGTGTCATCACATATGAAGCATATAGAACTTTCTATTTATTTTAACTGATACACAAAGGATTCAATTCTGGTTTGATTCCCCAATTCACCAAGTCACTCTGAGATCGTAAATCATCTTTTTTCTTTCCCTTAACGTTTAGAAGAATTGAAAGAAAAATTTCACATATATTCTTTTCAATGTAAATTGCATCTAAGTAATGACATGAAAAATTGGTTGACCAACAAGGAAACTCAAAGAAGATACTCATATTCTTCCAATTGTAATAGGTTTTATTGGAAACATTCTTCTTCTATCTATATTTCAATTGTCCCTTCCTAGATGAAAAAATGAAATCTTGTAATTCATTTAGCACATTAGTTCCAGACATACGCTAAGGTGTATTTTCGGTCTCTATGGTATTTTCAAATCTTCAACGATTATTCCTATATGGATGGTTCATTGGAAACAATCAACAATGTCCCATAAAGCTGAAACTACTTCAATATTTCAATCTTTTGGATCGTGTATTCTTCATACAAACAGTACATGATAGTTTTTCCTTCATTCTCCATCCATAAATCATTGCATAAGTAAGAAAATTATTGATCATCCACATAAGTGAAACACGCATCTAAAATATGTCTTTAGAACATGCATCATATGTGAGCACACCCACATTCCAAAGATGTTTCAACTATTTTATTAAAGGTTTCATGTATACATTTGTATCATTTTCAGGATCAGATGGTCTAGATATGATTATACTCATGAAAGTGAAAGTTTTTTTATACACATCCATGGAGGAAGGTCATAACTGTGTATAAAATCTGGTTATGTGTTGTGAGAAGTAAGAATCTTCCCAAATGAATTAAAACTATCACATGAAAGACCCAGCCTCACATTACGCACATCAACTGTGAAATAAGAATATCAAGCATCAAATCCCTTCAATGAAAATACATCTATAAGGTGAACCAACTCATAATTATTCTTATTTCTCTCAGTATCATTCCATCGAATTTTTATTGATATTTCATCAGACATTAAAACATTATGGAGTCTAGGGATCAATAGAAAGTGCCAAATTGCTTTATATGGAACGCGAGATGGTGATCCATCAGCTTTTGGCTTCCATCAGAATGTACCAAATTTTATACAATCATTTAAATTAGTAGTTTTCTCCTAGAATAAGTTATAATCTTTCAGAAAAACATGAATTTTGTTTTTGGAAAATCTAATTTCCTCAACTAATTTTCATGTCATATAGTGGTTTCAAGGAATATCTACATCATATAGAATCAAGTACTTCAAAAAGGTAATAACGTAATTGATGGTAGTATTAGAAATCACATACATTGTTTTCCCATGAAACAATCAGATTAAAAATTTCAGCTTCTTCATTTTACCACATTATTGATATACTGGAGTCGTGGCAGCATCATTCAATTTTTTAATCCTATCAACATCTTTATTTTCATTAGATGCATCATGCGTGCTCGTATATAATTATTCTTGGGTTGGAATACCTTACTTATCTTGATGAATAATAAATGTAAAATGATCACCTAAAAAATTCTCTAATCGAGTCCTCTCATTTGGATCATGAGCGTTTTGAGATTGCATTTTCTCCCCCATTGTGATACCACACATAGTAGTCTGTTTAAAATTCATATACGTTTATACGGTATCTAACTTCTTCATGGATCAACCAAGGTTTTACAATATAGTGATAATATGGGCAATGTATGTGGACACTATCTAAATCATTGTCAAATGAAAAATCTAAAAAGCTCTCCAACTTGTTTTGAAAATCTCTTGAAATCCGATCAGTTTCATACATCCAACTTCTATCCATTATGTAAAAAAATTATTATATGTCATTTTGTAAAAACAATTAAATAATGTTGAAGTTTAATCAAAAAAATATTTAAGGAAATGATAAATCTTCAACTTATATGAAACCATAACTGACACGCTAGTATATATGAGAATCATAATATAAAAGACAATGAAATACTATATATATAACAAAATACTATAATTTGATGAGGCAAAAGGACCTTTAGATATATACCTTAGTGACTCTCCCCTTCAATTTGGCATGTTTTAAGTTCATTTGATTCGGTTTAGTTTTGTTTTGTTTAATTAAATTTAATTAGGTTCATTTAAATTCAGTTTTAGTCGGGTTAGGTAAGTTTTTATTGATTTTTCCTTCTTTCATTCAGTTGGAATTATTGTCACACTACATTAAGTTATGCATGAGAATACAAAAAATATCATGTAATAATAATCACATTCCATATAATATTACTTATATAAGGACTGCATCATAAGAGTATATTTCACACTGTAACCTATTCAATGTAAGAATAATCTGGAGTGTTGGATGATTTGATACACCATACAGAAAGAGAAAATGATACAACTAGTCTTGTATAAGATTGTATAAATGTTATGTAAGAGTGAACATAATTTAAACCTTTCATTGTTAATAATAAACTCAATTTATATAAGATTAATTTATTGAGTATCAAACCACAATGATGTATATTTCACTATTAAGAGGAAGTTTTTGCTGCCATGAAGATCCCACTATAAATTTGTGTGATTTTAGAATTTATTGGTGTATTGGATCACTCCACATTAATAATGGAACACAACAATTATGTGAGACATTGAGAAGAGTAAAAAATGGTCACATTGTAAATTATGGGCATGAGAAAATGATCTTATCATGCATTCCAATAGAAACAATATGCAAAATTTAACTCATTAAATAAAATCTCTTTTTTATGATAGTTTAAAATAAAATATCTAAAAATAGGTTTGTATTACATGAGAATATAAAGTTCAATAAAAATTTTAGAATCATTTTATAAATATTCTATTCTATTTTAATTAATTTAAAATATCACAATGAAAACATATTAATAGGCCTAAGCCTCCATTAATAAAGTACACATTTAAGAACAACTTTTTAACTAGTCTTTAAAAGTAAGAATTTAAATATAATTTAGAAATAAATTTATCAAATGAAGTTAATGATCAAGAGAGAGTAAAAACCATAGTAGATCGAGAAAAAAATAAGAGGCTAATAGTATCAAAATAAAACATGTGAAGAACTATAATATAAAACATACTACATAAGAAAGCACACTATTGTCAAAACAGATAGGGGAGTCAAGATATTTAACCTATGAAATTATTGAACAAAAAAACTACTACTATGGATCGATGAAAAATATAGGTCATTGTACATCACTATAAAACTATTCAGGTAATTTCTATAGGAAGTGGGTTTGGAACCAATCCAATTTAGGTTATTATTATATCGAATCATGTTGTATTGGTTTAATTCATTTTAGTTTGATTAATTTTTAGTCATTTTGTATTAGTTTAAATATATTTACATGAACTTGGTATGAGTAATAACTATTTAGGTTAATTTGTAACTTTTAGATCCAATTCAACTTTTTTTATTTAGTTATGAATAAAATTTTCTAGTTTAGTTTAGTTTGGGTAAATATGGTTTAGTTTTGTTTAGTCCAGATTAGTTTAGGTTAATTTTGATTGGTTTATTTTGGTTTGGTTCAATTTTTAGTTGTCTTGTGGTGTTTAATTCAAGTCTTATTTGGAAATATTGATTAAATTAAATTTGGTTCGTTTCAATTAAAATCCACTTATTTTTATTTGGTTAAATTATATTCCATTTGGTGGAATTAAATTCAACACTATATGGTTTAAAATATTTTTTACTTGTTATATTTCAGTTAAATTAAGGTTTATTTGTATTGATATTAGTTCATTTTAATTTTATTCAATTCTGGTTTATTTAAGTCTCTTAGGGAAATTTTTTACCCTTTAAGTTCAATTTTGATTTAGTATGTTTGATTTGGATTGGGTCAGGTATGTACATATTAATATAATTTAAATAATAACATGTGAAAATATAAATTATTTATATATTGATATGTAAACTATATTAACATGTAAACTACATTAATATACAAAATGTTAGTTCGTTAATAAAATTTATAGTTTATATATTCAATTATTTAGTTTACATATTAAAGAAAATATAAATTGTAAACCATTTAATGAACATATTAACCATTTAAAGTCTACTATTTATAGTTTAGAGTTTATAAATAAATTATAAACTGTAATGACCTAGATTTTCCTAGGACTTTTCTTTGTGAAAAATAGTGTTTAGGGTGTTCTGGGAGGTAATGGTGGCTCATTTCAAGAGTTGTCCAAATTTCCAATTTTTCTAATTTTTCCATCGGTAAATTAGGGCGTCAACGTCGGCATGTCAATGTGTTTGAATTTCAGTGGTTCATCTTGTCAGTGCATCGAGATGTTAGTGTGTTGGCATGCTAGTGCATGATGAGTAAGAAGTGTTGGTGTCGGGGATTCAGGAGTGTTGGGTTCGGTGAGTTAGGAGTGTCGGTGTTAGTGAGTCAGGAGCGTCGGTGTTAGCGAGTTAGGGCGACGTTAGGTCAGGGTGTCGATAGGTCAAGGTGTCAGTAGGTTAGGGTGCCGGCAGGTCGAGGTGTCAATATGTCATTGGGTCGGTAGCTCGGCATCGGTAGCTAAACTTTTGTGGCTCAATATTGGTAGTTCACGTTGGTATCTCACCCATTGGTGGCTCCACGTCGATGACTCACCCTCCAGTGACTCACCCATCTGTGACTCACCCATTAGTGACTCATTTGCAGTTTTGCCAATTTTTTCCAGTTTTCCAGTTTCACCCCTCTTACATCTTCTTTGATGTAAACCAAGTTTAAAGCCTTGTCGAGCATTTTTAAGTGAGTTTAAAAGGATATTAAGTGTATATTTAATATCCTAAAGTTCTGGGGGATTTAAGATTATCAAATTGTGTGATCTTGACCACAATACCACAATATTGACTTTTAAAACCGTTCTTCCTTTAAAATAGGATTTGGCTCTTCAAAGCTATGATTTTCACTTCCTAGTATGTTTTTTGTTCCCTCTTATTTCACCTAGATACTTCCTCCCTATACGAGTCATGTGCCTGTGCTAGAGCCCCTCCTGCTCAATTTTCTCAGAGTTCTTTCCTGCTATTTGTGTGATCCCCTATTCTTAGCGTAAGGAGGAACTTTGATCCTTTGATTATCTAGGTAGGAATTTCTTCTACCTCTATTTAATTTTTCATCATGTGGGGTGGGTATACTATTGATTCCTTGTGAATAACTGGTGAATAATTTTCTTAAAACAATAAATAAATAAGAATAGAATATGATCAAAATATAACAGAGTCAATGAAATAACAGGCTGGGGGTGGTTTGACATTTGATCACCTATTTTATTTGTTATATTTTATTCTTTTATAGTTGTTGTGGTTGTATTCCATCTGAAAAACATGTTCGTTGGTGGCCTTTTCTTGCACACTGGTGGTGTCCTGTTCATTTTGTTATGATGTTTGATAATCATTAGTAACATGAAATCTTCTTAAACATGTACACTTAGTTAATTGAATCGAACTCCCCAAGATGAAAACCATTGTATGATCACAAATTTCTATCAAGTGGATTAAATAACAATGTTTCTAAATCTGAATATATATAAATCCTGTTGATAGGTGTGGATGAGTGTTGTGTTCTGTTGGGTTTTGTGTGAGTTGTGTGGTGCTGCTGTTGGGGGAACAATTATGGGTATAGGGGTGGACAAGGGATTTGGTTTTGTGATAAGGGTGTGGGACATTGTGAATAGGGGTTGTGGTTAAAATGTTAGTCACTATCTTCTTTGTGTGTGGGGCAGTACCTATGGTGTGTTGGTATCCCAGTTTGAGAGACTGATTGATTGCAGAATGGATGGACTTGTAGGCAGCAAAACTACCTTTGTTTGTGTTGTGGTCTTCGAACGACGTTATGCAGTGGGACTGTAGTATGCTTATGGAATTGTTATGCAGTGGGACTGCATTGGTAAAATATTAGTATTGTGTGGTATAACTTTGAAGAATGATAGTTGGTGGTGGTTGAACAGGGGCATGCAATGGGACTGCAAATCTGGTTTTGTTTTTTGTTTTGATATGGTTTTGGTTGGTAGTTACCCAGTAGAGCTGGAAATAAATTAAATTTAATCCCTTTGTTAATAAATGGAAACTAGATAAATGAAAAGGGGTTGGTTTATGCTTTTGTAGTGGTTGTTGTGTAGTTGTGCATATAGAGGTAGCAAAAATGTGGTTCTGTATGAGTTGGTTGTTTGTTTTGTGATCTGTATTTTGGGTTGAGTGTTTGATTACATATATATATATATATTTATTTATTTATATATATATATATATATATTGTATTTCCTTGTGATTTCTATACACATCCCACCCTTGTTGAGAACCATGTTCTGAACACCCCATTTCATGGGGGAGGGTGTCTTTCCCAACATCTCGGTGGGAGGATGGATGGCTGGTTACTGACTTTCTTCCTTGCACCCTCTTCTGGGTTCTTATTGCTTGAGAGTATCTAGGAAGGTTGTGATGGTTTGAGGCTTACCATATTCCCAGATCATTCGGGCAGGTTTGTCGTGGATGAGAGGCCTATGTGTCTGTGGGCCATGATTATTTTCCCAAGTGTCTTCGAGATAAGTCCTAGGTGTCTTTAGACAAGAGGTGTGGTTGTTGTGGCTCAGGTGTCTGTAGGTAGGATTGTGTGCGGTTGGGCCCAGGTGTGTGCGGGCATTGTAATGACCCAAACTTTTGTTAATAAACAATTTCCTCTACTTTCCTATATAAACCCACCCAAGATCCCACTTCCTCTTCACTCAAAGCCTTTGAAGTTCATCCAAACTTCCCCCCCCCCTCTAGAATCCTCCCAAGGTTCCCTAAAGCCTCCTAAGGTCCCGACCTTCAAGCTTTCAAAGTTACTCTTCAAGGTAAGGGATCATTTCACCCTCCTCTTTTAAGTCATGTCTTCCTTTATGTTATGTATTATAGTTCCATTTTATTATGTGTGGGATTGTTCTTCTATATCTTTACTACTGTCCATTTTATGTCCAAATGATGAGAGACCTTTTCTTCTCTCATCAATTTTTTTTCTGAAATTTTAAGTGACGTCGTTAGGCTGCTGAATTTTCCTAAAAGAAATCAGATATTCTCTCTTCCTTCAAGTTTCATTTTCATATGGTATTTCCTTCAAATAACCATAAAATGATCTTATTTATTTTTATTTTGTACCCCTACTATATAATGAGTTATTTATGAGTGGTTGACCCTTGTCCCCTCTCTTTTTATCGTTTTCTAAAACCAAGTTATATAGTGGTTATGTTGTAGAAATTTCATCTCAAATTTCTCTCTCTTTATCTCATGAAATTATTTTGTTTTATTTATGTGAATACCCAGACCTATTTAGTTTCTATGGGTGTTCATAAATATATAAATATGATATATTTAATTCTGGAATTGACATACCTATAACCCTCACTCTTTTTCCATGGGTTATAAATGACATAATGATCTTATTTTTTTAAGAACTTTTAAAACGTCATGATCTTGAAATGAAACCCATTTCTTTTATTCTTCATGGTTTATTTATGAAATTTTTTATTACGATCTATGTGTCTCACATGAAAATAAATACATATTAAGGGTGTGCCCTAATAGCACTCTAATGCATTGGGTAAAGAATTTATCTCTAGAGATGATAAGTTTCACGATACCTTGGTGAATAACCTTGGTAATTTTTA
Source organism: Viscum album (assembly GCA_963277665.1). Classification (NCBI taxonomy): domain Eukaryota; kingdom Viridiplantae; phylum Streptophyta; class Magnoliopsida; order Santalales; family Viscaceae; genus Viscum; species Viscum album. The sequence goes on along the minus strand of OY728132.1, from coordinate 164,571,771 downwards.
TGGCGCCTAGGGGTTGTACCTTGGTGATATGTTCATGAAAGTATAAATGAAATGTTATAGACACATATTCAAGTTACATTTCAAGTTATTTTCATTATGATATGCCTATACTTCTGTTGCTCATGTCTTTAGGTTTTTATCAAGTTCTTATTGATACCACAAGTAAGTTGATTCCCTTGCTTTCCTTACTGGGCCTTCTGCTCACCCTTTCCTTTGATGTATGTCTCCAGGTTATAAGATGCAGTAATTGTACTTAGGATAAACCTATGATGAAGCCTTACTAGTGGATTAGAATAATTTTTTTTGTTGTTTTCATGTATTATGTTTCTGATTTCCAAGACACTAGATTTTAAAGATCCTCTGTTTATAAAATGTAATGAAAAGTTATGTAATAAAAAGGCAGGATGCCATAGTTGGTATCAAAGGATAGTTTAGTTATTTATGGAAATTAGGCTATGAAAACTTTATAAAGAACACTATAGAAAAATTTTAAATATAGGAAAACTTCAGAGTATTTTGGTGAATAATTAGTAAGTGGTTTATCAAACAAATATATCTCTTTCTAGATACGGGCAGGTAGAGGTGGCTCTGGCACAAATGTACATAGGGGTAAAACCCAAAAACACCACTTTGAGATAGACTCGAATGGGAACTGGTGCATGACAATGGGCCTTGCTGCACTCTTGGTTACGACACTCCTGTGGGATATGTTTGGTTAATTGCAAGCTTTTTATGAATCGTTATGAAGGAATTATAGAGAAATGTAATTGTTTAAGCATGATGTTTTAAGACATAAAATCCTTTATGGTTAAAAGATTCTTAAATGAAATAAGTTTCTCGCTAAGATTTTATTATTTTAGAAAATGGCGGGAAATAGGAGGAACTGTGCAAATGGTGACCGCAATGGACCATGCACTGGCAGGCCTCTGATGGAATCCGGAATGGAAAAATTCATGCGAATGATGAAACAACTGACTCAAGTTATGGGAAATAACTTGAATCAAGCTGAGAGACCAATCTCACCATGAAGGGAACAACTTTCTGTTGAATCCTTTATACATCAACGACTACCAAAATTCAGTGGATCGACTGACCCATTGATTTCCGAACAGTGGATCAGCTCTATCGAGAAGATCTTTTTTGTGCTCAGCTGTTCTGAACAAGAGAAGGTTACCCTGGCTGTCTATCGCTTAGAAGGAAAATATGATCAGTGGTGGGAACTAATTAAAAACATAAGGCCAAGAGTGGAAGTTGAATCTATGGAGTGGGAAGATTTTATAAGAATATTATTCAACAATTATTTCCCTCGATCTATGAGAACAATAATAGAGAAGGAGTTTCTCAAGATGAAGCAGATGGAGAATGAATCTATGGGAAGCTACGAGATGAACTTCACAAGGATTTCACATTACACATCTATCTTTTTCATGGTCCCAAATGGCAAGGTTGATAGATTCTTCAGTGGACTGAGACCTCATCTATGGAAGAATCTAGCCAACCGATACTATGATAGCTATGAGGAGATTGTACAGAGTGTGATGAAAGTCGAGCTAGAGTTTGGTGAGATGCAGTGGTCTCATAAAACAAACAACAAGAAAAGATCGATGGATCCCAGCTTAGGAAGGAACTTTGATCACAGAAGAGGAGGCAAGCAAGTGCAACTTCCCACTTGTAATAAATGTGGGAAGAAGCATTCATGGAAATGTCTACTCGGGAGGGGGAAATGCTACAAGTGTGGAAGAGATGGCCATATTTCAAGAAATTGTTGTAGTGAGGTGAAACCTCAACTTACAAACACTAACGAAAAGGGGAAGATGGTGCAGGCCCTACCTGATGTCCAATGCTTTAAGTGTGGAAAACATGGTCACTTTTCCAATCACTGTCCAAATCTGAGGGCAGTGGAGGGGAACCACCATCAGCCTTAACAAAGGCCAAGGGAGCAAGGTTGTGCTTTTGCAATCACGACAGCTGAATTTGAAGCCCTGAATGATGTGGTAGTTGGTACTCTTGTTGTTATCTCAATGCTAGTAAATACCTTATTTGATTTTGGTTCTACGCATTCCTTTATTTCTTCCAAGTTTGCAAAGAATTTAAAATCAACCCCCAATTTTCTAAAAGTATACTTATCTGTTAAGACTCCTGGTGGGATTATCCAAGCATTGTCAGTGTTTAGAAAATCTAGTATTTAATTTGGTGAGAACAATATTATCGCAAATCTAGTAGGCATTCCCATGATGGAATTTGACATTATACTAGGGATGGACTAGCTCTCAAAGTATAATGCTAAGATCAAATGAAAAAGTAAGGAAATCATAGTAGTCTTGAATGGAAAACCTACAGTTATCTTCCAAGGAGAGATATCTCAACCAGATCCTTATCTATAAGAACCCCCTATATCCTTCTTTATGGAGTTTATCGATGAAGAAAAAGAAGGATATGAGAGTTTAAGGATATAAAATGTCCCAATCGTCTAAGAATATGTTGATGTATTTCCTGAGGAGTTACTCGGACCTCCCCCAGAAAGACAGGTAGAGTTCTTCATTGAGCTCACACCTGGATCTCATCTGATATCAAAGACCCTGTATAGGATGGAAAATGTGAAGTTGTAGGAATTAAAGAAACAACTATAAGATCTTTTGGAGAAGGGGTTTATCTGACCAAGTGTGTCTCCTTGGGGAGCACAAGTTCTCTTTGTGAAGAAGAATGATGGATCAATGCGGCTATGCATTGATTATAGAGAACTGAATGGGATTACAGTAAATAAAAAATACCCTCTTCCAAGAATTGATGATTTATTTGACCAACTTCGTGGAGATAAATTCTTCTCTAAGATTGATCTTTATTCTTCTTATCATCAATTGAGGGTGAAGAAAGAATATATTCCAAAAATTGTCTTCCAATCAAGATAATGTCATTATGAGTTTGTTGTTATGCCCTTCGGACTTACTAATGAACCTAAAATTTTTATGGATTTGATGAATATAGTCTTTAAGGACTACCTTGATAACTTTGTGGTAGTTTTTATTGATGATATTATGATATATTCCAAAAGTCGCGAGGAGCATGAAGATCATCTAAGGGTTATTTTGAAAACTCTACAGAAGGCGAGGCTTTTTTGAAAGGTCAGAAAATGTGATTTTTGGTTACAACAAGTTGCTTTCTTGGGGCACATTTTTACCAACGAAGAAATCATAGTTGACCCTACAAAGAAAAAAGTTGTAGTGGAGTGGCCTCAGCCTACAACAATAACCTAAATTCATAGTTTCCTTGGTTTAGCGGGATATTATAGGAGGTTTGTGAAAAAATCTTCACAAATTTCTAATCCATTAACCAAGTTAACTCGAAAAGGGGTCAAGTTCATCTGGAAAAAGGAGTGTGAGGAAAGTTTCCAAGAGTTAAAGAAGATATTGTTACTGCACCCGTGTTAACTCTGCCCTCAAGTGGAGAAGGATTCATTATTTTTAGCGATGCATCTATGAAAGGTCTTGGGTGCGTTCTCATGAAAAATGACAAATTCATTGCTTATGCATCTCGATAGTTGAATACTTATGATAAGAACTATCCTACGCATGATCTGGATCTAGCTGCAGTTGTTTTTTCTCTGAAGATATGGAGGCACTATCTTTATGGGGAGAAATGTGATATATACACAGACCATCAAAGTTTGAAGTATATTTTCACACAAAAGGAATTTAACATGAGACAAAGTAGATGGTTGGAACTTCTTAAAGACTATGATTGTTCAAATCATTATCATCCCGGAAGAGCAAACTAAGTTGCTGATGCATTAAGAAGGAAAGAACAAATTGTTCTTTCCATGATGAGGATTCAAAAATATCCTTTGATCAATGACCTAGTAAAGTTGGACATGGAAATTATAAGGGAAGGGACATCATCAACCCTAACCCAAATAATTTATCAACTGTCATTACTAGAGAAGATCAAGAAAACTCAGAAAGAATATCCTTTGTTACAGAAGAAGTTTGAGACTGTGAAGGATGGGAATTTTCCTAAGTTCAATATTGATCAAGAAGGTGTACTGAAATTTCGTACAATAATATGTTTTACATCTATTCTGGAGATAAAGATGGATCTTATGGATGAAGCTCATATCTCTAATTTCTCTATACATCCTAGAAGAAGAAAAATGTATAAAGACCTTCGTGATTATAGCATCCCGCCTTTTTATAACATAAACTTTCATTACATTTTACAAAACCGAGGATCTTTAAGGTTTAGTGTCTTGGAAACCAGGAACTTAAAACATGAAACAACAAAAAAAAACATTCTTCTTAAACACTTGAAAGGCTTCTCCTTATGTTCATCCTAGGTTCATTACTGCATCTCAGAACCTGGGGACATACATCAAAGGAAAGGGTGAGCAGAAGGTCCAGTAAGGAAAACAAGAGAAACATTTGACATGTGAACTTGAGATACTTCAATAAGGTCATGAAAAGAACTTTAAGGCATGAGAAAGAAATCATGAGATATATCATAATAAAAGTAACATTTTTCATAACTTGAAGATGTGGCTACATAATTTAACATAGACAATCATGAACATATCACCAAGGTCCATCCCCAAGGTGTCATTTGAAAATTACCAAGGTTATTCACCAAGGTATCGTGAAAATTGTAATCTCTAGTGGTTACATCATTACCCAATGCATTGGAGCGCTATCAGGGAGCACCCTTAAATTTGCCTTTATTATCATGTGATCCACATATATCATCATCAAACATTTCATAAATAACCCATATATCATAAAGGAAATGGGTTTCATTTCATAATCATAACCTTTTAAAAACTGCTTTAAAGACATGATCTTTATCTCACTTTAAAACCCATAGAAAAGGAAGGTGGGTCTCATGTATGTAAATCCCATAATTTAAAATAGAACATTTTTTTATATATGTTAATACCCTTGTAGAAATAGGAGCTTTGAGTATTCACTTTATAACATAAAATAATTTTTGAGAAAAGAGAGAGGCATTTTGAGGGGAAAATTCTGCAGCATAACGGCTAAGTTTCGGGGTTTTAGAAAACATTGAAATGAGAGGGGACATGGGTCACCCACTCATAAATGATCCATAAAACAGTAGGGTGAAAGAGTAAGAAGGACATATGGACATGGTAATGAAATTTTAGGGACATACCATTTGAAATGAAAAACATGGAAGGAAAAAAGATTAGATTTCTCTTATGAAAATTCGGCAGCCTTACGGCGTCACTTAACTTCAAAAGAAAATGATTTGACAATATCAAATAGGGTCCCTCATCATATGATCATAAGAGATCAGTATGATAGATATAGAGATCATACCCCAACATAATAAAAAGGAACTTGAAAGACTTGACATGAAAATCGAACTTGAAAAATGAGAAGGGTGAAAGAATCCCTTAAAAATTCGGCAGCCTAACGGCGTCACTTAAACTTTCATAAAACGAAATGATGAGAGTAAGAGGGGATCTATCATCATATAAACATGAAATGGAAGTAAGAGGAATATAAAAGAACATCCTCTCACATAAAAACATGGAGCATAATAGGAATGACATAAAAGAGATTACATGAAAAGAAAGAGAGGGGTCGGATCCCTTACCTTAAAACGTGACTCTTGAAACTCAAAGGATTGGACCTTGAGGGCTTGGGGGCACCTTGGGAGGACTCTTTGGGAGGTAAGAAGACCAGAACTTTGTTGGGGGAGAGTTGGGAGTGAAAACTAAAGGAGGAAATGGTGGGTATTTATAGGGAAAGTGAGGGGACAAAGCATTAATGGCCAAGGGACACCTCACATGTGCTTTTCTCAAACCCATGTGCTCTCCCTTGGCATTTATCATGGAGTTAGGCCACATGGGGCCCCCAAAACAATAATTCATCACCCTTGGCCGGCCAACCCTCAAAAGATCTCATGAAATCATCATGACACCGTTATGATGTCATTAAACATACTGAAACCCTAAAACTGTATTTTTACTATTCACTGAAAATTCAACTTTCTCAGAAAAATCCCAAAATTTCACATTAACCAAATATCAATGCTCTGATTTCAAAAATGAAATCCATTTTATAAAAATAATTTTCTAAATATTTTTAATTTAATTTTTAAATAAAAACACTATTCATCGAAAATTCATTTTTTTCAGAAAAATCCCCAAAAATTACCTTAACATAATATCGATGCTCTGAGTTCAAAAATAAAGTCATTTTTATAAAAATAATTTTCTAATTATTTTTAATTAAATTTTTAATTAAAAAACACTATTCATCCGAAAAAACTAATACTTGAATAATAATGTATGAAACCGTTATTTAACCATTTTATTGAATCACATTACTTAATCAAGGTGCCTAGATTATTTTAAAACTTTCTTTAAGTGAGATTACTAATCCATTTGGTCACCTTACTAATCCTAAGCATAAAATCACTATTCATAATTTACTATTCATCAAAAATTAAGTTGATCTTATTACACTCCAAATTTTGTACTGAACATAATTGTAGAAGACCATTTTTTGAAAATCATTACACATTTTTAATTATTTAAGGTTTACATAAACATTTTTTAAAATATCCTTTTTCTAAAATTCATAAAAAATATGCATAATATATTTATCCGGTCATTTCAAAATTCATAAACTTCATCATAAGAAGAAATCCCAATTTTTATTTAAAACAAGGATTACACAAGGTAGTTACGGTCTCATTACATAGCCCCTTATAATACCAGCATAGGACCTAAGAGTAAGGTGTGCTAGGGTGATAGAAGCTTGGGGCGGCTCAGTCAACATTGCCCGAGTAGTAATTTCTATCAGTTTGAACTTCTCACGAAGGCGATTCCGTTCCAGCTTCACATGATGAAGTTCGGCTTGGATTTGATCCAGAGCAAAGCCCAATGGTGCTACCTCCTTCCCAAGCTCTGTTAGATGGGCTTCGATCGGTCCAAGACTACTAGGTGAGGCCATCGAATCTTCTTTCTATAATAATTGACCAAGTTTACTTATATTTAGAGACAATAATCAAAACATTTTGTTCACAGCGGTCATATTGACCGATGGTTACATAATAGTCAAAACCCACTGATCTCATTTTAATTATAATCATGTTTATCAAATAAAACATTTTTGTTGAGTATAAAAATAAAATAAAATAACACATGAAATTAGTAAACAAGATTTATTCAAAATTTCGGGTTGTTACAGTGATCATTATTGGTGGGATAATATGAAAAGAGAGATTGCTGACTACACTTCTAGGTGCCTGGTGTGTCAGCAAGTGAAGGCAGGGTGACAACTTCCAAAAGGAGTATAACAACCACTATCCATACCAGCATGGAAGTGGGACAATATCACTATGGACTTCGTCACTAGTCTCCCAAGAACTTCCAAAGGAAACACTGTGATATGGGTTATCATGGACCGTCTCACCAAGACTGCCCATTTTATTTCCATTTGGGAATATTTCTCTCTTGATCAACTTGCTAGAATTTACGTGAAGGAAGTGGTAAGGTTGCATGGAGTTCCACTTTTTATCATATCTGATCGTGATCCAAGGTTCACATCAAAATTCTGGATAAGTCTTCAACAAGCTCTGAGCACTGAATTGAATTTCAGTACGGCCTATCACCCCCAAAATGATGGCCAATATGAAAGGACTATTCAAACACTCGAGGAAATGCTGAGAACATGCTCAATGGAATTTAAAGGTGGATAGGATCAACATCTTCCTTTAGTTGAGTTCTCTTAAAACAACAGCTTCCACTCAAGCATTCAAATGGAACCCTATGAAGCTCTATATAGGAAGCGATGTAGAACTCCTACTTGTTGGGATGAAGCTGGTGAGAGAAAGCTTCTTGGGCCTGATCTTGTACAAGAGATGACAGAAAAAGTTTACGCCATCCAACAACACATTAAGGCTGCTCAGAGTCGGCAAAAGAGCTAAGCCGACAACCATCAAATGGACATATAGTTTGATGTTGGTGACAAAGGATTTATTTGGATTTCTCCTTAGAATAAAGTCATGAGGTTTGGAAAGAAAGTAAATCTTATCCCTAGGTACATTGGCCCCTATGAAATCCTTGTTCGCGTGGGATTAGTGGCCTATCAGATTTCACTTCCTCCAAATCTTGCACAAGTTCGTGATGTTTTTCACGTATCCCTCTTGAGGAAGTATATACCTAACCCCTGACATGTACTAAACCCATAGGTGGTATAACTGGAACAAGACCTCTCTTATGAGGAGCAGTCGGTGGAGATCTTGGATCGTAGATACAAGGTTCTACGCAACAAGACTACTAACCTTGTTAAGGTGTTATGGAGGAACCAAAAATGTGAAGAAGCCATGTGGGAACCGGAGGAGTCTATGAGGCATAAGTACCCACACTTTTTCTCTTTTTAGGGTATGAGTTAAAATTTTGGGGATGAAATTTCTTAAGGGGAGAAGATTGTAACGACCCAAACTTTTGTTAATAAACAATTCCCTCTCCTTTCCTATATAAACCCACCCAAGCTCCCACTTCCTCTTCACTCAAAGACTTTTAAGTTCGTCAAAAATATACCCCCCCCCTCTCTCTATAATCCTCTCAAGGTACCCTCAAGCCTCCCAAGGTCCCAACCTTCAAGCTTTCAAAGTTATTCTTCAAGGTAAGGGATCATTTCACCCACCTCTTTTAAGTCATGACTTCCTTTATGTTATGTCTTATAGTTCCATTTTATTTTGTGGGGGATTGTTCTTCTATATATTTAATACTTTCCATTTAATTTCCAAAATATGAGAGATTCTTTCTTCTCTCATCAATTGTTTTTCTGAAATTTTAAGTGACGCCGTTAGGCTGCGGAATTTTCGTAAAATAAATCGCATATTCTCTCTTCCTTCAAGTTTCATTTTCATATGGTATTTCCTTCAAATAACCATAAAATGATCTTATTTCTTTTTATTATGTACCCCTACTGTATAATTATTTATTTATGAGTAGTTGAACTTTTTTCCCTCTCTTTTTATTGTTTTCTAAAACCAAGTTATATAGTCGTTATGCAGTAGAAATTTCATCTCAAATTTCTCTCTCTTTCTCGCGTGAAATTATTTTGTTTTATTTATGTGAATACCCAGACCTATTTAGTTTCTATGGGTGTTTATAAATATATAAATATGATATATTTTATTCTGGAATTGACATACATATAACCCTCACTCCCTTTCCATGGGTTATAAATGACATAATGATCTTATTTTTTTAAGAACTTTTAAAACGTCACGATCTTGAAATGAAACCCATTTTTTTATTCTTCATGGGTTATTTATGAAATGTTTGATTATGATATATGTGGTTTGCATGAAAATAAATAAATATTAAGGGTGTTCCCTGGTAGCGCTTCAATGCATTGGGTAAGGAATTTATCTCTAGAGATGACAAGTTTCACGATACCTTGGTGAATAACCTTGGTAATTTTTCTGAAACCTCAGGGTTATACCTTGGTGATATGTTCATGAATGTATAAATGAAATTTTGTAGACACATATGAAAGTTATGTTTAAAGTTCTTTTTGTTATGATATGCCTATACTTTTGTTGCTCATGTCTTTATGTTTTTATCAAGTTCTTATTGATATCATAAGTAAACTGATTCCCTTGATTTCCTTACTTGGCCTTCTACTCACCCTTTACTTTGATGTATGTCTCCAGGTTATAAGATGCAGTAATTGTACTTATTATAAACATATGATGAAGCCTAACAAGTGGATTAGAAAAATGTTTTATGTTGTTTTCATGTATTATGTTTCTGATTTCCTAGACACTAAACTTTAAAGATCCTTTGTCTGTAAAATGTAATGAAAAGTTATGTAATAAAAAGAAGGGATGCCATAGGTAGGCTATGGTAGTGGGACTTCATATGGTAATAGTGGTAGCATCAAGATGTTAGCTATTTGGAATGAGCAGTTAACCAGTGGGAAAGTGGTGTGGGGTACCTAAATTTCAATGTGTTTATACTACTACTTTACTTGAATTGTGTTATTTGGTGAGTGTGCCTTAGTGAGTTTGGGCTAGTTAGTACTCCTTGGTTGGTTATTTGAGGTTCTACTATTTTCTTACAGGGAAATTAGTATGTTCCCCCACTTGTGCACAAGTGGCTTTAGTTTTTCGAGTGGGTATACTTGTATACTCACCCAATGTATATAAAACTATTTTTAGGTTTCCATGAGGACTTTAAGGACCGTGTTGGACCTTACTAGCTTAGGTGTCGGGATTAGTTTCTTTTTCTTCTTAATTTCTTTTCTTTTGGTACATTACTTTGAATTTTTTTTTGTATCTTGTATCATCTTTACTTTTGAACATGCATGTGGGAATAGATTTTGGATTTACTTTTACTTCTAACATTTGGATTTGCTTGGGATTTACTATCTTATCTCTTGATCTTATTCTATAAAGGGTAATGCCTTCCATATTATGTGAGATTTTAAACCCTTTGTGTTAGTTGCTACTTTGGGGCCTATTAAAGGTGGGACTCAGGGTTCATTATCTCTTTTTCATCTTGAGGAAGGAAGGGTGCAGCACTTTGTTGTCCCTTCCCTCCTCTTGAAGAAGGTGGGTCATGAAAAAATGGTATCATAGGGGAGTTTGAGTGATAGGATGGAATTTGGAGTTAGGCATAGTGAGGATTGCATGAGATGGTAGGTCCATGGTGTTAGGAAATCTTGGTGTGTGAGATATTCCATAGAAGACCATATAGGACATAGGATTTTAGGGCCCCTATGATCCGATTCAAGGACTATGGACCTACTTAATGGACAAGTAAGACTACACCAATTGTAGTGTAGAGACCCTAGTAAAGGTATATACAACATAATGACTTGTGTTCTTATGTGTCTTGGGTGTTTTGGGAATTTAAAATGAATTTAAAATAAAATTTCCACACTACCCAGGATTAGGAGTTCCTTGTTTACTTTTTCAGATATGGAGCCCAGATGTCATCCACGTGTGGTACGAGTAGTTGAGGCCCAGCATATTAACCCAGCTGATTAGTGGAGGTCCGATCGAGAGGAGGAATATGACCAGTGGTAGAAGATGCTTCATGCCTTCCAGTAGAAGACAATGGGAAACACTACTAGAAAATCTGGTTTTGGAGGTGGGGCATCTATAGCGGCCGCCATTTGGCAGCCACTAATACCATCAACAGCGGCCGCCAAATGGAGGCCGCTGCAATTTTTCCTAAAAAAAACCCATAATTTCCCCTCCTTCCCCTCCCTCCACTCCCCGACCCCACGACCCCCCCCCCTTCCACGACCCCGCAACCCCGACCCCGACCCCCGGCGACCCTCCCCGACCCCAACCCCCGGCCACCCTCCCAGACCCCCGGCGACCCTCCCCGACCCCCGGTGACCCTCCCCGACACCCGGCGACCCCGACCCCACCGGCGACCTCGACCCCCGTCGACCCCGACCTCCCGACGACCTCGGCAACCCCCGGTGCGCCCCCGTGACCCCACCCCCTTGCCTCCGTGCTGCCGGCGACCTCCCGGCGACCCCGACCTCCTAGCGACCCCCACCCCCGACCTCCCGGCGACCCCGACCTCCCGGAGACCTCCCGGCGACCTCCATGCGCCCCCGACCTCCAGGCGATCCCCACCCCCTTGCCTCCGTGCTGCGCCACCGGAAACCCCCACTGCCTTGCCTCCACGGTGCGCCCCTGTGACCCCGACACCCCCTGCCTGCGCTGCACCCCGGCGACCCCCACTACCTTGCCTCTGCGCTGCGCCCTCGTGACCCCGACACCACCGCGACCCAGCAACCCCCACCCCTGCCCGCGCTACACCTTTGGAAATCCCCGCCGCCGCCGTCCCCTCGCGGCCCCGTTGCATCCCTCCGGCAAGTCCTCCGGCCTCCATTTGACCCTTCCCGTCCATTGTGCCCCGCCGTGTAGAACCCTCCACGCGGTCCAATGGTTCCGCTCCTTTCGAGTCCGGTCGTCGAACCTCTGTCGTCAATTCACTGCGCCCTCATGGATCCGAAATCGAGTCAGACCCCGTTACCCGCGGCCAAGTCCTTCGTAGGTAATGTTTTTTATCCAAATTTTTTTTTTAAATTCTAATGATATGTGTTTTTTTTAGAATTTAAATAAGATATTTCACTTTTGATTTCTATTAAATACAGATATGGATTGGAGTTGGATTGATATGCAAGATAGATTTTCACAGGACGGCATCGGATTGACCTGAAATCACAGGACAACAATACAATTATTATTCACGACGTGCATGCGCAGACAGCATGTCAATCGGACGTGCGGTCTGCGCGGTAGGGCTCATTATGCGTTCTTTAAGCGTTGCGCGCGCTTGATAAACGCGCGTGGGGGGGTCCCAAACTGGCCGAACGATGTCTGAATGGCCTGAAATTGAACGACATCAAAGGGTGAGTGAATTGTGATGTGTTCGAGTAGACGACACGTCAATCGGACGTGTCGTGTGCCCACGGTGACCGGGAACGCCGTTCTGGTGTCATAAACGGCCAAAACTGGCATCTAACGGTCAAACTCTTAGCGTATGACATCGGATTGACCTAAAATCACATGAAAACAATACAATTATTATTCGCGACTTGCACACGCAGACGGCACGTCAATCGGACGTGCGATCTGCACGGTAGGGCTCATTATGCGTTCTTTAAGCGTTGCGCGCGCTTGATAAACGCGCGTGGGGGGTCCAAACTGGCCGAACGATGTCCGAATGGACTGAAATCGGACAACATAAAAGGGTGAGTCAATTGTGATGTGGTCGATCAGACGGTACGTCAATCGGACGTGTCGTGTGCCCGCGGTGACCGGGAACGCCGTTCTGGTGTCATAAACAGCCAAAACTGGCGTCTAACGGTCAAACTCTTAGCGGACAACATCGTATTGACCTGAAATCACAGTAAAACAATAAAATTATTATTCTCGATGTGCACGCGCAGATGGCATGTCAATCGGATGTGCGGTCTGCGCGGTAGGGCTCATTATGCGTTCTTTAAGCGTTGCGCGCGCTTGATAAACGCGCATGGGGGGTCCCAAACTGGCCGAACGATGTCCGAATGGCCTGAAATTGGACGACATCAAAGGGTGAGTGAATTTTGATGTGGTCGAGCAGACGGAACATCAATCGGATGTGCTGTGTGACCGCGGTGACCGGGAACGCCGTTCTGGTGTCAAAAACGGCCAAAACGGGCGTTTAACGGACAAACTCATAGAGGACGACATCGGATTGACCTGAAATCACAGGACAACAATACAATTATTATTTGCAATGTGCATGCATAGATGGCATGTCAATCGGACGTGCGGTCTGCACGGTAGGGCTCATTATGCGTTCTTTAAGCGTCGCGCGCGCTTGATAAACGCGCGTGGGGGGGTCCCAAACTGGCCGAACGATGTCCGAATGGCCTGAAATCGGATGACATCAAAGGGTGAGTGAATTGTGATGTGTTCGAGCAGACGGCACGTCAATCGGATGTGCCGTGTGCCCGCGGTGACCGGGAACGCCGTTCTGGTGTCATAAACGGCCAAAACTGGCGTCTAACGGTCAAACTCTTAGCGGACGACATCGGATTGACCTGAAATCACAGGACAACAATAAAATTATTATTCGCGATGTGCACGCATAGACGGCACGTCAATCGGACGTGCGGTCTGCGCGGTAGGGCTCATTATGCGTTCTTTAAGCGTTGTGTGCGCTTGATAAATGCGCGTGGGGGGTCCAAATTGGCCGAACGATGTCCGAATGGCCCAAAATCGGACGACATCAAAGGGTTAGTGAATTTTTATGTGGTCGAGCAGACGGAAAGTCAATCGGACGTTCCGTGTTCCCGCGGTGACCGGGAACTCCGTTCTGGTGTCACAAACGGCCAAAACTGGCGTCTAATGGTCAAACTCTTAGCGGACGACATCGGATTGACCTGAAATCACAGGAAAACAATAAAATTATTATTCTCGACATGCACACACAGACGGCACATCAATCGGACGTGCGGTCTGTGCGGTAGGGCTCATTATGCGTTCTTTAAGCGTTGCGCGCGCTTGATAAACGCGCGTGGGGGGGTCCCAAACTAGCCGAATGATGTCCGAATGGCCTGAAATCAGACGACATCAAAGGGTGAGTGAATTTTGATGTGGTAGAGCAGACGGAACGTCAATCGTACATGCCGTGTGCCCGTGGTGACCGGAAATGCCGTTCTGGTGTCATAAACGGCCAAAACTGGCGTCTAACGGTCAAACTCTTAGCGAACGACATCGGATTGACCTGAAATCATAGGAAAACAATAAAATTATTATTTGAGACGTGCACGCATAGACGGAACGTCAATCGGACGTGCGGTCTGTGCGGTAGGGCTCATTATGCGTTCTTTAAGCGTTGCACGCGCTTGATAAACACGCGTGGGGGGTCCAAACTTGACGAACGATGTCTGAATGGCCTGAAATCGGACGACATCAAAGGGTGAGTGAATTGTGATGTGGTCGAGCAGATGGCACGTCAATCGGACGTGCCGTGTGCCCACGGTGACCAGGAATGCCGTTCTGGTGTCATAAACGGCCAAAACTGGCGTCTAACGGTCAAAATCTTAGCGGACGACATCGGATTGACCTCAAATCACAGGACAACAATACAATTATTATTCGCGACGTTCACGCTCAGACGGAACGTCAATCGGACGTGCGGTCTGTGCGGTAGGGCTCATTATGCGTTCTTTAAGCGTTGCGCGCGCTTGATAAACGCGCGTGGGGGGGGTCCCAAACTGGTCAAACGATGTCCGAATGGCCTGAAATCGGACGAAATCAAAGGGTGAGTTAATTTTTATGTGTTCGAGCAGACGGCACGTCAATCGGACATGCTGTGTGCCCTCGGTGACCGGGAACGCCGTTCTGGTGTCATAAAAGGCCAAAACGGGCGTCTAACGGTCAAACTCATAGCGAACGACATCGGATTGACCTGAAATCACAGGAAAACAATAAAATTATTATTCTCAATGTGCATGCACAGACGTCACGTCAATCGGACGTGCACTCTGCACGGTAGGGATCATTATGCGTTCTTTAAGCGTTGTGCGCGCTTGATAAACGCGCGTGGGGGGTCCCAAACTGGCCGAACGATGTCCGAATGGCCTTAAATCGGACGACATCAAAGGGTGAGTGAATTTTGATGTGGTCGAGTAGACAGAATGTCAATCGGACGTGTCGTGTGCCCGCGGTGACCGGGAACGCCGTTCTGGTGTCATAAACGGCCAAAACTGGCGTCTAACGGTCAAACTCTTAGCGGACGACATCGGATTGACCTGAAATCACAGGAAAACGATAAAATTATTATTTGCAACGTGCACGCGTAGATGTCACGTCAATCGGACGTGCGGTATGCGCGGTAGGGCTCATTATGCGTTCTTTAAGCGTTGTGCGCGCTTGATAAACGCGCGTGGGGGGGTCCAAACTGGCCGAACGATGTCCGAATGGCGCGAAATCAGACGACATCAAAGGGTGAGTGAATTTTGATGTGGTCGAGTAGAAGGCACGTCAATCGGACGTGCCATGTGCCCGCAGTGACTGGGAACACCGTTCTGGTGTCATAAACGGCCAAAACTGGAATCTAACGGTCAAACTCTTAGTGGACGATATCAAATTGACCTGAAATCACAGTACAACAATAAAATTATTATTCGCGACGTGCACGCTCAGACGGCACATCAATCGGATGTGCGGTCTGCGTGGTAGGGCTCATTATGCGTTCTTTAAGCGTTGTGCGCGCTTGATAAACGCACGGTGGGGGTCCCAAACTGGCCGAACGATGTCTGAATGGCCTGAAATCAGACGACATCAAAAGGTGAGTAAATTTTGATGTGTTCGAGCAGACGGCACGTCAATCGGATGTGCCGTGTGCCCGCGGTGACCGGGAACGCCGTTCTGGTGTCATAAACGGCCAAAACTGGCGTCTAACGGTCAAACTCTTAGCAGACGACATCAGATTGACCTGAAATCACAGGACAACAATACAATTATTATTCGAAATGTGCACGCGTAGACGGAACATCAATCGGATGTGCGTTCTGCGCGGTATGGCTCATTATGCGTTCTTTAAGCATTGTGCGCTTTTGATAAACGTGCGTGGGGGGGTCCAAACTGGCCGAACGATGTCCGAATGGCCCGAAATCAGACGACATCAAAGGGTGAGTGAACTGTGATGTGGTCGAGTAGACGGCACGTCAATTGGACATACCGTGTGTCCACGGTGACCGGGAATGCCGTTCTGGTGTTATAAACGGCCAAAACTGGCGTCTAACGGTCAAACTCTTAGCGGACGACATCGGATTGACCTGAAATCACTGGACAACAATCCAATTAGAACAATAGAATTAATGATTTTAAATTTATAAAACGGTAATCAAATTTATGAATATTATTTTGAAAATCAAATACTTTAGATCTGTTACAGTAAGTTTGAAGTTAAATATTTTTTTTCTAGGTTTTATTCGGTACTAAGTTTGTTATTAAATTTTGTTATGCAGTTATATGTGATGATGGATGCGGATCTTGGAAGATGACAGCCGGGATTTATTTTTTATATTAATGTATAATTGAATTTTTTTTAAAAAAATTAAAATTTAATAGCGGCCACCATATGGCGGCCGCTATAGGTTTTTCAAGGAGACCTATAGCGGCCGCTATTTGTCCGGGCTATAGTGGCCACCATTTGGCGGCCTCTAAAGCCCATCCCGGCTTGCCTACAGCGTCCGCCAAATGGCGGCCGCTGATAGAAACAGCGACTGGGAAAAAGCGGTCGCCGTTTGGCGACCGGGCAAAAGCGGCCGCCGTTTGGCGGCCGCTATAGGCCTTTAGCGATGGCTTTTGGCGGCCGCTAAAGGTCATTATTGTACTAGTGAAAGTAAGAGGGCAGTGCCTCGGACATAGAGATGGAGAGTTGGCTTGAGGAGCTGGTGATCACTTTCAGCTTGATCTAGGCTTCGAAAGAGTATTGGGTTCCTCTAGCAGTGATCCAAATAAGGGGTGAAACACTTCAGTGGTGGAAAATTTACCTCGGGGAGAGGAAGGAGACTGATGTTCCAAGCATAATTCCTTTCCTCCACGATGAAGGCCGAGAAGAGGTAGGAGCTACTCTCCCTTCAATAGGCGTGTATGTCAGTAAGGTAACTAAGGAACAAGTTCAAGGATCTCCTACGCTTCACACCAGATCTCTTTCTAGATGAGGAGTCCTGATCGAGATGCTTAGAGGAGGCACTCTGACCTTCTCTTCAGTATGTTGTCACTCCTTTTAGTCTACCGACATACTTAGAGGTTCATAAAAATGCTAAGGTATAGAAGAGGATGCACTCGTTGGGAGGTGTGATGTGAGAGGGGATCCATCTGAGTTTGTCAAAGGGGAATGTTATCAGCAGCAGGTCTCTAGTGTCAGGTCCTTCCGGGTTTTGGCCAGTGGGAAGTAGGCCTCAACGGTTCCAGTTATGATTTCATAATACTCTCCCTTTTCCCATGGGCCCAAGACCAAGGTGCTTTTTCAATGGATGTCATGGAAATATTCAGAACCAATTCCTAGTTCAAGTGTCATATAGTGGGGGTGGGCAGGTTCAGTGCCCACCTCAGCAACAGCAGTTGCTAGTCAGGCCTTTCCAATAGTAGGGTCAGTGAGCTCCCGCTCCACCAAGGGTAGATGTGTAAGGGTTTGTGTCCTGAGAACCAACTATTTTGTAATTTGATTACATGAATGTTCACTTATTATATATTGTTCATTGTTCTGCATGACTATAATATAATAATGTCCTAGAATATTTGTTGCACTGATAAGGTCATGGCAGATCCCCGCTATAATGATAACCTTTAAATGCTATAACAATATTCTTAAATAAAGTTCTACGTTTGGATGAAATACTATGATAGGACACATAGTATACAAACCGTCATGTGCGAGTACTCGTAAGAAGATGAGACTCTCTCATGGAGTTCGCACTTGGTAATCTCCAAGATGGGAGATTATGAGAACAGACCTGTCAGTAGAAATTTCACATGTCTTAGTGTCATTAGACATTTCTATCTATGATCATGTGTAATGGTCCTTAGACTGGAAGATTATCATTAACTCATGTCATGACTTGCGCATTTAGATTTACAGATGAAAACTGTCACGCAGACAGTTGGCAGGAAGTAGGGTACATTGGGTGCGTCATGAGTGACATTTTGTTAATGGATAAGCCGAGAAAGGATTTTTCCCTTCCATTTATGGAAGTTGATATCTCGGCCCTTCAATTGAAATAGAAATTTCGCATTAAATTTCATGTCCATGGTGTAAACGACGAGTTTATTTCAGGTAGTCAAAGAACGGCGGATCAAGCATATAGGTTTATGACACTGCCATGAAACCTGTTTGATGAAATATCAAGACAAAGGGATTAAATTACATAGTAAGTGTTCGTATGAGGTGATATGTCAATGCGGCGTCAACTTATTTCTCTTGGGTGCCTTGACCTATTGCTAGACAGTAATCTTGGACTTTAGGCAAGCCCGCCTAATTCCAACGAGAAAGAGGCCTAGAGGGTCACACACTAAGTGTATTCAAGTATCTCAAGTAGAATAAAGATTATTCCCGTACGTGGTTTAATAATTATTCAAGGAAGACTAGATCATTTTAATGATTGGAGGAAGAATAAAATAAAACAAGTACACACCATGTATCAATGATTACACGCCGTGTAGTTTTATTTTGAAAACAAGTACACGCCGTGTATTATTAAATGTACACACCATGTAGTTTTCACTTTGTAAAGGAAATGAATAAATGAAAACAAGATACACACGCCGTGTACATTGAATGTACACGTCGTGTAGTTTTCAATGAAAAACAAGTGCACGCTGTGTATTTCTTAATACACGCCGTGTAGTTTTTCCAATCGGGATTTTAAGGAAATATGGTTTTATTAAATGATATTTATTATAATCAGCGTGGGCGCATGTCAAGGAATTAATTATTCGACATGGGGGTTTTAAATAAGAGTCAATGAAATAAATAAAACGTGTAACGTGTTTATTTATTGTCATAACTCTACAACATCAAACAAGATTATAAATATCCTCACAACCCCAACTCTTTTCCAACACACAAGAGAATTATTGTGCACAACAACTTTGGAGAATTCTTTCATGGACGAAAGAACCTCTTCCTCCAAGAACGCTCTCAGGACTGAGAGAGATCCTCTTCCATCGGATCAAGATGATCTATGGAGGACAACGCAAGCAAATTTTTCTCCATGCTAGCACCCGGAGACTCCTTTGGCGATGTCCTAAGATACAAGGTACACATGTGGATCACCACTAGAGGAAGTCTACACTTGGCTTCTGCGACGCAGTGACGAATCACATCGGAACGTGATCAAGAAAATCAATGAAGAAATAATACCCAAAAGGTATTTCTTTTAAATTGATTAAATTAATTATAATCAACCTGTAACAATCCTACTTTGTGGTTCCGGGACTTTCCTTTTCTTTGTCCATTTATGTTATTCGATCTGTGGAGACTGGCATTTATCATCATATTGATCCTGGATTGATCATTTTTAATGACAAAAATCCAAGTGGGCACATTCACCCATGCGCTTCCGCTATGCCCGGAACCTTAAAATGGTATCAGAGGGAGGTTACAACATTGATTATAGTTATTTAATTTTCGTTGATAATTTATGCATTTATATTTGATTCAATTCGAAATAAATCGTTCTATAAATCTGAATAAACAAGATCTATTCTTCCTTCTTCGTTTCTTGATTCATATCACATAAATGGCCTTTTAATTTTAATTTTGATTAAAATAAAAAACTAGGATCTCATTCGAAGGAGCCACTCTTTCTGTTTGTACAACACAGGAATACACGGCGTGTAATGAAAACTACACGCCGTGTACTTAGGTTCAACGAACCGATACTGGTCCGCCAAACCATGCCGTGTGAATTGATTACACCTAAGATTTTAACACCCCGTGTTGACTAGAAATGAATGGAGTGTGGGAACCAGAATACATGTCCTGTATGTTGGAGCAACACACTGTGTAGTCCGATATGGCCTAAGTGAAACCGTGTACAAAGGAGAAGCCGTGTACCATGTACACGGGATTTCCAGGCCGGTTACCGCGAACAAGGAAGTACACACCGTATATGATTTATCTACACACCGTGTACTCCAAAAATTTTAAAGTGCAGAAAACACGCCAAAGCCCCCAGCGTGTACTTTGGATAAAGGGTGAAAAGAAATACACGCCATGTAAATATAAACTACACGCCGTGTACTTTCCTGAAATTTCACTAGGTTTCCTCCAAAATTAAAAATACCTGTACAAGGAATATGGATGAGAAAAATATCAAGGAAATTCAAAAAGGAATTTAAGATAAATAATTGATTAATTATAAGATCATAATTAATTGAATTCGAGCATGACTTATCTTAAATGAAAGAACGATTAAAAGAATTTGAATTCTAAATATGTGTAAATGTCATTGCATGCTATGGATGATCATGAGCTAGACCAAAAACCCTTTGTATGTGTGTATGGTTTCATTTAAATTTGTTTAATATAAATTTGTTGGCCTGCGAGCCTTCTTCCAATAAAATGTAGGGCATGCGTGCCCATGGTTTCTTTAATGTAAACCCCATGTAATGGAGGATCTCCCAAGCCAGAGGAGATGGTTAGAAATCCGAAGCTGAGGCAAAACCAACCCAATAAGAAATAAAGGTGGACAGGTGGGAGCTGCAAAACATGAACCATCGGTTCAAGGTGTTTTCCCTAGGTCAGGGTTAGCTTATCAAACCACTAGATATGCTAACCAATAGAAGCTCATGATCATTCCATCTTATTTTATTTCTGTCTGATTGCATGGTTTATTTGTTATGTATGTGTTGTTGCGATCACATAATTAATGAAATAAACAAGCACGCAAAGACGGAATAAAATAAAAAACGGACTATGTGTAAATATTATCAAAACATGGTTAATCACTTAAGCAAGCATCACTTAATATTAACAAGCATGTGATAATGTAAAACTATGCATAAAAGATTAAAATCCCTCAATACCATATTAAGTCAGACCAAGCCTTCCATTACTTGATTAAGGGCAAGACTCAATAAAACTATGTGTTTGACCAACCCTTGTTGGGACACTTACTTTTATAAAGGAATCCCTTATGAAAGGTTTCGTGTTGACTTAACCATATTACATCAAGAGGAGTATCCCTTGATAGACTTGATGTAATATTTGAGGTAAGAGTTGAGGAAATCCAAGTAAGGATTTCAGGATTGTGGAGTCCACTCAATAGATCAAGGAACTGTAAGCTCACTATTGGCAAAGACCTACCTACCTAAATACCTTCAAATAGCTTGACCAACCCTTGTTGGGTTTATACAAAGGGGAATATGGATCTTTTACACTAGAATGTCAAATAAACGGGACATTCCGAGTTCAATGGTGAAGTCCATTGGGACTTGATAAAATAGTGAGAGACTTAATAAAATTTATTTCTCATAAAATGTAATCAAGAAAGCACTGATAAATATGCTCTTTTTAATTGTAGAATCGAAATGACAAACTCGTCAACCACATTTTATTTGTGATCAATTCTGGATAAATACAATATCCTCACTGGCAGTAACTTTCAAGAATGGTTTAGGCGCCTTCGGGTTATCCTATGCCATGAAAGAAAGTTTTACGTGCTGGAGTCCTCACTTCCTGATCCACCTGCCCAAGGGGTGAGTGATGAAGATTTCCTGGTCTATGATCAACATTTGAGTGATGCACTCGACGTTCAATGTTTGATGTTGTCATCTATGTCTAGTGATCTCATGAAATCTCATGAAGACATGGATGCCTACATCATGCTCAAGCACCTCTGTGGTCTATACCAAGAGAGAGCAAGATAAGAAAGGTTTGAGATCTCCAAGGCTCTATTTCAGAGCAAGCTTAGAGAGGGTGCCCTAGTCGGGCCTCGTGTAGTCAAGCTCCTTGGATACATTGAGCGCTTGGAGGTTCTAGGGTTTAAACTCCCCGAAGAACTGGGTACTGATCTCATTCTTCCATCACTCCCCCAGATCTTCTTTATCTTTTTTGTGAACTTCAACATGAACAACATTGAGAAGTATCTGTTTGATCTTCTTATCCTCATTCGCCAAGTGGACAACGACATGAAGCGTGAAAATCCTTTTGTCCTCATGGTGAATGAAAGGAAAGGGAAGGCGAAGAGATTTAAGCCCAACGCTTATTCAAAGCCTTCCAAGAAAAGGAAGATCAAAGGGGAGGCAAGGGAACAGGATGTTGTTTGTTTCGCATGTGGCAAGAAGGGCCACTGGAAGAAAAACTACACCCATCCAGGAAGTAAGGGGAATCTTCAGATGCGTTTGTTATTGAATGAAATCTATCTGTTTCTACCAATTGGGTATTAGATACTGGTTTTGGTTCTCACATTTGTATCCAAATATAGGAACAAAGTAGATTCAGAAAGATTGATCGAGGTGAGGTAGATCTACGAGCAGCCAACGGAGCTAGATTTTCTGTTGTAGCTGTCTGGGACTACCACCTCACATTGCCAACTGGAATGGTCTTAGTTTTGAAAGGATTTTATTATGTACCCTTTGTAACCAAAAAAATTATTTCAATATCCAGATTAGATACTGATGGATCCATCTTCAAGTTTGGAAATGAATTTTGCTACTTTTATAAAGATATCATTTGTTTTGGAAGGGCACATTTATATAACAGCCTTTATGTGTTAGACTACACAAACCAAGTAATGGAAATCTATGATAAAGTCAATTCACATGACTCATACCATACCCAACTTTGGAATCACCGACTAGGTCATGTCAATGAGAAACATTTGACAAAATTACATAAAGATGGGTATTTAGATTCTTTCGAACTAAAACCACTTGGTTTATGTCATGCGTGTCTACAAGGTAAAATGACCAAATCCCCATTTAATGGGAAAGGTGAAAGAGATAAAGAGCTTCTATAATTAGTTCACACAGATGTGTGTGGACTATTTCCAGTTGAAGCAAGGGGTGGGTTCTCGTACTTCACAACTTTTACTAATGATTTTAGTAGATACGGATATATCTACTTAATGAGGTATAATTCAGATTCTTTTGATCAGTTCAAAGAATACAAGAATGAAGTAGAGAACTAGCTTGGTAAGAAGATTATGAAACTCTGCTCAGACAGAGGAGGAGAATATCTTAATCATGACTTCATTGATTTCTTATGGGATTTTGGGATTCTATCTCAACTCAATCCTCCTTACACACCTCAGTGGAATGGTGTAAGTTAAAGGAGGAACTGCACCCTGTTGGACATGGTGAGATCAATGATGAGTCATGCGAGTCTTCCATTATCCTTTTCGGTATATGCATTACAAACAGTAGCACGCATACTAAAACAAGTACCAACTAAATCAATAAATGGTATTCCATGCGAGTTATGGAGTGGATAAAAATACATGTTATAGAATTTACATGTTTGGGGTAGAGAATCATTTGTTAAGGCCTCTTTAGGTAACAAACTTGCACCCTGAGGCACAAAGTGTATCTTTATAGGATATCTCAAGGAAACAAGGGGATATTACCAATACAACCCCTCAGAAAAAATGGTTACAGTGGCAAGACATTCCATATTCCTTAAGAGGGAGCACATCTCCAAAAGAGATAGTGGGAGCGAGATAGACTTTGATGAAGTCTAGGCTCAAGATACACAGGAGTTGGTACAAGAACAGATTCCACAAAGCCCCTTGGAAGAAAAATCTGTTCCAGAGACACAAGAACTGTGTAGGAGCATGAGAGAGGTGAGAGAACTAGAATGATATGGTTTTCTTGTCACTGAGGATGGTGACTCGTTGTTGGTTGACAATGATGATCCTCTTACCTACAAGGAAGCAGTTAAAGGCACAGACGTTGCCAAGTGGAAAGAATCCATGAATTCTGAAATAGATTCCATGTACCAAAACCAAGTCTGGATTTTGGTAGATCCTCTAGTTGATGTAAAGCCTATTGGTAATAAATGGGTATTCAAGAAGAAACTGGACATGGAGGGGCAAGTCAGAACCTATAAGGCATGACTGGTTGCAAAAGGTTTTAGAAAGTGTCAAGGAATTGACTATAATGAAACCTTTTCACTGGTTGCGATGCTGAAATCCATCATAATCCTATTGGACATTTCCACTTACCATGACTTTGAAATTTGGAAAATGGATGTCAAAACAGCATTCCTTAATGGGAACCTCCAGGAAGATGTCTACATGACACAACCTGAAGGTTTTGTGACTCCAAAGGATTCCAACAAGGTATGCAAGTTGCAGAAATCCATTTATGGATTAAATCAAGCATCAAGGTCATGGAAAATTCGTTTTGATGAAGCTGTAATGGAATTTGGCTTTGTTAAGAACAAATGTGATCCTTGTGTCTACAAGAGGTTTAGTGGAAGTGCAGTCATTTTCCTAATAGTATATGTTGATGACATATTACTAATTGGAAACGAAGTACCTTTCTTACAGCCATTTAAGGCATGGTTGCATAAATTCTTCTCCGTGAAAGACTTGGGAAAGGCAGCATATATTCTTGGGATCAAGATCCATCATGATAGATCCAAGAGAATGCGGGGCCTGAGTCAAAGTACATACATTGACAAGATACTGAAGAGAATCAGTATGGAACAGTCCAAGAGGGGATTGTTTCCAGTGTCACATGGAATTCATCTTTCCAAGAAAATGTGTCCTTAGACACATAAAGAAAGAAAGATAATGGCAAGGATCCCTTATGCATCCACAATTGGGTCAGTCATGTATGATATTCTGTGTACGAGGCTAGATGTTGCTTACGCATTAAGTGTGGTAGGTAGATATCAAGCAAATCCAGGAGACCTCCATTGGATTGCAGTCAAGACTATCCTTAAGTATTTGAGGAATACTAAGGATATGTTCTTTGTTTATGGAGGAGATGAGGAACTAGTTATCAGAGGACATGTAGATGCTAGTTTCCAGACTGATCAAGATAACATGAAGTCATAGACTGGATATATCTTTAGTTTGAATGGAGGTGCAGTGAGCTGAAAGAGCTCAAAGAAAAGTGTGGTGGCAGATTCTACAGTGGAGTCCAAGTATATCACAGCTTCTGAGGCAGCTAAAGAAGAAGTATGGATGTGAAGCTTCGTCCATGAGCTAGATGTAGTACTGAGCAGTAAAGATCCTATCACACTCTATTGTGATAATATTTCAGCAGTGGCACTTGCAAAAGAGCCAAGGTCACATCAGCAGACAAAGCACATACTTCAGAAGTATCATCTCTTGAGGGATTTTTCTCAGAGAGGTGAAGTTGCAGTGACCAGTATTTTCACGGAAGACAATGTGGTGGACCCCTTGACTAAAGTCTTGACTCAGCAGAAACATGATCATCATGTGAGGTCTAGCGGACTAAAAGTCGTGGGCAGTTGGCTCTAGACCAAGTGGGAGTTTGTAAGGATTGGTGTCTTGAGAACCAACTGTTTTGTACTTTGATTACATGAAAGTTCACTTATTATATATTGTTCATTGTTCTGAATGACTATAATATAATAATGTCCTAGAATATTTGTTGCATTGATAAGGTCATGGCAGATCCTCGCTATGATGAGAACCTTGAAATGCTATAACAATATTATTAAATAAAGTTCTACGGTTGATCACATACTATGATAGGACACATAGTATATAGATCATCATGTGCGAGTACTCATAAGAAGATGAGACTCTCTCTCATGGAGTTCACACTTGGTAATCTCCAAGATGGGAGATTATGAGAACAGGCCCGCCAGTAGCAATTCTTCATGTCTTGGTGTCATCGGACATTGCTATCTATGAGCATGTGTAATGGTTCTTATACTGGAAGATTATTATTAACTCATGTCATGACTCGCGCACTTAGATTTACTAACAAAAACCGTCATGTAGACAGTTGGCGGGAAGTAGGGTACGCTGGGTGCATCACGAGTGACATGTTGTTAATGGATAAGTCAAGGAATGATTTGTCCCTTCCATTTATGGAAGTTGATATCTCGGCCCTTTGATTGAAATAGAACTGTCGCATTAAATTCCATGGCCATGGTGTAAACGACTAGTTTATTTCAGGTAGTCAAAGAACGACGGATCAAGCATATAGTTTTATAACACTGACATAAAACCTGTTTGATGAGATATTGAGACAAAGGGATTAAATTACACAGTAAGGTTCGTATGAGGTGATACGTTAATGCGGCGTCAACTTCTTTCTCTTGGGTGCCTTGACCCGTTACTAGACAGTAATCTTGGACTTTAGGCAAGCCCACCTAATGCCAACAAGAAAGAGGCCTAGAGGGTCACACCCTAAGTGTATTCAAGTATCTCAAGAAGAATAAAGATTATTCTCATACATGGTTTAATAATTATTCAAGGAAGCCTAGATCGTTTTAATTATTGGAGGAAGAATAAAATAAAACAAGTATACGTCGTGTATCAATGATTACACACCCTGTAGTTTTATTTTGAAAACAAGTACACATTGTGTATTATTAAATGTACACGCCATGTAGTTTTCACTTTGGAAAGGAAATGAATAAATGAAAACAAGATACACATGATGTTTACATTGAATGTACACGCCGTGTAGTTTTCAATGAAAAACAAGTATACTCCGTGTATTTATTAATAAACGTCGTGTAGTTTTTTCAGTCAGGATTTTGTGGAAATATCGTTTTATTAAATGATATTTATTATAATCAACGTGGGCGCATGTCAGGGAATTAATTATTCGACATGGGGGTTTTAAATAAGAGTCAATGAAATAAATAAAATGTGTAACACGTTTATTTATTGTCATAACTCTACAACCTCAAACCTGATTATAAATATCCTCACAACCCCAACTCTTTTCCAACACACAAGAGAATCATTGTGAACAACAACTTTGGAGAATTCTTTCATGGCCGAAAGAACCTCTTCCTCCAAGAAAGCTCTCAAAACCGAGAGAGATCCTCTTCCATCGGATCAAGACGATCTAAGGTGGACAACGCAAGCAAATTTTTCTCCACGCTAGCACCTAGAGACTCCTTTGGCAACATACTGAGATACGAGGTACACATGTGGATCACCACTAGAGGAATTCTACACTTGGCTTCTGCGACGCACCGACGAATCACATCAGAACAAGATCAAGAACATCAATGAAGAAAGAACACCCAAAAGGTATTTCTTTTCAATTGATTAAATTAATTATAATCAACTTGTAACGATCCTACTTTTTGGTTCTGGGACTTTCCTTTTATTTGTCCATTTCTATGATTCAATCCGTGGAGACTGGCGTTTATCGTCGTATTGATCCTGGATTGATCATTGTTAATGAAAAAAATCCAAGTGGGCACATTCACCCACGCGCTTCCGCTACGCCCGGAACCTTCAAGATGGTGCTGGGGGAGGCTGACCTCAGGGTGATCTTCAGGGACCTCAACCAAGGTGTGTTCAGAGTGGTGGTTGATAGTAGAGAGGTAGAGGATATGGGCATGGTTAATTACACGCCACTGAGGAAGTAGTTCCAGTAGGGCAAGAGGTTGTTCAAGGTACGATCAGTCTGTTTAGTTCTCTTTCATGTGATTTGTTTGATTCATGATATTCGAAATCCTTTATTGCACTCGGTCTAGCCCATGATCTAGTACTAGACATAGAGATACTTCCCATGTCCCTTTTGTTGAGTACACCAATCAGAGGTCAGACCAATTTTTCTGATGTTTTCCAGGGATGTAGACTAATGTTGGAGTCGCATCTGTCTAGTGGGGATCTTATTCTACTACAGATACAATCGTAAGATGTCATCCTAGTCATTGGATAGTTGTTTTATGTGCACTCTATTATCAATTTTTTCTGGAGGAGAGTCATTTTTTCAGGTATAGATGGCCAGAATATAGTTTTTGTTGGTGAGCGGAGCTGTCAGGTGGGCAATCGGTGTGTGGAGCCTCTTCTTTATTTATTATTTGATTTGTCAATGGAATCAACAGACATGGAGATTGTGGAAGTTATGGGGGTTGTGAATGAGTTCATGGATGTCTTCCCTGAAGAGGTTGTGACTCTACCCCTCAATGTGATATTGAATTTGGAATAGAATTGCAACCTGGTGCCTTTCTGATTTGGATGGCTCCCTATCAGATAGAGCCTTCTAAGTTGCGGGAGTTAAAAATTCAAGTTGAAAACCTGATGAAGAACGGTTTCATCTGGTCGAGTGTGTCATCGTGGGATGATCCATACTCATTCACAAAGAAGGAAAACAGTGGTCTAAGACTATGCATAGACTACTAGAGACTGAATCAGGTGACGTCAAAGAACCATTACCCTCTCCTGAAGATCAATGATATTTTTTACAATTTAAAGGGAGAAGTTTGTTTTATAAGATCAATCTGCAGTCTGGATATCACCAGTTGAGGGTGAAGTAGGGTGACAACCCAAAGACTGCTTTTAGATGCAGGTATGGGCACTTTGAGTTTGTGTTCATGCCTTTCGGTATCATGAATGCACCATCCATGTTTCATGGGTCTCATGAACTCTATTTTCCATGAGTTCATGGACTATTTCATCATCATGTTCATCGATGAAATCCTGATCTACGTAAGGTCAGAGGAGGAGCATGATGAGCAATTGAGGACTATCTTAGAGGTCTTTCGGCACCACCAGCTCTATAAGAATTTGTCCAAGTGAAAGTTCTGGATATGAGAGGTTCACTTCCTTGAAAACTTGGTGTCTCAGCAAGGGGTATCAATGGACCTATCAAAGGTCGAAGAGGTTTTTTCTTGTGCAGCATCCAAGAATGTGGCATAGGTTCGTAGCTTTCTGGTTCTAAAAGGCTATTACCAAAGGTTCATACCTGACTTCTCTCAAGTTTTGGCTCCATTGACAGCTTTGACCAGAAGAGACCAGGCCTTTATGTGGAGTGAACAGTGTCAGACAGCCTTTAGTTACCTAAAGGGAAAGATTATTAGTTCTTTGGTGCTCAGGTTTCCAGAGGAAGGGGTGATATTCAAGGTGTTTTGTAATGCTTCTGTCCTAGGCTTGGGATGTGGGATAATGTAGTGGTAGGGAGTAATCTCTTATGTTTCTAGGAAGTTACATCCTCATGAATGTAACTATGCCACCCATGATCTGGAGCTTACATTGATTTTGTTTGTGCTAAAGTTGTGGAGACATTACCTCATTGGGGAGAACTTTGTAGTCTTCATGAATCACAAGAGCTTGAGGTATATATTTTCCCAATGAGACCTAAACTTGTAGAAGTGAATTTGGATAGATTTTCTCCAATAATATGACTTCAATATCTATTACACCTTAGGAAAAAATTAATGTGGTGGTTTATTCCTTACATAGGAAGTCGCGGAAAGAGGTGGTTTGGGAATCCACAGATTCTTAGAAGGTAGTGAAGGAGTTTGACACTTTGTGTTTAGATGTGAGAGTGGATGGCAGTGAGGGCTGTCTATTTTAGATAACACTGTAGTCTTCCTTGATGTGGAAGGTGGAATAATTTCATTCGGGAGACTCAGAGACTGAAGTGATGTGTGATTGCACTACCTAGAGTGATGCTCCAGAGGGATGGTCAGAAGATAGTCAGAATCAGATGATGTTCTGTGGGAAGCTGTTTTTTCTAGTGGAAATGTGCAATAGAGTTCTCTCTGAGTTCCATAATTCACCCCTGGCAGCGAATCCAGGAGTCTCTAAGATGTACCTAGGCCTGAGGGAATAGTTTTGGTCACTCGGGGTGAAGCGATCAGTGGTGGAGTTTTTGGAAAGGTTCCTAGTTTTTCCGCAGGTGAAGCTCGAGCACCATATTCCTGGAGGTTTATTTCATCCCTTAGATGCTCTGGAGTGGAATTGGGGTGACATATTGATGTATTTGGTCACAATATTACCCATCAGGGAGGATGTGATGCCCTTTGGGTGGTAGTGGATTGATTGACAAAACCAGGTCACTTCTTGGCGATCAAGGAGTCGAGCACAGTGGATGCCTTAGCGCAAAGGTATGTGGATGAGGTGGTGCGGCTACATGGAGTTCCAAGATCCATTGTCTTGGATTGGGATACGCATTTTAAATTGTGAGTCTACAGAGGATTTCAACATGCCTTTATCACCCAGTTATGCCTTAGCACTGATTTCCACCCTCAGACAGATAGATAGATAGAGAGGACCATCCAAATGTTGGAGGACTTGCTTTGGGCATGTGTTTTGGACTTTGTAGGATCATGGGTATGAAACTTACCCCTTGTAGATTTTTCCCACAATAATATCTATACCTCTACCATTGGCATGGCACCGTTAGAGTATTTTTACGGAAGTTCGTTTCATTCATCAGTATGTTGGACAAAGGTTGGGGAAGCAGCCATTCTTGGACCAGAGGTAGTATAGAACACAACGGAGAAGGTTCATCTTGTGCGTGAGAGGATGAAGGCATCACGAGATAGAAAAAAGTCACATGTCGATCATAGGAGGAGGCCTTTTTAGTTCGAGGATGGGGACCATGTTTTCTTGAAGGTTTCCCCTCAATGTGGGAAGTGTAGGTTAATTAAGGGAAGCAAGATTTCTCCCAGGTTTATCAAACCTTTCAAAGTGTTGGGACAAGTTGACAAAGTGGAATATCAACTGGCGTTTCCACTGTGGTTAGAGAAGATCTATGATTTCTTCCATGTCTCTCAGTTCTATCAGTATCTACACAATGACTCCCAAATCCTTGACTTGGGATAGTTGGATATCAAGGACGATGTGACGTTTGTGGAGCGACTAGTAAGAATCGAGGATCATGAGGAGAAGGTGTTGTGTGGATGAACCATTCCTTTGGTTTGTGTGTTATGGAGGCATGGTGTTCTCGAGGAGAGTACTTGGGAGCGAGAAGAACAGATGTGTGCCCAGTACTCAGAGCTGCTCTTAGTTTTGTTTCTGTGTTTTACTTTTGTGCTTCATTTTCTGATGTAATGCTTGACCTTACTCATTATCAGATGAGTTGTTTCCATGTTCTCTAAATGTGTGTGAAAAAATCCTAACCGTGGGGATGAGAGGACCTGATTCCTAATCAAAACACATTAATGCATATGCGATTAAACCCATGTGGGCAAGATAGTGTTGCCCAAAGCAGATAGTATCTTGACATGGAGGAAGAATCTCCCTAATCCATGTTTATGGATGATGTGAATTTGGTGTTTTGTGGTTTTTGGGTGCAGTGGGGGCCTTATTGTTATATAGTTGTTCAAGAGATAGATGACAATGAGGTGTTCTTGGATGTTAGGGTTTTCACTCTAGCTTTCGAATAACACAAAGTGGTTCACTTCTAAGAGGTATCTTAAGGGGTGGTTGTTCATACCTCTTTTATTTTGGGTTAGTTTTGAATTATCAAGGATGTAAAAAGTTTGAGAGGTATCTGATGTAATGACCTGGATTTTCCTAGGTCTCTCCTTTGTGAAAAACTAGTATTTAGGGTGTTCTAGGAGGCAACGGTAGCTCATTTTAGGAGTTTTCCAAATTTCCAGTTTTTCTAGTTTTTTCATTGGTAACTCAGGGTGTCAGCATCGGCATGTCAGTGTGTCGGCATGTTAGTGCGTCAGGATGTCAGTTCTTCGGCATGTCAGTGTGTTGGCATGACAATGCATCAGTGAGTCTGGAGCGTTGGTGTTAGTGAGTCAGGAGTGTCAGTTTCGGTGAGTCAGGAGTGTCGGTGTCTGTGAGTCAGGTTGTCGGTAGGTCATGGAATTGGTAGGTCAAGGCATCGGTAGGTAATTTCATCGGTATCTCATCATCAGTATATTAGCTTCATTGGATCATCATCGGTAGGTCACGTCAGTATCTCACTTGTCGGTGGCTTCGCGTCGGTGACTCTCCCATCGGGGACTCATTTGTAGTTTTCCCAGTTTTTCCCAGTTTTTTAGTTTTTCCCCTCTTACATCTTATTTGACATAAACCAAGTTTAAATACTTATTGATATTTTTTAAGTTAATTTCAAATGATATTAAGTGTATCTTTAATATCCTAACTTTCTGAGATATTTGAGATACTCAAACCGCGTGATCTAGACCATGATCCCACGTTAATGACTTTTAAAACCGTTCTTCCTTTAAAATAGGATATGGATCTTTAAAGCCTTTATTTTCTCTTACTAATATTTTCTTCATTCCCTCTTGGTGCGTCTATAGACTTCCTCCCTAGACGAGTCATGCACCTATGCTAGAGCCCCTCCTGCTCAGTTTTCTTGGAGTTCTTTCCTACTGCTTGTGTGATCTCCAATTCTTGGTGCAAGGAGGAACTTTGATCCTTTAATCATCTATGTAGGGATTTATTCTGTATATCTTTAATTTTACATCATGAGGGGTGGGTTTACTAATTATTTCTTGTGAATAATTGCTGAATACTTTTCTTAAGACAAGAAATAAATAATAAGGTAGTACGATCAAAATAAAATAGAGTCAATGAAATAACGGGCTAGAAGTGGTTTGACATTTTATCGCATGTTTTATTTGTTATATGTGATTCTTTTATAGTTTTGTGGTTGTATTACTTATAAAAATCATGGTCATTGGTGGCCTTTTCTTACGCACTGGTGGTGTCCCATTCATTTTTTTATGATGTTTGATAATCAGCAGTAACATGAAATCTTCTTAAACACATACACTTGGATAATTGAAACAGATACCCCATGATGAAAACCCTTTTTTATCAAGTGAATTAAAGAACAATGTTACCAAATATGAATATATATAAAATCTTGTTGATATGTTTGGTTGAGTGTTGTGTTTAATTGGGTTTTGTGTGAGTTGTGTGGTGCTGCTGTTGGGGGAATGGTTATGGGTATAGGGGTGGGAAAGGGAGTTGGTTCTATGGGAAGGGTGTGGGAAATTTTGTAGAAGGGTTATGGTTAAAATGGTAGTTACAATGGTCTTTGTGTGTGGGGTGGTACCTATGGTGCGTTGGTATCACAGTTTGAGAGACTGATCGATTGCGGAATGGATGGACTTGTAGGCAGCGGAACTGCCTCTGTCTGTGTTTTGGTCGTCGAACGATATTGTGCAGTGGGGCTATAGTGTGTTTATGGAATTTTTATATAGTGTTACTACAGCAGGGAAATATTAGGATTGTGTGGTATAACTTTTAATAATTATAGTTGGTGGTGGTTGAAAGGGGGCGTGTAGTGGGACAGCAAATCTGATTTTGTTTGTTGTTTTGATATGGTTGTGGTTGGTAGTTTCCCAATAGAGATAGAAATAAATTAAAGTGAATCCATTAATTAATAAATTGAAGGTGGTTAAATGAAAATGGGTTTGGGTTATGCTTTGGTAGTGATTTTGTGTGGTTGTGCGTAGAGGGGTAGCAGATATGTGGTTCTGTATAAGTTGGTTGTTTGTTTTGGGATCCGTAGGTTGGGGATGAGTGTTTTATTACATATATATATATATATAAATTTTAGTTTCTTGTGATTTATATATACATACCACCCTTGTTTAGCAACATTTTTCGACCACCCCCATTTCATGGGGAAGGGTGTCTTTCCCAACATCCCGATGGGAGGATGGATGGATGGTTACAAATTTTCTTCCTCACACCCTCTTGCAGGTTATTACTGCTCGAGCATATCTAGGCAGGATATAATGGCTTGAGGCTTATCATATTCCCAAATCCTTCAGGCAGGTTTTTTGTAGATGAGAGGCCTAGGTGTCTGTAGGCTATGATTGTTTTCTCAAGTGTCTTCGGGATACGGCTCAGGTGTCTTCGTTGTGGCCTAGGTGTCTACGGGTGAGATTGTGTGTGGTTTGGAGCCCAGGTGTGTGTGTTCAGGCTCTGGAAATGGGACTTCGTATGGTAAGAGTGGTAGAATCAAGACTTTACCTGTTAGTAATGATCAGTTAATGAGTGAGAAAGTGGTTTGGGGTACCCAAATGTCGATGTGCTTATACTACTACCTTACTTGATTTGAATTATTTAGTGAGTGTTCCTTGGTGATGCTGGTTTGGTTAGTACTCCTTGGTAGGTTCTTTGAGGTTTTATTGTTTTCAAAAAGGGGCATCAGTATGTTCCCCCACTTGTGCACAGGTGGATTTAGTTTTCCTAATGGGTATACTTGTATAATCACCCAACATCTGTAAAATTATTTTCAGGTTTCCATGAGGACTTCGAGGATCGTGTTAGACCTTACTAGCTTGGGAATCGGGATTAGTTGTTGTTGTTACTTAGTATCTTTTCTTTTGGTACTTTACTTTGGTGTTTCTTTGTAACTTATATTATATTTACTTTTAAACATGCATGTGGGAATGTATTTTGGATTTACTTTTACTTCTAGCATTTGAAGCTGCTTAGGATTTACCATATTATCTTATGATCTCATTCTATAAAGGGTTATGCCTTCCATATTTTGTGATATTTTATACCCTTGGTGCTAGTCTCCACTCTCTGGCCTATTTAAGGTGGGACTCAGGAGTCATTATCTCTCCTTCATCTTGTGGAAGAAAGGTCATGGCACTTTTTTATCCCTTCCCTCATCTTGAAGAAGGCAGGTCATGACATAAACTCAATATATTTTAATGAAAACTGTTAAATTTTTATAGTTTTTATATTAATATAGTTTACTCTCAAAAATAAATTTATTCTATAAATTCACAACCCATATATCTGTTTATACATATTTACAATCTTGGGCACTCACAATTGGAATTCATATTATAGTTACACTGAGCGATTTTTAGGACCTATTTCACCCAAATTGATCCATTGATTTGAGAAATTGAAGAGCATATCAATTAAAGAAAATCCAAAACACTTTATCACTAAAAAAATATACCACATGGACTAAATTGGAGGGACCAATTGGATATTCCTTTGAGGTACCTATATATCCTTATGCATGTTTGAATAATAATATTAACTATTGAAAAAATAATCAAAAAAATCACTTACCAATTCGTGATGGGAGGAGAAATCATGATGGGAGTCGGGATCAGATAAACCCTTACCAAAATTATGTGATTTTACTTAATGGTGTCTATTGATACAAGGACTCTTAGAATATCATGACAAGTTATCTCTATCAACAATAATCATAAAAATCATATTAAATTTAATTATGAGATAAAATTCAATCTCAACAAGGAATCGTGGTCAGAAACCTCTTGCAGGGCATCATATCTATGTCCAGGAAGACTGTAAACTTTATTCTCTCTAACTTTAGCTATTAATTTTGTACTTACAGTTTTTGATGAACATAAAGGAGAGGCTTTGTCTTTCCCCTTAGAAAAGGCTTTGTCTTTCCCCTTATCAAATCAAGAAACATGCAAAAATATTCTCTTTAAGAATATAATAATCCCTAAAACCCCTTTCAGATATTCATGAAATGCCACAAAATCAAATAGACACCATTTCAAACTTAATTAAACTATAATACAACCAAATACCTAAAAACTAACATATCTAGATCTTCTTATTCATAGTACCCAGCCAAAATAACACTGAAAATCATATTTCAACCAAGAGGAGACAGATTGGGTACCTCTGGTTATTTGAGATCGAACACCGAGTGGGGATGCATGAGGGGAGAAGGAGCAGCGTAAGGGGAATAGGGAGTCGGGAGACCTGGGAGTTGGTATCGGAGAAGGGTAGAAGGGGCGGTGTGAGGGTATGAGGGGAGACGTGTGCTAGGGCTTGAATGGGATGAGAGGAGCGGGGCTGAGAGTCAGGATGGGAGTAGTGGGAGTCACATGCTAGGGATAAGAGTTGGGATGGCAGTGCTCAAGTTTTAGAGGAAATAGCGCATACAAATTCCAATGGTTTTAAAAACTATTGGAATATGGTATGCTATACCAACAGTTTTTAACAAACCATTGGTATATCCTTCATTATAGAAACTTATCCCAATGGTTAGGCCAAACTATTGGAATAGGTCCATTGGGAAAAAACCTATTTCCAGTATTTACCCTCTTCATTTCCAAGAACCAATAAAAATTCCAAATCAATAGCATCATATAACACAAACATTCACTGACGGACCAATGGTTGTGCGTGACTTGGCCACATTGTTTAACAGACCATATCCCAATCATGAAATTGTCACTAGGAGTCATTTGGAATCATGAACTCAGGATCCACATGGTTTATTAGTTTGTTCAAGATCACCATGTGATTCCAGTTCACTCTCGTTTTCATCCCTCAAAACATATAAATTCTTTTAAAAAAATTCAAAATATTATCAATGAGAACCAAAAATCATTGGAAAAATCAAAATAAAAACTTAGAATCCAAATCCAAATCCTGACATCCCATGTAAACTCATGTTTCATCTTGATTCTTGAGCTCCAAAAAACCTAATTTCAATTTACCATACATCCCAAATAATAAATCACTACTCCAAAAATCATTGGAAAAATCAAAAGAAAAAGTTAGAATCTAAATCCAAGTCCTGACATCCCATGGAAACTCGTGTTTTGTCACGAGCGGGGGTGATCAGGAACCAACCCACATCCTACTTCTTGAGCTCCAACAATCCTAATTCCAATCTACCAAACATACCAAATAACAAAGCACTACTTTAAAACCTAGGCCCTCTTAGGAACCTAGGCTCTAATACCATTCTTTCATGAACTAGTCTAGGTTGTCCCTCCATTGGTTACCTGAGTCAGCACGCAGCATACCCATGGTGAATTATTGATTTCCCCAAGGTGGTAATAAGAATCAAGGGAATCTAATAAGAGCTATTGGTAATGATTTGGATCATAAAATAAATTAAAACAAGCAGTGGTAATTCTACTAAAATTTCAGCATGACTTGTCCATAAGTTGGACTTCCACACCAAAATAAAATAAGTAAAAATAAGAAGAATAAAACATATATAAAACAAAGAAATTACCTTATCTCACCTGTAACTACCACCACAGAAAAAAAACATTGAGATTCATTCCCCAGTATCCATATATATAATGCACCAACAATTCAAGAAAAGGAAAACCAGAAAGGATGATTTGGTCATAACTACTAAAGGTCTAAAAATAAACACTAGCATACCTGATAAAGACACCCATGTGACCCAAGGCCACACTCCAACCACAATACCAACCCACTCTATGAGAGACCAAGAACTAAATCTAAACCTAAAAAATCCACTCACTCTATAAATATTGAGTGGTGTGACTTGAGTGTGAGTACAAACGGCCTAACATGTAAGCAGCATAGATTCCATGCATTCCCTTTAACTAAACAGCCTAAAAATTCCAATTTAATATACATTAGAAAAAATAGGTTTTATAGAGTAGACATGGAAAACTAGAAAATTAAAAATTTATTTTCCATTAGGAAAACCATTTTCTTTAAGTAAACTGGAATAAAATAATCCTTTTTAATAAACCCCTTTGGAAAACCTTTCTTTAAAATCATGCATTCCATATTGGACAAACCTCTTCCCATTTTAAACACTATTTCAAAATGTTTTCACAATCCTTTAGAAACCCCATTGACACCACATAAATAAAAGGTCATATAGATGGACCCATGTCATTAATAAAAAAAATTGAAAATAAATAAAACTACTAGAGGTTCCATATGTCAAAATGTAAAGACCAGTAAATTTCAAGGAAATTTTTTTCTTAATTTTCTTTGGAATTTTTCAAGAGCGCAGTTTCTGACGGCACCTGGTTCCGAGGCCCAGTGTGCCCGGAATCATTTTCCGAAGTTTGGCTCGGGTACGTTCAGTGAACGAATGAGCAGGTTTTTCTAACTTTTGAACCAGTGCTCGGAATCGAATTCCGAGGGCACCGATGGAATCGCAGCACCGGTATTTGCTTAGAAATTCCTTTTCCAGAGTTGCGTTTGCTCGAGTGTGATTTTTAATTTTTGGGGGTTAAGTGAAGAAAATAAAATAAAGTGGTGTGACAACTTTATTTTATTTCACTTAAAGCCACTTAAAGCCACTTGAGCTAAGTTGAAGCGGATAGGGTGGAATCCAAAATATCCTACCCACTTGGTAGGATATTTGTGAGGTGGGGCCCACACGAGCCCCACCGTTTCTTTTCCTCTAAGTAACGCACCCGCGAAAACTCCTCTTAATTGAAAGTCAACCGTGCGTTTTTTTTTATTAAGAAACGCCCCAATTAATTGGGCAGTTATGTCGTTACCATTTATTCATCGAATTAATGGTTTGTTACTTAAATTTGATTTTCTAATTGTTGGCTTGAGAATAAAATAAGACCAATACTTGTTTCACTTGAGGGTTGCTTGTTGAGAGGATTGGGAGAAGCTCTCAAGCTTGAAGATCTTCATCCTTCTTCGCGAAAAACGCGAAGAACACAAAGAACGCGAAGAACGCCGAACCCTAGGAGATTGACAACGCGACGCCCTGTTCTGCGACGCCGAAAATTCTCCTTCCACGACGTTTCTTCCGCGACGTTTCTTCCCCGCAACAATCTCTGATCATCAACTGCTTGAGGTAGGGGATTATGGTTCTCTAATTCTTTGTGGATTTTATCCTCAACATGGATTTAATTCTTGAAATTAAATCTGTGTGTTTTCTTTAACCCTCAGAGAACGTCGACGTGACGCCGTGTTCCGCGACGACGCGATTCCCTTCCGCGACGCGACGATCCTCTTCTTCCGCGACGGTCAATTCCGCGAAAAACTCTCGTTCGACGACTACGATGAGGTAGGGGTTTGTTTTATTTAAATATTTGTGATTTATACCCGCGGAGTTGATTAAATAATTGTTGTGAGACTTTTAAAACTGCTAACGGGGTGGGTGCGGACTAACGAACAAGTCCGAACCCACCACCCCTTTCGTTCTTGATGTGCGAAATGGCGGACGTCGACAAAGCAGGCCGCTCGGGCGACGCGGGGTCCTCGCAGTGAAGAACGGACCCCGGGAGGACCTTTGGCAAAGACGGCGTAATTTTCCGACCACCGGAACTCGTCCGGTGGTCCGTGGAGCAAACCGCCGGCGCACCCCGATGGCATGGCGGCGCCGGCGGCAGAAGGCGGCGGCGCCCGGCGCGCTGCTGTGGAGACCCGTCGCGGCAGCGGGTCGGCCGTCCCGCGACCGCGCGGGACCGGCGGAGGAGCACGGGACGCGTCCGGCTACCACGTCCGCTGGCAAGGGCGGCCCCACGCAGGGTCGCGGCTTCCTCACGCGGAGGCAGCTCGCCCCCCGCCCGCGGCTCACCCGTAACAGCCGAGCCGACCCGCTGGCCAACCGGCCAGCCGGGTCGCACCCAGGCCAAGTCGGGCCAGGTCGCGCCGGTCGGGCCAAGTCGCGCCCAGCCGGGTCGGACCCGGACTTGGGTCGGGTCGACCCGGTGCGGGCCGACCTAGGGGGGGTTGGGCCGGGTCGGCCCGAGCCCAGACCCCCCGTTTTTGGACCTTTTCGGTATTTTGCCCGTATCTTGAGCTACGGGCCTCCGATCGACGCGCCGTTAGTGGCGATGCGATCCTTGGATCTAGACGTTCGTTTTGATATATCTCACTCAAGGTTTCGGAGTACTTTGGGTTTGGCCGGGTTGGTTCGTACACGAAACCAACTGGGCCCTCGGAGCGGAAACGCTCATATCTTGAGCTACGGACGCCCGATTGACGTGCCATCGACTTTGTTGGATTCCTCTAAGTGAGACGAATATTTTGGCATACTCCGCCTGAGGTTTGGACGCAGGAGGAGTATGGTCGGGTTGGTTTTGACTTAAAAACCAACCGTGCCCCTAGGACGAAAAAGCCAACAACTCTCAGACCGGGCGTCTGATTGACGCGCCGTCTGCGACGTTGAGTTTCGGTGGTGACCACTATGGTACTTTTTGGGATACATAAACTCCGAAATACATGTCAGTTGATGCATCGACCTCTTGGCTCGTGGAGCGGACCCTTTCGAACGAGCTTGCTGTGTGCGGGAACCCTAGAGCTGGCTGCGTCTGCGACAACAATGAAGATAGTACGGGAATCCTCCGTGGGTTCGGTAGTGACCACTACGGTACTTTTTGGGATACATCAACTCCGAACTACATGTCAGTTGATGCATCGACCTCTTGGCTCATGGAGTGGACCCTCCCGGAATGAGCATACTATGTGCGGAAACCCTAGAGCCGGTTGAGACTTGACGACTGCTGATCGAACGACTCGGTGTGTTACGGATAGCCCAGTGGGAAGTGCTTGGTTGTAGCTACAGACCCACGACGGAGGAGCGCTTGGTTGTAGCGGCAGACCCGCAGTACTCAACAGAAGGAGTACCTCTGGAGGCTATGAGGGGGAGCGCTTGGTTGTAGCAGCAGACCCACGACGGAGGAGCGCTTGGTTGTAGCAGCAGGCCTACGACGGAGGAGCGTTTGGTTGTAGCATCACGGGGGAGCACTTGGTTGTAGCAGCAGACCCATGGTAGAGGAGCGCTTGGTTGTAGAGGCAGACCCGTGGTACTCAATAGAAGGAGTACCTATAGAGGCTATGAGGGGGAGCGCTTGGTTGTAGTGGCAGACCCATGGTGGGAAGCGCTTGGTTGTAGCAGTAGGCCCACAGTACTCGATAGGTGGAGTACTACAACAGTCCAAGGTTAGAGGGAAGCGCTTGGTTGTAGTGGCATACCCACTATACTTGATGGAGAAGGAGTTTCCCAATAGCTATGGTTTCAACTTCATGATCGATCCTATGTGGGTCATTGCGGGGGTTAGTACCTACCGATCCTTTGTGGGTCCGACGGCTTAGATGAATTAGTGGCTACATCTGATCATATCTATCATCTTACGAAGTAGTATACATGTGTGAGCTGAATCCTGTTTTTCTTTCCTATGTGGATTGTGTTGTGCTATCCTGTGTGGATTTACGTTTTGCTTTCCTGTGTGGACTGAGTTTTACTTGGGCTCGGATGTTGGAGACGAACGAGAATTGATGACTTAGGTATATGTATGGGTATATACCTAAGAAGTGTCGGATGTTACTTCGTGATTGTATCGTTCCTTTTTGGATTATCCTTTGTGGATTCTGGGAGACCTTCAGGGGTATCGGGGTCCCTACTGAGTAGCTTATACTCACCCATGTACGGGCTATTCCCGAACTACGTTGTGTTGGCTGCAGACAACGGACAAAACTGATCGTGGTTGAGGCTTGCGGAGCAGGACAGAACCTGGAGGCGGACCGCTGGGCGGGACGTACTCGGAGCGGTCGGCTGGACTCGAGGAGCAGTAGAGGCTATGTGTACCCACACTTCAGGTGGGATTTACAGTGGATAGCTCGACGTTGCGGCTTTACTTTTCAGCTGTTGTTTTCCCTTTCCAGTTTTACTTTACTTTCAGTTTGGGTTTGTATACTGGCCCACTTACTTTTCCGCACTTACTGTTGTACTCAGTTTTTACTTAGTGTTTACTTCTACCTGCTTGCTCTGTGGTCTTTGTGGTTTACTTTACAAAGGCAATGCCTTCCCTTTTTACTGGGATTTACACCTTGGTGCTAGTCTCCATCCCCTGGTCTATGGAAGGCAGGCTTGGGGTAGTCACGGCACGGGCCCCGAGGACGGGTCGTGACAAATTGGTATCAGATGAGTTCGGTTCTACCGCAGAACTTTGGACTCTGATATTTTTCTATGTGAAGCAATAGTGTTAAGCGTATTGGGTGTGGTTATCAGTTCAGGGAGTCCAATGTTGGTGTGGCGGCCGACGTATCCGTACACCAGGACCCTGACTTTTGATTCCGACTTAATGCGTGAAAACATTGATTGCATGTGTGTTTCAAGTTTTCCTTGTGATTACTTTGTGTCAGCTCACCAGGTATATTGTTCGACCGTGGCGCACCTGTTTCTTTTCAGGATGGCCCCACGACGGCAGCCAGCTAGGGTTCTGAGAGTTGTACGTGACGACAGCCCGCCAAGCGACGAGGCCTCGGTACAGGGCCCTTTGACAGCAGAGGCACCAGCGGTACCTCTACCCGCTGAGCCACTGATGCTACAAGCCCCAGCCGCTGACGATGCACGTCGCCTTAGTGAACTGCACGAGTTTCAGCGCCAGCGACTGCCGAGGTTCCGCGGGGAGACGGACCACCAGGCAGCTGAGGACTGGATGGAGGCAGTTGTACGAGTTTTTAGATTAGTGAGGACACCAGCAGACCTCATGGTGATCCTCGCAGCGAGCCTACTGCATGTGACAGTAAGAAGATGGTGGAGCTTGATGCTCCAGGTGCACGATGAGGCATCTCTTCTCTGGACGGACTTTGAGAGCCTCTTCCGCTCAGAGTTCGTCCCAGCCAGCCTCCATGCGGTACGCATCCAGGAGCTTCTACAGCTACGGCAGGGCAGCATGACAGTAGCCCAGTACGCGGTGAGGTTTACTGATCTCTCTTGCTATTCCACAGACATGGTACGAGACCCATTCTTCAAGGCCCAAACCTTCGAGCAGGGGCTCAGGCAAGAGATCGGAGCTTCATTTGTTCCTCACAGCATTCTGACACAGACAGGGGTGTTGGAGCGAGCCCTCCTAGTGGAGAGTTTCCTTGCTGAGAAGTCTCCAGCAGCAGGACCCACCACTAGCCGGCATGCAGCAGAGTCTTCTCCATTGGGCAGTAGACAGAAGACGTAGGGGTCCAAGAGGACTAGAACTACAGGTGGTCGACCGCGTGACACAGGATCGTTTGTGCGAGGCACCCGGGGTGGACAACGACTTACCATGAGCGGACAGTGTTACTCATGCGGCGGGGTTGGTCACATGGCTCATGACTGTCCGACCCTCCATACGGATGACCAACAGATGACCGAAGGACCTCCGAGTCGGAGGTAGAGGTTTGATCGAGGCGGACCGCATGGAGCAGGAGACCATGGCAGGGGAGCTGGCCATGCAGCTGGAGGTGGACGACGCTTTGAGGTGTTGCCACCACCACCACCAGGAGGTCCACCCCGACCGCAGGGAGCTGGTGGACATGGGAGAGCTCAGCTTCAGGTAGCTGAGGCCTACGATCGTGGAGCTCCGGGAGCATATGGATAGGACCAGGACTAGCTCCAGACCTGGAGACTTTTGTTTATGCTACTTCTAGCGTTGTTGATGTTTGTTTGTAGATGTTTTGTGTCTTTGTACTTTGAGCTACAGTAATAAAATACACCTTTCTTTTGGTGTTTACCTTCATGTCCTCTCTTTATGTTGTTACTAAGAGGTTCAGGTTTAAAAAAACCATTGACTTGACCCTCACTTTGAGATACCTACTAGAGGAGACCCAGTGAACACACACTGATGCCGACAGTGTGACTCAACCCTTGGAGGCGAGAGTAACAGTTGGGTCTCTTGGTAGTAGCATCGAGGCCTTACGACGTCATCCTTGGTATGGGATTGTATCATCCATGACGGGATTGACTGTATTAGGCGAAGAATGTGGTTCATCCAGGGGATGAGACCAGATTTTCTCTTCTCAGAAAAGAAGAAACCTCAGCAACTCGAGTAGGACCAGAAAGGTCCAAGTCATCCAAGAGCGGATGAGGACAGCTCAGAGCCGACAAAAGTCTTGTGCTGATAGGAGGCGGAAACCACTAGAGTTCGAGGATGGCGACCACGTTTCCTTACAGGTCACACCTCGATGTGAGTTACGGGGATGTGGCCGAGGTGAAAAGTTATCATCGAGGTTAAACGGACCTTTCTAGGTCCTCGGCAGGGTAGGCGAGGTGGTTTACCACTTGACCCACCCACCTCAGTTGCACCAGGTACACGACGACTTCCATGTATCTCAAATGGGTAGATACGAGCACGACCCGACGAATATCATTGACCATGGGGAGCTGTCCGTTGTTGATGGGGTGACTTTTACGGAGGTCCTGGTGGAGATTGAGGATCGATAGGAGCAGCTCCTACATGGACGGTCGATTCCTATAGTGTGCAATAGATGGAAGCACGGGAACCTCCAGGAGAGCACTTGGGAGCAGGAGGCTCAGATGCATGCTCAGTACCCACTTTTGTTTCCCTAGTTTATGATGTATCTTTACGGGGACGTAAAGCCCTGAGGTGGGAGTGATGTAAAGACCCGTAAATTTCAAGGAAATTTTTTTCTTAATTTTCTTTGGAATTTTTCAAGAGCGCAGTTTCTGACAGAACCTGGTTCCGAGGCCCGGTGTGCCCGGAATCATTTTCCGAAGTTTGGATCGGGTACATTCAGTGAACGAACGAGCGGGTTTTTCTAACTTTTGAACCAGTGCTCGGAATCGAATTCCAAGGGCACCGATGGAATCGCAGCGCTGGTATTTTCTTAGAAATGCCTTTTCCGGAG
The DNA here is from genome assembly GCA_963277665.1 of Viscum album. Classification (NCBI taxonomy): domain Eukaryota; kingdom Viridiplantae; phylum Streptophyta; class Magnoliopsida; order Santalales; family Viscaceae; genus Viscum; species Viscum album. Next base: position 164,527,507 of record OY728132.1, on the reverse strand, counting down.
TTGCCTTTGCTCGGGTGTGGTTTTTTAATTTTTGGGGGTTAAGTGAAGAAAATAAAATAAAGTGGTGTGACAACTTTATTTTATTTCACTTAAAGCCACTTAAGCTAAGTTGAAGCGAATAGGGTGGAATCCAAAATATCCTACCCACTTGGTAGGATATTTGTGAGGTGGGGCCCGCACGATCCCCACCGTTTCTTTTCCTCTAAGTAACGTACCCATGAAAACTCCTCTTAATTGAAAGTCAACCGTGCGTTTTTTTTTGATTAAGAAACGCCCCAATTAATTGGGCAGTTAAGTCATTACCATTTATTCATCGAATTAATGGTTCGTTACTTAACATTGATTTTCTAATTGTTGTCTTGAGAATAAAATAAGACCAATACTTGTTTCACTTGAGGGTTGCTTGTTGAGAGGACTCGGAGAAGCTCTCAAGCTTGAAGATCTTCATCCTTCTTCGCGAAGAACGCGAAGAACGTGAAGAACGCGAAGAACGCAAAGAACACGAAGAACGCCGAACCCTCGGAGATCGACGACATGACACCGTGTTCCGTGATGCTGACAATTCTCCTTCCGCGACGTTTCTTCCACGACGTTTCTTCCCCGCAACAATCTCCGATCATCAACTGCTTGAGGTAGGGGATTACGGTTCTCTAATTCTTTGTGGATTTTATCCTCAACATGGATTTAATTCGTGAAATTAAATCTGTGTGTTTTCTTTAACCCTCAGAGATCGTCGACGCGACGCCGTGTTCTGCGACGACGCGACACCCTTCCGCGACGCGACGATCCTCTTCTTCCGCGACGGTCAATTCCGTGAAGAACTCTCGTTTGACGACTACGACGAGGTAGGGGTTTGTTTTATTTAAATATTTGTGATTTATACCCGTGGAATTGATTAAATAATTGTTATGAGACTTTTAAAACCGCTAACGCGGTGGGTGCGGACTAACGAACAAGTCCGAACCCACCGCCCCTTTCGTTCTTGATGTGCGAAATGGCAGATGTTGACAAAGCAGGCCGTTCGGGTGACGCGGGGTCCTCACAGTGAAGAACGGACCCCGGGAGGACCTTTGGCGAAGACGGTGTAATTTTCCGACCACCGGAACTCGTCCGGTGGTCCGCGGAGCAAACCGCCGGTGCGCCACGCCGGCACGGCGGCGAAGGCGGCGGAAAACGGCGGCGCCCGGTGCGCCGCCGTGGAGAGCCGCGGCGGCGGGCCAGCCATCCCGCGCCCGCGCTAGACCAGCGGAGGAGCACGGGACACGGCCGGCTGCCGCGTCCGCTGGCAAGGGTGGCCCCACGTGGGGTCGCGGCTTCCTCACGCGGGGGCAGCGCGCCCCCCGCCCGCGGCTCTGCCGTAACAGCCGAGCCGACCCGCTGGCCAACCGGCCAGCCGGGTCGCGCCCGGCCAGGTCGGACCTGGACCCGGGTCGGGTCGACCCTGGGGGGGTTGGTTAGGGTCGGTCCGGGCCCAGACCCCCCGTTTTCGGACCTTTTCAGTCTTTTGCCCGTATCTTGAGCTACAGGCCTCTGATAGATGCGCCGTCAGCGGCGATGCGATCCTTGGGTCGAGACGGTCGTTTCGGTATATTTCACTCAAGGTTTCGGAGTACTTTGGGTTTGGCCAGGTTGGTTCGTACACGAAACCAACCGGGCCCTCGGAGCGGAAACGCTCATATCTTGAGCTACGGACGCCCGATTGACATGCCGTCGACTTTGTTGGATTCCTCTAAGTGAGAAGGATATTTTGGTATACTCCGCCCGAGGTTTGGATGCAGGTGGAGTACGGTTGGGTTGGTTTTGACTTAAAAACCAACCAGGCCCCTGGGACGAAAAAGCCAATAACTCTCAGATCGGGCGTCCAATTGACGCGCTGTCTACGACGTTGAGTTTCGGTAGTGACCACTACGGTACTTTTTGGGATACATCAACTCCTAACTACATGTCAGTTGATTCATCGACCTCTTGGCTCATGGAGCGGACCCTCCCGAATGAGCTTGTTGTGTGCGGGAACCCTAGAGTTGGCTGCATCTGCGACGACAATGAAGACAGTACGAGAATCCTCCGTGGGTTCGGTAGTGACCACTACGGTACTTTTTGGGATAAATCAACTCCAAACTACATGTTAGTTGATGCATCGACCTCCTGGATCGTGGAGTGGACCCTCCCGGAACGAGCATGCTGTGTGCGGAAACCCTAGAGCCGGTTGAGACTTGACGACTACTGATCGAACGACTCGGTGTGTTATGGATAGCCCAGTGGGAAGCGCTTGGTTGTAGCAGCAGACCCATGGAGGAGGAGCGCTTGGTTGTAGCGGCAGACCCATGGTACTCAACAGAAGGAGTACCTCTGGAGGCTATGAGGGGGAGCGCTTGGTTGTAGCGGCAGACCCACGACGGAGGAGCGCTTGGTTGTAGTGGCAGGCCTACGACGGAGGAGCGCTTGGTTGTAGCAGCACGGGGGAGCGCTTGGTTGTAGCAGCAGACCCACGGCAGAGGAGTGCTTGGTTGTAGAAGCAGACCTGTGGTACTCAACAGAAGGAGTACCTCTAGAGGCTATGAGGGGGAGCGCTTGGTTGTAGCGGCAGACCCATGGTGGGAAGCTCTTGGTTGTAGAAGCAGGCCCACAGTACTCGATAGGTGGAGTACTACAACAGTCCAAGGTTAGAGGTAAGCGCTTGGTTGTAGCGGCATACCCACTGTACTTGATGGAGAAGGATTTTCCCAATAGCTATGGTTTCAACTTCATGATCGATCCTATGTGGGTCATTGCGGGGGTTAGTACCTACCGATCCTTTGTGGGTCTGACGTCTTAGATGAATCAGTGGATACATCTGATCATCTCTATCGTCTTACGAAGTAGTATACCTGTGTGAGCTGAATCCTATTTTGTTTTCCTATGTGGATTGTGTTGTGCTATCTTGTGTGGATTTACGTTTTGCTTTCCTGTGTGTACTGGGTTGTACTTGGGCTCGGATGTTGGAGCCGAACGAGAATTGATGACTTAGGTATATGTATGGGCATATACCTAAGAAGTGTCGGATGTTACTTCGTGATTGTATCATTCCTTTGTGGATTATCCTTTGTGGATTCTGGGAGACCTTTGGGGGTCTCGGGGTCCCTACTGAGTAGCTTATACTCACCCCTACACGGGCTATTCCCGCACTACGTTGTGTTGGTTGCAGACGACGGACAGCGCTGATCATGGTTGAGGCTTGCGGAGCAGGACAGAACCTGGAGGCGGACCACTGGGCGGGACGTACTCGGAGCGGTCGGCTGGACCCGAGGAGCAGTGGAGGCTATCTGTACCCACCCTTCTGGTGGGATTTCAAGTGGACAGCTCGACGTTGCGGCTTCACTTTTCAGCTGTTGTTTTCCCTTTCCAGTTTTACTTTACTTTCAGTTTGGGTTTGTATACTGGCCCACTTACTTTTCTGCACTTACTGTTGTACTCGGTTTTTACTTAGTGTTTACTTCTGCTTGCTTGCTCTGTGGTGTTTGTGGTTTACTTTACAAAGGCAATGCCTTCCTTTTTTACTGGGATTTACGCCTTGGTGCTAGTCGCCAGCCCCTGGTCTATGGAAGGCGGGCTTGGGGTAGTCACGGCACAGGCCCCGAGGATGGGTCATGACACAAAAAAATAGGGTATTTCATGAATGAAACTAAAATATTAATGTGGTGCAAGAAGGGTCTTAGGAAAATACAAAGGTAATCATAAATAAATAAAAATTTAAATAACCATCTTAAATATGCATCATGGGGTGATTCCTAAGGTTTTTTTAGGTCTATGATATCTAGGATCCTCACACTCTCAGTGATAAAACCAACAAAACCAAGTGTGCACACGCACCCCTAAGGTGATTAATCTCAAGGCCTAGGGAAAAGAGGTTACCTCGGCAATTGAATCCATATCACATCATGTCAATGTTTTATTAGTGGTATCAATACAATTCTAGGGTGGATAAACATGTCTAGATATACTTGTACAAGGATACCCACTTAAATTCTTGGGTTCCCATGATGTGAGCTAAGTGGAGGTGAGGTAGCATAAATCAAGTATCAATCAAGGAACAACACATAGTAATCACACAACATCACCCCACCTCCTCACACCACCAATGTGAAGCCCCGCTCAAAGAATCAACCAATAACATCAATCACATGAACCAAAACCATGAATGTTGTAATTAATCTTGGAATTCAATTGGGTCATTATAGCATCTCGCCTTTTTATAACATAACTTTTCATTACATTTTACAAAACCGAGGATCTTTAAGGTTTTGTGTCTTGGAAACCAGGAACTTAAAACATGAAAACATAAAACATTCTTCTTAAACACTTGAAAGGCTTCTCCTCATGTTCACCCTAGGTTCATTACTGCATCTCATAACTTGGGGACATACATCAAAAGAAAGGGTGAGCAGAAGGCCCAGTAAGGGAAACAAGGGGAAACATTTAACATGTGAACTTGGGATACATCAACAATGTCGTGAAAAAGAACTTTAAGTCATGAGAAATAAATAGTGAGGCATATCATAATAAAAATAAAATTTTTCATAACTTGAATATGTGGATACCACATTTAATATTGACAATAATTCCGTTTCACCAAGGTCCATCCCCAATGTGTCATTAAAAATTACCAAGGTTATTCACCAAGGTATCAGTCTAAAAGGTCATCTCTAGAGATTAAGTATTTACCCAATGCATTAGAGCACTATCAGGGCGCACCATTGACATGTATTTATTATCATGTGAGCCACATATATCATCATCAATCATTTCATAAACAACCCATATAGCATAAAAGAAATGGGTTTCATTTCATAATCATAACGTTTTAAAAACTGCTTTAAATACATGATCTTTATGTCACTTTAAACCCACGAAAAGGGAAAGTGGGTCTCATGTATATAAATACAAGAATTTAAAATAGAAAATTTTGGTATATATGTGAATAAACCTTTATAAGAAAGATCTTTGAGTATTCACTTAATAAAATAAATGAATTTTAGAATAAGAGAGAGACATTTTGAGACGGAAATTCTGCAGCATAACGACTATGTTACGAGGTTTTAGAAAACATTGAAAAGAGAGGGGACATGGGTCGCCCACTCATAAATGATCCATAAAAAAGTAGGGGGACATAATATAAGGGATTTAAGAACATGGTAATGAAATTTTAAAGATATACCATATGAAATGAATAACATGAAAGGAAGAAAAAAATAAGATTTCTCTTATGAAAATTCGGCAGCCTAACGGCGTCACTTAAAAAAATGAATTGATGAGATCAAATAGGGTCTCTCATCATATGAACATAAAATATTAGTATGATAGATATATAGATAATACCCCAAAATAATAAAAAGGAACTTGGAAGACTTTAAATGAAAGTATAACTTTGAAAAAATTAGAAAGGTGATAGAATCCCTTAAAAATTTGGCAGCCTAACGGCATCATTTAAACTTCAACAAAAATGAATTGACGAGATCAAATAGAGTCTCTCATAATATGAAAATAAAAGATCAGTATGATAGATATAGAGACCATACCCCAACATAATAAAAAAGGAACTTGAAATACTTGATATGAAATTAGATCTTTGAAAAATGAGAAAGGTGAACAAATCCCTTAAAAATTCGGCGGCCTAACAGCGTCACTTAAACTTCAAAAAAAATGAATTGACGAGATAAAATAGGGTCTCTAATCATATGAACATAAAATATCAGTATGATAGATATAGAGATAATACCCCAACATAATAATAAAAAAGTAACTTGAAATACTTGACATGAAAGTAGATCTTTGAAAAATGAGAAAGGTGAACGAATCCCTTAAAAATTCGGCAGCCTAACGGCGTCACTTAAACTTCAACAAAAATGAATTGAAGAGATCAAATAGGGTCTCCCATCATATGAACATAAAAGATCAGTATGATATATATAGAGATAATACCCCAACATAATAAAAAATGAACTTTAAATACTTGACATGAAAGTAGATCTTTGAAAAATGAGAAAGGTGAACGAATCCCTTAAAAATTCGGCAGCCTAACGGCGTCACTTAAACTTCAACAAAAATGAATTGACGAGATCAAATAGGGTATATCATAATATGAACATAAAAGATCAGTATGATAGATATAGAGATAATACCCCAACATAATAAAAAAGTAACTTGAAATACTTGACATGAAAGTAGATCTTTGAAAAATGAGAAAGGTGAACGAAACCCTTAAAAAATCGGCAGCCTAACGGCGTCACTTAAACTTCAACAAAAATGAATTGAAGAGATCAAATAGGGTCTCTCATCATATGAACATAAAAGATCAGTATGATAGATATATATATATCATACCCCAACATGATAAAAAAGGAACTTGAAATACTTGACATGAAATTAGATCTTTGAAAAATGAGAAAGGTGAATGAATCCCTAAAAAATTCGGCAGCCTAACGGTGTCACTTAAACTTCAACAAAAATGAATTGATGAGATAAAATAGGGTATCTAATCATATGAGAATAAAATGTTAGTAAGATGAATATAAAATAACATCCTCCAACATAAGAACATGGAGCATAAAAGAAATGACATAAAAGAGATTACTTGAAAAGAAAGAGAGAGGTCGGATCCCTTACCTTAAAACGTAACTCTTAAAACTCAAAGGTTGGGACCTTGAGGACTTGGGGGCACCTTGGGAGGACTCCTTGGGAGGTAATGAGACCATAGATTCGTTGGGGGAGAGTTGAGAGTCGAATGGATGATATAATGTCTTGGTATTTATAGGGAAAGTGAGGGGACAAGGCATTAATGGCCAAGGGACACCTCATTGGTGGTTTTGGCAAAACCATGGGCTTTCCCATGGTATTTGCCCATGTTATTGGCCACTTGGGACACCTCATACCTTATCTTACTATTCATAAGTCGACAATATTGGTTACATACTTAATACATCATTTAATGATGTCATTAAACACCCGTAACATAAAAACAGTATTTTCACTATTCATCGAAAATTCAACTTTCTCAGAAAAATCCCAAAATTTCACCTTAACCAAATATTGATGCTCTGATTTCAAAAATGAACTCCATTTTATAAAAATATTTTTCTAAATATTTTTAATTTAATTTTTAAATAAATACACTATTCACTGAAAATTCATTTTTTTCAGAAAAATCTCCAAAAATTACCTTAACATAATATCGATGCTCTGAGTTCAAAAATGAAATCCGTTTTATAAAAATAATTTTCTAAATATTTTTAATAAAATTTTTAATTAAAAAACACTATTCACCTGAAAAAACTAATACTTGACTAATAATTTATGAAACCGTTATTTAACCATTTTATTGAATCACATTACTTAATCAAGGTTCCTAGATTATATTAATGCTTTATTTAAGTGAGATTACTAATCTATTTGGTCACATTACTAATCCTAAGCATAAAATCACTATTCATAATTTACTACTCATCAAAAATCAAGTTGATCTTATTAGAATCTAAATTTCATACTGAACATAATTGTAGAATACCATTTTTTTGAAAATCATTACACATTTTTAATTATTTAAGGTTTAAATAAACATTTTTAAAATATCCTTTTTCTAAAATTCATCAAAAATATGCATACTATATTTATCCGGTCATTTGAAAATTCATAAAATTCATCATAAGAAGAAATCCCAATTTTTATTTAAAACAAAGGATTACACAAGGCAGTTACGGTCTCCTTACATAGCCCCTTATCACACCAGCATAGGACCTAAGTGTAAGGTGTGCTAAGGTGAGAGAATCTGAGGGAGGCTCGACCAACTTCGCACGAGTAGTAATTTCTATTAGTTTGAACTTCTCGCGAAGTCGATTCTGTTCTAGCTTCACACAATGAAGTTCGTCTTGGGTTTGGTACAGAGCAAAGCCCAGTGGTGCTACCTCCTTCCCCATTTCTGTTAGATGGGCTTCGATCGGTCCAAGACTACTGGGTGAGGCCATCAAATCTTCTTTCTATATTAATTAACCAAGATCACTTGTATTTAGAGACAATGATCGCAACATTTAGTTTCCAAAGGTCATACTGACTAATGGTCATATAATAGTCAAAACCCAACAGTCTCATTTTAATTATACTCATTTTATCAAATGAAACATTTTTGTTGAGTATAAAAATAAAATAACACACAAAATTAGGAAACAAGATTTATTTGAAATTTCGGGTCATTACAGTCATGATTCATTTTAAAATAAATCATAGAAGTTTCCAATTGGACCTTATCTTTCATGAACCAAGACAGGATGCCATTCAACCCGACACCCGACCCGGTCTGAGAAAAGGCCCGAGAGGTGTTCCCAATCCTCCCGGGATAGAAACTATCACCAAGAATCAAAGATGATCTAAAGGGGAATGATTTATTCCCAAAAAACTAGGATCAAATAAACAAGTAGATCATGTAGCACAACAAATACAACTGATAACAATAAATACACAACCTAATAAAAATACAATAGCTGTTGAACATAACAAAAAATGAGTGCAACACTAAAACCAAACCACATTAACATGATCTCCATGTGACCTCTTGGTCACCACCAACCACAAGACCAACCTACTCCAAAGGAACAACCAAAATAGGAACCTAAACCTAAAAAACGGATTGGGTCTACCAACACCGAGTGGCATAAGTAGAGTGTGAGCATAAAACAACTCAGTAGGAAATCACCACAGATTCCATGCATTTCCTTTAACAAAATAGTCCATAAAACTGGTTTGAAATGCATTAAAATAATATTATTTTAATAACATTAAAGAACCAACCATAGTTTTCCCAAAAATTCAATTTTTAAAACACACACATCTTCCTTTTTAAACTAGTTTTACATTTACAAAATCTAGTTTAAAACCAAAACCCAATATCAGATCCATACCAAAAGATCAAACATGTTTTGATGAAAGTAAAGGAGACAAATCAAGTAGGAAAAAATAGCAAGGCTAATATCCAACATGCAGTAGAAGTAACCAGAATATACAGATATTCAATCATGAGCATTTCCTAAACATATCTAAAATCAATCTTTGGATATACTCAATTCATAATCACCTGTCATTGTACGGAGTAGCTCCACAGTCAATAACCAACTATCCATTTTAAATATTCCAATCCAGTATCACATCCCACCTAGACTCATCAAATCTCGGGGGGTACCAACTCGTCTAATCGAGGTCGACAAGAGACCTTCACTCAATCCTCTATATGATTCCCAAGAATCCCATGATAGTAATACATAGAGAATGGGGAGGTCCTCACACGCATGGCTCAAACTAAAACCCACATCCAACATGTTTCCTTATCCCAAACACCAACAACACCTATGAAATGAGACTCACCTTAGAGGATCCACCATAGAGGTATTCCTCTCACATCGAACCATGAAGAAGTTCCAAACAGGCCTTTAGATCACATAACTTGCAAATCATTTTCCAAACCATTATAAAATACCAATAGTGCCTTCACATTATGTCACATCAAAACCAACTTTCTCAAAACAACAAAAATACCCCAATGGCCTTTAAAATTTCAAATCCAAATACATTTTGAAAATAATGTTCCCAAACCAAGGTGAAAACATACAACAAAACAAAAATTTCCAAATGGTCCTTTACACCATTTAGTTTCTAAAATACACCTCAAAGTTCCAAAATAGACCAAGCCTTAGAGAACACATTTAGAATTAAATTAACTCAAAGCACCAAGTCACCATTTATAAGTTAAGAAACTATTTTGAAAACAATATTAGCTTGAAAGAACCATTTGATATGAAGAATAAGAGAAAATAAAGAGGAAAATGGGAGACAAGCTTTTGAAAAACCATGGTTCAGGGAAACATCATTATGAAGGGACATTATCATTTGTTTCCCATCCATATGTGCACCCTGTTCACATACGGATGTTACGACATCCAATGAAACTCTTAAAGTATCCATGAAATCACCCACTTTCTCTACTACCAACACAATAAGCTACACATAAGTGTCACACCTTAAAATTCATCAATTCCCACATACAACACCCAATTCACAACCCAACCACAATACCAAAACATAATCAAGTAAAAACTCCGCCAAAATAACCCAATTTAACTTTAAAATATCAATTGAAATTTTATCAAATATCTTTTGTGAATATATATATAAACATAATTAAATAATTCCTTTGAAAACCACTTCCACCAATTTTTTCCAACACAAAAACACCATACTAAACAAAACAAACATATCAAAAGCATGTGAAACACATTTATAAATTATTTAGAAGCACACAAGTATAAAATGGAATGTTCCATAAATAAAATGGATAGAAACACCTACATCAAGTGGAATAATCAAGTCACTTTCGACAAAATCCACCGAAAAGGAACTCCTACCACAGTTCACAACCCTAAGAAAGAAAAAACCCCAATTTTGCACCACCCTAGGTATAAAAATTGACCAAACATGTCCACTATGGTTATAAGAGAAAGGGAAAATGGAAGAAAACTAAATTAAAAAGAGATAGGAGCCCTAACCTTTCAATCTGGGTTAAGAATCACTAAGAAACCACCATGAAATCCACTTAGAGGGGATTTAAAGATCTAAAAAGTTCCATAGGAGGTGTCTAGGTTAGGTTAATTTGAGTGGGGTTTCCAAGGGATGAAACCCCACTTAAAAAGAAGGATAAATTCCAAAATACCCTTGTTTGGGTGGGTTGCATAGTTAGCTTACATGATTAATCAAACTGTTCTAGAACCATGAAATTCCCCACTATCAAGAGTTTCACGGGATGAACACTTATGTTGCACACATAGTTTAACTATGCGTCTTAACCATGCGACCTATTTACACTTAGTCTACATGGTTAAACTAATTGTGTACCTTAATTGTGTGACCTATAAAAGGTCCCCAAAATTCACCTTTTTCACCCCAAAACTCCTCTAACTCAAGGGGATAAACCATCCAACAAACACACCCCATAGAGAAGTGACTCTAGGGGTGTCAAAAACTTCCCACCATTCCATTTTATTCCCATACCTTTCACACTAACCATGAATAAGGATAAAACCACCCAAAACCTCTAAAACTCAAATAAATACTCACTGTAACCTTAACCCAAACCTTAAAAAATATCAAGAATTTAAAAGAAAATTAAAATAAATGAAATAAATGAAAATTGAGGTTTTGGTGTGACAATTTTCCCCACCACAAGAACTTTCTTCCCCCATAAATTCACCAAGATGAATGAGAACCAAAACTTAAACTCAAAACCAAATAAGGCCAAATGGAACCATGAACTCCAGGGTGACCCTTTACTCCACAAGTCAAACCTAACTAGTTATAGGTAAAACCACAACCAAGTGGAACTATGGGGAGAATAGAAAGGTTCTCCCCACCAAAAATGTCAACCCACTCTACAGCACTGAGAAGAAAACTCCCAACATGAACCAAAGACCACCAACATATAGGAAACCCATATAGGGTGCTCAAAACAAATAGGGAACCCAATCATGATCTGTCATATCCTAAAGACACACACATATCCAAATTGAGAAAAATCAGATACCAATACAAATGCTTGAGCCATAACACAATTCATTATTTCCATAAGATTCACACGTCTTCATTACCGGCACAACATGAAACCAAAACTGATCCACAAAGATAACCATTTAAAACCCCATATCCATAAAACATAACCACCGAATTACAAAGAAAAAAACACCATGGACTTTACAATAAATAAAAATTACAAAAAACAAGAGAACTATAATAGAGGACTTAAACCTTTCCATTCCGAAATCAGAGACAAAAAAAGATAGACCACAACCCCACATCCAATGATTCTTAACTACATGAAAACTTCATTATGGGGCCTATGGATGGAGCCCTAATGACTAAATAATCCACTACCCCACAGTTAGGTGTTAACATCCTTAGATCAAGACTTCCTCTTCTAACCATGATTTTTACAAAATTTCTCTATATGACCTAAATATCCACATCAATGACAAGCCTTCAAAGGATTATGACAAGGCAGCTTCAAATGACTAAACTTGACACACTGAAAACACACAAATGACTAGTAAAACGAGCGAGAAGCTGGAGCCGATAAAGGATTATCCTTAGGAATTGCTTCCTTTGGAACACACCTCTCTTAGAATGGGTAACCTTCACAAGTGTCAAGAGATGCTAGATTTCCTACTGCTTATGCTCTGAAAACCAACTCAGATAAGAATGCTTTATCCACTCACTTTTCAAATTGAAATTCACTGGAAAATATGACTTTTTATTTGATCTATAGATAAAGAACCCAAATGAAAATAGGATCTTTCAACTGATCCTGCCATTCTGCCTCTGGAGAAAAGGAAACCACCTCCTTGAAGTGGCTAACATAGGCCTTCATTGTTTTCTAACCTTACTAAACATTCATGAGCTCTTCTACCTTCCTCATCTTCACCTCCTCAAGTAAAAATAATCAGATGAAAGTAGTTTTAAAAGCTTCCCAATACATCCCAACTTGTAATGATGTGGGGATGATCACCTTCAACTAATAAAAAATCGATCCTTCAAACAAACCCAAGATAGCTTGAACCCTCACTGCTTTGGGATTTCCCAACTACTTGAAGATGTATTTGAATTTATCAAGACACTCTTCAACCTCTAATGGACCTCAGTCGCCATTAAATATAGGAAAAAACCAAGATGAACTTGACTCTTCCACACCACTCAGATTCTAGGTGGGGTCAACAACTGGAAGAGACTCGCTAGAAACCTCTAGGACCTTTCTAGGTGGCATACTCTGAGAAAAATTAAAACACAGGAAAAAAAAATTAACATCAACCAAAACTAAAATACAATCAAACATCAACCAAAAAAAGAACCCCAAGCCAAAACAACAGGCTTATAAGCCAAACATCACGAACAGAACCAAAATACTATTTTTAAAACCCACCATTTCATCCCAATTCCAAAACCACTATGAATCCCAAGCCACCTTTGAAATACCCAAAACCCATTTTCGGATCCAATTTCAAACACAAAACCCCACATTTAAAATAAAACATATTCTGAAATCATTTTTCCTTTGAAAACCTCTTTTCCCAAAAACCATTTTTCATTTCAAAATAAACCCAAAACAATCAAAGGCAAACCAACACACAAATCACACAGAAATAGCTGGAATATGGAACTAGTGGCCATGAAAGACTCTGCCACATGGTTTAGTGGACCATGTCCTAAGTAAGCACCAATCACTAGGATTATCTTGAACCATTCACTCAGGACCTGCATGGTTCACTACTCAACATAATCCCATCATGAAAAACCGGTCCACCTCTATTTTCATTCTCTTTCCAATCACCCAAAACCAAAAGAAAGACACAAAACTCGGACTACCCCTGGAAATTTGAGGATCAGAATGAGAAAGAGTTTGGGATTCTCTTCCCACACCTACCTCACGAGTCCCGAAAGTCCTGATCTCCAATCTACATAACACCCCAAATAAAAAAGGGTTGCTCTGATACCATTTTTTTCATGGACCAAGTCAGGATGTCATTCAACTCAAAACCCAACCTGGTCTAAGACAAGGCTCGAGAGGCATTCCCAATCCTCCAGGGCTAGTGAATAGCATCTATCAACAAAGATTATCCAAAGGGGAATGATTTTTTCCAAATAAATAGGATCAAATAACCAAATAGATCATGCATCACAACCAATACAACTGATAACAATAAATACAATACCCTTACCAGATAGAATAGCTGTTGAACATAACAAAACTGAATACAACACTAAAATCAAACCATGCTAACACGATATCCATGCAACCTCTTGGTCTACACCAACCATAAGACTAACCTAGTCCAAAGTCACAACCAAACTAGGAACCTAATCCTTCAAAATAGATTGGGTCTACCGACATCGAGTGGTACAAATAGGGTGTGAGAATAAAATAGCTCAGTAGACAATCACCACAAAGTCCATGAATTTCCTTTATTGAAAAATTCCATAAACACTAATTTAAAATACATTAAGATAATAGGATTTTAATCACTTTAAAGAACCAAACATAGTTTTTCCAAAAATTCCCTTTTTAAAACAACAAACACACAACTTCCTTTTTTAAACCAATTTTACATTTCCAAATTCTAGTTCAAAACTAAAACCCAATTGTAGATCCATACCAAAAGACCAAACACATTGTGCTAAAATTAAGGGAGAAAAATCAAGCAGGAATACACTAGAAGGGATAATATCCAACATGCAGCATAAGTAACCAGAACATACAGATAGTGAATGATGGGAATTTCTTAAACATCTCTAGAATAAATCCCACGACATACTCAGTTCAGACTCACCTATTGGCATATGGTGAAACTTCATAGTCAATAACCAATTAGTCGCTCTAAACTATCCAATCTGGTGGCATGTCCAAGCTGGCTTCATCAAATCTAGAAGGTACCAACCAGTCTAATCGGGGTCAATAAGAAACCATCACTTGACCCTCTAGATAATGCCTAAAAATATCATGATAGTAACACACAGTGAATGGGTAGGTCCTCATGTGTGTGGCCCAAACTAAAACCCACATCCACCGTGTATCCCTAGCCCAAACACCGACAACCCCTATGCAATGATACTCACCTCGGAGGATCAACCATAGAGGTTCCCATATCTCATCAATCCCTGTAGAAGTTACAAACAGGCCTTCACATCACATAACTTTCAAATCATTTTCCAAACCACTATAAAATACCAACCAGACCTTCACATCACATCACATCAAAACCAACTTTCTCAAAACAACACAAAGCACCCACTAGGACTTTAACATCTCAAATCAAACTCATTTTATAAAAGAACATTCCCAATCCAAGGTGAAAACATACAACAACATGAAAATTTTCAAATGATCCTTTACACCATTTAGTTTCCAAAACTCACATAAAAGTTACAAATGGTCCAAGCCTTAGAGAACATGTTTGAAACCACATTTAAATTCACTGAAAGCACCAAGTCACCATTTAGAATTCAAGGAACTATTTTGAAAACAATAGTAGCTTGAAGAACCATTTGGGATGAGTAAGAAGAGAAAATAAAGAGGAAAATAGGAGAGCATCTTTTGAAAAACCATGGTTCAAGCTGAGTCGGTTCATCACATGACCTCAAATGCACCTCCCCATACACCATAGGTTTCCGACTAGAAGTGAGGGTCTATATTAGTAATGTAGGGAGACTATACCCTATTTTTTAGAGTAATACATAGTATTAACATATAAAATATTAAATATAACATGAACTAGTCAATGAAAAAACATAAATAACCATTTCCCAACTGGGTACAAACCACAACCAACAGTAAATATGCCATGTCATGCTACAATGCTAGGTGAAAAAAACCTAAAATAAGACAAATAGTAGAAATACCAAAATGGTTCAAACTCTATGTTTGGACCATCATCCATGCATGTCCCATGTCTAACTCAACTCCTTAGCATAGGGTCATTGCCCTTATCCTGACCTGCAAGCATAAAATTTTCTCAGGTACCCGACGACGGCTAGAGAAGGGTGTGAGTACAACTCCAATAGGGCACCACCAACGATGTCTACAAAATATCTAGTCTAACATATAGTGAAAGGAATTATGAAATAAATGAAAAGTATATAATAAATATCTCAGGAAACTCGTTAAAAATATTTATTTATCTATTACTATCCGTAGTACCAAATTCATTATGTGCATCTTCTTCGTTATTTAGTTCACTATCATCATGTAATCAATGGGTTAGGTAATAAAATCATTCACACAGGGTTAATGGAATTTATCATTATACATAGGGGAATAAGTCAAATCTCTATCTCACTATGGATAACACATCACAACATCACAATATCCTCACCTCGAAGCCTCAGTCCAGGTGGAATGAAACCATTAGGGGAGTAGAGCTCTTTCCTCTTCCCTAACCCATGCATTGTGGGTGGAGTTAGAGCATCAGTCCAACTCGACCAGTGGGAGGAGCCCCAGTCCTTTATCCCACACCTCAATCTATGTGCACATGCTTATCCATCCATTTACCAAACAAACCATATCACAAACAAACACAACCAATACATATAACAATCATACCATAATAGAAAAAAAACATAACCAATATTAATGAAAATAATAATCCACCACCATCAACATGGGAATTAATACTATGACATAACCCATTAATACATTTTCCATTCACATTTCAAATCCCATTTGACCCAATTCCCATTCTCGTGACTTAACCCATTAAGTGTGGTCATCGATTTCCATACCTTAACCAACATTCAAAAATTACCATGTATTAACCCAATTAGACCATTTATCATTTCACTAGCATTCCCCAATTATACATTTCAAGTACAGTTCTTATATCACTTAGTGCAACCACTTTATCACATTCAACCCATTAGGTGTACCTCATAATTCCCATGTATTTACCCATTCTGCATATTCATAAATTCCCTTATGCAAAACATTCACATGTTCTTCAATTAACAAGAAATTTCCAATTTAACACATTCATCATTTCATATATACTAATTCTTGTGGGAAACTGAATATAATTCATAATCCTTTTGACACAATCTTCTTTAACCCAATTAACACATTACCAAGCTATTCCAAACAACCCCTTAAGCCATTACCAACCTAGGCATAACTATCAACATTAAATTTCAAATTCAACTAAACATATTAGCATGTTAAAAAAGGTCTCTACATTATCACACGTCAATTTCACACTTAAATTTACCAATTCCTAAGTCCGATAAGGTCGGCACACCATATGGGTGACCCTAAAATGTTCGATTTATCCTCGACACATACCGTAGCAATCATGAGGGATTCCAGTAATCATTTAGAAACCCAATTTACTAAATCATACTCAAGTTTACAAATATACAATAAGAGTAAGGAAATATCTCAACACACATGCACAAATCTAAAACAAAACTATGGGATATAACTTGTAGACCACCTACCTCGATTCTGTTGTCGAATGCACTCTCAAACAATGTCTTAAATCCCAATCCAAACCCCCTTCGATCCTTCAACCTATATATCACTAGAAAAGAAGGGGTTTGAGGGTTTTGTAAGTATATTTCCCAAAATAAAAACCCTAATCTGCAAAGGAGAATGGAGGATAGGATTAGACTTACCCAGATCTTTGATCCACAACTGATGGTGCTCCAAACAGCCAAGAAATGAGGGATATCGATCCTTGGAAGATCTTGGAGGTCTTGGTTAGTCACTAGGGTTGAAAGGGGAAGAAAAGAGGAAAATACCGAGTGAGGTTTTAAAATCCCTGAGTGGAAATTTTGTAAATTTCTCAAATTTACTAGGTTGTATGGTTTACCCGCATAGTTTTCCAAACCGTGCATGAGATACTATCCCAAAATCACCCCTTCACACGATTTCCTAGGAATTCCACATAGTTTCCTTAACTGTTTGATAACTTTGCACAAGCCTCTATCCAAGGTTGCATGGTTACCTGGGATGCTCTGTATGGTTTTCACTAACTGTGCACAAACTGTGCAACATGCCCAGAAAACTCCTTTTTCCTCCTCTTTCATGCCCTGAACCCCCGGAACACCCCTGAGCCTTCTCATAAACTTAGGAAAACACTTATTTAACCAAAAGAATTTAATTAATCTGAAAAATAAATAAACACACACCTTACAAAAATTATGGATCTTACAATCTCCCCACCTTATAACGAATCGTCCTTAAGCCGCTCTTCCCGAGCATCACTGAGCTTCTGTGATAAGAGTTAATGCCACTAGGCATGCCTATCCATTCCCATTTCCCAAGTTTCTCATTGAACATTATAATGCTACTGCTAAAGGTGAACCAAGGCACAATCTTGACATACAAGATTTCCTCACCACAACCCCTAACACGAAGTAGATACTCCTCATGGAGGCATCAACTTCAACCACACCCAACCACTATAACTTTTTAGAGAAAACTTAGTCAATAGTGCCTAAATTACAACACATGGAAACTTTTCACATAGCATTATATCATCATGTAAGAACCAATCATCACCCCATCGTCCCGATCCCCTACACAACTCATGACCTGAATCACATGGTGTCATTTTTCCTCAGTTTTTCAAACCCTAATAGTGACCAAATCAGGTGCACCTAGGGAAAACACATGATCCTTCCAACTAAATTTCCTGAAGGTTCCATTCCATAACTATACATCCAAACAGTGCTAAAACTCTTAGGTACTTGAATGATTAAACCCATGCCAAATCTCTCTACCAGGGCCATCTTACCCAAACGGTGGCCACTCGAGTCCCTCCAACCCGAAACTTTAATCACATCGTCACCCAACCTTTTATCTGCCTTGGTTCTCTCCACCATTTTCAAATACTTGGAACCTCCACTCTCGATGAAAGACCAATAGAATCTCAAATCTGACCTTCACATCATACTTGACGCTCCCACTGAGGTCATTCCCTAACTTTTGGTAGAATCCCTTCATCACAACACTACTTCCCTCTAAACCAACATTAGGCTCTACCGTCTCAAACAACATTCCCAATCACTAGAACCCCTACCATTTATACACTATCTAAATAAGTCTAAGTTCTTACTCAATCACATTTAAAATTTGAAACACACTTCTCCTCCCAAAACATCCACTAAAGTTGATTTTCCACTCTCTACATTCATCCCTTGCTCATAGTCAAGTCGAGTCGAGTTTCCCAGGTTGACTCATCCTGGATTTCTTAGCTTCGCCATTGGCATGACACTACATCCAATGGCCAAGGATGCTTCAAACTCCAAGGTGTTTAAATATCACTGAATGAAACTTACTCAAGTCTGCTTTTGATCTCCATTGGGGTTATAGAACTCAACCTCTCCTATCACAAACTGATTTTACATCTCACTCTTTGAAGACTAAACAAAATGATCTAAAATTCCATTCAAAACAACCCTAATCCCAAAGAAAAATCTTGGATCAATAAACCAACATAGTCAAGGCCCACTTGGCCTTTTTGAGAGACCCAGTGTGCACCTCACAAGGTCTGAACCCACATGGGTCACCGCAACCACAACAACACCCATATCAAATAACACTAAAACCAAGACACTAATTCTTATGTCCATTGTACAACCCATAAGGTTTACTACTTTCACATTAAAAAACATCGCCTTAAGATCGCAAGGCCACTGCCTAACTAAATACACAACGAGGAACACCCAAAGGTTCATGTTTTAGAAAATTCTACTTACCCAAATTCTCAAAATCCCTACAGACTCGGATTCATATCCCCCAAACATTTTCATCAACAAAAATCTCAAAGGAAGTCCAATCGGTATAGACCTCAATAGGAGAAAGCACTACCTCTCATACTTAACCCACTCCACATACACTATTCCAACAGATGTGTTCACATTTCTACTACTACCCTTAACCCTTCTTATAATGAGTCATGGTAAACATGGGGCAAGCCAAATTTCTTACTCACAAACCATTCATCAAACATCCCTTTAAATCATTTCCTCCTTTACACATGAATATTTTCTATTAAGCACATTTCTCATCTCAAAACTTGTTATAACCATCATTTTAACTCATTTATAGTTTTCATTGGGAAAAATCATTAAATATTTCACGGCTACTTAATAAAATATTTCTCTTTTAGACACCATTCAATCTTTACAATTTATCACAACCCAAAATTTCTAAATCTTCATAACATTTCTTTATAAACAATATTCATTAATTATCCACTTAATTATTTTCATTTACCCACTTTCATTACCATTATTAGGCACCATTTTATTCAAATTTTCCAAAGAGGTAAAATTCATTCTACTCTCTATGCCCCACACACCCATCACGTGTGTGCCTATCATGATGTATTCCACCTATATCCTTAGGTTCCTAAAATTATGCATGAATGCACAACCTCATGCCATTATGGCCATGAGACAAATATCATAAATTAGTCAAATCACCTGACATGTGCATCACCCAATGGTGAAATATCATTCAAATGTAACAACACACATCAAGAACAACAATTCCCACCTTGGGTGACTTGGGTTTTCCCTCATACATGGGTTGGCTACTCCCAAACACGAGCTCATTACCAAGGCCCAACACTTCCTAGCCTCTAATCTACCATACCCAAATAGTAAGACAAAGGAAAGATAAAGGAAACTCCTCTGATACCAATTTGTAACATCTCTGACCCAGGTGCCACTAAATCGGTGCCCTGATACGGGTCGTCACCTGACCCCAAGTGTGCCTCCTCGTACTCTAGAGGTTGCCAACTAGTACTGAGGGTCTAGATTAGTCACGTGGGGATACTATACCCTCTTGTTCAGATTAATCCATAGTAGTAAACATATAAAATAGTTGAGATAACTTGAACTCATCAGTGAACAAGCATAAATAACCATTTCCAAACTGGGTACAAACCACAACCAACAGTAAATATGCCATGTCATGCTATAATGAGAGGTGAACAAAACCTAAAATAGGAAAAATAGTGTAAATACCAAAAAATTCCTCACTCCAAGTCTGAAACCTCATCCATGCATGTCCCATGTCCAACTCAACTCTCTAGCATAGGGTCATTTCCCTTTTCCTAACCTGTAAGCATGAAATTTTCTCGGCTACCCAACGACGGCCTGAGTAGGGTGTGAGTACAACTTAGTAATCCACCACCAATAGTGTCTATAAAATATCCAATCTAAGAGATAATGCATGAAATTATTAAATAAATGAAAATTAGATAATATAAATCTTGGGAAACTTGTTAACAATCTTTATTTAGCTATTGCTATCAATAGTACCAAATTCATTATGTGCATATTCTTCATTATTTTGTTCACTGTCATCATATAATCAATGGGTTAGGCAATCGCATCATTCACACAAGGTTAATTGAATTTATCATTCTACATAGGGGAGTAAGTCATTTACATATCTCACTAGGGATAACACATCACAACATTACAATATCCTCACCTCAAAGCCTCGATCCGGGTGGAATGCAACCATTAGGGGAATGGAGCTTCATCCCATTCCCAAACCCATGTATTATGTGTGGAGTTAGAGAATCAGTACAACTCGACCCGTGGGAGGAGCCTCAGTCCTTTATCCCACACCTCAATCCATGTGCACATGCTTATCCATTCATTTACCAAACAAACCATATCACAACCAAACAGAACCAATATATATAACAATCATACCATAACAGAACAAACATAACCAATATCAATGGAAATAACAACCCACCACCATCAACATGGTAATTAATACTATTCCATAACCCATTAATACATTTTTCATTCACATTTCAAATCCCATTTGACCCAATTCCCATTCCCGTGTCTTAACCCATTAATTATGTTCATCAATTTCCACACCTTAACCAACATTCAACAATTACCATGTATTAACCCAATTAGATTGTTTATTATTTCACAAACATTTCTCACTTATACATTTCAAGTATAACTCTTATATCACTTAGCGCAACCACTTTATCACATTCAACCCATTAGGTGTACCTCATAATTTTCACGAACCAAACCGGGTCACCATCCGACTCGGAGCCCGAATCGGTCCGCGGCAAGGCTCGAGGGGTGTTCTCAATCCCCACGGGCTGGAAAAAGTTCCAAAGTATCAAATATAGTATATGGGAATGATTTACCTAAAATAGTAAACACAAAACAACTAACACGATAAATAAACTAAAACTAAAAACAGACAACCATAAAGGCCCTTAATGCATTTCATATTTAAAGGTTTATAACTAGATCCAACAATCCAAAAGAAATGAAAAAAAAGGAAAACTAAAACTCTAAGTCAAACCTCCAAGAAACAAGAGAAGCCACATAACCAAGATAGAAACACCAACCTGCATGAGAAGGCCATCAAAAACTAGAACCACCATCGCTAGGAACGATGCCTCAACCTGGAATACACAAAGACAAGGTCTACATACACCCAAAGGTGAATTTAGGGTGTGATCCAAGAGCCCAATAGGATATCACCCAATAAAATGATTCCATTCCACAATATCAAATAGATGATTTAATATGATTATTTAAAATCTTTCTTTTAAAATACTTTTAAGGAAAACATTTATAGTCTAAAAGTTAAAAAAAAACTTGAATAAAAACCATTTCACAAACACTATTTTAAAGTAGAAGAGGAAAAATTCATAAAGAACACAAACGTACCTAAGTGGTCCTTTGTATGCCGACGGAGGGAACCATCTCATGAATAGTATATCACTGAGGGTAAATCCTCTAAGGTAGCTAGCACGTGTGAGACTCTAGAGACATCGTACCTCAGTGTAAATGTGGTATAGGAACCACAATGATCTACATTCTCATGCACGATCCACTATTTGAGAAACACATCCATAACCTAGTGGTCTCCAATAATCACAAAAGTTTTTTTAGTTTTGTAACGTCAATCCTTCTAGAAGAAACAGGGACGAACCACTTACATATCATCTAGAGTACTAGTCCTAATCCACCCACTTAGGTACACGGGGTTCCCTTTTTGTGCTCAATCAAGTTACACATTCACATAGTGTATCACTTTCACATATCACAAACCAAACAAGACATTACACACACAAAGCCACCACTTTCATAACCAAACCCCATTTTAAAAACACATTCACACTAAATCATTTCACAAACATGACCCATGCCTCTTATTCCATTCAATAGTTCATAAAAAATTCCAAAAATAATTTCCAAAAGCGCCGTAAGGCTTCACACCCGAAGACATACTCAAAATCCCCTTTTTAGACCAAATGCATACCAAAAACCATTTAACACTATAGTTCTCATCACATGCATGACTTGATAAATTATTTAAACAATTTAAAGGACATTTCTAAATAGCACATCAAGGGTTTTCACATAAAAATGTCACTTTAAAATTTAACACATGTTTAACCCTATCAAACACCACTTTCACACATCACATTTAAGTAAATAAATTCAATTAAATAGTTTCTAAAAAACTTCAAATTAGCACACGAGAGTTTACACAAATAACACACTTGATTCCATATAGAAAATTCAATTTAAAACTAAATGAACAACATAACCATACCAAAATATGTTTCCCACTAAAAAAATAGTTTTCAAATCAAATTCAAAGATACACAACAAGTTTAACATGCCAAGGGAACACAATTTTTATTAGAAATCTCATTTTCAACACATTTGCGCATTTGATATACTTTAATAAATCATTATAACAACTGATAAAAACAATTTCAATAAACACCCCAAATGTTTTTACACCCAAAAGTGCACCTGAAACCCCCTTTAAGAATCGATCGCACGTCCTAACCATATAAAAAAATGTTTTAAATCCTCAAAAAAAATTAAATAAATCATTGCATGACTCAGAAAACACCTTAAAATCATTAACACAATTACATAAACCAATTCATATAAAGGCACCAATTTCAAACCAAATGCACATCACATTTTTACTAAAACTACATTCGCACTACACAAACAATTGATTGAACAAAAACTGTATCTATATAAAAACATAACAATTTTCCTTTAAAATATTTATTTTCAATACACATGCATGTCAAAGCCTTTCCAAAACAAGTCTGCACCACCAAAATAAATCATAGAGCATGTGAAAATAAACTAAACAAACAAATTAAATTATCTAAAATTGTTGGGGCATGGAACCACTTACCTCGATGTCCAAAACCCCAAAATAGGTGTGAAATATTCAATATCATGCCAATTGTACCACAAGAAAACCAAATTGGACCCTAAAACAAAGGACCGAACCAAAATTATCAATACCAGACCTTAAACAATTCGAAACCCCAAACTGAAACCCTAAGGAGAGGGGAAACGACTTACCGAAGGGAGGCGTGTGTGCCAGAGGAGACCGGGGTGCCAGAGAAAGTTCACTGGAAGGAGAGAACCACACCAGCCAATGGAAATAGTGCATCCAGGAAGGACCAGCCAAAGGAAGAGGGAGTCCGGCTAGGTTGGTGCACCGCACAAGGAGGAGGTCAGCGGGATTGTTATCGCCAGACGAGGTAGGAAGGGAGGTCGTCAGAGCTGGCTGGCAGGGGGCACGGCATGAGAAGGAGGGAGCTGGGGAGGCCGCTAGCCAGCAATGTGCAGGGAGGGGGCCGGGAAGGCGCGACGCGATGGGAAGGGGGGGTTGGGCGCAACCAGGGGGAGAAACCCTACCTAAACAAAGTAAATAAAAAAATATTGAAAATAATAATAATAAAAGTTATAAAAATCATAATAATAATAATAATATCTAATTAATTGAAATAATAATAATCACAATAATTTTATAATATTTATAACAATATTAATAATAATAATATATCAATAATAGTACTAATAACCCAGCAAAATTTTTAACAATAAAATAAAATAAATGAACCTAATAATAATTATATTCTTAATATCAATAATAGGATTAATAATGTTAATAACAATATTAATATTCTCAACCCTAACATTAATAATAAAATTAAGAATAACTTAATAAAATATTGACAATAATATTATTATTAATAATAATAATAATAACAACTTAATAAAATTTACATTCTTAACACTATTAATAATAAAAAAAATATTAAACAAAATTATCATTATCATTAAAAAAATTCCTTAAATTTTATTACACTTCTTATTTTTATTTTATTTCCATTTTATTATTCATCCTATTTTACTTTATTCTCATTCTTGTATTCACTTCATTTTATTTGTCTGCCTTAAACATCGAGCAGGTTGTGTGGTGAACCGAGTGAAGTCACGTGGTGACCCAGGCAAAGTCGTGTGGCTTTGACCGCGGTGCGCTGAATGCAGTCAAGTACAAATCATGTGTTTTTAAATAAGAACTCAAAAATTTAAGTCAGGATTCAACCCAAACTACCCAATGTTAAGAATATTTATAAACTAAAAAATTTAAAAGCGGAGGGTGTGAAAATTATCCCCACCATAATGCTTTCCGTCCCCAGAAAGACACAACTAAAGCTGAACCCCCATGGAGAAAACGGTACCCCCTTATGGTTCAAAAAGGATCTCCACGACAAACAAGTGAAAAGAGGCAAACGCACCATGCTCAAAAAAAGTGACTTAAATGACAACCTCAAGAAACCCATATCTACTAAGTTTCACCCGCCCTAAAGAGCTAGAACACTACCAGTTGATCAATCAAGGATCTAAATTTTGACACCCACATAATCCAATACTTTAAACTGAAACACTTCAAGCACTACTAAATGAAAATCGCGCCACTTGTCCAAAGTAAACAAGTAGAACCAAACCATTTTTAGGAACAAAACCAAAGGATCGACATGGGGGCCTGAACAAACTCCCCACCATAAGAGATGGTCTAACACCAACATGTTCAAGATGAATCTCAATGAGACCAATGGTGGGTCTCCCCACCATTAGAACCAATGGAAACACACTAACTCAAAGGCTTCTCAGCACTGACCAAACACCCCACCATAAGGGGCAGGGAGGAAAGGGCCCAACTACTGGGGCATCAAAACCGCATCTGAAGAAAAACCAAAATATTCACATCCTTAGATGAGAACTAATCAAAATTGAGACCAATTTACCCAAATAGGCCCCATAAGGACCACTAAAAGAGATTAAATTTGGTGGGACACAACCACCGGAACTTTAAGATAACGGGACGACAATGCCTCCTCATAGCCACAAGAAACCACACGCACCCAAACAGGTCGTTCGGAATGGAACAGCTATAGGAAACAATTTAAACTACCTTCACCTTCAATAACGACGACAGAAATAAGGTCAGTGTCCCATAAACTCTTGGTGTTCTTGACGACACACCATCTTCACTTTGTGGCCTATGGTTAGAGCCCTGATGTTCGAAGCATCTCCTACCTCGTAGTTAGGCATTGAAGACTTCTGAATGGAGCTCCTTCTTTCCTGGTGTTGCAAGAAACCATACTGCAACCGAGACAACACCATCAGACATAACACACCCCAACATCCACTTACTCCCACATAGAACATTCACCAACACAAGAGCTAAAACAATGCATAAACATCACCCCTTGTTACACTAAATGATAACACAACACCACAAATCATCACCAAACATGACCATTGTTGTTGAGAGAAACATTACACTGAGAGAGACTTTAAACTGAATCTTAAAAAACACATGATTCCTGCAAACGACCATAGCAGCCTCATGTGACTGGGTCTTCCACACTAGTGGCCTAACACAACCCCTTTCTTAAATGAAACCAATAAAGTACCAAAGTTCATTTAGAATAGTAGCCTGCACTGACAACTCTAGGCTGCTTCCACCTTTCCCCACTGGAATCTCCTTCACCGCTTCCAAACAGAACCTTCAACTTAACGAGGTCAAACTTCACCCCTAACTATCAAATGAATCAAGGAAACCAAAATTTCATTCAACTCCTCTCGCATCCACCCTCCTGATGTGAGATGATCCACTTGATTAGAAAAAGGAGAGGTGGATTCAATTCTAGGATTCAAGAAGAGAGTCCTTACTTTGATCAACTAGAGGGTCGGCCAATGGTGGATTGTCCACATCCACATGTCAATTAGACATCAACTCTTTATAGGGGCGTACACTAACTGAGAAGGAAGACCAAGGACCCAATCAAACTGATCCCTCGACCAACACATGTCATAGACGAAAACCAAACATGAAAGAGAAACCACCACAAGTTTCTCCAAAAAACTTCTCAAATAAACCACTAACCACCACTTCGAACTAACTCATCGATGAAACAAAAACCTGGAACAATGTCCAAACAATATAGATTTTCAAGACTCAAAACACCCCACTACAAGATTATCAACTTACTTTAGAATCATCCATGTTTTTCAAACCATCAAGTTTATAAATCAAAAAAAATCAATCATAAAAATCCAATCTCATTTCCCAAAAAAAATATTTTAGAAAAATCCACATTTCTAGGACCTCACTGAAAACAGTTCTGAAAGCCCATGTTCTACCACTTTGAAAACCAAGTCATTTCCACTTAAAATCCATATTTTCATAAATTTTCAAACAAAAGTTTTCAAAATGATTTCCAAAACCAAAAGGGACACAAGACAGTGCAAGGGAAAATTAGTGTCAGTGGGTGACTTGGAAATATGGTTGGCAGCCATACGCCAATCACTCCACCATCATAGATAACGTACTAGGGCAATGTCCCCAACTCCACATGGCTTGCCAGGACCTGCGAGCCTGATGATACCATTAACCCTACTACCTTTTCATTTCCCCCAAAAAAGATTAACCATAAGGACAAAAGACTCAGAAAAACCTTAACTTCCCCTGGTAACTCGAGTCTCACCACGAGGTGTGCTGGCCATGCACCTTACTCGTATCCATAACGTTGAGTTCTGACATCCTTAACTCTATTCCACCCTAACTCTTCCTAAAATAACACGACCCAAGAGAGCGAACCACTTTGATACCTTTTTTTCATGAACCAAGTCAGGTTTCCATCCAACCTGATGCCTGACTCAGTCCGCGGCAAGGCCCGAGGGGCGTTCCCAATCCCCACAGGCTAGCACAAGTGCCCGAGTATCAAAGATAGTACGTGGGAACTATTTACCCAAAATAGTAAACACAAAACAACTAACAAGATAAATAAACTATAACTAAAAACAGACAACCAAATAGGCCCTTAACACATTTCATATTAAAAGGATTATAACTTGAGCCAACAATCCAAAAGAAAAAATACCAAGTAGAACTAAAACTTTAACTCAAACTTCTAAGTAACACTAAAAGCCACAAACCCAAGATGTCAACAATAACATGCACGAGAAGACCATCAACAACCCAAACCAACATCGCTAGGCATGATGCCTCAACCTGGAATACACAAAGACAAGGTCTACATACACCCAAAGGTGTATGTCAGGTATGAGCCAAGATCCCATTAGGATACCACCCAATAAAAAGATTTCATGCCACAACATCAAAGAGATGATTTAATATGCTTATGTAAAATGTTTCTTTTAAAACGGTTTTAAGGAAAACATTTACAAGCTAAAAGTTAAAAAAACACTTAATGAAAAACCATTTCACAAACACTATTTTAAAGTATAAGAGGAAAAACATCATAAAGAACACCCACGCACCAAAATGGTCCTCTGTATTCTGACGGAGGGAACCATGTCATGAATAGTAGAGCACTACAGGTAAATCCCCTAAGGTAGCTAGCACGCGTGGGATGCTAGATACATTGTACCTTGGGGTAAATGTGGCATAATAACCACAACGATCTATGTTCTTGTGCATGATCCACTGGTAGGGAAACACATCCATAACCTAGTGGTCTCCAAACATCAAAAAAGTTTAGTTAGTTTTGTAATGTCAAAACTTCTAAACGAAACTGGGATGAACCACTTACATATCATCTATTGTACTAGTCCTAATCCCCCCACCTAGGTACCCAGGGTTCCCTTTTTGTGCTCAATCAAGTTCCACATTCACATAGTGTATCACTTTCACATATCATAAACCAAACAAGACATTACACACACAAAGCTGCCACTTACATACCCAAACCCCATTTTAAAAACACATGCACACTAAATCATTTCACAAAACATGCCTAGAACCTCTTATGTCATTCAACAGTTCATAAAAAAATCCAAAAAAAATTCTGAAAGCAACACAAGGTGTTACACCCGAAGACATACTCAAAATCCCCTTTTTAGACCAAACGCACACCAAAAACCATTTCACACCCTAGTTTGTATCACATGCATGACTTGATAAATTATTTAAACAATTTAAAGGACATTTCTAAATATAACATCAAGGTTTTTCACATAAAAATGTCACTTTAAAATTTAACACATGTTTAACCCTGTCAAACACCACTTTCACACGTCACATTTAAGTAAATAAATCGAATTAAATAGTTTCTAAAACTATTAAAATTATCACATGAGATTTTACACCTAGAATGCACTTGATTCATATATAAATGTCACTTTAAAACTAAATTCACAACAAAACCATACCCAAATATGTTTCCCTCTACACAAACAGTTTGAAAATCAAATTCAAAGATGAACAAAAAATTTAACATGCCAAGGGAACACATTTTTTATTAGAAATATCATTTCCAACACATTCACACCTTTGATATACTTTAATAAATCATTATAAAATTTGATAAAAAAATTTCAATAAACGCCACAAATGTTTTTACACCCAAAAGTGCACCCAAAACCCCCTTTAAGAATCGAACGCACCTCCTAACCATATAAAAATGTGTTTTTCACCATCAAAACAGCCTAAATAAATCATTGCATGACTCAGAAAACATCTTAAAACCATTGACACAATTACATAAACCAATTCATATAAAGCCACCAATTTCAAACCAAATGCACATCACATTTTTCCTAAAACTACATTCGCGCTACACAAAACAATTGATTGAACAATAACAAGATCTATATAAAAACATAATGATTTTCCTTTCAAAAATTTATTTTCAACACATATTAATGTCAAACCATTTCCAAAACAAGTCTGAACCACAAAAATAAATCATAGAACATGTGAAAATAAACTAAACAAACTAATTGAATTATCTAAAATTGTTGGGCCATGGAACCACCTACCTCGACGTCAAAAATCCCAAAATATGTGTGAAATCTTCAATTACATGCCAATTTCACCACAAGAGAACCAAATCGGACCCTAAAATTAAAGAACCAACCAAAATTATCAAGATTATACCTTAAACAACTCAAACCCCCAAACATAAACCCTAAGGAGAGGGGAAACGACTTACCGGAGGGAGGTGCGTGCATCGAAGGAGAGCGGGGTGCCAACGAAAGGTTGCTGGAAGGAGAGTGGTACATCAGCCAAGGGAAATAGTGCACTGGGGAGGGACTGGACAAGGGAAGAGGGAGGCCGGCTAGGTTGGCACGCCACACAGGGAGGAGGTCGGCGAGGTTGTTATCGCTGGACGAGGGAGGGAGGGAGGTCGCTGGATCGAACCAGCAGGGGGCGCGGCATAAGAAGGAGGAGGGAGTTGGGGAGGCCACCGGCCAGCAACGTACAGGGAGGGGGTCGGGCATGCATGATGCGAGGGGAAGGGGGTGAGTTGGGCCCGACCAGGGGGAGAAACCCTACCAAAACAAAGTTAATAAAAAAATATTGAAATTAATAATAATAAAAGTTATAATAATCATAATAATAATAATAATAACTAATTAATGGAAATAATGATAATCACAATAATTTTATATTAATGATGATAATAATACTAATAATAATATCTCAATAATAGTAATAATAACCTAGAAAAAATTTTAACAATAAAATAAAATAAAATAACCTAATAATAATGATATTCTTAATATCAATAATAGGATTAATAATGTTAATGACAATATTAACATTATTAAACCTAATGTTAATAATAAAAGTGATAAAAACTTAATAAAATATTGTCAATAATAATAATAATAACAATAACAACAACTTAATAAAATTTATATTCTTAACATTATTTATAATAAAAAAATATTATCAAACAATATTATCATTATCATTAAAACAATTCATTAAATTTTATTACACTTCTTATTTTTATATTGTTCCCATTTTATTATTCATCCTAATTTACTTTATTCTCATTCTAGTATTCATTTCATTTTATTTATCTGCCTTGAACATCAGCTAAGTCGTGCGGTGAACCGGGCGAAGTCACGCGGTGAACCAGGAAAAGCCACACGGCTTCGACCGCGGTGCGTTGAACACAGTCAAGTCCAAAACATGAGTTTTTAATTAAGAACTCAAAAATTTAATTAATGCTTCAAACCGAACTACCTGATGTCAAGAAAATTAATAAACTAAAAAATTTAAAAGCGGCAGGTGTGAAAATTCTCCCCACCATAGCACTTTCTGACCCTGGAAGGTCGCAACTAAAGGTGAACCCCTAAGAAGAAAATGATACCCCCTTAAGGTTCAAAGAGGATCCCTATGAGGAACAAGTGAAAATAGGCAAACACACTATGCTTAGAAAAAGTGACTTAAATGACAACCTCAAGAAACCCATAAAAAGACTTTCTATTAAGTGTCACCTATCCCAAAGAGCTAGAACACCGCCAGTTGATCGATCAAGGATCAAAATTTTTACACCCACATAATCCAATCCTTCAAACCGAAATGTAAAGACCCGGAAATTTCAATGAAAATTTTTTCTTAATTTTCTTTGGAATTTTACAAGAACGCGATTTCTGATGGCACTTGATTCTGAGGCCCGGAGTGCCCGAAATCAACTTCTGAAGTTTGGTTCGGGTACGTTCAGTGAACGAACGAGCGGGTTTTACTATCTTTTGAACCGGTGCTCGGAATTGAAATCCGATGGCGCCGATGAACTCGCAACACCGGTAATAGCTTAAGGGAACCTTTACCGTAGTTGCGTTTGTGCGGGAGAAGAAGTTAATTTTTGGGGATTAATTAATTAAAGTGAATAAAATTGTTGAATCAATTTTATTTCATGTTGTGTGGTTAACTTCTCCCATGGGAAGTTAGTGGTGGGCCCACATCCATCCAACTTCCCATGTGTGGATATTTGAAAGGGTGGGGCCCACACGAATCCCCCACCTTTTCAAATTCCTTAAACTCCCTAACCCTCTTAACCCCTCACTTTCCAACTCCCCATTAACTCACCTTCTTTAATATTTGACAACTTATTGTAATTAATTTGGTGAGTTACATGTAGGTTTTTGAAATTCAAACAATTGAATTTCAAATGCTTTGTTGTGTTAATAAAATAAGTTTAGAACTTATTTTATTTGGGTTGGAGTTTAGTTGATTGGGAGCCTTTGGAGAAAAAGCTTAGGAAATCCTGAGTCCTTGTTTCTCTATGACGAAGAACACGAAGAATGTCTCTTCCGCCACTGAAGCACGATGACGCCATCTTCTTCATCGTTCTTCAACCGAGGCAAGGAAAGAGAAGCGACGCCCGCGACATCTCCAACGACCTTCATCCGCATCAAAGGAGAAGACGTCGCCTGCGAAGAACGTCGTCAACGACGACGTCACCTCCGAAAGCTCGTCCACAAATGACGAGTACCCTTCTTCCTTTCCAACGCATGAGCGTGAGAATTGGGAGTGTGTGACGAACACGACAATCGAGGAATCGATATCCGCCCTTTTTCCGAGATCATCAACGAACGACTTTACGAGGTAGGGGTTTGTCTTCAATTATTTATATTTGTTCGAGATTTCTGACTTGATGATCTTCGTGGTTAAAAACCATTTGTTTTAGAATTTGAACTTTGTGGTTTGAAACCAAATGATAACGAATAACGTGAGGGGGTCGGACCGCACAAACAAGGCCGACCCTCCTTCTTATTTTTCGTGTTGGTTTCTTGTGGTTGGTGCGAGAAAGCATGGTGTCGTCGCACCACACGGTTTCATGCGGAGGATATGCGTGGCGCCGTCGCGCCGCGCCGTGGAAAGAATTCAAGAATGTGACGCCGTCGCGCCGCGTCAAAGAAAAATAAAGGCGCCGCGGCCAGAGCGGGGTCGCGGCGGAGGGACGCGGTGCCGTCGCACCACGCCGGACGACAAGGGCCGCGGCCGACTCCGGGCCGCGGCAGAGCAGGGTGACCGGCGGCCGGCATCAGGCCGCCGGCGTCGGTGCTGGAAGGGGACCGGCCGTTGCCGGTCCCGTGGTGCCGGAACCGGCCGGCCATGACGGGCCGGCCGGACTTGGAGAACCGGGGGAATTAATTCCCCCGGCCGGCTGGCAGTAAGCGGCCCCATTAAAGGGGCTGCCGTTTCATAAAGGAGGGGCAACGCCCCTCCCTTTTCTCACGCGCGACACAAAGGCCGCGCAGGCCGCTGCGCTGGCCGCGCAGGCTGGCCGCCGCGCTGGTCGCGGCGCCGCGCTGGCCGCGCCGCCGCGCCGGGCCGGGCCGGGTAGCCGACCGGGCCGGGTCGACCCGGTTCGGCCGACCCAGGGGGGGTCGGGCCGGGTCGGCCCGGGCCTAGACCCCCGTTTTCGGACCACTTTCGGTCAAAAGTCCGTAACTTGAGATACAGCTCTCCAAACGACTCACTGTCAGCGGCAACGCGATCCTTGGATCGAGACGGTCATTTCGGTTTATCGCACTCAAGGTTTTGGATTACTTTGGGTTCGGCCGGGTTGGTTCGGATACGAAACCAACCGGGCCCTCGGAGCGGAAACGCTTATAACTTAAGCTCCGAACGTCCGATTGACGTGCCGTCGACTTTGATAGATTCCTCTAAGTGAGACGGATCTTTTGGCTTACTCCGCTCGAGATTTGGATACCGTCGGAGTGCGGTCGGGTTGGTTCGCTCACGAAACCAACTGGGCCCCTGGAACGAAAAAGCCAATAACTTCCAGACCGGGCGTCCGATTGACGCACCGTCTGTTGCGTTGTGTTCCTGTTGACGATATGGAACTTTTGACATCCTCCGCCCGAGTTTTGGATGCAGTTGGGTTATAGCCGGATTGGATTGTACCCGAAATCCAACCGGGCCCCTGGAACGGAAAAAGATGATATCTTTCAGACATGACGTCCGTTTGACGAACTGTCAGCGGCGTTGTTGATCTCGTCGAGAAACGGTCCCTATGAGTATACCCTTTGGGAGTTCGGGGTACAGTTGAGATATGGCCGGTTTGGTTCGCTTACGAAACCAACCGGGCCCTTGGGACGAAGAGGCTAATAACTCACAGACCGGGCGTCCGATTGACGCGTCGTCTGTTGCGTTGTGACCCCTATGACGAGGTGGTCCTTTGAGATACTTCTTCGTGGGACTTTGAGATACTTGGAGTATCGACTTGTAGCTCGTGGAGCGGACCCTCCCAGAGACGAGCGTACGGAGTACGGAGACCGTGTAGCTGGCAGAGACCTGAAGACTGCTTGTCCGATTCGATTCGGAGTGACTTACGTAGCCCAGTGGGGAGCACTACTTTGTGAGGTGGCAGACCCACAGCAGAGGAGCACTACTATGTGAGGTGGAAGACCTGCGGTACTTGACAGGAGGAGTACCTCTGTAGGCTATGAGGGGGGAGCACTACTGTGTTTGAGTGGCAGACCCCGGCGGGAAGCACTACTGTGTGAGGTGGCAGGCCCGCAGTACTCGACAGGAGGAGTACCTCAGCAGTCTTAGGTTAGTGAGCATTACCTCGGAGTCGTGACAGGACCACTGTACACTCCAGAGACGGAGCTCTTCAGCAGTTACGGTTTCGATAATGAAAAATCCTGGTTTGAGCTGAGACTTTTGACCTTTGTGTTGACCTCATGATTGAGATGGGTCACTTGATAACTTAGGTATATGTATGGGAATATACCTGGGTAGTGGTTATCCATTGATTTCATGATCCTTGTGTTTCCTCATGATTGAGATGGGTTACTTGATAACTTAGGTATATGTATGGGTATATACCTAAGTAGAGGTTATCTGTTGAGATCTTCTATGTGGTTATCCTTGTTGGTTTTAGTAAGACCTTGAGGGTCTCGGGGTCCCTACTGAGTATCGTCATACTCACCCCAGCACGGGTTATGCCCGCACCTTGTTGTGTTGGTTGCAGACGACGGGCAGTGCTAATAGAGGCCGAGTGTTCGAGGACTGGACGGTACCTGGAGGTGGACTACACGACGAGACAGTACCCGGAGGTAGACTATACGATGAGTCAGTATCCGGAGGAGGTTGACAGGCGAGAGCGTTGAGGAGGCTATCTGTACCTACCCTTCAGGTAGGATCCGTGGCGCCGATCCAGGAGTTGCGCTATCTGTACCTACCCTTCAGGTAGGATCCGTGGTGGACGATCCAGGAGCTGCGCCATCAGTACCTACCCTTCAGGTAGGATCCGAGGACGATGACCCAGGAGCCGCTTCCGTCCCTCCAGCTGTTCTCTTTTTCTGTTGTACTTTGTTCAGTTGTAGTTGTACTTTATTTTGGGTTTGTATTCTGGCCCATTTTCCTTTCAGCACTTCTCTTTGTACTTAGTGTTTACTTCTGCTTGTACTCTGTGGTGCTTGTTTTCTTTTATAAAGGCAATGTCTTCCCAGTTATCGGGATTTTACGCCTTTGGCGCTAGTCGCCAGCCCCTGGCCTATGGAAGGCGGTCTTGGGGTAGTCACGGCACGGGCCCTGAGGACGAGTCGTGACAAATTGGTATCAGAGGAGTTCGTTTCTACCGTAGAACTCAGGACTCTGATCTTTCTCTATGTGAAGCAATAATGTTAAGGGTACCGAGTGTGGTCTTTAGTTCAGGGAGTCCAGTGTTGGTGCAGCGGCCGACATATCCGTACACCAGGACCCTGACTACTGATTTCTGACTTTGTACACGAAAACACTGATTGCATGTGTGTTTCCAAAGTATTAAAGTCAGCTCAAACCAGGTCAGCTCACCAGGTATAAACGTTGACCGTGACGCATCTGTTCAGGATGTCTCCACGCAGACAGTTAGTTGGAGTTCCGAGAGAGTACTCGATGACAGCTCATCGAGTGACGAGGCTCTGGTGCAGGGCCCTTTTTACTATGTTGGCACCCTCGGGTGGTGTACCATCCGCACCACCACCTATTGGGCAGCAGATTCCAACAACTATACTAGCAAACCATGCACGCTGGCAGAGCACGTTGCACGAGTTCCAGCAGCAGCGGCCTCCGAGGTTACGAGGCGAGATAGATTCCCAGACAGTAGAGCAGTGGCTGGAGGCGATTTCTTGGGTTTTCCGCCTAGCTGAGACATCAGTAGAGTGGATGGTGGACTTGGCCACTAGTGTTTTCCAGTGAATGACCATGAGGATGGTCCTCATAGTGATGAGGCTTCGGTACGTGGACCGATGCCTGAGATAGTACCTTTGGGTAGTCTGTCAGCTATACATCACTACCTGTTGGTCAGCAGTTACAACCGGCGGTACCGGTAGGTGACACATGTAAGCTTACTGCCTTACATATGTTCTAACATCAGATACCCTCAAGTTCCGAGGCGAACCTGACTCACAGGCGGCTGAGGACTGGCTTGAGGGGGGTGGCAGAGAGTTTTCTAGAGCTTATACAGTTTCGGAGGGACGACGTGTTGATAGCTGAGAATTCATCGAGGCATACCAAACATACCGGGTACTCGATGGATGCGTTTCGATCAGTGCAATAGAGGTCGGACCTCTGAGCATGGTATGTTTAAGGGCTTCCGAGCCAGCACCTTTTCTCTATGCATTCCTACTTAGGCTAGGGTGATATAAGGAACCTTTGTGGTTGAGAATTCTTTGCTGAACAAATACATCCAGAGAATGATAGAAGTTTGGAAAGCAGGAAACTGGCGCCAGTCTCGGGGACTTGGGCGTGTAAAATGTTTCAATAAGAGGAAATGTTAAGGATAGATGAATCTGCAGAGCAGCAGACATGGAGGCAGAGCTTGGAGAGTATCTTGTGGTGGTGTACATTTCAACATGTTACCATCACCTTCCTTTGTAGTCCCCACTAGACTCAGGGAGTTGGAGATCAGGGGAAGATATTTGCTGCTTGCGGTCATGGAGTGCGACCAAAAAGGGCTCTAAGGACGATTCGAAGTGCGGACTTTGTCTTCTACTAGCTGTCGTAGCCACATACATCGATACGAATCATCCCTTCCTTCCATGAATCTAGTCCCATACCTAGATTTTCCGGTTAAGACGTTGACTTGACCCTCACGTCTGGAGATACCTTTGGGAGGAGACTCGATAGTCACACTTATGCCGACGGTGTGATGTGACCCTTGAGGCGAGAGTCTCGGTTGGGACCTCTTGGTGGCAGCGTCGAGGCCTTACAACGTTAGTTTGAGTATGGATTTGGAAATCACTGTTCATACTCAAATTGACGGTATTAGGCAAACGTCAGGATGAGTTTTCCTTGGTCGGCGAAAAGGAAACCCTGGGCAGCACAAGTTAAACTCATGCACGGGAGGGTGCGACCGATCACTCTTGAGTCGGTCAACCTTACCCTCGTAGCGGAAGTCGTTTCGAGTTCCAGTTCTATCAGAAAATGGAGACCTCTGGAGTTCGAGGATGACGATCACGTCCTTATACGGGTCTCACCTCGATGAGGTTTATGGAGATGTGGCCAAGGCGGCAAGTTATCTCCGAGGTTCAACAGACCTTTCTAGGTCCTCAGCTGGGTAGGAGAGGTGGTTTACCGCTTGATCCATCCACCTTAGTTGCACCGGGTGCACGACGTCTTCCACGTATCTCAGCTGAGGAGATACGTGCACGACCCGACGCACATCATTGACCATGGAGAGCTTGACGTCGATGATAGGGCGACATGCAAGGAGGATCCAGTGGGGATTGAGGATCGACCGGAGTAGGTCCTACGAGGACGGTCGATTCCTCTTGTGCGTTTTCGTAGGCAGCACAGAAACTTCCAGGTGAGCACATGGGAGCGGAAGGCTCAAGGTGCGTGCTCTGTACCGCTTTTGTGACTCTGGTTTGTGTTGAAACTTTACGGGGACGTAAAGCCCTGAGGTGGGAGTAATGTAAAGATCCGGAAATTTCAAGGAAATTTTTTTATTAATTTTCTTTGGAATTTTACAAGAACGCGATTTCTGACGGCACTTGATTCCGAGGCCCGGAGTGCCCGAAATCAACTTCCGAAGTTTGGTTCGGGTACGTTCAGTGAACGAACGAGCGGGTTTTCCTATATTTTGAACCGGTGCTCGGAATTGAAATCTGATGGCGCCGATGAACTCGCAACGCCGATAATCGCTTAAGGGAACCTTTACCGTAGTTGCGTTTGTGCGGGAGAAGAAGTTAATTTTTGGGGATTAATTAATTAAAGTGAATAAAATTGTTGAATCAATTTTATTTCATGTTGTGTGGTTAACTTCTCCCATGGGAAGTTGGTGGTGGGCCCACATCCATCCAACTTCCCATGTGTGGATATTTGAAAGGGTGGGGCCCACACGAACCCCCCACCTTTTCAAATTCCTTAAACTCCCTAACCCTCTTAACCCCTCACTTTCCAACTCCCCATTAACTCACCTTCTTTAATATTTGACAACTTGTTGTAATTAATTTGGTGAGTTACATGTAGGTTTTTGAAATTCAAACAATTGAATTTCAAATGCTTTGTTGTGTTAATAAAATAAGTTTAGAACTTATTTTATTTGGGTTGGAGTTTAGTTGATTGGGAGCCTTTGGAGAAAAATCTTAGGAAATCCTGAGTCCTTCTTTCTCTACGACGAAGAACACGAAGAACGTCTCTTCCGCCACTGAAGCACGACGACGCCATCTTCTTCATCGTTATTCAACCGAGGCAAGGAAAGGGAAGCGACGCCCGTGACATCTCCAACGACCTTCATCCGCGTCAAAGGAGAAGACGTCGCCTGCGAAGAACGTCGTCAACGACGACGTCACCTCCGAACGCTCGTCCACCAATGACGAGTACCCTTCTTCCTTTCCAACGCATGAGCGTGAGAATTGGGAGTGTGTGATGAACATGACAATCAAGGAATTGATATCCACCCTTTTTCCGAGATTTTCAACGAACGACTTTACGAGGTAGGGGTTTGTCTTCAATTATTTATATTTGTTCAAGATTTCCGACTTGATGATCTTCGTGGTTAAAAACCATTTGTTTTAGAATTTGAACTTTGTGGTTTGAAACCAAATGATAACGAATAACGTGAGGGGGTCGGACCGCACAAACACGGCCAACCCTCCTCCTTATTTTTCGTGTTGGTTTCTTGTGGTTGGTGCGAGAAAGCGTGGTGCCGTCGCACCACACGGTTTCATGCGGAGGATATGCGCGGCGCCGTCGCGCCGCGCCGTGGAAAGAATTCAAGAACACGACGCCGTCGCGCCGCGTCAAAGAAAAACAAAGGCGTCGCGGCCGGAGCGGGGCCGCGGCGGAGGGACGCGGTGCCGTCGCACCGCGCTGGACGACAAGGGCCGCGGATGACTCCGGGCCGTGGCGGAGCAGGGTGACCGGCGGCCGGCATCGGGCCGCCGGCGTCAGTGCTGGAAGGGGACCGGCCGTCGCCGGTCCCGTGGTGCCGGAACCGGCCGGCCATGACGGGCCAGCCGGACTTGGAGAACCGGGGGAATTAATTCCCCTGGCCGGCTGGCAGCAAGCGGCCCCATTAAAGGGGCCGCCGTTTCATAAAGGAGGGGCAACGCCCCTCCCTTGGCTCACGCGTGGCACAAAGGTCGCGCTAGCCGCTGCGCTGGCCGCGCTGGCTGGCCGCCGCGCTGGCCGCGCCGCCGCGCTGGCCGCGCCGCCGCGTCGGGCCGGGGCTCCGGGCCGGGCCGGGTTGTCGGGCCGGTTCGTCGACCGGGCCGGGTCGACCCGTTTCAGCCGACCCAGGGGGGTCGGCCCGGGCCCAGACCCACGTTTTCGGACCACTTTCGGTCAAAAGCCCGTAACTTGAGCTACGGGTCTCCAAACGACTCGCCGTCAGAGGCAACGCGATCCTTGGATCGAGACGGTTGTTTCGGTATATCTCACTCAAGGTTTAGGATTACTTTGGGTTCGGCCGGGTTGGTTCGGATACGAAAC
This sequence comes from Viscum album, assembly GCA_963277665.1. Classification (NCBI taxonomy): domain Eukaryota; kingdom Viridiplantae; phylum Streptophyta; class Magnoliopsida; order Santalales; family Viscaceae; genus Viscum; species Viscum album. Next base: position 164,487,870 of record OY728132.1, on the reverse strand, counting down.
CAACCGGGCCCTCAGAGCGGAAACGCTTATAACTTAAGCTCCGGACGTCCGATTGACGTGCCGTCGACTTTGATAGATTCCTCTAAGTGAGACGGATCTTTTGGCTTACTCCGCTCAAGGTTTGGATACCGTCGGAGTGCGGTCAGGTTGGTTCGCTCACGAAACCAACCGGGCCCCTGGAACGAAAAAGCCAATAACTTCCAGACCGGGCATCCGATTGACGCACCGTCTGTTGCGTTGTGTTCCTGTTGACGATACGGAACTTTTGGCATCCTCCGCCCGAGTTTTGGATGCAGTTGGGTTATAGCCGGGTTGGATTGTACCCGAAATCCAACCGGGCCCCTGGAACGGAAAAAGATGATATCTTTCAGACAGGACGTCCGTTTGACGAACCGTCTGTGGCGTTGTTGATCTCGTCGAGAAACGGTCCCTATGAGTATACCCTTTGGGAGTTCAGGGTACAGTTGAGATATGGTCGGGTTGGTTCGCTTACAAAACCAACCGAGCCCCTGGGACGAAAAGGCTAATAACTCACAGACTGGGCGTCCGATTGACGCGCCATCTGTTGCGTTGAGACCCCTATGACGAGGCGGTCCTTTGAGATACTTCTTCATGGGACTTTGAGATACTTGGAGTATCGACTTGTAGCTCGTGGAGCGGACCCTCCCAGAGACGAGCGTACGGAGTACGGAGACCGTGTAGCCGGCAGAGACCTGAAGACTGCTTGTCCGATTCGATTCGGAGTGACTTACGTAGCCCAGTGGGGAGCACTACTTTGTGAGGTGGTATACCCACAGCGGAGGAGCACTACTATGTGAGGTGACAGACCCGCGGTACTTTACAAGAGGAGTACCTCTGTAGTCTATGAGGGGGGAGCACTACTGTGTTTGAGTGGCAGACCCCGGCAGGAAGCACTACTGTGTGAGGTGGCAGGCCCGCGGTACTCGACAGGAGGAGTACCTCAGCAGTCTTAGGTTAGTGAGAAGTACCTCGGAGTCGTGACAGGACCACTGTACACTCCAGAGATGGAGATCTTCAGCAGTTACGGTTTCGATAATGAAAAATCCTGGTTTGAGATGAGACTTTTGACCTTTGTGTTGACCTGATGATTGAGATGAGTCACTTGATAACTTAGGTATATGTATGGGCATATACCTGGGTAGTGGTTATCCGTTGATTTCATGATCCTTGTGTTTCCTCATGATTGAGATGGGTTACTTGATAACTTAGGTATATGTATGTGCATATACCTAAGTAGAGGTTATCTTTTGAGATCTTCTATGTGGTTATCCTTGTTGGTTTTAGTGAGACCTTGAGGGTCTCGGGGTCCCTACTGAGTATCTTCATACTCACCCCAGCATGGGTTATGCCCGCACCTCGTTGTGTTGGTTACAGACGACGGGCAGTGCTGACAGAGGCCGAGTGTTTGAGGACTGGACGGTACCCAGAGGTGGACTACACGACAAGACAGTACCCGGAGGTAGACTATACGACGAGTCAGTATCTGGGGGAGGTTGACGGGCGAGAGCATTGAGGAGGCTATCTGTACCTACCCTTCAGGTCGGATCCGTGGAGGCCGATCCAGGAGCTGCGCTATCTGTACCTACCCTTCAGGTAGGATCCGTGGTGGATGATCCAGGAGTTGCGCCATCAGTACCTACCCTTCAGGTAGGATCTGAGGAGGATGACCCAGGAGCCGCTTCTGTCCCTCCAGCTGTTGTCTTTTTCTTTTGTACTTTGTTTATTTGTAGTTGTACTTTCTTTTGGGTTTCTATTCTGGCCCATTTTCCTTTCAGCACTTCTCTTTGTACTTAGTGTTTACTTCTGCTTGTACTCTGTGGTGCTTGTTTTCTTTTATAAAGGCAATGCCTTCCCAGTTATCGGGATTTTGCGCCTTTGGCGCTAGTCGCCAGCCCCTGGCCTATGGAAGGCGGGCTTGGGGTAGTCACGGCACGGGCCCCAAGGACGGGTCGTGACACGAAACATGTCAATCACTATTAAATGGAAATTGGGCTAAAAACAAACCATTTTTAGGAACAAAAACAAAGGATTGACCTGGGGAGGACTGAAAAGACTCCCCGCCATAAGAGATGGGATAACACCAACATGTTCAAGAGGAATTTCAATGAGACCCATGGTGGGTATCCCCACTATTAGAACCAACGAAAACACATGAACTCATAGGCTTCTTAACACTGGCTAAACACCCCACCACAAGGGGCGAGGAGGAAAGGGCCCAATTACTGGGGCGTCAAAACCACATCCAAAGACAAACCAATATCTTCACATCCCTAGATGATCACTAATCAAAATTAAGACCAATTTACCCAAATATACCCCATAAGGAAAACTAAAAGAGATTACATCTGGTGGGAAACAACTACTGGGACTTTAAGATAACAAGACAACCAAGCCTCCTCATAGCCACAGGAAACCTCACACACCCAAACGGGTCGTTCAAAATGGAATGGATACAGAAAACAATTTAAACTACCTTTACCTTCAATACCGACAATAGAAATAAGGCCGGGGTTCCATACACTCCCAGGGTTCCTAACCATGTTCCATCTTCACTCTAAGGCCTATGTCTAGAGACTTGATGTTCGAAGCATCTCCTACCTCATAGTCAGACATTGGAGATTCCCGAATAGAGCTCCTTCTTTCCTGGTGCTACAAGCAACCATATTGCAACCGAGACAACACCATCAAACATAACACACCCCAACATCCACTTACTCTCACACGGAACATTCACCAACACAAAAGCAAAAATGGTGCATGTGCATCACCCCTTGTTACACTGAATGAGAACACAACACCACAAATCACCACTGAACATGACCATTGTTGTTGAGAGAAACATTACGAGGAAAGATAATTTAAACTAAGTATTAAAAAACATGTGATTCCTAAAATTGACCATATCATCCTCATGTGATAGGGTTTTCCACACTAGTGATCTAACATGAACCCTTTCTTAAACAAAACCAATGAAAGGTCAAAGGTCATTTAGAATAGCAGCCCACACCGACAACTCTAGGCTTCTTCCACATTTCCCCACTAGAATCTCCTTCACCACTTCCAAATAGTACCTTCAACTTAATGAGGTTAAACTTCTCCCTTGACTATCAAATGACTCAAGGAAACCAAAGTTTCATTCAACCCCTATCGTATCCACCCTCCTGATGCCAGAGGATTTTCTTGATTGGAAAACAGAGATGTGGATTCAATTATAGAATTCAAGAAAAATGTCCTTACTTCAATCAACTGGAGGTCCATCCAACACTGGACTATCCACGGCCAAACGTTAATTAGACATCAACTCATTATGGGGGTGTACACTAGCTGAGAAGGAAGACCAAGGACCCAATCAAACTGGTCCCTCGTCCAACACACGTCATAGACGAACACCAAACATGCAAGGGAAACCACCACAAGTTTCCCTAAAACACTTATCAAATAAACTAGTAACCACCACTTCGAACTGACTCATCGATGAAACACAAACGTGGAAAAACTTCCAAATAAGATAGATTTTCAAGACTCAAAACACCCCACTACAAGATTCTCAACTCACTTCAGAATCATCCATATTTTCCAAACCATCAAGTTTATAATTTCATAAATTTCAATCATAAAAATCCAATCTCATTTCACACAAAAACTATTTTTGAAAAAACCACATTTTTAGGACCTCACTCAAAACAGTTCTGAAATCCCATGTTCCACCACTTTGAAAACCAAGTCATTTCCACTTAAAATCCAGATTTTCATAAATTTTCAAACCTAAGTTTTCAAAATGATTTCCAAAACCCAAAGGGACACAAGATAGCGCAAGGGGAAATTAGTGCCAGCGGGTGACTTGGACATATGGTTGGTGGACATATGCTGATCACTCCACCGTCACGGAGAGCGTACTAGGTAAATGTCCCCGGCTCCACATGGCTTGCCAGGCCCTGCGAGCTCGATGAGACCATTAACCCTACTCCCTTTTCATTTCCCCCAAACTAGATTAACCGCAATGACCAAAGACTCATACAAACCTCAACTTACCATGGTAACTCGAGTCTCACCATGAGGTGTGTTGGCTAGGCACCATACTCGTATCCATAACATCAAGTTCTGACATCCTTAACTCTGGTCCACCCTGACTCTTCCTAAAAGAACACAACCCAAGAGAGAGAACCCCTTTGATACCATCTTGTCACAAACCAAGCCAGCTCGCCATCCGACCTAGCGTCAACTCGGTCCGCGGTAAGGCTCAAGGGGTGTTCCCAATCCCCACAGGTTGGCACAAGTGTCTGGGTATCAAAGACAGTACGTGGGAATGATTTAACTGAAATAGTAAAGACAAAATAACTAACAAGATAAACAAACTAAAACTGAAAACAAACAACCAAATAGGCCCTTAACACATTTCATATTTAAAGGTTTATAACTTGAGCCAACAATCCAAAATAAATGACAACAAAGGAAAACTCAAACTCAAGCTCAAACCTCCAAGCAACAAGAGAAGCCACATACCCAAGATATCAACACCAACCTGCATGAGAAGACCATCAACAACTCAAACCACCATCACTAGGCATGATTCCTCAACCTAGAATACATAAAGACAAGTTCTACATACACCCAAAGGTGTATATAGGGTGTGATCCAATAGCCCAATATGATACAACCCAATAAAAAGATTTCATGCCACAATATCAAAGAGATAATTTAATATACTTATTTAAACTCCTTCTTTTAAAAAACTTTTAAGGAAAACATTTACAAGATAAAAGTTAAAAAAAACTAGAAGAAAAACCTTTTCACAAACACTCTTCTAAAGTAGAAGAGGAAAAAATCATAAAGAACACACACGTGCCCAAGTGGTCCTCTGTATACCAATGGAGGGAACCACGTCATGAATAGTAGAGCACTGCCGGTAAATCCCTTAAGGTAACTAGCGCACATGGGATGCTAGAAACATCGTACCTTGGTGTAAATGTGGCATAGGAACCACAATAATTTATGTTATCGTGCACAATCCACTAGTAGGGAAACACATCCATAACCTAGTAGTCTCTAATCATCACAAAAGTTTAGTTGGTGTTGTAACGTCAATCCTACAAAATGAAACTAGGATGAACCACTTACATATCATCTAGTGTACCAGTCCTAATCCACCCACTTAGGTACCTAGGTTTCACTTTTTGTGCTCAATCATGTTCCACATTCACATTGTGTATCACTTTCACATATCACAAACCAAACAAGACATTACACACACAAAGCCACCACTTTCATACCAAAACCCCATTTTAAAAACACATGCACACTAAATCATTTCACAAACATGACTTGCACCTCTTATATCGTCCAACAGTTTATATGAAAAATCCAAAAAAAATTTGAAAGCACCACAAGGCTTTACACCCGAAGACATACTCAAAATACCCTTTTTAGACCAAACGCACACCAAAAACCATTTCACGGCATAGTTCGTATCACATGCATGACTTGATAAATTATTTAAACAAATTAAAGGACATTTCTAAATAGAACGTCAAGGATTTTCACATAAAAATGTCACTTTAAAATTTAACACATGTTTAACCCTATCAAACAAAACTTGTGCGCATCACATTTAAGTAAATAAATCCAATTAAAAAATTTCTAAAACACTTCAAATTAGAACACGAGAGTTTACACCAAAAACACACTTGATTCTATATAGAAACATCACTTTAAAACTGAAACCACAACATAACCATACCAAAACATGTTTCTCGCTACACAAATAGTTCGAAAATAAAAATTCAAAGATGCACAACAAGTTTAACATGCCAAGGGGACACACATTTTATTAGAAATATCATTTCTAACACATTCATGCCTTTGATGTACTTTAATAAATAATTATAACTGATAAAAAAAATTCAATAAACACCCCTAATGTTTTTAAACCCAAAAGTGCACCCGAAACCGCCTTTAAGAATCATTCGCACGTCTTAACCATATAAAAATGTGTTTTCACTACTACAAATACGGATTTTATCAGCGCTAAAAATGTCCATTAACAGCGCTAGAAAAAGCGCTGATAATGCCGGTGAAGATAAAGGGGGGGTCCCCTTTATCAGCGCTCCAAAAAGCGCTGATAAATACCCCTTTTATCAGCGCTTTTTTTTAGCACTGATAAAAATAAAAAAAATAAAAATAAAAAAAATATTGCCAATCTCGTGAGGGGAGTTTTTACAGCGCTTGATCCCCCCTTTATTAGCATTTTCCCGCACATCCAGCGTCCGCCTGCACCGCCTACACCCTTTATCAGTGCTAGCCCTTTAAATCACCCTTGCGCACGTGCCCTTGCCTCCATCGGGATTTGATCTCGAGACCTCCCCCATGCGCACCTAAAGCCTTTGCCACTACCCTATATTGATTTGTTCTCTTATTCATGATATATCTATTTATTTATATATATATTTTGTTATATTTATTCGTACAGTAATATATATTTATATTAATATATATATATAGTTATATTAATATATATATATATAGTTATATTAATATATATATTATTATTATTATATTAATATATATATATATATAGTTATATTAATATATATATATAGTTATATTAATATATATATATATAGTTATATTAATATATAGTAGTTATATAAATATTCATATATTGGTATTTTAAATAAAATGGACATTAGTTATTATTTAGATAAAGCTAGTATATTTTATATGTAAATATGTTTAATTATTTATTTAAAAAATTTCATTTTTATGTGTTAATATATAAAAAATATGTACATATAGTTATATATTTGATTATAAATAGCAGTGCATTATAAAAAACGATAAAATTTCAAAGATATAATATCAATATGAATGTAATACTTTGGAATAAATTCAGTCCCCACCAAAAAAATCCAATAATACCCCCTTAAATGAGGCTGAAAATCCACAAAATGTTAAAAAATCTGGGTACCCCGACTAAAAACTCAGTTTTGGAGGCCTTATGGGCCTCTTTTGGCCTCGAAAAACGCTTGACCAGGGCTCTCGCTGATCATAGTGACATAGAGCTCGTTGCAGGCTTTGATTTGATATGTGGTAGAGCTCAAACGGACACCTGGATCAAAAGTTATGGTCGTTTGAAGTTTGAGTTGCGTTTTCAACATATTTTGGATCTTTTTTTAATTTTTTTAATTTTTTTATTCTTCAAATTGTTATTAAATGACTATTACTCCATAATAATTATCAAATTATTAATTAAAAATATTTTTTTAATTTTTTAAGAATCCATTTTCACTAAATATCTTATATATTAAGTATATTAAGTGTAAATGTACATTTATACTTATCTAAAATATATTTAAAAATTATATATTATATTTATATCAATATAACTATATAACTATATTTATATATTAATATTTTTTTTAATTTTTTTTTGAAGTCGACCCATTATCAGCGCTTTTAGAAAAAGCGCTGATAAAGGGCCCCCCTTTATCAGTGCTGCTAAACAAGCGCTGATAAAGGGGGTCCCTTTATCAGCGCTAAAAAAAAGCGCTGATAAAGGGGTACTTTTATCAGCGCTTTTTTTAGCACTGATAAAGGGGTACTTTTATCAGTGCTTTTTTTAGCGCTGATAAAGGGGTACTTTTATCAGCGCTTTTTTTAGCGCTGATAAAGGCCGCCCCTTTATCAGCGCTTTTTCGTTAGCGCTGATAAAGGGGTGGCGCTAGCCTTGCCCAGTTTTGTGGTAGTGTTTGCACCATCAAAATGATTTAAATAAATCATTGCATGACTCAGGAAACACCTTAAAATCATTTACACAATTACATAAATTAATTCATATAAAGTTACAAATTTCAAACCAAATGCACATCACATTTTTCCTAAAACTACATTCGCACTACACAAACAATTGATTAAAGAATAACAAGCTTTATATAAAAACATAACAATTTTCCTTCTAAAAATTTATTTTCAACACACATTCATGTCAAAGCATTTCCAAAACAAGTCCACACCACCAAAATAAATCATTGAGCATGCGAAAATAAACTAAACAAACAAATAAAATTATTTAAAATTGTTAGGGCATGGTACCACCTACCTTGAAATTCAAAAACCCCAAAATATGTGTGAAATCTTAAATCACATGCCAATTGAATCACAAGTGAACCAAATCATACCCTAAAATAAAAGATCGAACCAAAATTATCAAGATCGATCTTTAAAAACATGAAACCCCAAACTGAAACCCTAAGGAGAGGGGAAATGACATACCGAAGGGAGGCACGTGCATTAGAGGAGAGTGGGGTACCGTTGGAAGGTTTCCAGAAGTAGAGTGGTATGCCAACCAAGGGAAATAGTGTGCTGGGGTGGGACTGGCCAAGGGAAGAGAGAGGCCGGCCAGGTTGGTGTGTCGTGCAAGGAGGAGGTCGGCGGGGTTGCTGTTGCCGGACGAGGGAGGGAGGGAGGTCACCGGAACCGACAATCAGGGGGCACGACATGAGGAGGAGGGAGTTGGGAAGGCTACCGGCCAGCAACACATAGGGAGGGGGCCGGGCAGGCATGGCGCGAGGGGAAGGGGGATTTGGGCGTGACTACGGGGGAGAAACCCTACCAAAACAAAGTAAATAAAAAATAAATTGAAAATAATAATAATAAAAGTTATAACAATCATAATAATAATAATAACTAATTAATGGTAATAATAATAATTACAATAATTTTATAATAATGATAATTGTAACAACCCGATATTTTATGATAAGTATTCTTTTTAATTTATTTGATGTCATGAGTTTTATTCTACAACAAGATTATCTTGTGCTATACACCACACTGTATTAGCTTGAAGTATACGCAACACTATTCTTAGATTGTGTTACACACAATTTCAAGTTCATTTTATAATAGTCATTCTACGAAACATTGAGTGTATATATATATATATATTCAACGTATAAATGAAATATGGTTGGATTATGTTATACAAAACAACAAAGGAGTCTTGCACTACACGCAACCCTGACTTGGATTGCATTACACGCAATCGCGACCTTCCTTGATAGCGTGTGTTGTACGCAATACCGGGTTTCACTAAATAATGATATATTGTTATTATATTATTATGGACTAGTCGTTATGAATAGTATTAACTACATTTTGAATTTTAAAACATTATTATTCATCTTACACATTTTCTAGAACATGTTAAGAGAACAAAATAAATTTTTTGGGTAAAATAAGTATTTTTCAAAAAATGTAGTTTTGTCGCCTTTTGATGGTGCACCCACATTAAATCTAGTTTTTGACATATTTATAAGTTCAATTTTACAAAATAAACTTATTCTTGTGAATCAGGATATAAAAATTTACATTGGATAAAGTTTTGATATTTTTCTGATAACTTTCATATTTTAATGAATAGTAAAAACACGCTATATTTTAATTAAAAACAACTTTTTTCATCATAATAATTTATATGGTTAAATTATAATATTTAATGGTTTTAAAGTGTAAATAGAATATATTTTTACCATTCAATATAATGCATGTCATTAGCATTGATTTTACCTTGAATTCGTAGGTTAAATCAATTCAATCTTTTGCAATGTTTTAAACAAAAATCTGTTTTCTTTCGACAACGGGATTAATTTTAATTTAATTTCTGCAACTTTTTTATATTGAATTTGGAAAAATGGATTCCATATTTGGAATCAGTTGGTCCAAATTATGTTAATAAGCTACTTTTTATTTTTGGGCATTATGAATAGTAACTACGGTAAATTTTATTTACCATAGTTAAAGGTAAATTGGGTAATTAAGGGTAAATATAAGGTTATAAAATTACCCTAACACCTAGGAAAAATTATATTGGATGACTAAAAGTTGACCCATATCACCTAAGGGTTGGAATAGATTCATTTTATGGACTTGTTTCTTTGAAAATAATTTAATTATTATTAAAACCAAAGAAAGTGACAACATGTCACTCTCTTAAATCTTATAAGTATATTAATTTTAATTTAGTGATAAACATCATGAAACTTCAAACATGAATAGTCTCTAGAAATCTAATAAAATTATCTACATCATATGAATTTATTTATAATTTTTAGGGATTAAATAATTATCATTAATTATGACACAATAGTGATGTTGAAGTTATTTTATTAATTAAAATATCAAATAAATGGTTTTAAAAATATTAAAATAAATATTATATAAACTATTTAATGTGATACACTAGTTTTCTAGATTACTATTACAAGTTAGGAACCTATTAAATATTTTAGTTCTAATATATCCTCTGTTTGGATTTTATTTAAATTCAAATAAATGAATAGTGTCAAAATTGACACTATTGTTATTTTATAAAAATAACATATTATTAAATTGTTTAAAAATCACAAAAGTATCTAAAAATTATAAATTTAAATTTAGATATTAAATAATATCATAAATTTTATAATTATGGATAATTCACAGCACATAAGTAATTATTTATAACAATTTAAAATTTAGAATCTTATCACCACAAATAAAATTTAATAGATTAAATAAGGATAAATCAAGTTGATAAAGTTTAAAATAAATTCCCTACATGTCTAAATTTTATTGGTTTATGAGATTACAACCCTATATCATCTAATATTATAATATTATTCATTTTTGGTGGTTTTTAAGTGGGGTTAGATTTATTATAAATTAATATTTTTAAGATTTCCAAAGGTGCCCCTCTCCTCCCTTATAAAAGGGAACCTCCTCCCTCTCTTCCTCACACCATTTTGAGCCTTGAAGCTCACCCAAACTCTACCCATTTCACTTCCCCACTTCCCTAGAAACCTTATAGAGGTACTGGTCTTCTCAAAAGACCAACTCTAGTGCCCTAAAGAGAAAGTTTAAAGAAGGCACTTCGAGAAAGAGGTAATACCTTCTACCGTTTTCTTCAAGTTCCATTCTTCTTCTACTCCCTATTATTTAGTTGTTTCATTATGAAGTAATAACATCAGTATCCCTCATATACTGATATTTTATTATAAATATGAAACAACCCTATTTCACCTTCTATCCATACTACGGAAAACAAAATCACCGCGCGTGCGTACGTATGGAATACCGTCTCCACGCCATGGTGTAATCTGTTTTTCCACCAACACCTTACATGGATGGGTATAATGGTGTAAGGAATAAATATATATGGTTATTATAACATCATACTGATTCTGATATATTATACCATCCACTCCAATTCTATTCAATAATTGTGGGAACGATATCATCGCTCGTGCGTACGTACGGACTACCGTCTCCATGACGCGATGAGATTCATTCTCCATGTTAACCATACATGAATGATCATAAAGTTTATATAATGAATAATAATGAAATATATGAAATAATAATGCTACTAGATTTATGTATATATATATGTATGTCATCTATTTAGTTTCATTCAATTCAATAAGGAAACGAAAACAGCGTTCATGCGTACGTATGGCCTACCGTCTCCATGAACGGTGTATTTAATTCCTTTTATTGATCTATAATATATATGTATATTATGAATATATATTATAAATAAATCATTTTTTACATTCTATAATTATTTAAATCAGTATATAAGTAATAATATCAAGAATGACAAGTCGAAACACATACGATAAATGAAATGATTTTACCCAAAACGCTGATTTAACATGGAATTTACAAAAGAACGGGTAATATAAAGTCATAAGTGAAACATATATGATATCATAACAATGAATATTATTATGTAATAATGCAATGACATTATTTAAATCATTATATAGGAGGTTCGGATCCATACAAAGCATATCGGACCTAAGGTAAGGGATAACTTTTCAAATCTCGTTTTTATCCGAGATTGTTTATTCGTAAGTATTTACTGGGGTTATATTTATCATCCATGTCCTTGTTTTCTAAAAATGTTTTCATGTATGTTTAATGTCCTTTTTACCCATTTTTGACTTTTACTACATGGTATGTATGAAATCTTTCTTTTATGAGGTACTTTTTGACTTTTCCGGCAAAAGTACGAGAAGAATGTTTTTTTAACTTATACGGCATGAATGGATTTTTAAAGTTTTATAAAGCCTTATTTTCATGAAGCTTCCTCCAAAATATTTCATGACTATTTTCAAAAAAAAATCCCTTTCTTTTAAAATTGCATGACATTTTGTGAAAAGAGTGATTTTGAAGAAGAAAGGATATTTTCCTCAAGAATTCATTTCAAGTTTTTATCAAAACCATTTTTCATCTAAGATGACATTATTTCATATGTGTATGTTTCAAGTATCATGTCTCTATGATTTACATGGTTTCACTTTTCTTATTACGAAATGATATCCATTTCTTTTATATAGATTATGTGATGATGGGACGATGTTTATGAAACCCATTTTATTTATTGGGTTATTATGAATGATGTATGTTTATTTTGTGGCACAAGTAAGAATGATTTCTTTATGAGATGGGTGGGACCTATATCTCCCTACAATGCATTGGGTAAATATTTATATCTCATGATATAGACATGGCTGGAAAGGTAAGTTAATCTGGTTCAGTGTTACAAGACTGAAACGAGGAGTGAACTCGATTCAGAAAGGGACTTTGTCCACTAAGATGGTCTTGGCAGCAATGCCTTGGCTACTATGGAAATCATAACATGTGCTGAGTGGTTTCCACAATTACATGTTTTATTCCCATTATATTTTATCATGGTTGATGTTCCATTATGATATATGCCTTACGTACTTCCACGATTTATGTCTTTGCTCAAGATTTTGAGGTTTAAATTTCATGTTCAAGTTTTTGCTTTCAAATGTTTATGGATTGTTTTATGTTCTCTATGTCTGCCCTTACTGAGAATTTGTGCTCACCCTTTTTGTGTTTTATTTTTCCCTGGGAAATAAATAAAGGTTTTAGGTAAGGAAACAAAAAGGGGAAGATCATTATGGGAGTTGTTGAATATCTTTCAACATGATTAGAAGTTTATATTCCAAGTTTCCAAAGACACTGAACTATTACGATCCTTGACTTTTGGGTTTTTTTTGTTATGTATTAATTATTCTGAAAAAGTAATGTATTGTCCATGTACTTCAAGCTTTGTGTCTCTATAGTTGGTATTAGAGGAAAGGTTTAGTTAACCTTCGGAAACTAGGATGCGAAAACTTTAGTGAGATCCCAATAGATATTCAAAAGGTGTGTATAGGGATGTCCCTAAGGTTAAGTATACGTATAGGTTATAGTCCTAGAATTTCACTAAAGATCTTAGAATTAAACCTAAGATGTTAGATATTGAAGGTACTCCCCCTTTATTATGTTGTTTTCCCTAGCATGGTATTTTCCTCTCACACTATTATTTTTGGGTTTTAGACGATGGCTGGAACCCGAAGGAACCGTGTTGATCAATGTAATGGACAATGTAATTATTTTCCTCCTGACCAAACCAATGTCATGGGAGATGGAGTGAACAATCTTATTTATATACTTACACAAACTATGAATCATTCTGGACTTCAAAATGAGAAGAGAAAGGAGCAACATTCTGTTGAATCCTTCATGAGGCAGCGTCCAGCTTCATTCAGTGGGTCTTCTGATCCCTTAGTGGCTGAACGATGGATCAGTACTACTGAAAAGATATTTTCAGTTCTACAATGTTCTGAGCATGATAAATTCATCTTAACAGTATATCGTTTGGAAGGTGATTCTGATCAATGGTGGAATCTTATCAAGAATACGAGGCAAAGTGATGAAATTGAGTCCATGGAATGGGACGAGTTCAAGAACTTGTTTTTCAGTAATTACTTCCCAAGTATTCTTCGAAAAAAGATGGAAAAGGATTTTCTTGAGTTTAAACAGAAGGATGATGAATCTGTTGGTATATACGAAGTGAATTTTACAAGACTTGCAAGGTATGCATCTGGCATTATCATCCAACCTGAAAGTAAAGTTGATGGATTTTTCAGTGGCTTAAAACCAAATCTTCGAAGGGCATTATCTATAAGAGACTTAAATAGCTATGAAGAAATTGTGCGTTGTGCTATCAAGGTAGAACTAAAATTTGGTGTAACATATCCATCTCATGGTTTTGACAAGAAACGAAAGATGGAGTTCAAGGAGAAATCTCAGAATAATGGTGAAAAGAAGATGAATGTTTCCTTATGCTCAAAGTGTGGAAAGAAGCATGGTGGAGATTGTCTTAAAGGGACTAGAAAGTGTTTTAAGTGTGGAAAATAAGGTCATCGAGCAGCTGAGTGTCGAAGTAATAGAAAAAGGGTTGCTAATGATGTGAATAAAGAAAAGACTGCAGAGAACGCACCACCAACACTTCAATGCTTCAAGTGAAAGGAAATGGGGAATTATGCTAATAAATGCCCTAATCCATGGGTTAATGATGATCAACATGAGCGAACTCTTAAGGAAAAGGATAAAGGGAAGTCTCATGAGATCACTATTTGTGATTTTGAGTATGAAAATGATGTTGTGTAATGATTAAGTGTTTATGTAATGGGATTTCAAAATAGTATCTTGGAATCTCATTTATGGTATTGTGGAATTTTGGAATATCTATGTATTGGTTTTCAATAATTATATGGTAGTAGTAACCATGAAAAAGTGATTGAAATATTTTTGGAAAGCAAATGAAATACACATAATGAAGGGATAAGGAGAAAATAATATGATAGTAATCATGAGCTCATGACTGATATAAGGACTAAGTGATATTATGGTTTGAGTATATAGAATTTTTGGGATTTTGGTATGTGGAAAGTGTTAAAATTTAACAACATAAATGTTTTCACTAAGGTTCAATGGGTATTCATTCTTCAAGAGAATACATGATTAAGGTATTCACATGTTTATAATTTGACCAACAAGATATATCTTATGATATATGGGGGATAAATGATGGCATTCACGTGATTGTTATGTGACATTTCAAGTAATCATTTTCTTTATACTATGAGCTTGGACCAAAGTATTTTAGATAAGCCTAAAGATTGGAATGAATTATTTTGGACATAATTTAGTTCGATATTATTGATGGGATGTTATAGTAATGTAGTTTTAGAAAAAGGACAACCTGCAGGACAGGCGATAGCCCATCGCGTCGGACAAGGCTATGGGAATCGAACCCACAACCGAAGTGCGACAGGCCTTTATCTCCTACCACTGGCCTACAAGAAGTCCCTGGTGAGCAGAAACTAGTTTTATTATATTAAAAAGTATGATATATGAAGTATAAGTCCATATATGATTAATATCACTATAGATGGACTTATGTATATTTGATAACTTTTTCTAACCTTTTGTTTCAGACAGATGGAATGACCCATCATTATATCACATGATCTGTTAGCACTTCACGAATAACAAATTCAACTTCATTTCTTTAATAGATGAAGTGGAAATTGTTCAAAGCACGAACAACAGTGAGATTGTACCAAAATCAAGCAAGTATTTCTTCTAATTCAAAATTTTCAAATTTAGGGAAATGATATTGAAAACCAAAAATGTTGTCCTAGTGCTCTTATATCCGATGAATCCGATGGTACCTTAGATCATCACAAATCTATGGCTTTTTGATTGTTGTCTTTTTCATAGCCATGTCCTCTACTACTCTCCATCAAACTTGATGGTTATATTTTTCTTCCATATCCATATTTTCACCTATGTTCTCCTACGTGGAAATCCAATGATTAGTTAATTTGGGTAACCGTTACGTTTCATACTTTAGTTTTTAAAGTTAAGTTTTGGTATTTCATTTTACGATGTGTGTTGCAATTAAAGAAACTTTCAAGTAGAAAACCATGTATAACCCCGACGAATTTCGAGGGCGAAATTCATTTTAAGGGGGGTAGAATGTAACAACCCAATATTTTATGATAAGTATTCTTTTTAATTTATTTGATGTCATGTGTTTTATGCTACAACAAGATTATCTTGTTCTATATGCCACATTGTATTAGCTTGAAGTATACGCAACACTATTCTTAGATTGTGTTACACACAATTTCAAGTTCGTTTTATAATAGTCATTCTACGCAACATTGAGTGTATATATATATATATATTCAATATATAAATGAAATATGGTTGGATTATGTTATAAAAAACAACAAAGGAGTCTTTCACTACACGCAACCCTGACTTGGCCTGCATTACACGCAATCGCGACCTTCCTCGATAGCGTGTGTTGTACGCAATACCGGGTTTCACTAAACAATGATATATTGTTATTATATTATTATGGACTAGCCGTTATGAATAGTATTAACTAAATTTTGAATTTTATAACATTATTATTCATCTTACACATTTTCTAAAACATGTTAAGAGAACAAAATAAATTTTTTGGGTAAAATAAGTATTTTTCAAAAAATGCATTTTTGCCGCCTTTTGATGGCACACCCACATTAAATCTAGTTTTTGACATGTTTATAAGTTCAATTTTACAAAATAAACATCTTCTTTTGAATCAGGATATAAAAATTTACATTGGATAAAGTTTTGATATTTTTCTGATAACTTTCATATTTTAATGAATAGTAAAAACACGCTATATTTTAATTAAAAACAACTTTTTTCATTGTAATAATTTATATGGTTAAATTATAATATTTGATGATTTTAAAGTGTAAATAGAATATATTTTTACCATTAAATATAATGTATGTCATTATCATTGATTTTACCTTGAATTCATAGGTTATATCAATTCAATCTTTTGTAATGTTTTAAAAAAAACCCGTTTTCTTTCGACAACGGGATTAATTTTAATTTAATTTCTGAAACTTTTGTATATTGAATTTGGAAAAATTATTTCCATATTTGGAATCAGTGGGTCCAAATTATGTTAATAAGCTAGTTTGTATTTTTGGGCATTATGAATAGTAACTACGGTAAATTTTATTTACCATAGTTAAAGGTAAATCGGGTAATTAAGGGTAAATATAAGGTTATAAAATTACCATAACAAAATTCTATTGGATGACTAAAAGTTGACCCATATCAGCTAAGGGTTGGAATAGATTCATTGTATGGACTTTTTTCCTTGAAAATAATTTAACTATTATTAAAACCAAAGAAAGTGACAACATGTCACTCTCTTAAATCTTATAAGTATATTAATTTTAATTTAGTGATAAACATCATGAAACTTTGAACATGAATAGTCTCCAGAAATATAATAAAATTATCTACATCATATGAATTTATTTTGAATTTTTAGGGATTAAATAATTATCATTAATTATTACACAATAGTGATGTTGAAGTTATTTTATTAATTAAAATATCAAATAAATGGTTTTAAAAATATTAAAATAAATATTATATGAACTATTTAATGTGATACATTAATTTTCTAGATTACTATGACATGTTAGTAACCTATTAAATATTTTAGTTTGAATATATCCTCTGTGTGGATTTTATTTAAATTCAAATAAATGAATAGTGTCAAAAATGACACTATCGTTATTTTATAAAAATAACATATTATTAAATTGTTTAAAAATCAAAAAAATATTTAAAAATTATAAATTGAAATTTATATAGTCAAAAATATCATAAATTATCTAATTATGGATAATTCATATCATATAAGTAATTATTTATAACAATTTAAAATTTAGAATCTTATCACCACAAATAAAATTTAATAGATTAAATAAGGATAAATCAAGTTGATAATGTTTAAAATAAATTCCCTACATGTCTAAATTTTATTGGTTGATGATATTAAAACCCTATCTCATCTCATCTTCGAATATGATTCATTTTTGGTGGTTTTTAAGTGGGGTTAGATTTATTATAAATTAATATTTTTAAGATTTCCAAAGGTGCCCCTCTCCTCCCTTATAAAAGGGCACCTCCTCCCTCTCTTCCTCACACCATTTTGTGCCTTGAAGCTCGGACAAACTCTGCCCATTTCACTTCCCCACTTCCCTATAAACCTTATAAAGGTACTGGTCTTCTCAAAAGACCAACTCTAGTTCCCTAAAGAGAAAGTTTAAAGGAGGCACTTTGAGAAAGAGGTAATACCTTCTACTGTTTTCTTCAAGTTCCATTCTTCTTCTACTCCATATTCTTTAGTTGTTTCATTATGAAGTAATAACATCAGTATCCCTCATATACTAATATGTTATTATAAATATTAAACAACCCTATTTCACCTTTTATCCATCCTACGGAAAACAAAATCACCGCGCGTGCGTACGTACGGAATACCGTCTCCACACCGTGGTGTAATCTGTTTTTCCACCAAAACCTTACATGGATGGGTATAATGGTGTAAATAATAACTATATATGGTTATTATAACATAATACTGATTCTGATATATTATACCATCCACTCTAATTCTATTCAATAATTATGGGAACGATATCATCGCTCGTGCGTACGTACGGACTACCGTCTCCACGACGCGATGAAATTCATTCTCCATGTTAACCATACATGAATGATCATAAAGTTTATATAATGAATAATAATAAAATATATGAAATAATAATGCTACTAGATTTATGTATATATATATATGTATTTCATCTATTTAGTTTCATTCAATTCAATAAGGAAACGAAAACAGCGTTCATGCGTACGTACGGCCTACCGTCTCCATGAACGGTGTATTTCATTCCTTTTATAGATCTATAATATATATGTATATGATGAATATATATTATATATAAATCATGTTTTACATTCTATAATTATGTAAATCAGAATATAAGTAATAATATCAAGAATGACAAGTCGAAACACATGCGATAAATGAAATGATTTTACCCAAAATGCGGCTTTAACACGAAATTTACAAAAGAACGGGTAATAAAAAGTCATAAGTGAAACATATATGATATCATAACAATGAATGTGATTATTTAATAAGTAAATGAAATTATTTAAATCATTATACAGGATGTTCGGATCCATTCGAAGCATATCGGACCTAAGGTAAGGGATAACTTTTCCAATCTCGTTTTTATCTGAGATTGTTTATTCGTAAGTATTTACTGGGGTTATATTTATCATCCATGTCCTTGTTTTCTAAAAATATTTTCATGTATTTTTAATGTCCTTTTTACCCATTTTTTACTTTTACTACATGGTATGTATGAAATCTTTCTTTTATGATGTACTTTTTGAATTTTCCGGCAAAAGTACGAGAAGAATGTTTTTTTAACTTATACGGCACGAACGGATTTTTACGGTTTTATAAAGCCTTATTTTCATGAAGCTTACTCCAAAATATTTCATGACTATTTTCAACAAAATCCTTTTCTTTTAAAATTTCATGACATTTTGTGAAAAGAGAATGATTTTGAAGAAGAAAGGATATTTTCCTCAAGAATTCATTTCAAGTGTTTTATCAAAACCATTTTTCATCTAAGATGACATTATTTCATATGTGTATGTTTCAAGTATCATGTATCTATGATTTACATGGTTTCACTTTTCTTATTATGAAATTATATCCATTTCTTTTATATGGATTATGTGATGATGGGACGATGTTTATGAAACCCATTTTATTTATTAGGTTATTATGAATGATGTATGTTTATTTTGTGGCACAAGTAAGAATGATTTCTTTATGAGATGGGTGGGACCTATATGTACCTCTAATGCATTGGGTAAAGATTTATATCTCATGATATAGACATGGATGGAACGGTAAGTTAATCCGGTTCAGTGTTACAGGACTGAAACGAGGAGTGAACTCGATTTAGAAAGGGACTCTGTCCACTAAGATGGTCTTGGCAGCAATGCCTTGGCTATTATGGAAATCATAACATGTTCTGAATGGTTTCCACAATTACATGTTGTATTCCCATTATATTTTATCATGGTTGATGTTCCATTATGATATATGTCTTACTTACTTCCATGATTTATGTCTTTTCTCAAGATTTTGATGTTTAAATTTCATGTTCAAGTTTTTGCCTTCAAATGTTTATGGATTGTTTTATATTCTCTATGTTTGCCCTTACTGAGCATTTGAGATCACCCTTTTTATGTTTTATTTTTACCCAGGAAATAAATAAAGGTTTTAGGTAAGGAAACAAAAATGGGAATATCATTATGGGAGTTGTTGAAGATCTTTCAACATGATTAGAAGTTTATATTCCAAGTTTCCAAAGACACTAAACTATTACGATCCTTGACTTTTGGTTTTTTTGTTATGTATTAAGTATTCTGAAAAAGTAATGTATTGTCCATGTACGTCAAGATTTGGGTCTCTATAATAATAATATTAATAATAATAATAATATCTCAATAATAGTACTAATAACCTAGAAAAACTTTTAACAATAAAATAAAATAAAATAACCTAATAATAATTATATTCTTAATATCAATAATAGGATTAATAATGTTAATGACAATATTATCATTCTTAACCCTAAAGTTAATAAAAAAAGTGATAATAACCTAATAAAATATTGACAATAATAATGATGATGATGATAATATTAATAGCAACATAATAAAATTTACATTCTTAACACTATTTATAATAAAAAATATATTCTCAACCAATATTATAATTATCATTAAAACAATTACTTAAATTTTATTACAATTGTTATTTTTATTTTATTTCCATTTTATTATTCATCCTATTTTACTTTATTCTCATTCTAGTATTCATTTGATTTTATTTATCTACCTTGAACATCGGGCAGGTCGTGTGGTGAACCGGGCGAAGTTGTGTGATGACCCAGGTAAAGTCGTGAAGCTTCGACCATGGTGCATTGAACGCAGTCAAGACCAAAACATTCAACTTTAAATAAGAAATCCAAAATTTAATTAAGGCTTCAACCCGAACCACCTGATGTCAAGAAAATTAATAAACTAAAAAATTTAAAAGCGTTGGTTGTGACAATAATTCCCATGTATTTACCCATTTCGCATATTCATCAATTCCCTTATGCAAACCATTCACATGTTCTTCAATTCACAAGCCATTTCCAATTTAAGACATTCATCCTTTCATATATACTAATTCTTGTGGGAAAATCAACATAATTCATAAGCCTTTTGACACAATCTCCTTTAACCCAATTAACCCATTACTAAGCCATTACAAACAACCCCTTAAGATATTACCAACCTAGGAATAACTATAAACACTCCATTTACAATTCAAATAAACATATTATTATGTTCAACACGGGATCTATGTTATCACACATCAATTTCACACTGAACTCTACCAATTCCTAGGTCCGATAAGGTCGGAGCACCCTATGGGTGACCCTAAAACATTTGATTTATCCTCGACACATCCCATGGGGACCGTGAGGGGTTCCAGTAATAATTTAGACACCCAATTTACTAAATCATACTCAAGGTGAAAAATACACAACAAGAGGAAGGAAATATCTCAATACGCATGCACAAATCTATAACAAAACTATGGGGTATAATTTTCAAACCACCTACCTCGATTTCATTGTCTAACATGCTCTCAAATGATGCCTTAGATCCCGATACAAACCCCCTTCAATTATTTAACCTATATCTCACCAGATAAGAAGGGGTTTTAGGGTTTCAGAAGTAGATTTCCCGAAATACAATCCCTAATCTGATAAGGAGAAAGGAGGAGAGGATTAGAATTACCCAGATCTTCGATCCTCAACTGACAGTACTCCAAATGGATAAGAAATTAGGTATATAGATCCTTGGAAGATCTTGGAGGTCTTGGTTCATCACTAGGGTTGAGAGGGTAATAAAGGAATAAAATCTCGAGTGAGACTTTAAAATCCTGGAGTGGAAATTTTATAAATTTCTCAACTTTTCTGGGCTGCATGGTTTACCCGCATGATTTTTCATACCATGTGAAAACTGTGCATGAGACACTCTCCCAAAATCACCCATTCACATGGTTTCTTAGGAATTCCACATAGTTTTCTTAACCATGCCCAAGCCTCTGTCAGAGGATGCATGGTTACCTAGGATGCTCCACGCGGTTTGCACTAACCATACAAAAACCATGCAACATGCCCAAAAACTCTTTTTCCTCCTCTTTCATGACCTGAATCCCCAACCCCTGAGCCTTCTAATGAACTTGGGGAAACACCTATTTAACCAAAATAATGGACTTAAACTGAAACATAAACAAACAAACACCTTACGAAAATCCAGGATTGTACAAATGACCCTCTTCAAGTATCCATGAAATCTCCCAAAAATCCATTTTAAAGAAACACCACTTGATTTATTACCAACACAACAAGCCACACATAAGTGTCACACCATAAAAGTCATCAACTCCCACATAAAACACCCAATTCACAACCCAAACACAATACCAAAGAATAACCAAGGGAAAATACCACCCAAAGTACCCAATTTCAGTTTAAAATATTTATTGAAAATTTTATCAAAAATCTTGTGTGTGTGTATATATAAACATGATTAAACAATACCTTTTAAAAACACTTCCACCAATTTTTTCCAACACAAAAACACCATACCAAAACTAAAAAAACATATCACAAGCATTTGAAACACACTTATAAATTATTTAGTAACACACAAGCATTAAATGGGATGTTTTAGAAAGGAAATGGACAGAAACACATACCTCAAGTGGAAGAATCAAGTCACCTTTGATAAAATCCACTGGAAAGACACTCCTACCACATATCACAACCCTGAGAAAGAAAAAAACCCACAATTTCACACCACCCTATGTATCCAAACCAGCCAAACATGGCCACTGGGGTTAGAGTAAAAAAGGAAAATGGAATAAAACCAAAAGATAAAGAGAGTGGATCCCTAACCTTTCAATCCGGGTGAATAATCATCAAGAAATCACCCTAAAATCCACTTTGAGGGGCTTAGAGGAGCCAAAAATCTCCATGGGAGGCATCCAGGTCAGGGGAATCCAAGTGGGGTATCCAAGGGAAGAAACCCCACTTAAAAATAATAATAAATTCCAAAAATACTCTTCTTCAGGTGGGTTTCATGGTTAGCTCGCACGGTTAAACAAATCGTGTGAAAACCATGCAATTCCCCACTGTTAAGAGTTTTATATGCAACACACCTAGTTTAACCATGCGCCATAACTGTGCGTGTCACGAACCAAATCTGGTCACCATCAAAACCATCACCAAACCTGGCCCATGGCAAGGCCAAAAGGGAATTCCCTATCCCCATGGGCTCACAAAAGTTCTCGGGTATCACAAATATTGGTTTGGAAATGATTTACCCGAGAATGGATACATAAAACAACCAAAAAACAATCAATAAAACGAATCTGAAAATTCATGCCAAACAAGTCTTAAAAAAATTTAGAACTGAATACATGGGTCTAAACATGACACAAGAGGCCCAAAAATACCTAAAAGTAGCATCAAAACAGCCGAAGGAACTCCACATAGTAAGGGGTCATCACCCATGAGCCATCTCCATAACACTGCACCATGGAAGGAAACTAACAACCCGAACTGCCACCACCCAAGGCCTTTCCTTTACCTATGTCAAACATGATCAAGTCTTCTTACACCCAAATGTATAAGTAGGTTGTGATAATAATCCCAATAGGATACCACCCAAATATTTCATATAGTAATCAATACAAGATAAAAATCATGCAAGTTTTAATAAACAGGAAATGGTGGCAATAATTTCTAAAAAATGAAACTTTTAAAAGTAAACAGTTTTTAAAGGGAAATTTCAAAGAGTGAACACATTTCAATAAAAAATGTATGTTACTGAATTTTCTATCCAAACACACCATAATCTAATGATAAATACCAAATATTCAACGATCACTAATATCGGGAACACCCCTAGGCACTAGTTAGTTTTGGGCCCCATGTACCTCATATCTCAATGTAAAGTAACCATAACCATATCTATTCTCATGCACGAGCCACTAGTAGGAAACATAACCATAACCTAGTGGTCCCCAATCATAATCATTGTAGTTTTGTTAGAGTTTTCAATGTCCAACTTGCTAAGTGAAACACGGACAAAACCACTCTGGACACTAGTGTACTAGTACACGTTCGCCCACCTAGATACCCAGGATTCCCACTTTGTAATCAAACAATTTACACATGTTACCAAAATCCATTTTCACATAAAAACATCAGTTCTGGTCACACACATTCAAAACATTAGTGACACATGCTTTTCACCCTTTATATAACTCAATAAACCACTTAGAATTTCCGTAAAACAATTTCAAGGAATTTAACCAAACTTTGCACATAAAATTCATCAAAAATCCCTCTTTGAAAACCCAATGTCCACTAATATTACCCCAAACCATAATTTTTAGCATTAAAAAAATTTAATAAAACCCTTCCATGAATTATAAAACAGCCCCAAGTGGTACAACATGGAACACATATGTAAAACACCCATTTTCACATAAAAATGGCATTTAAAAATCAATTGTTTAAAAAATTCCACAAAAAATAATTTTTTCAGAAAGAAAAATAAATATGGAGCATGATAAAAATATAAATCAAGTAAGGTTGACTCATCTAGTAGTGCTTACACATGGAATCACCTACCACAAGTGTCAAAAACACCAAATCCTTGTGCGAAAGTCCAACCGCACCACCTCCACACCACAAGGGTGTTAAATCAAACCTAAAACCACAATATTAAACCAATAAAACCAATATAAAACCCTAAAAAATCCCTACTTTCTGGACATTAGTAACTTCAAGAAAAATGAGAGAAACCCTAAGCAAATGGGAGGATGAAGGAAGGAAACCCACTTTCTTGAGAGATCTTGAAGAAATCACCCTAAATACACCAATAGGTGAGTCTACAAAGATCCAAAACTGATATGGAGGTTTGAATAAGGATTATAAGGTCAAGTGGGAACTAAAATGGTGGAAAAGAGTAAAAAATGAAGGATTATGAAAGAAACAAATTACCTTTTCAAATCTGAACGATTTGAGAAATATAGATAAATTTTTTCTTAATACATAATGAAGATGAGATCCAAAGAGGTAGAAACGAACATTGTGGTGCACCTAGGGTAATTATGCTAGAGTGAGATATGGAATCACTAAAAAATAAAAAATTAATAAGATATAAAAGAAACAGAAAAAAAATAAACTGGAAATGGGCTCACGGGTTGTCCCAATACCTTAATAAATAACCCAAATCCTCCATGATTATGGATTCCTAAGGGGACCAAATGGATATGGTAGTTTTAATTGGTTAAGGGAGGCCAAGTGGAAATTATAATGGGTGGAAAATTTTTAAAAATGGAAGAGTTATAAAAGAAACAAAATTTGTTTTTAAATATGGAAATGGGCTCAAGGTTTGGCCCAAATCTTGAAAACCCAACCTTTCCTCCAAAAATGCATGGGAAACTCCCAAAAAAAAGAAATAATGACAATTAAATAAAAAATACCTTTAAAATAATTCATGTATGTGAAAATTTTCCCCAACATGAAAGACTTTTTTCCCTGAAAAGTCAACCTAGAGCTTGATAGGAAAACAAGAATGGGTACTCTTTCTCAACCCACAACTTCCGCTATCAAGTTTTGTGGACATCATTCCCATGATGACAAAGTACCCAAACTAGTGGAATAGACTTTACATGAATCACCTTATCTTCATAATCAACTATTTTCATTGGCCACTCAAAAATAGAAAAATCAGGCTCTATATCCAACTCCTCCCAATTCAGCACATGGGACAGATTCAGGTTGTACTTTTTCAACTAGGATACGTGGAAGACGTCGTTAATGGATTCCAACTAAGAAGGAAAAATCCAACCTACATTCCACCCTCCTAATATGGTTGGTGATTTCAAAATGTTAGACATACCACGGCATCATCTTCCCTTGCTTTCCCAAATGATGATGGCCGAGATGAGGGGCCACTTTCAAGAATACCCTATCACCCACAGAAAACTCTAGGTCTCGATTCCTCTGGTCCGCATAAGATTTGTGGAGACTTTGAGCTATAAATAAGCACTACCTGATCAACTTGACCTTCTCATATGTCTCTTGAACAAGGCTCGGCCCCAACTGTGAAGTCTCGCCTATCTCAGCCCAACATAGGGGGGGATGACAAGGCCGACCATAGAACGCCTCAAAAGGAGCCATTAAAATCAAGGATTGATAACTGTTATCATAGGAAAATTCAACCAATACCAAATGACTATCCCAAGAACCTCCAAAGTCTAAAACACGTGCATAGAGCATGTCCTCTATTATTTGATTTTCCTGCTCTGTCTGACCATCAGTTTGAGAATGGTATGTCATGCTCATCTTAATCTGCGACCCCAAGGCCTTTTGAAGGCCTTCCCAAAAACTGAGAAGTGAAATGAGGGTCTCTATATAAGGCAATTTTTGATGGAACACCATCAATCCTTACCACCTTATGCAAATACAATCATCCCAACTCATCCACTTCGGTTGTATCCTTGATTAGAATGAAGTGGGCTGATTTGGTCAGATGATCTATTACTACCCATATGGAATTATTACCTCAGGTTGTATGAGGCAGGCCAACAATGAAATACATAGCGACCTCATCCCACTTACAAGTAGAAATGGGTAGAGGCTGGAGAAAACCAGAGGGCCTTTGATACTCCGCTTTCACCAACTGACATGTATAGCATCTTGCCATGAAATCAGGTATGTCTCGTCTCATACCTAGCCACTAGAATTGCCAACGCACATCATAAATATCTTGGTGTCACTAGGATGGATATTCCAATGAGACCGGTGGTTATCCCACATCACCACCTTCCACAGAGAAAAATACACCACTAAGCATCCCTTGAAGCACAAGATACCCTCGGGGGACAAAGAATAATCAGAAGACATCTCCCCACCATGAAGAAGCAGCCTCAACCACTGACATAGCTCATCACCATACTGTTCTCTCTGAATCAGCTTCACAAGAGAAGGGATCAACTGAATGCTCTCCAAGAACACACCTCCACTGTGCTCCTTGGTCTCCACATGCATCTGAGCAAAGAGCCCCATCAGAGTCCACTCTTCACTGGAATTACTCAAAGCCTACACTGGTACTCTTCTACTCAAGGCATATGCCACCAAATTTCCCTTTCCCAGGGTATAGAAAATGTTAAATTATAACCCCTGCAAGTACTTGATCCAACAGTGTTGTCTTAGATTGAGATCCTTCTGTGAGAAGATGTAGTCCAAGCTTTTGTGATCAAAGTAGACCACAAACTTCTCCCCAAAGAGGTAGTGACACCAAGTATTGAAAGCATGCATCACAGCTACTAAATCCAAGTCATGGGTTGAATAATTCTTTTCATGTGGTCAGAGTTGGTGAGAACCATATGCCACCATGTGATCACCCTACATAAGAACACACCCGATACCCATACTAAAAGCATCGCAATACACCACATACCCCTTTCTAGCCTCTGGAAAAAAAATCACTGGGGTGGTAGTCAACTGATGATTCAGCTCCTCAAAGGATTCCTGGCATTCTGGGGCCCAAAAAAACTTCACCCCATTCTGGGTGAGTGCGGTCATAGGTGAAGCAAGGCAAGAGAAATCCCAAACAAACCGCCTGTCGTAACCAGCCAGGCCGAAGAAACTTCTAATCTCAAACACGTTATTTGGATGCTCCCATGACATTATCGCACTAATCTTATCAGGTTCCATTGAAACCCCTTACTGTGAGATCACATTCCCCAAAAACTTCACCTCCCTGATCTAGAAAGTGCACTTGGATAACTTTTAATAAAGGCAGTGATCTTGTAAAGTACCCAACATGATCCACAAATGGTGCCCATGCTCCTCCTCGAATACAGAGTAAACTAGGATGTCATACATGAATACCACGAAGAAAGAGTAGAGATATTGGTGGAACACCCTATTCATGAGTTCTATAAAGATTGTGGGATCATTTGTTAATTAGAAGGGCATGACCAAGTACTCAAAGTTGTCATACCTGCTTCGGAAGGCTGTCTTTGGGATATCTGCCTCTTTCACCCTAAGTTGGTGGTAACCCGAATGCAAGTCTATTTTATAAAACTACTTTCCCCCCTTAAAATGATCAAACAAGTCATCTATTTGGGGCAAAGGATATTTGTTCTTGATGGTTAACTTGTTCATCTTTCAATAATCAATACAAAACCAGAGAGATTCATCAGCCTTCTTTGCAAACAGAACAAGAGCGACCCAAGGAGAGATGCTTGAGCGAATAAATCCTTTGGATTATAAATTTTCTAGTTGTATATTTAATTTTATCATATCATTGGGGGATATATGATATGATGGAATAGATATTGGTTGTGTTCTCAACACCAAATCAATCGAGAACTCCACATCCCGCTCCGGAAGTAAGCCTGAAAAATCATCTGGGAATACCTCCAGAAACTCATCCCCTACACAAGGTCGTACACCTTTAGAAGCATGACCATCATCCTCTAGCATGATTAATGACAACTAGAAGACAATATTTCCCAACTCTAAGAGTGGAGGTCCTGCGTGACTTGACCAAGGATCCCAATCCCTAAGGAAAACCTGACGACTCCCATCTGGTGTCATGAAACTGATGTGTCGCCTATAAAAATTGATGTGCTCTTGAAAGTGTACACCCAATCCATGTCAAGTATCACATCAAATAGATCCATATATAAGACTAGGAGGTCCCACTCCATCTCAAACCCTGATATGGAAAGCGCACACGACAGGCACCTGAGACCCTACTCCTTCTTTCCCAGCAGTGTCACCAACTCCATCACAAAAGACAAAAGCTCAGTTGGAAAATTCAGCATATTTAGAAAATGGGTAGAGATGAATGAAACAGAGGCACCAATATCAAAACAAGCAGTAGCTATAGAAGATGCAATCAAAAAAGTACCTCAAACTGTCAACGGTCCCGCCTCTGACCTCGTTGGTGCCTCATCCACCATATGAAGATTCCTAGCCTCTACTTGATAATGACCACTAGCTTGTGGCTCTACCCTAAAATGGATCTCCCCAGAAGATGATCTGTCCATGCCTCCATGTCCACCAAATTGAGATCCCTCCATCCTAGATGGCTCTGACTGAGCTGGCACTCCCCTGGAATCCATTGATCCTGCCCCACTCTGGAGTGGTCATACCATACTACAAAATCACTACAAGTGTCCCATTCCTCCACAATGATAATAGGGATTTTAAGGATATGTGAATTCTGGTCAGATGTTTCTTGGCCTCCCACACTGGTGTCACATGACAGACCTATCATCACAAGCCACTGAAAAAAACTGCCTTGAAGGTTGGCCTGAGCTGCCACCTCCCTTCTTCCCCTACTCCTCTCACTTCCTTTTCTTCTCAAAAGAACTGCCACTGCCCAATACTGATATATCCTAGAGAAACCAGACCTCCCCTTTCAGTCTATCTCCACTATGAAATCTCTATCAACCACTTCAACATAGGTTTTTAGCTTGAACAGGAAGACCTGGGAGTAGATCTTTGGCCGAAAACCCATCTCGAACTTCTAGGCCTTCATCTGCTCATTGGAGACCATTTCCAGATAATACCAGACCAACTCATCAAAAAGGTTGGAATACTCCATCATTTAAAGATCCCCAGGAACAAGTTCTATAAACTCTCGAGATCAATCATATGCCAAAACTTCAGGGCAGTACTGGTCATTGAGGATAGCCTTGAAGTCCTTTTAGCTCATCTGCTCGTGCTTCCCAGCTTGAATCACTAATTCCCCACACCTTATGCTAGGAACCACTAATAGGAAAGAGTCACATTTCATCCTGGCCTCCTCAGGTGTGTCTAGGAACTCAAACATGTGATCAATATTTTCGAGCCACTCCTCCGCTTCCTGGGGTTTTGTACTACCTCAGAAAGTAGGAGGCTTTTTTTTCAGAAACTTCTGAGCTTTGTCCTTCCTTGGACCGGTCTCATATTCTCTAATAGGAGATAAAATAGGAGTTGTTTCCTATCCTAGATCTTGTATAGACCTAACCATAACCTCTACTAGCCTCTGATCAAGCGGCGAGGGAGAACTCTCTCTGACTTCCTCCTTTGGGTGAATGTGAGCTCTCTAGGGAGACATATTGCTACAAAAGGCAACATTCACAAGGGAAAATATCATTACAATAGTACTGAAAAATTTTCATCAATAACATCAAATATAAAAAATCAAAACACATTACTGAAGGACCCAGGGACACCCTGAGATGGGAGGGGTGAATCAGGGTGACAACCTTTTCTTTTAATGTGATGGATATTGTTCCCACGTTGGTAGAAACTTGTTGAACCTGTATGATGAATATGATCAGAAATCAAACATTCACATGCACAGAGATTACACAGCACTTTTTACTTGGTTCGCCACTAAGGGCTACGTCCAAGGAGCATACGCCGACAAGTTGTCGGTCATAAAAAATTCCACTAATCTTCACTAGCTGTGGATTACAAAGTTTCGGGCGCAGTCACTTTGTCCCAGGCTCACTGCCTTTACAAAGGTTCAGGGATAGCTCACTGCTTCCCTCAGGTCACTCCCGTTGACTCCCCCTGGCTCACTACCCTTGGTGAAGTCACACTCAGTTTATAGACGTGAATGTCTCTTCATCATTGCATAAGAATGCATCCTCCGTTGTATGTAGATGCTATATTGAAGTCCAATTCTCACCAGAAGATGAATATCACTTTTCCCTGAGGGTACCAGGTGATCTTCCAGCTTTGGTGCAGCTTCAAGACGATAGATGTACTTTAACAACCCTGGCGTGCTTCTCCAAGCCCGGCGTGCAAGTTTCAATCCCGGTGTGCAAGTCACTTGCGCGGTACTAATTTGGCGCTCAGGTGACACCAACCCACTTGCATGACATTGCCTCTTTCAACTATGAACTTGCGCGACGTTGCACCTTTAACTCCCCAACCGCCTTGGTCACGCAACCAACAACCTGCGCGCAGCCTCTACATGCGCGACCCAACAACCACCTGCGTGACTCAACTACTTGCGCAATGAGAGCTCGAAAAAATATCTAAGTCTTGAACTCCATTTGTTATGAGGAGGGGGTTCCTCTATTTATAGGCAAACTGGACCCCCTGCGCGGTGGCGCGCAAGTCTTCCCTCGGTGCGCAGGTTCTGGCACGCAGCTCATCCTCCCTAGCCTCTGTCGCGCTACTCACTTGCGCGACCACACAAATACTTGAACGATCTTTTTTCATTTGTAATATTTTGAAGCTATGATCTTTAAAACCAATAGGCACGCAAGTTTCCAGTCCTCCTAGGCATTGGCGCGGAAGTCTCTTTACGGTGTGCAGGTCACTTGCGCGACCAGCCCAAGACATGTGCGGCCCTTATCCCTTTGCCATTTTTCAATGTTCTGATATTGAAAAACATATGGCGCGCAATTTTCCTCTTTATCAAGTACACAGCGCGCAAGTCTCTTTTCCAAAAACACTTTTCTCCATTTGTCGATTTTCAGGCCCAAAAATTTGGCAAACACTGGGAAACAGCGCCACCTTCAATACTGTTGTCTGCTTGAACTGTATGATATCTTTGCTAGTACACATTCTGAAATTCCACTGAGGATTGAAAACAAACACAAATCATACTCCAAATCATGCATAGAAGACCATGGTTCCAACAATTACAACAACAAAATAAACAACTACTTCACCCCCACCCGATGTCCACGTGCAGTCTGCAGCCTACACATATCACCTAGAAGTAAAGCCAAACAAACAATTCCAACGTCTTATGGTGACTCGAGGTCTGTCATGAGAGGTGCGGACCAGGCACCCTACTCATAACCAAAAATTTGATCCCCAATATTCCTAGCTCATTTCTAGTCTGATTCATCCCAAAATAATAATATAACCCAAAAAAATTAACTTCCTTTGATACCATTTTGTCACGAAGCGAATCTGGTCACCGTCAAAACCAGCACCAAACCTGGCCCATGGAAAGTCCTGAAGGGTTTTACCTATCCCCACATTCTGGTACAAGTTCCCATATATCATAAATATTAGTTTGGGAAAGATTTACCTGAGTATGGATACATGAAACAATCAATAAACTAAATCTGAAAATTCATGCCAAACAAGACTTAAATAAAATTCAGAACTGAATACATGGGTCTAAACATGAAAAAAGAGGTCCAAATATACATAAAATTAGCATAAAAACATCCCAAGGAACTCCACACTATAGGGGGTCATCACTCATGAGCCATCTTCACAACACCCACCATGGACGGAAACTAACAAACTGAACCACCACCACCCAAGGCCTTTCCTTTACCTTTGTCAAAATGATCAAGTATACTTACACCCAAAGGTGTAAGTAGGTTTTGATATTGATCCCAATAGGATACCACCCAAAGATTCCATATAGTAAGCAATACAAGATAAAAATCATGCAAGTTTTAATAAATAAGAAATAGTGGAAATAATTTCTAAAGAACAAAATTTTTAAAAGTAAACAGTTTTCAAAGAGAAATTTCAAAGAGTGAACACATTTCAATAAAAAATGTATTTTTCTTAATTTTCCATCTAAACACACAATAAGACAATGATAAATACCAAATAGTCAATGAGCACTAATATCAGGAACGCCCCTAGGCACTAGTTAGTTTTGGGCCCCATGTAACTCGTATCTCAGTGTAAAGTAACCATAACCATATATGTTCTCATGCACGAACCACTAGCATGGAACATACCCATAACCTTGTGGTCCCAAATCATCATCATTAAAGTTTTTTTAGTGTGGTCAATCTTCAATAATCTAAGTGAAATAGTGACAAAACCACTCTGGATCACTAGCGTACTAGTACACGTCCGCCCACCTAGATATTTCAGCTTCCCCCTTTGTGCTCAAAAATTTTCCACATGTTACCAAAATATATTTTCACATAAAAACATTAGTTATGGTCACACACATTCAAAACAGTAGCTACACATGGTTTTCACCCTTTATATAACTCAATAAACCACTTAGAATTTCTGTAAAACAATTTCAAGGAATTTAACCAAACTTTGCACAAAAAAATCATCTAAAATACCTCTTTGAAAACCCAATTCCCACCAATATTACCCCAAACTAGAATTGGTATCATAAAAACATTTTAATAAAACCCTTACATGAATTATAAAACAACCCCAAGTGGTACAACATGGAATGCATATGTAAAAAACCCCATTTTCACACAAAAATGGAATTTAAAAATCAATTGTTTAACAAATTCCACCAAAAATAATTTTTGAATAAAGTGAAATGAAGAAGTAGTATTCTAAAAATGTAAATTAATCAAGTTTGACTCATCTAGTAGTGCTTACACATGGAATCACCTACCACAAGTGTAAAAACACCAAATCCTTGTGCAAAAATTCAATTGCACCATCGCCGCACCACAAGGGTGTTAAATCAAACCTAAAACCACAAGATCAGACCAAGAAACTCAATATAAAACCCTAGGTTCGAAGCCCCAATTTCTTTACATTAGGAACTTCAAGAAAAATGAAAGAAATCCTAAGAAAATGGGAGGATGAAGGAAGGAAACCCACTTACTTGAGAGATCTTGAATAAATCTCACCAAATACACCAATAGGTGAATCTCCAAGCAGACAAAACTGATATGGAGGTTTGAATAAGGTTGAGGAGGTCAAGTGGAAACTGAAATGGGAGAAAATGAGTAAAAAATAAAGGAGTTATGAAAGAAACAAATTACCTTTTCAAATCTAGAGGATTTGAGAAAGCCTAAGAAATTTTTCCCTAATCTATGATGAATATGAGCTCCAAAGAGAGAGAAACGAACATGGGGGTGTGCCTAGGGTTAGTGCACTCGTGTGAGAGGTGGAATCACTAGAAAATATTAAAAAATGAATAAGATATAAAAGAAAAAATTTGTTTTAAAATGAAAATGGCCTCATGGGTTGGCCTAATACCTTAATAAATAACCCAAATCCACCATGATTATGGATTCCTAAAAGGTCCAAATGGATATTATAGTTTTAATAGGTAATGGGAGGCCAAGTGGGAAGTGTAATGGGTAAAAAAATTTAAAAAATGGATGAGTTATAAAAGAAAAAAAAATATTTTTAAATCTGGAAATGGGCTCAAGGTTTGGCCCAAATATTGAAAACCCATCATTTCCTCCAAAAATGCATGAGAAACCCCCGCAAAAAAAGTAAGAATGGAAATTAGATGAAAAATACCTTTAAAATAATTCATGTATGTGACAATTCTCCCCACCATGAAAGACTTTCTAGCCCAGAAAGTCAACCTGAATCTTGATCAGAAAACAAGAATGGATACTCTTTCTCAACCCACAACTTCTGCTCTCAAGTTTTGTGGAAATCATTCTCATGATCTCAAAGGACCTGAATCAGTGGAATAGACTTTACATGAAGATAATTCTATTAGTAATCAAATAATTTCACCAGCTACTCAAAAATAGACAAATCGGGCTCTATATCCAACTCCTCCCAATTCAGCACATGGGATGGATCCAGGTTGTAGTTTTTCAGTTGGGAGATGTGGAAGATGTCATGAATGGATTCTAACTGATAAGGAAGATCCAACTTTTATGCCACCTTTCCAATATGCTCAGTGATTTCAAAAGGTTCTAAATACCACAGCGTCAGCTTCCCTTGCTTTCCCAAACGATGATGGCCCAGAAGAGGGGCCACTTTCAAGAATACTCGGTCACCCACAGAAAACTCTAGGTCTCGACACCTCTGGTATGAATAAGATTTAAGTTGAATCTAAGCTATCAATAATCATTTCCTGATCAACTTGACCTTCTTAGGCGTCTCTTGAACAAGTCTCAGCCCCAACAGTGAAGTCTCACCTATCTCAGCCCAACATAGGGGGGACTAACAAGGATGACCATAGAACGCCTCAAAAGGAGCCATTCAAATCAAGGATTGGTAACTATTATTATAAGAAAATTCAACCAATCCCAAATGGCTATCACAAGAACCTCCAAAGTCTAAAATACATACACAGAGAAATTCCTCCAGTATCTAATTTTTCACAATCTATCTGACCATCACTTTGAGGATGGTATGTTGTGCTCATCTTAATTTGCGACCCTAAGGCCTTTTGAAGGCCTTCCAAAAACCAAGAAGTGAAATGGGGGTCTCTATCTGATATAACTTTTGATGGAACACCATTAAGCCTTACCACCTCATGAATATGCAATCGGCCCAACTCATAAACTTTAGTTGTATCCTTGATCAGAATGAAGTGGGATGATTTGGTCATACGCTCAATTACTACTCATATGGAATTCTTACCCCGAGGTGTATGAGTTAGGCCAATAATGAAATCCATGGCGGCCTCATCCCACTTCTAGGTAGGAATGGGTAGAGGCTGGAGCAAACCAAAGGTCCTTTGATGCTCTGCTTTCACCTACTGACATGTAAAGTATCTCGACACAAATTCAGCTCTGTCTCGTCTCATACCTGTCCACAAAAATTGTCGACACACATTATAAAATATCTTGGTGGCACCAGGATGGATAGCCCACTGAGACTAGTGGCTATCCTGCATCACCACCTTCTGTAGAGACAAAGTCACCACTAAGAATCCCTTGAATCACAAGATACCCTTGGGGGACAAAGATCAATTAGAAGAAGTATCCCCACCATGAAGAAGCTGCCTCGACTACTAACATATCTCATCACCGAGCTGTTCTCTCTGAATCAGCTCCACAATAGAAGGGATCAACTGAATGATCGCTAAGAATACACTTCCACTGTGCTCATTCGTCTCCACGTGCATCTGAGCAAAGAGCCCCATCAGAGTCCACTCATCACTATAATTCATTAAATCCATCACTGATACTCTTTTTATCAAGGCATCTGCCACCACATTTCCCTTTCTCAAGGTATAGACAATGTCAAATTCGAACCCCTATAAGTACTCAATCCAGAATCATTGTCTTATATTGAGATCCTTCTGTGAAAAGATATAGGCCAAGATTTTGTGATCAGAGTAGACCAAAAAATTCTCACCAAAGAGGTAGTGACGCCAAGTCTTCAAAGCATGCATCACAGCTACTAACTCCAAGTCATGGGTTGAATAATTCTTTTCATGTGGTTGGAGTTCGCGAGAACCATACACCACC
The DNA here is from genome assembly GCA_963277665.1 of Viscum album. Taxonomy (NCBI): domain Eukaryota; kingdom Viridiplantae; phylum Streptophyta; class Magnoliopsida; order Santalales; family Viscaceae; genus Viscum; species Viscum album. The sequence continues at coordinate 164,451,770 of OY728132.1, read as the reverse complement.
ATGTGATCACCCTATATAAGAACACACCCGAGACCCATACCTGAAGTGTCGCAATACACAACATACCCCTTTCCAGCCTCTGGAAAAATCAACATGGGGGTGGTAGTCAACCACCGCTTCAGATCCTCAAAGGATACCTCACATTCTGGGCCCCATACAAACTTCACCCCTTTCTAGGTGAGTGCGGTCATGGGTGAAGAAAGCCGAGAGAAATCCCGAACAAACTGCCAATAGTAACTAGCCAGACCAAGGAAACTCCTAATCTCAAACATGTTCTTTGGATGCTCCCATGACATAACCGCACTGATCTTGTTGGGGTCTAATGAAACCCCCTACTCCAAGATCACATGCCCCAAAAACTTCACCTCCTTGATCCATAAAGTGCATTTGGATAGCTTTTCATAAAGGCGATGATCTCGCAAAGTTCCCAACACGATCCACAAATGATGCTCATGCTCCTCCTTGGATCTAGATTAAACTAGGATTTCATCCACGAATACCACAACAAAAGAGTCGAGATACTGGTGGAACACCCTATTCATGAGTTCCATAAAGACCACTGGAGCATTGGTCAATCTGAAGGGCATGAACAAGTACTCAAAGTGGCCATACCTGCTTCGGAATGCTGTCTTCAGGATATCTACCTCTTTCACCCTGAGTTAGTGGTAACTCAAATGAAAGTCTATTTTAGAAAAGCATTTTCCCCTTTCAATTGATCAAACAAGTTATCTATTCAGGGAAAAGGATATTTTTTCTTGATGTTTACCTTGTTCAGCTTCCGGTAATTAATACACAACCAGAGGGATCTGTCAGCCTTCTTTGCAAATAATACAGAAGCGGCCCATGGAGAGATGCTCGGGCGAATGAATCCTTTGGATTATAAATCATCCAGTTGTATCTTTAATTCCCTCAGCTCGTTGGGGAACATATGATATGAGAGAAGATGTATTGGTTGTGTTCCCGATGCTAAATCAATCAAGAACTTCGCGTCCCGCTCCGGTGGTAAGCCTGAAAAAACATATGGGAATACCTCTAGAAACTTATCCACTGCACTAGGTAGTCCACCTTCAAGAGCACAACCATCATCCTCTAGCACAAGTGATGGTAACTAAAAGACAAGATTCCCCAACTCTGGGAGTGGAGGTCAACAAGGACCCCAATCCCCAAGGAAAACCTGATAACTCCCATCTAGTGCCATGAAATTGACCCGTCGCCTATAGAAATCAATGTGCTCTTGAATATGTGTCAGCCAATCCATGTCAATTATCATGTCAAATAGATCCATATTTAAGACCAAAAGGTCCCACTCCATCTCAACCCCTGACATGAAAAGCACACATGATGGGCACCTGAGATCCTGCTCTTTCTTCTTTCCCAGTGGTGTCACCAACTCCATCATAAAAGACAAAAGCTTGGTTGGAAAATTTAGTGTGCTCACAAAATGGGAAGAGATGAATGAAACAGAGGCACTGATATCAAAAATAGTAGTAGCTATAGAAGATGAAATCAAAACGGTACCTCGAACTGTCGACGGTCCCACCTCTGATCCTACTGGTGCCTGAGAATGACCGCTAGCTTATGGATCTGTCCTAAACTGGCTCTATCTAGAAGATGATTCAGCCATGCCACCACGATCACCAAACTGAGATCCCTCTTTCCTCGACGGCTCTGACTGAGTTGTCACTCCCCTGGAAGCCACTGATCCTACCCCACTTTGGAGTGGGCATGCCATCCTGCAAAAGCACTGCAAATGTCTCATACCTCCACACTGATAACAGGGCTTCGAAGGATATGTGCATGCTAGTCGGATGTGCCCTGGCCTCTCACACTGGTGGCACACAACAAACCTCGCATCAGAATCCACCAAAGAAAACTGCCTTGAAGGTTGGCCTGAGATGCCACCTCCCTTCTTCCACTACTCCTCTCAATTAAATTTCTTCTCATAAGAACTGTCACTACCCAATCCTGATATTGTACCAAAGAAACCATCCCTCCCCTTTAGATCTATATCCACCATGAAATATCTATCAACCACTTCAGTGTAGGTTTTCAGCTTGAATGGGAAGACCTGGGAATAGATCTCTAGCCGCAAACCCCTCTCAAACTTCTAGGCCTTCATCTGCTCATTGGAGACCATTTCTGTAGCATATCAGACCAACTCAGAAATTTTTTTGGCATACTCCATCACTGAAAGATCCCCCTGAACAAGTTCCATAAACTCTCGAGATCAAGCATATTCCAAAACATCAAGGAAGTACTAGTCATTGAAGATAACCTTGAAATCCTTCCATCTCATCTTTTCGTGCTTCCCAGCTTGAAGCACTGATTCTCACCACCTTCGGTTGGGACCCTCTAACATGAAAGAGTCACATTTCACCCTAACCTCCTTAGGTGTGTCCAAGAACTCAAACATGCGCTCGATCTTTTCGAGTCACTCCTCCGCTTCCTGGGGTTATGTGATACCTTGGAAAGTATGAGGCTTGTTTTTCAGAAACTCCTGGGCTTTTTCCTTCCTAGGACTAGTCTTGTCTTATCTAATAGGAGATGGAATATGATTCATTACTTGTCCTAGAGCTTGGAAAACCCGAACCACATCCTCTACTAGCCTCTGATCAAGCGGCGAGGGAGAACTCTCTCCAGATTCCTCCTGTGGGTGCGTGTGAGCTCTTCGGGAAGGCATGTTGCTACAAAAGGAAACATCCACAAGAGAAAAAAATCAGTACAATAGTTCTGAAAAATTTATCAATAACATCAAATATAAATAATCAAAACGCATTAAAATAATAAAATAAACAACTACTTCACTCCCACCCGATGTCCACGTGCAGTCTGCAGCCCACACGTCTCACCTGGAAGTGAAGCCAAATAAACAATTCCAACATCCCATGGTGACTCGAGTTCTGTCAGGATAGGTGCGGGCCAAGAACCCTACTCATGACCAAAACTCTGAGCACTGATAGTCTTAGCTCCTATCTAGCCCGACTCATCCCAAAATAATAATATAACCCAAAAACATTAACCTCCTTTGATACCATTCTGTCACGAACCAAATATGGTCGTTGTCAAGACCAGCACCAAACCCGACCCATGAAAAATCCCAAAGGGCGTTCTCTAGGCCTATCCCCACAAGCTGGCACAAGTTCCCGAGTATCATAAATATTGGTTTGGAAATTATTTACCTGAGTATGGAAACATAAAACAATAAAAAACAATAAATAAACTGAATCTGAAAATTCATGCCAAACAGGACTTAAATAAAATTCAGAAGTGAATACATGGGTATAAACATGACACAAGAGATCCAAGGATACATAAAATTAGAATCAAAACAGCCTAAGGAACTCCACATGATAGGGGATCATAACCCATGAGCCATCTCCACAACACCACACCATGGAAGGAAACTAACAACCTGAATCGCCACCACCTAAGGTCTTGCCTTTACCTGTGTCAAACATGATCAAGTCTACTTACACCCAAAGGTGTAAGTAGGGTGTGATACTGATCCCAATAGGATACCACCCAAATATTCCATATAGTAATAAATACAATATAAAAATCATGCAAATTTTAATAAACAAGAAATGGTGGCAATGATTTCTAAAGAACTAAACTTTTAAAAGTAAACATTTTTCAAAGGGAAATTTAAAAGAGTGAACACATTTTAATAAAACATGTATTCTGATGAATTTTCCAGCCAAACACACCATAAGCCAATGATAAATACCAAATAGTCAATGAGCACTAATATTGAGAACACCCCTAGGCACTAGTTAGTTTTGGGCCACATGTACCTCATATCTCAGTGTAAAGTAACCATAAGAATATCTGTTCTCATGCACGAGTAACTAGTAGGAAACATACTCATAACCGATTGGTCCCCAATCATCATCATTATAGTTTTGTTAGTGTTTTCAATGTCCAAATTTCTAAGTGAAATAGGGACAAAACCACTCTGGATCACTAGCGTACTAGTACACGTCCGCCCACCTAGATACTCGGGTTTCCCCCTTTGTGATCAAACAATTTCCACATGTTACCAAAATCCATTTTCACATAAAAACATTAGTTCTAGTCACACACATTCAAAACAGTAGCTACACATTCTTTTCACCCTTTATATAACTCAATAAACCACTTAGAATTTCTGTAAAACAATTTCAAGGAATTTAACCAAAAATTTCACATAAAATTCATCTAAAATCCCTCTTTGAAAACCCAATGCCCACAAATATTACCCAAAACCAGAATTGGCAGCAGAAAAACATTTTAATAAAACTCTTCCATGAATTATAAAACAGCCCCAAGTGGTACAACATGGAACACACATGTAAAACACCCATTTTCACACAAAAATAGAATTTAAAAATCAATTGTTTAACGAATGCCACCAAAAATAATTTTCACAGTAAGAAAAATGAAGGAGGAGTATGATAAAAATAGAAATAAAGAAATTCTAACTCATCAAGTAGTGCTTACACATAGAATCACCTACCACAAGTGTCAAAAACACCAAATCCTTGTGTGAAAGTTCAACCGCACCACCGTCGCACCACAAGGGTGTTAAATCAAACCTAAAACCACAATATTAGACCAAGAAACCCAATATCAAACACTAGGTTTGAAGCCCTACTTGCTGGACATTATGAACTTCGAGAAAAATGAAAGAAATCCTAAGAAAATGGGATGATGAAGGAAGGAAACCTACTTACTTGACAGATCTTGAATAAATCACCCCAAATACACCAATAGGTGAATCTCTAAGCATCCAAAACTGATATGGAGGTTCAAATAAGGCTAAGGAGGTCAAGTGGGAACTAAAATGGGGGGAAAGAGTAAAAAATGAAGGATTTATGAAAGAAACAAATTACCTTTTCAAATATGGACGATTTGAGGAAGCCTGAGAAATTTTACCCTAATCTGTGATGAAATTGAGCTCCAAAGAGGGAGAAATGAACATGGGGGTACGCCTAGGGTCAGTGGGCTTGAGTGAGAGGTGGAATCACTGAAAAAATATTCAAAATGAATAATATATAAAAGAAACAAATTATTTTAAAAAAACTGGAAATGGGCTCACGGACTAGCCCAATACCTTAATAAATAACCCAAATCCACCATGATTATGGATTTCTATAGGGTCCAAATGGATATGGTAGTTTTAATAGGTCAGGGGAGGCCAAGTGGGAAGTGGAATGGGTGAAAAATGTTGAAAATGGAAGAGTTATAAAAGAAACAAAATTTATTTTTAAATCTGAAATGGGCTCAAGGTTTGGCCCAAATATTGAAAACCCACCCTTTCCTCTAAAAATGCATGAGAAACCCCTACAACAAAATGAGAATGGAAATTACATGAAAAATATATTTAAAATAAGTCATGTATGTGACAGTGCGACCTGTGCACACTTAGGATGCATGATTAAACTAACCGTGTGACCTAGAAAAATTCCTCAAACTTCACCTTTTTCACCCCAAAACTCCTCTAACTCAAGGGGATAAACCATCCAACAAACACACCCCATAGAGAAGTGACTCTAGGGGTGTCAAAAACTCCCCACCATGCCATTTTCTCCCCATACATTTCGCACTAACCATGAATAAGGCTAAAAACCACCCAAAACCTCCCAAACTCAAATAAATACTCCCAGAACCTTGACCCAAACCTCAACAGAAAATAGCAAGCATCTAAAAGCAAATGAAAATAAAAGAAATAAATGAAAATTGAGGTTGAGGTGTGACATTATCATTTGAAAATAGCATATGCCTTTTTAAACACCACTTGGAAACACCCTTTTCAAAATCATTATCTTTTAAAAACCTCCTTTGAAAATATCAAACGTGATTTATGGTTACATTATAGAAATCTATTTGGGAAAAATATTTGGAAACCCAATTTTAAACATCAAGTTTAGTTTGCAGACCTTTTCCTTTTATCATTATACCCATATACACTGGTGTGTGTGTATACATCATCATTTTAATGTACATATTCACACACTCATGTGTGACTGTGTGTGTGTGTGTGTACCTACCCCCGTGTATATGAATATAATCATCAAACATAGCATGAAGCATTTATAATATATGTATCAAGATAACAAGATGAAAAGGAAGAGAGAAGCTTAACCTAATAAAATAAAAACCATCCCACTAAACCCCTTAAACACATAAAAACATATCATGTAAAATTTACAAAGTTACATACTTATGTTTAAAACATCCCATGGAAATTAATTTAATTAAAAGGAACACTTTGGAATTTGTGCAAACACCAAAAAAGTCAAAATTTGGTCAAAATAATATAAAATGTCGATTTTATAGTAAAACCCCTTTGCGATTCATATTATATAATCAAGAAAAGTTAATATTTTATAAGGAAATCAAATTCAAGAACCCCAAGCATCAATTGGCATATTTAGAAAAGGGAGTCACATAGAAACACCTACCTTGAACAAATGTAGATGAATAAAACCCTTCAAGAATGGTGAAAGGATGGTCCAAAGGGAACTCTACACACCCTAAGAACCAAATCCATAAGAAATCAGAAGAAAACCCCACCCAAGGTTCAACAGAACGACATGCATAGCGAGTATGGGACAAGAAGAAGAGGGGGAGGGGGAGAATGAGGATGAACCCTAACCCAGATGAGATCGAATGAAAATCAAAAGAAAACGTCAGAGATATGAGGTGACGTCGAGGGGGGAGGAGTCGTGCGTGAGAGCCCCTCCCTAGGGTGGTCACGCATCATGTAAGAGAGGAGAGGGGGAGAGACCCCTTTTAGGGTTTTCATTCATTATGGGAAGAATCATAATTTAAAAAAAAATTAAAATTTTGGTCCGCACATTTCACGGTGTGAATCACCTCTCCTTGAGAACAAGGCCCTACCCAGACTCATTCATTGCGCGAACCTTTGGTTCATGTCATGAACCACTATAGCTCTACTATTGTTTTTCTAGAGGGGTTCCAAAACTCCTAAACGACCTCGAAAATAAATAAAAATTAATCACCAAGAAATAAATAAAAATAAATGAGAAAGCTGGGTTGGAGTGTGATAGATTTCAATGAAATATTTTCTCCTAATGTTAGACTGACGATTATTCGAGTAGTTCTGGAAATGTGTGCTACATACAGCTTATATCTAGAGTAGTCATATGTGAGGATAACTTTTCTCCATGGTGATCTTGATGAAGAAATGTATATGCTTTAACTTGAAGGTTTTTCGGAAGAAGGCAAAGAGAACTTGGTTTACAGGTTGAACAAATATTTGTATGGTCTCAAACAGGCGTCGAGGTGTTGGTATAAGAGATTTGATTCTTCTATCATGGGTCTTTGATAGATCATACTTCATTCAGATACGTGTGCATATTTCAGGTGTTCGAATGGTAATGATTTTATCATTCTTTTGTTGCATGTGGGTGGCATGTTGGTTGTAGGCCCCAACAATGATCAGATCCTGGAGATGAAGGTGCGGTTGGCTAGGGAGTTTGATATGAAGGATTTGGGACCAACAAATAAGATTCTTGAGATGTAGATTTATCGAGACAGAAATAACGAAAAGATTTAGCTATCACAGAAGAATTACTTGAGGAAAATCTTGAAATGCTTCAATATGCAAGATTGTAAGTTAATCTATACCCCTCTTCCAACTAATTTCAAGTTATCCTCTATAATGAGTCCTAGCATTGAAGCAGAGAGGATGAAAGTGTCTTGAGTGTCGTATGCATTAGTAGTGGGGAGTTTGATATTCGTTATGGTTTGTATTAGACCAAACATTACACATGCAGTGGGAGCAGTTAGTCGGTACATGACAAACCTAGGACAAGAGCATTGAAACACACTGAAGAGGATCCCGAGACATATCAAGAAGACCTCAGATGATGCATTATATTATGGAGGATCAGAGTTTACTATCAAAGAATGTTGATTCGAATTTTGCAAGAGATCCTGACCAGATGAGATCAACTATTAGTTGTGTGTTTACTCTAGCAGAAGGACCTGTGAGCTGAATTTCAAAGTTACAGACATTTGTAGCTTTATTCATGCCTGATGCGAAGTACATGACAGATACACAGGCTTGCAAATATGAGATTTAAATAAGAAGGTTGTTGGAGGAGCTCGAGCACAGATAGAAGTAGATTTCATTGTTTTGTGACAATTAGAGCGTATTGCACATCGTAAGGATTCCGTCTTTTCATTTCAGGACGAAACACATTAGGGTATAATATCATTTTATTTGAGATGCGGTGAATGAAGTGTGGATATGTAGAAAATTCACACTAAACAAAATCTAATAAATTTCCCAATGAAGGTGATTGACTCAGACAAGTTCAAATGGTGCAAACCATTGAGCGACCCTGTAGAGATGTGACTAGCATGTTTGACCAATATAAAAGATGTGTGGAGATGTGATTAGTTCCTAATCAAATCCTTGAGTGGGAGATGTTGGTCGCACCCTCCTTTTGATGTCAAATGGAGCGAGCGAGGTTGGTTTGATGGGTGGTCAAACCCCACCAAATCCAACATTAGCTTCTGTCACCTTCTTCAATTTGAATATGTGGTTGAGGTCTTTTTTATCCATTATTCAAAAGAAACAATTACAAGGATAATTTCATTGTAATAGTGAGGGTCTTCACCTCCATTTTACCCATAGTAAGATCCTTCATTTACCCATGGTTTTTTACTTCTCTTTATTTGGTGGGTTTTGCACGTTACGTATGGTGTTTATATTTTTTATATTTTACATTTTTTTTATCTCGTAATTATTGATGCATTAGATGGTCAGTAATTTTAGATCACAACTATGATAGAACATACTAAGAGGGATTTTTTTTTTAAGAATTCAGTGATTGCTATTTGACGATCAATATTAGTGGCGCTGTCAACTGAATTTGCATATGGAGGATCCAAAAATTCTAGTAGTATCATTTTAATCCGTGCCTACATAAATTACTTGTTGGTGTAAAATATGTGTAAAACAATTAATGTGAACATACATTAAGAAATATAATATTTTAGGCATATATCTTTTTATTTAATATTAGTGTAATCATTAAAGAGGGGACAAGCCCTTGTGGCCGCTATTTACTTACAGATTCGTCAAAGGGTAATGGAAATTAATGGCAACTAGACAAAGTATTTAGATTTTTTAAATTTGAGATAACATCGATTAGTCAGAGCTCCTATCCACGATAGATTCTCCTTATCTCCAATTAATCACTGTATTTACTTTGATAATCGCGTGTTGATATTGCCCATGCTTATCCTTTTGTACAACTGTTCGTAACAGTAATTTTTAATAACATAAATTGCCTAATTAAAATTAAAAGGTACCATTTTTTATACACGGAATTAAATTATTTTTAAAATTTGATTTTACGGCGAAAAACTTATGCGGCATTAGAACACTGTATACATTTATGTTACTACGCATGAGATTTGAATATCGAATTAATATTAAATAATACCAAAGATAAAATATTTTATTTAACTGTTCAAATTCGAAGGACCGAATGCGCAAAAATCGAGTTTTTTTTTTGTATGCTTAAAAATCTTAAGAAAAATTGCGTGTCGTCATCAAAATACAAAATAATAAAAATATCATGATATTATTTAATTATATATATATATATATATATATGTATGTATGTATGTATGTATGTATATGCATATAATTTATACTTTTTTTTGACAAAGAAAGATGAAATATTAATCACGAAGGTCAGCAATTACAAAGTCATGCAATCAAGAAGGAAAGTGATCAAGCCAAAGATGATTCGCGTCAGACGTGCTGAAAGAAGCCAGGTGATGGGTTGCTTCATTTCCCTCCATTTTGATGAATGAGAATGAGCAGGTTGTGAAGCTTTGACTGAGAGACTGAATGTTCTTGATAACGGGGCCAAAAGAATAAAAGCCTCCATCAGTAAGCCCGATAGCATTGATGATGGTGAGGCAATCAAATTCAATGTGAATAGCTTTTCATCCACGATCTTTTGTGAACATCAGCCCGACAAGGACAGCGAAGGTTTCAGCAACAACGGGCTCCCAGAGAGCGTGGTTTGATTCATGCTTGACACCAATGATTTGACCATGAAAATCCCGTGCCACAAGTCCAATTCCGACAATTCCATCCATGGAGAGAGATGCATCAACGTTGATCTTGAGGATCCCTTCTAGGGGGGTGTCATCTTGACGCAGCTGTGTGAGTGCCAGAAAGCCCATGACGGTCAGAGTCCTGATTCCACCCCTCAATTCAGGATGTAGCTCGTTCAATCCAAAACCTGGGGGGGCTTTGTTGTGTGATTAAAGATGAAGTCATTGTGTCGCGCCCAGATAATCCATGCCACAATGCATAATGAAGCAACTTTGTCAGCAGTGAAAGAAGACGACCACAACATCAGTAGTGTTGGAAGGTCCGACGCCGTATCCAGCATAAGCTCCAAATCAGAGCCCCAAAATGTCCAGATCTCTTCCACTCACGGACACTGGGTGATCGCTTGCAAAGGAGATTCAAGTACACCCGAGCAGATGGGAGATTGCTTGTCATTCGTGACATGTCGGAAGGCGAGGAAGTCCACGGTGGGAAGAATAGCTGTGCGAACCTGCCACTAGAAAAAACGGATTTTCGGGGGGACCTTGAGATGCCAAAGGGTTTTCCAGAGCCTTCCCCTTTCCTCGATTTGAGTATCGAGTGCAAGCCTGTACCCTGACTTCACTGTATAAGATCCAGAGAAATCATTGCTCCAAAAAGGACAGCCTGACCCCACATCCCTCACACAAGGGATGCTAAGTATGATCCTTCTGTCCCTTTCGTTGAACCATGAGTTGATTTTATCCAAACACCACCCAGAACCATGATCGTCAAACAGGCAGCAAACAATGATGTTCTCATAGCCAGGTAAGGCAGGGGAGGTAGCTTGCAAACCATCTTTATCAATCAACCATGGATCAATCCAAATATTAATTTTTGTACCACCCCCGACCCTCCAGCCCAGCCCTTTATTAAGTAAATTTTGTGATCCCCAAAGGCTTCTCCAAAGAAAGCTGGGGCGGAGGCCAAGAGAGGAGTTCTAGAAATCCGAGTGGGGAAAGTATTTTGCACGAAGAATCCGCGCACACAGAGAAGATGGATGAATCATGAGGCGCCAGCCCTGTTTAGCCAAAAGAGCATCATTAAAGAGTCGGAGGTCTCGAAATCCCAATTCGCTGCCTGTTTTGGGGGTGGAAAGTGACTTCCAAGCAATCCAGTGAATTTTCTTTCTGTCATTATTATGACCTCACCAGAAGTTAGCGATGTGGGAGTGGATATGGTCAACAAGCGTGCCAGGAAGCTTGAACAGAGACATAATATAGCTAGGGATGGACTGAAGAGCGTCTTTGATGAGTGTTTCCTTACCCGCTTTAGATATTCTTTTCGGAGTCCAACCTTGGATTTTTTTCTCGATTCTATCCACCGTAGATGAGAAGATTTCTTTTTTTTGAGCGACCATCAATAGTGGGAAGCCCAAGGTATCTGTTGTGTTTGTCAACCATTTGAATGCCTGCAGTAAGACAAAGATCTGCTCTCTTGGTCGGTGGGACGCCATAACTGAAAGAGATTTCCGACTTAGCTGGATTGATCACTTGTCCAGATGCCCTCTCATAAAGGCGGATCACCTGACAGATAGCGAGATATTCATTATGAGTAGCTCTGGAGAACGTCGGCAAAGAAGAGGTGCGAGACAGGTGGGATGACCCGACAAACCTTTGCCCCGTGAATCCCTTTTGAGGAAGCGGCCAAAGAGATGAGGTTAAAGAAGACATCAGCCACCAGGATGAAGAGAAAGGGGAAAGGAGATCTCCCTGGCGGAGGCCATGGGTGGGTGAGAAGCCTTGGGTGAGTCCACCATTGATGTTAATCTGAAAAGAGACGGACGAAACACATTGCATGATCATATCTGTCCATTTGGGGCAGAAACCCATTTTTGTCATGACGGCCTGGAGAAAGTGTCATTCCATTCGATCATAGGCCTTGGTCAGATCCAGTTTCCATGCCATAATACCTCTTTTTCGCAACAGATCGCGTTTTCATAGAATGAAACACTTCATGGGCCACGATGACATTATCCGTGATAAGCCTCTTTGCTACGAAAGCACTTTGATTTTCAGAGATAATAGTAGGTAACCATGTGCGCAGACGATTAACCAGGATCTTTGAGAAAATCTTGTAGGAGATGTTACAGAGACTGATAGGCCTGACGTCCGAGGCCGCAAGGGGTTTCTTGATCTTTGGGATGAGGGTGAGAATTGTCTCATTAATAGAGAAGAGATTAATTTCCCCGGCCCAAATGCCTTTCATTAGCGCGCATATGTCAGGGCCGAGAATGTGCCAGTATTGCTTAAAGAAGAGAGCATGGAAGCCATCAGGACTGAGGGCTTTTGTGGAGTGGATTTTTTTGAGAGCCTGAAGAATCTCATCGTCCGTGAAGTCTTTTGTGAGCTTGCGGTTCATCTCGTCGGTAATCACATGTTTGATGCAGGACTCAACCTCCGACGATAAGATGGAATCTCCTGCAGTGTAGAGTTTTTGGAAATAACATGAAATAATATTGAGGATACCTTCAATGTTGGACATAGTTCCCCCATCAGGGTGGGTGAGAACCGAAATGTTGTTTTTGCGGTGCCTGATAGAAGCCTTCTGGTGAAAGTATCGGGTGTTTGCATCCCCTTCTTTGATGTGGATTTCTCATGCGCGCATAGCCTAGAAGCTTTCTTTAATGCGAGGAGTCGCATCCAGTTTACTTTGCAGAGTAGAAATTTTGGAAAGAATATCATTCGTTGGGGTTTGGGAAAGAAGGCCAGTGAGTTGTCATTCAAGGGAGTTACACAGCTTGTTGGGTTGGTGGAATTTTTTATTTCTCCATGATCTCAGATTAGCAGCCACATGCTTGAGGTTAAGATTGATGTCTTCACTTCCACCCTGCCAACACGATCAGATAACTTCTTTACACTCACGGTATTTGGCCCAATAGCTTTCAAACTGGAAGGGTTTCCCGCATCTTGAATTGCGGCCACTATGAGAGAAGTCGATAACGATAGGGCAATGGTCCGAACAGTTCGGCACCAAGTGGGCAATATTAAACATTTTGAAGATATTAGTATATTCCGTCGATCCCAGAAATCTATCCAGACGCTCAGAAATGCGTGTGCTTTCCGTGTTCCCCCGAAACCAGGTGAAGGGGCTGCCTGCATGGCTCAGATCAGCCAAGTCCGCCCGAGAAATCGCATCACAAAAGCTTAACATTGAGGCAAAGGGCCAACATGCTCCTCCGCGTTTTTCATGCTGGAACAGAATCTTGTTGAAATCACCACCAATGAGGATAGGGCCAGTAATACCTTGTCGTAAAGAACATAGAAGTTCCTAGGATTTCCATTTATCGTTTTGTGAAGGCCATCCGTAGAAACCCACAAAAGTCCAGGGCGGAGAGAGGTTATCATGGATGGATGCAGCCACATGATGTGCCAAGTACAAGAGGATTCTGACGTCGACATTGTCCTTCCAAAGAAGGCTCAGTCCCCCTGAGTGGCCTTGGCGGGGAACCGGGAGGCAACCCTGAGAGCAAGTATGCGGGTACCCCGAGATGCCTTTTAGCGATGATGGCTATGATAGAAATATTTAGATCCATTATCAACACTAGAAATTTGCGCTCATAAAACATGACATTTATCAATGAAAACTTATTGATGTTAAAACCCCCCCTTTCATATGCATTTTTTTAGCAATGGTAGAAGTGTTGAAAATATGCACTAAATATAAACCAATATGTGGCGAGAGTCGCCACACCATGGTTTGTGTTTGATTGTGGTTATTGATTCCATGTTGTGGTATTTATTTTAGATGGTAAAGGATATCATTCAACCAACATTTATATGATGATTATCATTCTCATTCAACTTATTAACACCTTATGTGATAATATGTAGAAAGATTATTGATTGTTAAAGGAGTATAACAATCACTCCATTAATGAGAAGCTATTGTAAAGAGTTACAATAGTGGAGCCAAAATTTAGGCGTTCCATAACGTATGAAACGTCATGACTCCCACAAGATCCCTAATTCAACGAAGGAGATCGATAAATTGGAGTTTGTGGACCTCATTCGAGTACACTAGAGATTATTCTCAATGTTAAAGCTCTCTCTAATCTTTTTTCTTCATTCATCATTATGAAGGAGGTGACTATACACTTTTAAAGGAGAGGTTCTAGTGAAGCGTTGGGTAATTCAAGTGGTTGGTGGATACCTTTGGATGCAGAAACTCATTGGTTACTGCTGAGGGAACTCGATCAAGTCATTGTTGCAAATGATTCTTCATGGACAATGAGATGTGCTTGTTTTATGGTTTTTCATTTCATTTTATTGATCCTTATCCTGATCAATCTCATTTCAGGGTTTTGTTGGGGATATTGAGTTGTGCCAACATCCAGAACCCAAATCTGGGTCTGAAACCTTTGAATTGAAAGCACCCAACCTCTTGGAACCATAAGTTGCTTCAGAACCTCAAACGTGGAATAAGTTCATTCAAAAGTTCCAAACGACACGACACTCCATGGACTCAGTATCCGAAACTAATCGTTGCACTGATCCACCGCCCTCTGGTTTCGATTACAAAGATTTCATCATACAAGATCTTTCGTCAAAGATGATGAACAATAAAGAAAAAGCAGACGACAAACAAATGGAACATGCACAACACAACATGATTACATGGTTTGGACTTTAGTCTTACTACATGAAATAACACACTATATATAGCATTAAATGATAGAAATTGAGTTATAAGGGAACCCTCCTTCTTAAAACCCTACCTAGCCTGGGTTATAAGGGACTACTTCTGAACACCCTACTCGTAAATAAAAAAACCTCATTAGAAACACCTCCAGTGACTCCATACGACCATAAGTGCTTACCTAGGGGAATCCTCCTACAGGGATGGATACCACTCCAACTACTCTTTCTGGATCGACTCTCACTCAATCCCATTTTATTGAACAAATGAGCCCGCACTCTCTAATTATAGTGGTACTCCATAGTTACAAGTTGGTCATTTTGTTTGCACCACCTTCCGAAATATGTGAATGACCCTTCACCCATTCAAGGCAACCGGTTGAGCATCATTGTCTCAACTAGTCCTTTCGATGAACAATGCAATCACTCATTATGCAGCCTTATGAAGATTATTATATAGATTTTGAAAACTATAAGGAAACTTTATGAAAGTCCTTCAGAGTGATCCTTACGCATGGTCTTCTTCTGCACTCCTACCATACATAAACAGTTATTGCTGACATATCCATTTCCAATAGAACTTTCATGCCACTTCTAGATCTACCCATCCTCCTATGTTATTCTTCCTTCATAAAGTGGTTTCCACCGAGTGAATGTGTTCATAATTTATTCCTTCTGCATTCCCACACCCAGTCACCATTGTTGCTGCTTCCAATGGATAGGACCCACTTACTTCCGTTGACCCGAATCCGAACATCCTTGGTGAAGGTAAACACGTGTACTTATAGAAAGATAAGTTCTTTAAATTCCAACACTTAACCAAAAAAAGTTCTAACACCAAAGACCAATATGTTTTGTGTTTTCTTACACTACTAATTGGTATAGAGATATTTGAAAAAACTCATTAGTGGCATCAAAACCAGTTCTGGTGAATAATTAACAAGATGAAACTAAGAAAAATGAAGTTCGATGTTTTTCCAGAATTCTGACTTAGGTCATAAAACCACAACATGGTTTACAATGTTTATTTTAAAAAACAACATGGTTTATAAAACCATGTAATGGTTTATAAAACCATGTAATGGTTTATAGAAACATTCATAAAAATGACATGTTTTAGGAAAAAACATTGTGATTTTCTTATCATAAAATAGAGCATCATTTTTCTACATTATTACATCATGTTTTCTTGAATAAATCATCATGGTCTTTGGAAATAGGATTTCCAAAAGGAAAAACCATGTCTTGGAAAATATTGATTGGACATGGTTCATGGTATAAACATAGTATAGAAACAATTTATACTTGCAGAGTATGTCATTATTCAAGGTAGGACCTTTGAGAAATTCACTGATTAAATTGTATTGAGCAGTGAAACCACGTCGTGGTTGTTGGTTTTTATTTTCAAAAAAAATTAAAAAAGTTTCTCTAAAAAACCTTTGTTGGAACAAACCCAATCCCATGACTTTAGATCATACCAAAAGTGGTTTTATTAGAATCTATATGTGTCTAAGTTTATATATCTCATGTTAAATATATGTGTTCTTCATTTATTTATGAAATCTTTATTCATGTGGTTATAAGGATGGATAACATTGAAGATTTTCCACCGCAAGGAAACCATTGAGGTTATTCGATTTTTAACCCTAATAAAACCTCTTCATACATGGTTTCGGGGAGATCTACCATGAGTGATATAGTTAAAGACCTATCTCGGATCTTTCTATCTTATTTTCATTATAAGGGGATTCCTGTCGTTTTCTTCCTGATGAAAGATGTAGATATTCATGTTGCAGACCTTCACTATGTGATAATTGGTAAGTTTAAGAATCAACATCCTTTGATTAAGTTTATTAGGAGATCTGTGGAAACTATTGGCTTCACTTCATTTTATTTGGTACTTCTTGACTCTCGAATTATTCTAGTTCATTTTTTCTCGAAAGTGGATTATTATAGATGCTTGTTTCATGAAAAGTTGTTCTTTGTAGGATGTTGTATGAAGATGATGAAATGGACTACTGACTTTGAAAATAATTTTGAACCTCCCATAGTCCCAATTTGATAAGGATTCAACGGTTTCCTAGTATACCTATTTAATTCAGATTCCCTATTGACTATTTCCAATCTTATTGGAACACCTATAAAGCTTGATTCATCCACCTATAAGATCTCAAGACCCTTTGTGGCATGGATTTGTGTAAAGGTGGACATTTCGAAGCCACCGCCTTCAATCATATGGATTCAAAATGGGGAGAACAAATTTTGGAAAAGGGTGACCTATGTAAACTTCCCTAATTATTGCATGTCCTATTTTAAATTCAGTCATGCATCTATGTCTTTTGGTAAGATGAGCTCGAAGAAACTTATTTCACAACCTCCTATTATGTAGAAAACCATATGGATTTAAAAGGGGGAGGATGTTTATTCTTCTCGACCCTCTAGATATCATGATGCTTTATGGATGGGCATAATGAATCTCATAGATAATCTATTGATTAGGATGTCATTAAGGACTAGATTGGTCCTTCTAAATAGACTCAACATTTGAGTCTTGAGGCTAAGGATTACTTGTTGGAGTTGGTGGCCTAGAACCAACTAATTTGTACTTTATTCATTAATAAATACCTTACCACATCTTGATTGTTCTTTTTCGTGACAATGCATGTGATAATTCCCTAAGGATAGCTGTTGCACTGAAGGGTCATAGTGGATCCCTCCTATGATGAGAACCTAGAAGTTCTATAACACTATTCTTGAAGATATGTTCTATGGATAGATGATGTTATTTTAGGGACACAAATAATACAGGCCATTAGGGGTGAGGACTCATAAAACTTTGAGGCACCTTCTTATGGTGTGTGCCCTTGGTAATATCCAGGAGGGTATTATGAGAACAAGACCCGCCAGTAGGAAATCCACATTTTATAGTGTCATTGGATGTTCCTATCTATGGACATGTGTATTGGTCCTTAGACTTTAATATTATTATTAATAGGTATTACAACTTATGCACTTAGATGTATTGATGAAAACTGGGATGACACACTATTCATAGTGAGGTAGGATATGTTGGGTGCGTCATGAGTAATACTGCATTAATAGATAATCCGAGAAAGGATTTGTCCCTTCTGTTCCATAAAGGGAGTTGATATCTTAGGCCCTTTGATGAAATTGATATAGACTAAATAAATCCATGTCCATGGTGAGTAGTGGTAAAGTTCAATTCTGGGAAGTCAAATAAAGAATAATAGAGCACATGGGTTGATGGCACTAGCATGCAACTTGCTTGATTTGAGATATCGAGACAAAGGTATTACATTACATGGTAAGCATTCGTAGGAGGTGACACATCATTGAGGCATTAACTTCTTTCTCTATGGGTTCCTTGGTGTGTTTCTAGATTATAACCTTGGACTTTAGGCAGGTTCTACCTAATGCCACTGAGAAAGAGGCCTAGAGGGTCATACACTAAGTGTGTCTAAATATCTCAGTTAAATGTTCATTTAAGAAGTTGAATAAAGATTATTCTCAATTATGGTTTAATAATTATTTAAGGATGTTTGATCTTATTTATTTTGACACTAGTTATTCGAGAGAATATAGTGTGGGAGAAATAATATATTTATTAGTGAGTAATGCAGTGATATTTATTTGAGAAATAAATAGTTATTATTCAAGGTCTAATAAATGTGGTGGAGGAAATAAAGAAAATGAAAAAAAACAAAATTACACACCATGTATATTAATATATACACACCATGTAGTTTTTCTGGGGATTTTGTGAGAAATAATATTATTTATTTAATTAAATAATTTTATGTGTAATTCGTTGGGTGCATGTCAAGTAATAATAATAGTCAACTGTTATTATTAGACATGGGGTATTACTAAGAATTAAATGAAATAAATAAATGATTTTAGGTAATTAATTTGTTTTATTATTCTAAGTAATTAAAATCCCAATTATATTATTCTCATTAGACCTAGACATTTTTGTGGTTGTGCATAATGGATTTAGAAAAAACTCTCAAGCCAAAAGATAAATTCTTCTTCTTCCAAGAATTCTCTCAAGTTATGAGAGAGATCCTCCTCCACCGGATCAAGGAGAGTGCTTTGGAAGCGACTCTCAAGGCGATCGAAGATGGATATCACAAGCAAAGATTCTTCAACGCTAGCACATGGAGATCCCTTTGATGACGTCCATGAATATGCATAACACGTGTGGATCACCGCTAGAGGAAGCCTACACTTGGATTCTATGAGGCAACAATGGATCACATCAGATCATGACCGGAAACATCAACGAAGATAGAATTCCATCAAGGTAATTCTTATCTTTTAATTAAATTAATTATAACCAACATATTATTATCCTCTCTATGGTTATGGGAATCCCTTCTTTTCTTTCATTCTTTGTTCTATTTTGTAGATCCGACGTTTTATTATCATGACAGATCTCAGATTGATCATTGTTAATAGAAAAATTCTAGTTGGGTACACCCACCAATGCGCTTCTGCTACACCCAGAACCTACATTAATCTGGTTTTTTTATGTTGTTAATGATGCTCAACCTATTATTGAAAATATGGATGAGAAATATATTAATAATCTTGATCATTTTGTCTTTAGATATTACCAATAACTTAGGAGTTGTTCCCTCCACTTAGAAGGAGGCTCAAGAGATTCACTCTGATTCTGGTGAATCCAATTAAGAAGTACATGAATAAGTATTCCAAATTAAATATAATTTATTTTACTTGAGTGATAAAAATGCTATGAAGCCAATGGTTGACTCAGATAGATTTATTACTCCATCCTGAGAAGACTCATAAATGTAAATATTACTCAAAATTAGAGAGAACTATTGTCACTATATCCTTGGGTATTTGTATGGATGTGAAAATAAAAATCACTTCCGAACCTAAAGTTTCTAATGATCCTCTTTTATCCTTTGATGAAGAGGTTCTATAAGATGTTAATAATATTAAGAACTTCACTTATGTTATTAAGTAAGGTTTTAAGAAAGAAGTCTACCCCTGGGTTTAGAAATAAGAAATATAGACTTTTCGTAGATATAAAAATGTGGAGATAACTGTGGATGATTACCTAAATATTAGAGAGCATATGTTTGATAGGATTGAATCTTAACTTGATCATAATCCTAATTTTGATTATCTAAACCTTTTTTGGGAATAGTTCTCTTTGGCATTTGTAGGTTTCTCTAACATGGTAGATGGTTGCGCTCCCCTAGTTTCTAGAGTAGGATACACTCTTATTATGATGTTTGGATATGACTATGAATATGATCTTTTCATCTATCATGACCCATGAGTTTGTTTTTAATTTGGGTATTTAGTGTAGTTTTTAGAATCGATTTTAGAGATGGATTTGGAAATGTTCTTTTAATTTTGGATAACTCCTGATGAATGAAAATAAGTTGAGGTTCTCTAAAAATGGGATGCATGAGCCCCCCTAGTTTTTATCTTGTCAAGATTTTGAAATAAGGCATTCACACTAATGAGAGTTATTGGAATATTTTATAAATGTTGGGTGTATGTTGCATGTGAGAATTCAGTGATATATTATCTTAAAGTCATATGCACTGATCATGTGGCATGGTTTGGAGTCCACGCCTCTTCTAAATGTTATATTTGAATTGAATAGTTTTTTTAATTAAATGCACATTGTAGACAATGAACACAAAATTTTATATGGGGTATAAATGTCATAGGGGCATCACTGATACAGTTTGGAACATTTTTACTTTAGAATGATAGTTCTTGGATCTATAAATGTGGAATTATAGTATTGTCAATCTTAAAGATTTTATAGACTATATTTTTTCCTTGCAAGACTTATAAATATATTAAAAAATATTTTTTGGAGCCAGGTGCCGAGACGGCGCAAGATTCTGAGGACCATTGAGTCCAAAATTAATTTTATAAAAATATTAAATGTATTTTATATCACACGCCCATAAACTTTCAGAAATAATGTGTTGGTCGGATTATGACACTCAAGAGATAAGTGAATTGAGTTCCTATAAAATTTTCTATTAAAAAATATTTATTTAAAAATCCCCCAATTTAAAATCCAAACAGCCTAGTTAACCGAAGTACCATATTTATAAGAGTTTTTAATGTTCAATTAATTTCTCAAATGATTAATTAATTATTAGTTACACCAATTTGTAATATTTTTATAACTTTTGAAAGTAATTTACTAAATTAAAAACAATTATAAAAATTGTCTAAGATTAACTATCAAATTACAATTCAATTTTTTGAAATATGTGTAAAATCATAAAAGACTAAATTTGAAAACATAGTGGATAAAACAAGAGGCTCGGTCTCAAGAATAGACCTAATCATCTTCACTTGGTGATCACCTACCACCAATAATTTTATATTAATAAACTTGATCCACATCCTGGATCGGAGTTCACAACAATATACAAAGTTGTCCAAGTCAAATTGGACCACTACCACAGTTATTCGTGGGAAACTAAAAATAATCAAGTCACACAGGGACCTCTTCCACAGTTTTATGTGGGTGTAAAATGGTGTAAAAAGATGAGTGAGTGAGGATATCTTATATCCTCCAGCTTAGCTCAGGAGACAGTATGTGTTTGTGATACAGACACACATACTGCTCGAAAGAATAACAAGAATGTACACAACAGAACATAAATAATAAGAAAATATTTAGAATGATTTGTGTGATGCGATTGAAGCTTTTGTACTTATTAGGTGTAGTAGATGTGAAGCTCGAGACTACTTTTGGAAACATACACCAAAACAGAGTGTTGTGGAAGCTCTATGTTTTGGTTTCCAGTGAGGTGAGATGCTCTTAGAAGGTTCTCTTCACTAGGGTTTGTTGCTACAAGAATGTTGAGACTTTGGTTCTCATTAAATCCTTCTTGTTCACATTTAGCATGAATGAATGTTCTTCGTGTATGTCTCTTTCTTTACTTAACAGGTTATCTCTATATCGCATGCTTCTTCTTTTTTCTCATACAATTTATTTATACTACATAGGTCGATAATAAGCATTTTTGGGACATGTGTTGTACCTCATACCTCTGACATCCAAGTTAATGATGTCTGCAAAAAGTCATACAAGTAAATTAGTAGCATTAAATAACCCAATATGACCGTTAGGTAAAAGTTTTAATCTTGAGAGTAAATAAATTTTCTAAGTATTGAACAGTGGGTCATTCTATTGGTAAGTCTGTGTGTTAGTGACCCCTTCTATTGGTGACTACTTCTATCAATGAATCCTTCTATCAGTGACTCAATGGATCAGTATTTCAGGGCATCGGTGTCACATACTATCAGTGACTTGTTTTGTTAGTGACTCAGACTATCAATGACTTAGTCTTGTATCTTTCGGTGACCCATCTGTTCTGTCAGCGACTCATTTGTTCTGTCGGTGAGTCGTTCTATCGGTGACTCATTTGTTCTTTCATTGACTCATATATTCTATCGGTGAATCATTTGTTCTTTTGGTGAATCATCTATTCTATTGGTGACTCATTTGTTCTTTCATTGACTCATCTATTCTATCAGTGACTCATTTGTTCTTTTGGTGAATCATCTATTCTATTGGTGACTCATTTGTTCTGTCAGTGACTCATTTGTTACGTCGGTTACTTATTTGTTTTGTCGATGAGTCATGACTATCAGTGACTCATACTTAGACATGTCTATCTTCTTTTATTATAGTATAAACATCAACGGGATGTGTTAAACTTAGTATTTATCATAAAGAATAATAATTAAACATATTTGACTTTAATAATTAATACATGACTAAACATGATTTGACATGATATTAGATCATTAAAACTAGAGTGGGCCAAGAATCTATCCTTTTTTTATAATCACAAATCATGGCATTATAAAGTATAGTCAGTTGATTCAGAATGATCAAAGTAGTTATTCTACTTACTATCTCCCATAACCAATTAGTGAATAATTAAGCAAAGCAAAAATTTATAGTGAAAATAATGCAATAATGTGTCCATAGTTAAACTAATGCATAGTGATTCTTCTTTTCTCCCCCTTTTGGGATTATAAAAAAGAGTAAATTCATTAAAGAATAAAGAGGACAGGAAGAAAACAAATAATTATAGCATGAAAAGATACTAGATTTCATTAGAAATGAAAATTACATTGGAGATTAAAGTTCAAAAGTACAACAAATAAACCCTATCAAACAAGTGATACAAACTAATTCTTCTTCTTCAAAGAGGAATCCATTGTGGCCTTTCCCTTATCAGAAGAATAAATAGTAGGATTAGAGGTAGAAGTAGTGGTTGGAGGTTCAGAATGAAATCTGATAAAGGGAAAAGGAACTCCAGTAAGGACTGAAGGGGCCAAGCTGGGACTAGTAGAGGAAGGAGGGATAGTAAGTTCCCTAAAAATGACATGACGAATCTGTCTGAAAGCTTGAGTAGGAGAGAGATTCAAAGGAGTACTGAAATAATTAGAGATAGTAGGTTCCATAGGTGGTCTGATAAGAGTGTCAAGAGGGGAAACAATCACAATACTCTAGACATGTAGATAAGTCTTGATAAGGTTGGTGAAATCCATGATTATGTCTCTACCATACTACACAAACTTTGTAAACTCTTCCTTATTTTCAATGAACTGTACAATTTTAGGAGTAAACTCCTTAAGCATCTTTAGTTGATCTATGAAGGCTTGGGTTACTGGAGGAATTCTTAGGTTCTCAAGTGAAATCTTGAAGTGGTTTTCTAGTTGATGCTTTGTGTATATCCTCTTGAAATAAAAATCCACTTTCTTGGTGATTTCTTCTTGAGCAGTTATAGCCTTGTTGGAATAAAATATGACCATGTCATAGATATGATCACTATTCTTCCTAATTTTTTATATAATTTTATAATAAATCCCACCAATCATGGTTCTTAGTTCTTCTCTAATGACAGTCATAACCATCTCTATGTCTGGTGGGTGAGATACAGGAGCTACTGAGATTGATGCCACTTGTACAATGTCTCTCACATCTTGCCTTATCTGCCTTAGGATTTCACTATCTAAATAGCCTATTACTAACTGAAGTTCTTCCCTTACCACTGTTCAAATAACCTCACTATCATAAAACTAAACAGGAGGCACATAACGAGGTGGATCCATAGATGATGAGGCATTGTTTACTGCATCCTTGACTACTAACTTCAAAAGGTACAAATCAAGAGTTGGAGTAGCATCCTCAATAGAGGATTTGGAAGAGATGTTATGATGTTTCATAGCTTGGTCTATAGTGTATTTTTATTCACTGATCAGTTGGATAACAATAGCTAAAATAGTGACCATTTCATCAGATACCTTTTGATTAGCTATCTTAATAGCTTCCAAAACTAATACCAAAAGAGGTTCGAGCTTGTAAATAATTCTCTCAACAATCAAGTCTGCATCATTATCACTAAGTAGCACTATAGGTGTAGGCTGATCTTGAGGGAATGATCTCACAACATCTAAAATTTCTTCCTTAAATTCATTGAAGTGAGCCTTAGATACATAATCAATGGGCACTGGCACTGGAGCTGATGCAAATGCTGGAGGTTCCTCAACTACTAATCCCATTGAAACATTTATCAACTCCTCATTATCTAAATCTATATAATACAAACCAAGAGAAATATAACTAGGTAATTTTTTCCACTTAGATAACATAGAAGCATTCAGAGGAGTGAGTGTGTCAACTCTCACTTTCCTAGCTTGAGTATCCCCCTCAATTTGATCTCTCCTCACATGTTTCTCCCCATTAACTTGAGGTCTCCTTCTAACATACACCAAATGAGGTATTGGGACTACCTATGTTGTGTATATATTACCAACTTTAACAACTTCTTCTACCTCATCACCAACTTCTATAGGACCAGGAGGTTCAAAAAACTATTCCTAATTCTTAGGACCATCCAATTCTAAGTTAGCACCCCGATCATCACCAAGATTATCAAAATCACAACCACTTTCATCACTTTCACACTCAGGTTCATCTCCTTTACTTTCACTGTCACCTTCTCCACTTTTATCACCAAATTCTCCATCCCCTTCTTCCTCACTGTCAGAGCCACTGTCATTGCCACTTTCTTCTCCTTCTATGTCTATTTCTTCTTCTTCTCTAGATTCCTCTTCTAAATCATTTGATCTAATTTCATATTACACACTACCTGACTCCTCAGTCTCATCATCATCATCATCAACCAAAATAGGTTCCCTATATGATAGAGATAAAGGTGGACTAGGAGTTCCAAAAGACATCCTCTGAGGACTTTCACAAATATCAATTTCACTCCTATCATTTATAGGAGACCCTTATTCTCTAGAAAATTCAGCTTCCTCTTCATCATATTAAACAACCTCATCATCTAGTCCTAGACTAGGATTATCCACATCTCTCGACCTAGTAGGATGCTCAATAGGATTGAAATTTTCATACATATTCTCATCATCTTCATCCCACTCCCTCTTCTAAGGATTCTAATTTATCTTCATTCTCTTGAAAATTTCCTTATTTAATAAAACTCCACTACAAGTAGAAATGGTTTCTTCATTATCACCTACACATCCTCTTGCCTTTAGTATAGCAGATATCATTCTTAGATATAAAAAAGAATTATTCTTACAATATGTCTTCATCATCTAACTGATATGGACTATTACATATCTACATAGATTAACTTTATGCCCTTTATTCATCAAATATAAGAGATATACATCCTGATATTTTAGTGAGGAAAATTCTCCTTTTCTAGGACATAACTGGTGTTGGATAAACTTAAATAAAACTATACTTTCTCCATCCAAATCTGAAGCTACAGGCCTTCTATTCTCCTCATTACCGATCATCTCCCTCAAAGATATCTCATAGTAAAACAACTCACTGGTAGGTGGACTACTTCCCTGGTAGTTATCAAAGACTCCTTCACGTGGTACATTGAGGCATTCTGCACAACGCCTTGAAGAAAAAGATACTCTTCTTCCATTCACCACATATTTTATCAAATAAACCTCACTGCCTTCCAAGATAAACTCAACATGAAGATAAAACTCATGCACAAGCTTAGGGTAATACGACCTTTCATTATTTGAAAACCAATCTAGCTACCCTTGAGTTTGTAATACTCTTAACATAATAGACTTACTAGATAATAATCATTTGGTGAACACTTACTTCTCAAGCATTATCACACAGTTCACAAGACCTATATTAACATGATTAGATCTTCTTGAATCCCCTTTATGCCTCTTAACGGGTTGCGATTCATATTTAGATCCATCGAAGATGCGCTTTGCTCTAACCATTCTGAAGGTTTGGTTGAAGGTAGGAAGGTGAACGATCCAAGGTTAAAGAGAGAAAGGGTAAAAGTGTAAGATTAGAAGTCCGAGAGTAAGAAATAGGATCGATCAACTCAATTTTATCATTAAGGTCTTTATAAGTCATAAATCAAGTAAACTGGGTTAAAATAAAATGAAGTAAACAAAACTGTATTGTTTTGGTAAAATAAAATAGATATAGAAAGTGGGTTCCATTGGTGAGTGGTCACCAGTGAGACATTAGTGTCATTGTTAGAAAGACATTGTCAGTGTTAACGAGACAATGGTGTCGGTGATACATCAGTGTCGGTGTTGGTGAGACATCAGTGTCGGTGAGACATTAGTGTCGATGAGACATCAGGGTCAGTGAGACATCAGTGTTGGTGTTGATGAGACATCACCAGTTGTTTTATTAGCATGACATCCATACTTAGTTTTTTCATAAAGTTATTGATAGTAGTTCCTTACAAATTAATTATCCCTAGTTCATGTCTGATATAACTCATCCTCTCAGAGTTTAATGGATTAGTGAATATATCAGCAAGATGATGTTTTATGCCAATAAATTCTAGAGTTATATCACCTTTTTGATAATGATCTCTCAAAAAGTGATGTCTTACATAAATATTTTTTGTACTAGAATGAGAAACATGATTCTTTGATATGTTAATAGCGCACTTGTATTATCACAATTTATAGGGATATGTAAAAACTGATATCCATAATCTAGTAAGGTGTGTTTTATCCACAAAATTTGAACACAACAACTACCAATAACTATGTATTTAGCTTTGTTAGTAGATAAGGCAACAAAATTTTTCTTCTTACTACACCATGACACTAGAGACTTTCCCAAAAAGTGACATATTCCAGAGGTTCTCTTTTTATCTAACTTACATCCACCAAAATCAGCATCAGAATAACTAACTAAATCAAAAGTTTTTCCTCTAGGATAGAACAATACTAAGTTAGTTGTATACTTTAGGTATTTAAAAATTCTTTTAACAACATTTAAATGAGATTATTTAGGGTTTTCTTGAAAACAGGCACACATACATACACTAAACATAATGTCAGTCCTACTAGCAGTCAAGTAGAGAAGACTTCCAATCATTCCTCTGTAAGTGGTTTGATCAACCAATTTACTATTTTCATCAAGATCCAACTTACAGGTGGTACTCATTGGAGTATCACTACTTTTTGTATGATCAAAGCCAAAACTTTTCAAAATATCTTTAGTATATTTACTTTGATTTAAAATAATACCTTCTTTATTTTGAAAATTTTGAAATCCAAGAAAGAATTTGAGTTCTCCTATTAAACTCATTTCAAATTCACTTTGCATCATTTTTGAAAAATCAATACATAAATAATTCTTTGAAGATCCAAAAATAATATCATCAACATAGATTTGAACTACTAAAATATCTTTAGAAATTCTTTTTTTATAAATAGAGTATGATCATATATACCTTTTGTAAAACATTTAGAAATAAGAAAAGTACTTAGCATATCATACCAGGCTCTTAGAGCCTGTTTTAAACCATATAAATCCTTTATTAACTTAAAAACATGATTTGGAAAATGAGGGTTTGTAAAAACAAGGTTTGTTCAACAAAAAAATCTTTAAATATATAACCATTTAGGAATAAACTTTTGACATCCATTTGATATAGTTTGAAATTTAGATGAGCTGCATATTATAGAAGGATTCTAATGGATTCAAGTACAGAAACTGATGAAAAAGTTTATTCATAGTCAATACCTTCTTCTTAACTATATATTTATGCAACCAATCTAGCCTTATTTCTCACAATGGTACCTTCTTCATCTACTATATTTCTAAAAACCCATTTAGTGCCTATGGTCAATGTGTCTTTAGGTCCATCCACCAGTTTACAAACTTTATTTCTTTCAAACTGATTCGAATCTTCTTGCATATCCATCAACCAAAATTCATCATTGGTTGCATCATTAATGTTTTTTAGGTTCAAGCTATGATAAGAAGGCTTGATGTTCAACCTGGTTCCTAAGAGAATCTCTAATCTATGTTCCTTTATCTAATTCTTCAACTACAACATCTAAGAGATGATTCTTAAGGGTTCTAACAGATCTAGAAAAAGGACTAGTTATTTCAGGTTCATCTGTAGGTTCAGGTTCACTATGATTAGTGTCTAAAGATTTTCTAGAATTAGATGATTTAACAGATTTCTTAACAGTAGGGTTAGGGGTTCTAACATTTATTTCCATATTATACATATCATTCTCAATATTTTCAAGAGGGGGTTTAGGTTCATGTGGATCAATTTCATAAAATTTAACATGTATAGATTATTCCACACATTTGGTTCTTTTATTAAAAACTCTATAGGCTTTAATAGAGGTTGAGTAACGTAAGAAAATTCCTTCATCGCTTTTGGATGAAAAATTTTCAAGATTGGATTTGTATTAAGGATATAAAATTTGCAACCAAAAACTTTTAAGTAGTTGAATTTGGGTTTTATATTTTTCCATAACTCATATGGAGTTTTATTAAGAATTATTATGATTAAGACTCTACTAATTATATAACAAGTTGTATTTACAGCTTCAACCCAAAAATAATTAGGTAAGTCATACTCATTAAGCATTTTCCAGGCCATTTCTTGTAAGGATCTATTTCTTCTTTCAATAACTCCATTATGTTAGGGTGTCCTGGGAGTAGAGAAGTTATGACTATAACCATTTTGTGAGAAACATATTCAAACTATTGATTTTAAAACTCATGAACATGGTCACTTCTTAAGATTTTTATCCTAAGACCACTTAGGTTCTCTATAGATCTATCATAATTGGTGAATTAAGAACAAACTTCACTCTTGTGAGCTAAAAAGATGGTCCAAGTATACCTAGAGAATTCATCTACAAGAATATAGACATAGTGCTTCCCATTAAGACTTAAAACTCTATGTAGTCCAAACAAATCTGCGTGAACTAATTCAAGAGGTTGATAAGTTGAAACTTATTTCTTTGGTTTGAAAGATATTTTGTGATGTTTTCCATTTTGACAAGGATTGCAGACTTTATTGTCTAGAAATTATAGTTTTGGTAGATCCTTGACTAACCCTTTCCTTGAAATATTTCTAAGTGAGTGAGTGTTACAGTGGCCTAATCTCCTATGCCAAATCTAGGATTATTTATGAAAAACTCTCAAACAAGACACATTTTGAGAAACTAAAGAATCTAAGTTCACAGCATAAACATTCTCATTTCTAAAAGTAATAAATACTAACTCATTTTTAGAATTAAACACATTATATGAATAATTTTTAAATTTAACATTCAAACCATAATCACATAACTGAGAGATACTAAGCAACTTGTACTTTAATCCATCAACAAAAAGTATTTTGGAAATTAAAATTGAATTAGTGTTACCGATTTGGCCAAGGCCAATTATTTTTCCTTTAGCATTGTCACCAAAAGTAACATGCCCACCATAAATCTTTATAAGATTCTTGAAGCTCAATTAGTCCCCTGTCATGTGTATTGAACATCTACTGTCCAAGTACCGTAAGCTTTTATAGGAGCTCTTTAAGCATGCTTCCTACAAAGAGAATTCAAACAAGAATATATTTTGGTACTCAAACTTGCTTGGGTCTAGTAATATTAATAATTAATGTTTTGGGAGCCCATACTTGTTTAATAGGTTTCCTATAAATAGTTTGTAGAGTATTGGAAAAATAAACTCTATTTGGTCAAGAAAAACTAGTATTAAAAGACTTTTCACTGCTAGAACTTGTAGTAGAATGTTCAAACCTAGGCACATAGCCAAATTTTCCAGATTTTGATACCAAATTATTTTTAACAAAGTTTCTTTGTCCTGGTTGATAGCCTATACCAGTATCATATTTTGGTTTAACCTGTTTATCAATAATTTGTATGAGAGTGTTATTTCCATTAGTAAAATTTTATAAATCCTTTTTCAGCAACTCATTTGATAATTTAGGCTCATTATTTTATTTAATCAATTGACCATTTTTCTCTTTTTCTGTAGTAAGCCCAGATTTAACAATAGAATTAAGGGAATGTTGCTTCTTTAGAACTTTATATTTATCTTTTAATTCATTACATGTGTCTTCAAGAATTTTTTAATAATAAAAAATTTCCTCATTGGTCATGTTTTCTGAATCAGATTCATCTTCATAATAGTCAGAATTTTGTACAGGAGATTCAAGGGTTACCTCGGAATTTTTTGTCATGAAGCACATGTTATCTTTTTCACCTTTCTCATTATGTGAAGACTCTAACTCACTGGATCTATCCTAAAAATCACTCTAGGTGGAATTCATTTCCTTCTTATACCTTTTATCATTGTCCTCATATTTCTTCTTATACTTTAACTTAGGATAGTCAACCTTTACATGTCCTCTTCTCTTACATTCATAACAGACTATCTCATCTGAGTTATCACCTTTCTTTGAGTTCTTTCTTCAATAGCTCTTGTAGTCATACTTTCCTTTTTAGCTGGGATTCTTAAAGAAATTTTTCTTTCTATAAATTTTTTTAAACCTTCTAGCTAATTGATTCATTTCCTCATCACTGTTAGATGATGGTTCTTCATTTCTTGAACTATCAGAATGAGTTTGTGCCTTCTCCTTTTCTTTGTGTTTAGAAGCAGTGGTCCTGAAAGCCACTGAATTTCTCTTTGGTTCATCATACTATTATTTATTGACCTTAAATTCTTCCTCAAACATCATTGGCTTACCTATCACCTCCTTTACTGGCAAAGTGTTGATGTCACAAGATTCCCAAATGGACACTGAGGTTCCCCTTCATCTGTCTAGTAAGCATCTGAGAATTCGCATGATTTGTTCCTTACCTGTAACTTCCTTTCCCAGAGAAATCATAGCATTTACTTTGATAATAACGTGTTGATATTTCTAATTCTTATCCTTCTGTACAACTGTACACAACAATAATTTTTAATAACATAAATTACCTAATTAAAATTAAAAAGTAACATTTTTTATACACGAAATTAAATTATTTTTAAAAATTGATTTTACTATGAAAAAATTTATGCAACATCAGAAAATTTTGTACGTTTATGTTATTATGCATGAGATTGAATATCAAATTAATATTTAATAATATAAAATATATAATATTTCATTTAACTGTTCAAAGTTGATAAACTGAATGTGCAAGAATCGAGTTTTTTTGTATGCTTACAAATGTGAAGTAAAATTGCATGCCATCATCAAAATATGAAATAATAAAAATATCATGATACTATTTAATAATATATATATATATATATATATAATTTATACATTCTTTTGAAATGATATAAATAAAGGCTAAATAAAAATAATTTGAAAATCCCTAGTTGGATAATCTCCAACAAATTGAAGAACTATAAGAATGACCAATGAGAAAACAATATCATTTGTATTGGTGTAAACAAGATAAGTCAGGAACATTTTTTATAAAAAATGGTTATAAAGGACGATTTTGAGCAATATTTACAAAAAAACACTGATAAATATCATCTTTTATCAACACTAAAAAAATTCATTGATAAACCATACCCTCTATCATCACTTTTTTTAGCTCTCATATATAGTCGTATATACATACATACATACATACATACATACATATATATATATATATATTCATATTATACTAGGTCGATTATATCTTCCACTGCAGAACACAACATAAGGAAGAAAATTGCAATAAATAGCAGGCCCAGAGACTTAACCCTGCGACCTACCCCTCATTCCCACCCCAACCCTTATCATCCCACCACCAAACCCTTATAATTATATAAATATGAATTATATATAAATAAATATATAAATATATTTACATATAAAAAATATATTTAAATATATAAATTTTATTAGAATATAAATTTATTGTCTATTTTATTTACATAATTTATGAAAAAAATTATTATTAAATTTATTTCAAGTAATAAGTATATATTATAATGTATTTAAATACAATATAAAAATGTATATTTAAATATAATATGATATAAATATATTTAAATATATTAGAAAAATGTATATATATATATATTTTTGTGTACACGCACATGTATTTAAATACATTTATAGTAATATATATATATATATATATAAACCACTCAGGCCAGTGGTAAGGGTTCTTCTCCACTGTGGGGGTGTTTGAATCTCACACCGCTTAAATTCATTCAAAAAATTTCTTGTGTTACAGTTCGATAAGAGAGTTATTTCCAGAGTGTAAGCATGTGGGTTCCCCAAGCTGCCTTTTAGTGGTGATGACTATAGTAGAAATATTTTCAAATATTTTTGGAGCCATTATCAACACTAGAAATTTGTGCTCATAAAACTTGAAATTTATCAATGCAAACTTACTGATGATAAACACCCCCTTTCATCTACATTTTTTAGAAATGGTAAAAGTGTTGAAAATATGCACTAAAACATAAACCAATATGTGGAAAGATTCGTCACACCGTGGTTTGTGTTTGATTGTAGTTCTTGATTCCATGTCATGGAATTTATTTAAAATGGTAAAGGATATCATTCAACCAACATTTATATGATGATTATCATTCTCATTCAGCATATTAATAACTCATGTGATGATATGTTGATATATTATTGGTTGTTAAAGAAGTAAAATAATCACATCATTAATGAGAAGCTATTGTAAAGAGTTAAAATAGTGGAGCAAAACATTTGGTGTTCCAAAATGTATGAAACATCATGATTCCAACAAGATCCCTAATTTAGTGAATGAGGTTGATAAATTGGAGCTTGTGGGACTCATTCGAGTACACTAGAGATTATTCTCAATGTTAAATCCCTCTCTAATATTTTTTCTTCATTCATCATTATAGAGTAGGTGCCTATACTTAAAAGAGAGGTCCTAGAGAAGTGTTAGGTGATTCATGTGGTTGGTGGATATCTTTGGAGGCAGAAACTCATTGATTGTTGCTGAGGGAACTCGATCAAGCTCATTGTAGCAGAGGATTCTTCATGGACAATGAGGTCTGCTTGTTTTATGATTTTTCAGTTCATTTTGTTGATCCTTATCCTGATCAATCTTGTTTGAGGGGGTTTTTTGGGATATTGAGCCGCACCAATATCCAAAACCCAAATCTAGGTATGAAACCTTTGAATCAGAATCACCCAACCTCTTGGAACCATAAGTTGCTTCAGAACCTAAAATGTGGAACATGGTCATTCTGAAGTTTTGAACGACACGACACCCCATGTACTGAGTATCCAGAACTAATCACTGCAATGATCGTCCACCCTCTGGTTTTGATTACATCTCACAAAAGATCATTCGCCAAAGACAATGAACAAGAAAGAACACGCAGAAAAAAAATGGAACATACACAACAAAACATGATTACATGGTTTGTACTTTAGTCATACTACATGAAAGAATACACTATATATATCATTAAAGGATGCAAAATGAGTTATAAGGGATCCCTACTTCTGAAATGTAATGTCTCGGATTTTCCATGTATTATTTTTAAATATTATATGGATTATTTTTTAGACCAGGTGTTGAGACGAAGTATGATTCTGAGACCCGATGTTCCTGAAATAAATGTTTGAAATATATTAAATATATTAAATAGAACATGTGCATGGTTTTCCTAAAAAAGTGGAATAACTTATAAATGAGTGCTCAGATCATAAATCTGAGGGCACCATTGAACTCATAATGCGATGTTTACCCTAGGTGCGACTTAACATTAGTCAGTGCAGGTCATTTGTAGAAAATTCGTCACAGACACTTAAACGAATAAAATTATTTAAGAAAATTGTTTTATTTCATTTGCATTGATGCAGCGGTTGGTGGATCTTTAAATAGATCTTTTTTTCAGAATCTCATGGTTATCCGCATAACCCTGAAACCACTGAAGGACCATTAGAGTGAGCTCTAGAGAATCCTCTCAGATGGACATTAGTGAATTGTGGATTGATGATCGACGTAACTTAGATTTGACGGATCTTGCCCATGATAATGACTCAGAAATCTT
The DNA here is from genome assembly GCA_963277665.1 of Viscum album. Taxonomy (NCBI): domain Eukaryota; kingdom Viridiplantae; phylum Streptophyta; class Magnoliopsida; order Santalales; family Viscaceae; genus Viscum; species Viscum album. Next base: position 164,417,626 of record OY728132.1, on the reverse strand, counting down.
TCTTCGTCAGCAAGCGATCCAAATTGAGGTAGGGTGCGTGTTTTATTTGGATTTATTCCCCTTTATTTATTTCAATGATGAACATGAATCAATCAATGAACGGATTGATTCACGGGTCGTGTGTATTGCGGGATGAGATTATATTTGTGGGGTTTTTACAGGGGATAAATTTTTGCAATTATTTTCTTATTTGATTTTCGTTCTAATAGTGACATACTGAGATCGACATGAACATCGATTGAGGTTCGTTCCTCTCTTTGGTTCTTGTTCTTTTCTCCCTCGATTCATCATTCATCGCAGACATTCTTTGTTTGGCCTGTGACATGACACATCCCGATCAATCGATCGTTACTCACCTGATTCTTGGCGCAATGATCTAATATCATAGATATGGGATCGATGTAGTATGACAGAGGTGCAACGATGGAGGCTGAGCGATTCAGACGATAGTAGATCCCCAAATTCGCACTCTTCAGTGCAGAATGAAGAATAGTGATTTGATCTATTTTTCAAGCAGATTTGATGATGAAATACATAGTTCAACAATGGAATGACTTAGACGAGCTTAGATCTTCAATTTCATGGTGAAATGAACATTGGATGTGTTGGATCGAACACAAAAGGAAGAACGAGATTTCTGAAAAATCTCAAAAAACACGGTGTGTAAACCGGATCCATACGTGCATGTGGGTACCCTTGCAGTGGCTAGGGTTTCTAGGAGAAAGTTAAGGATCACATAGTGTGTTCCCTATCTTGGGTTTCTCAATGTGTATCTTGGGAAGTACATAGAAACGTGGTGGAGTACATGGGTTTCCTAAACTACGTGTACTCCCCCACACAGCACGGCCTAGACCATGTACATCGATTACCTCGTGTACAGGTACACGGGCATGTATACATGGTATGACGCCATGTACTGGCACATGGTTGGGGTATACATGTGGGACCCCAGATACCCCTCTACACGTCGTGTACTCTCCTACTACATGGGCACAGTTTGGATGACACAGGTCATTTATAGAGGCAAAACCTGGGCTCAAGGAACACGTTGTGTAACCCCTCTACATGTTGTGTACTCCTTTAGACATGGTTTGTATCACTTTTCATCTATATCTTGGACAAGTTTTGTTAGGGTCCTTGAATTATAGTCCCTTCGGTGGGACTTCCTGGATAAAGTCATTGGAATCCATCTGAGAGGCCTGAAGTAAGATCCTCTATTCCTCTCCACACCCTAGGTGGAGTTATTGGTATCAATGTGACCAACACTACTCAGGTGTCAATCCTCTACTTAACAGGGTTAATCCAGATTGAGTTTATTGGTATCCCCTCATGGCCTTTTCAATGATCCTCATATGTGTAATGTATTCTCTTCGGATCTATCAGTGTATTCTTTCTCATGACGATACCTGAAGAGAAGTTCCTCTTGGATGGACATCATCAGTGCTATTAGGCTCAGAAGTGTGTTCTCCCGGATGAGTACTTCATGGAATCTTCAAGTTGGAAATCCTAGGCTATTATACTATGGTTGCAGCTTACCTCTAGACTGTGTGCCTTGGATTGAGTATATCTAGATATTCTTGTTATATGTGTTGTAGACATATATCTGTGTAGAGATGACTGTATTTCCCTTTTTATATGATTTATGGTATTAGGGTGTCCTACTGAGTATTGTTATACTCATGCATGCACAGGCTTTGCCCGCACGTGTTGTGTCTTGTGAAAATGATCAAACTTTTTATGGAGTCCTAGGTGGACCAAGACTAGACGATGCTTAACAAGACCGAACAGACCTAAGTGTGTTTCTACAACTTTCAGACAACAATATAAGTACCTTTACTTTTAGGTTGGACTTGGGTTACAGACTTATTTTTGGTGGGATTGTATTTGTACATGTTTACTTTATTTACTTCCTATCGTACTTTGGTTGTGGGATATAGATGTATACATGCATTGGTTGTTTAGTTGTTTTTATAGTTTAGCATTCTGTGGGCTTGGAGATGTGTGTGTGTTCATAGGTACTTAGGCAATGTCTCTAATGTTAGTGATATGCCTACTCATGTTAGTCACTAGACCCTGGCCTATTGGAGGTGGGCTTGGGGAGTTGCGGCATGGGCCACACTGGGATGGGTTGTGACATGGAAATCCTACCTATCTAGAGTTATAAGGGAATCCTTCTAGAAACCCTACTCATAAATGGAAGAAACTTATTAGAAATTCCTCTAGCGACTCCTTACAACCACAAGTGCTTACCTAGGGAAATCCTCCCGCTAGGATGGATACCACTCCAACTAATCCTTCAATATCGACTCTCAATCAATCCCATTTCATTTAACAAGTGAGCCCGCACTCTCTAATTATAGAGGTTCTCCATAGCTATAAGCTTGTCATTTCAGTTGCACCGCCTTTCGAAATATGTGAATGACCCCTCGTCTGTTCAAGGTAACCCGCTGAGAATCATTACCTTAACTAGTCCTTTCAATGAACAACGCAATCACTCATTATGTAACGTTCTCATGTTTCTTATATAGTTTTTTCAAACTACAAAAAAACTTTATGAAATTCATTCAGAGTTTTCCTTACACATGGTTTTCTTATACACTCCTACCATCCATAAATAGTTATTGTCGACATATCCACTTCCTATATAAATTTCATGCCACTTATAGATCTACCCATCCTCTCGTGTTACTCTTCCTTCAGAAAGTGGTTTCCACCAAGTGCATGTGTTCATACTTTCTTCCTTCTGCATTCCCACACCTAGTCACCACTGTTTCCACTTCCAATGGATAGGACCCACTTACTTCTGCTAATCTGAATCTGAACATCCTTGGTGAAGGTAAACACGTTTACTTCTAGACAGATAATTTTTTTAAATTCTAACACATAACCAAAAAAAATTAACACCAAAACCCAATAGGTTTTTCTTTTTCTTCCACTACTAATTAGTATAGAGATGTTTGAAGAAACTCATTAGTGGTATCAAAACCATTTCTGGTGAATAATTAACCAGATGAAAATTAGAAAGTTGAAGTTTTATGTTTTTCCAAAATTTCTACTTAGGTCATAAACCACAACATGGTTTGCAATGATTATTTAGAAAAAGTAGCATGGTTTATAAAACCACATCATGGTTTATAGAAAAATTCATAAAAATGACATGTTTTTGGAAAAAACATTGTGATTTTCTTATCATAAAATAGATAATCATTTTTCTACATTATTACATCCTGGTTTCTTGAATAAAACATCATGGTCTTTGGAAATAGCATTTTCAAAAGGAAAAAACATGTATTGGAAAATATTGATTGGAAATGGTTCATGGTATAAGCATAGTACATAAATAGTTTATACTTGTAGAGCATGTAATTGTTCAAGGTGGGACCTTTAATAAATTCACTAATTAAAATGTAATGAGTTGTGAAACCACATCATGGTTATTGGTTTTTGTTTTCAATTTTTTTTTAAAAAGTTTCTCTCAAAAACCTTTGTTGGAACAAACCCAATCTACATGACTTTAGGTAATATCAAAAGTGGTTTTATTAACATCTATATGTGTCTAAGTTATTATATCTCATGTTAAATATATGTGTTCTTCATTTATTTATGAAATACATATTCATGTGGTTATAAGGATGGATAACACTGAAGCTCTTCCACCGCAAGGCAATTGTTGAGGTGATTCAATTTTTAACCCTAATAAAACCTTTTCAAATGTGGTTTCTGGGAGATATACCATGAGCGATGCAGTTGAAGACCCATCTCAGATATCTCCATATTTTTTTCATCATAAGGGGAAACCTATTGTTTTCTTCCTGATGAAGGATGTAGATATTCATGTTGCAGACCTTCACTATGTGCTAATTGTTAAGTTCATGAATCGATGTCCTTCAATTAATTTTATCAAGAGATCCGTGGAAACCATTGTCTTCACTTCATTTTATTTGGTAATTCTTGACTCTCAACTTATTATAGTTCATTTTTTCTTGAAATGGGGAGAACAGATTTTGGAAAAGGGTGGCCTATGAAAACTTCCATAATTATTGCATGTACTATTTTAAATTCAGTCATGTATCTATGTCCTTTGGTAAGATGAGATCAAAGGAACTTATTTCAAAACCTCTAATTGGGTAGAAAACTATATGGATTGAAAAGGGGGAGTATGTTTCTTCTTCTAGACCCTCTAGATCTCATGATGCTTTGTGGATGGGCATAAGGAAGCTCATAGAGAATCTATCGATCAGGGTATCATTAAGGACCAGGTCGGTCCTTCTAAATAGATTCAGCCTTTGAGTCCTGAGGCTAATGATTACTTTGGTTTTTTGGATGTTGTTAATGATGATCAACCTATCATTGAGAAGATGGATGAGAAATCTCTTAATAATCTTGAGCAGTTTGTCTTAGACGTTACCAATATCTCAGGAATTGTTCCCTCCACTTAGAAGGAGGCTCAAGAGATTCAATCTGATTCTGGTGAATCCACTTAATATGCACATGAATAAGTATTACAAATTAAAGATTATTTCTTATACTCAAGTTATAAAAAGGGTACGAAGCCAATGGTTGACTCGGATGGATTTATTACTCCACATCCTGGGAAGACTCATAAATGTAAAGATTACTCAAAATTGGAGAGAAATATTATCACTAGATCCTCCAAGATTTGTATGGATGTGAAAATAAATATCCCCCCAACCTAAAGTTGTTAAGAATCCTCTTTTATCCTCTGATGAAGAGGGTCTGTAAGATGTCAATAAGATTAAGAACTTCACTTGTGTTATTAAGGAAGATTTTAAGAAGGAAGTTTACACTTGGGTTTAGAAATAAGAAACATAGAATTTTCACAAATATAAAAATGTGTAGTTAACTATGGATGATTACCTAAATATTAGAGAGCATATGTTTGATAGGATTGAATCTGAACTTGATCATAATCCTAATTTTGATTATCTACACCATCTTTGGGAATATTTCTCTTTGGCATTTGTAGGTTTCTCTAACATGGGAGATGGTTGTGCTCCCCTAGTTTCTAGAGTAGTATACACTCTTATTATGATGTTTAGAGTTGACTCTAAATATGATCTTTTCATCTGTCTTTACCCATGAGTTTGTTTTTAACTGGGGTATTCAGTGTAGTTTTTCGAATCATTTCAGAGATGGTTTTGGAAATGTTCTTTTCATTGTGACTAGCTCCTGATGAATGTTAATAAGTTGAGGTTATCTAAGAATGGGACACATGATCCCCCTAGTTTTTATCTCATCTAGCTTTTGAAGTAATTCATTCACAGTAATGGGAGAGAATATTTTATAAATTTTGGATGTATGCTGCATGTGAGAATTCAGTGATATGTTATCTTAAAGTCATATACACTAGTCATGTGGCCTGGTTTGGATTTCATGCCTCTTCTAAATGTTATATTTGAATTTAATGGTGTTGTTAATGCAATGCTCACTGTAGAAAATGAACACAAAATTTTGGATGGGAGAGAAATGTCACTGGGACATCACTGATACAGTCTGGAACATTTCTACTTGAGAATGACGGTTCTTGGATCTATAAATGTAGAATTGGAGGATGATCACTCTTGAAGATTTTATAGACTATATTTTTTCCTTATAATACTTAAAAATATATTAAAATTTATTTTTCAGAGCCAAGTGATGAGATGAAAAAATATTATGAGGCCCTATGAGCCCAAAATTAATTTTATAAAATATTAAAAATATTTTATATCATACACCCAAAACTTTTTAAAAATAATAGAATATCTTTTGAATGGAGTCTTAGATCAAAAATATGATACCATGGTTGAATCTAGAATGCGAGATTTACCCTAGGCATGACCTAAAGTTGGTTGGCATTGGGTGTTTGGATAAGGCATATGTTGGTGGGTACTTTAAGTGGATTAATTAATTAATTAATCCATTCATTTATTTAATACCCATAACCTTATTTCCTCTATAAATACCACGTTATGGAAATTCGTCAGGGTTAGTTGCATAACACTGGGAGCTTTGAGAGAAGATTCATAGTGTTCTTCATTGGTGAATTGGAATTGGATGACAAACGATGACCAAATCGAGGTGGATCGATAGACATTGAACGTGGTGGATCTTCCCCATCACTGGAGAATGCGTTTTTCACCAACGACCAATTCATAATCAAGGTATGAATCGTTATTTGTGATTTCCACCCTTGATTAAAAGTTTGATCATGTTTTTATCTGGTACTCTTTGATATGCGATTAATTAACCCTTCGCATGAGCTCCACAAATTTATTTGGTCGTGATAATCCTATTATATTCTTTTTTCACATCGATTTCACTCATGCTTCCCCATTTATATGATCGTTGACCAAGAATGTTTTTCCAATGACAGATTCACTTTGTTTATGTGCCTCATCCCCAACTCAGTTCTTTTCATACTTCAATGTTGGCATATGGGGTCACGGTTTGACATTGTCGAGGTGAGTTCAAGTGCGATCGAACCCCTGGATTCACGACAGTTGCACGTGCGATGAATGGATTGGAGATTCAAGGATGGATCGGGATGAATTATGGGTTGTGTGTGATACTTCATGGATCCAGGATCCAGAGTGGCTATAGGATCAAGCGGTGGGCGATGAGAGGCATGTGCGGGCTTCATGCAGACCATTGGGTTCCAAAATTTCTGCCATCAGAGTTCAGAGATCGACGGTCGGCAACATAACTTCCGATTTCGATGGAATTCGGTGGTCAAATGGTGAATTTTGTGGTGTCAGATGAAGATCTAGAATTTGTGTGATAGATCTAACTTTCTGCGAAAATCCTACCTACACAATGTGTACTAGGATGAACAAACATTGTGTAGTACCCTGGATGAGACAACTAGGGTTTCTGGGTGGAGATAAGTATCACGCGCTGTGTGGGACCCCCACACATCGTGTGACCCGGTGTCAGAAGCTCAGCGTGTACTTCGGGAGTATATGAGCGCCGACACATCTAGACACACAGACATAATTAGGTACACGAGCTTGGAAATGGTTAGGTACCTAGGCTGGGATACGACTCTGTACACGACCAGGTACACATACACAGCCCGAAGGACACAGGCGTGACCAGGAGCACACGGGTAGGCCTCGGGTGGCCAAGACACGTCGTGTGGTACTCGTACACACCGTGTTTGGTGACATGGACACCAAGCCATTTACATAGGAGACGCGACCATACGACAAGGTGGGATCACACACCGTGTGGACCCACATATATGTCGTGTACTTCCCATTAAAACTTCTTTCTCTCATATTAATTTTGAATCAGATTTTGATTCACGAGGAGCCTATCCTGAGTGTTTTTTTGCATAAAACATGGTGGTAGTCTTCATAGTTCCTTTTAAGATACGATGTGAGATGTTCTGAGCATGAAGCTTCTTTAGACAACACTCGCACTACTACAGATAGTTCTTTTAAAAGCATTATAAAACGCTTTTAACAACATTATAAAAACACTGTTAATCTCAGTGAAGATAAAGGAGGGTCTCCTTTAACAGAACTGATAAAGGGTTTCCTTCATCCACACTAAAAAAGTGACGATAAAGGCTCCCTTTTATCAGCGCTATTTTAGCATGGATAAAGGACATATTTTATCAGTGCTATTTTTAGCACTGATAAAGGACCACTTTATCATCACTTTAATTAGCATTGATAAAGGGGGCCTTTATCGGTGCTCAAAATTGTGCTGATAAAGTGGTCCTTTATCAGTGCTCTAAATAGCACTGATAAAGGCCTAGCTGTCTGTGATGTGTTTTTTATATAATAGCACACCCACCAGCACCTACACAACACACACACACACCACCTACGTAGCACACACAATAACAAAGTAGCACACACAAGGGTTTGGAAAACAATGCTATATACATTTCAAATAATTTTTTATATAATTGCATTAACAATTATCCAACAAACAGTTAAAAACATTAATGATTCATCCTTTGACATTTGTGATCCCCTCTCAAAAATGTCCTCCCATGGTATTAGTTTCTGAAAAAATCATCCCAACTCAATCAAAAGGTTTCACCTATATAATAAAACAAATATTATGTTAATAATACTATAAAGAAATAAATTAAACATTAATATGAAATAATACATTAATAAAATGTCAATTTTTAATAAAAAAAGACACATTTGGAGTTATATAGGTCACATCATGCATTTTATTGAGGTGGAGTTGATTATTACACGTCACAAATGAGTATGGATCATTGTCCTAAAATATAAAAACCATTCGAATGGATTTGCTTGGTTTTGATTGTGTCCCTTGTTTTTTTACTAAAATTAATATCAAATTTAAATGAAATATTTAGATTTATACCAGTCACATCGTTCATCATATTGAGGTTTGGTTGATTCCTACATGTCACAAATGACTCATGGATCATTTTTCTAAATTATCAAAACAATACGAATGAGTTTGCTCGGTTTTCAGTATGACAGATGTGTTTATTTTACTAAAATATCATTTCAAACTAGAAACACCTATTTTGAGTCATACTGGTCACATCGTGCATCTATTTAAGGTGAGACTGCTTCATACACGTCACAAAGGACTTACAAATCGCTCTCTTAAATTATGAATACAATCAGAGGGAATTTTCTTGGTTTTCAATGAGTGAAATTTTTTGAGCTAAAATGTCGATTTTAAACTGATAATGGACACTTTTACTGGTAACACTATGCATCAGATTGAGTTTTGGTTAATTCATACACATCAAAAATGACTCATGGATAATTTTCTTAAAGTATCAAAACAATCTGAATGTGTTTGCTCAATTTTCAGCATGTCACTTGTTCTTTTTACTTAAATTAATGTCAATTTTAAATAAAAACACATTTGGATTTATACCAGTCAAATCATTCATCATATTGAGGTGTGGTTAATTCCTACATGTCACAAATTATGCATGGATAATTGTTCTAAGGTATAAAAACAATCCAAATATGTTTTATCAGTTTTCAGTATGTCAGTTGTGTTTTTTTTACTAAAATATCATTTCAAACCGGAAACATGCTTTTTGAGTCATACAGGTCACATCGCATGTTGATTTGATACGAGACTACTTAATATGTGTCAAAAAGGACTTAATAATCACTTTCCTAAATTATGAATACAATCGGAAAGCCTTTGCTTGGTTTTTAGTGAGTGACGCGTTTTGAGCTAAAATGTAAATTTTAAACTGATAACAGACACTTTTAGTCATATCGGTCATATCGTGCATCAGATTGAGGTTCAGTTGATTCCTACATGTCACAAATGACTCATGTATCATTTTTCTAAAGTATCAAAATAATCTGAATGTGTTTTCTTAGTTTTCAGTATGTTAGTTTTTCTTTTTACTTAAACTAATGTCAATTTTAAATAAAAAGACACATTTGGATTTATACCGATCACATCGTGTGTTTTATTGAGGTGGGTAAATTTTTACACATCAAAAATGACTCATGGATCATTTTCCTAAATTATCAAAACAATCTGAATTCATTTTCTCAGTTTTCAGTATGCCGGTTGTGTTTTTTGACTAAAATTAATGTCAATTTTAAATAAAGAGACACTTTGAGTCATACCGGTTATACCGTATGTCGGATTGAGGTCCGGTTGATTACTACACATCACAAATGAATTATATATAATTTTCTTAAAGTATAAAAACAATCTGAATGTGTTTGATCATTTTTTAGTATGTTAGTTGTGTTTTCTTACTAAAATATCATTTCAAACTGGAAATACGCATTTTGAGTCATACAGGTCGCATCGTGCATCGGTTTGACATGAGACTGCTTCATACACATCAAAAGGAACTTATTAATCATTGTACTAAATTATTAAGACAATCGGAGTGATTTTTCTTGGTTTTCAGTGAGTGACGTGTTTTGAGCTAAAATGTCAATTATAAACTAATAACAGACATTTTTAGTCATATCGGTCACACCGTTCACCGGATTGAGGTGTGGTTAATTCTTACACGTCGAAAATGACCGATGGATCATTTTCCTAAAGTATCAAAATAATACAAATTTGTTTTCTCATTTTTTAGTATATCACTTGTTATTTTTTCTAAATTTATTGTTAATTTATTATAAAAATATACACTTAAAGTCATAATAATCACACCATGCATCGGATTTAGGTGTGGTTGATTCCTACATGTCAAAAATGAATTATGGATCATTTTACTAAAGTATCAAATCAATCCTAATGTGTTTGCTCGGTTTTCATTGTGGCACTTGTTCTTTTTACTAAAAATACTAACAATTTTAAATAAAAATAGACACTTCGAGTCATACTGGTCACATCTTCATGCTATTTGTGTATATTATTCCATCAGGTATGTTTCCCATTCAAGGCGGCTTCATGACCCAACAATCTTAATCATTTAAAATGAGATAAAAACCTCTAATAAGCATTTCAAAACACTTGAATCATTTTAAAAGATTCACATAGGCATTTTCACAAAGACATAGATCCCAAGAGAGACACTTTATAAAAGATACATAGAAAACACCTTGATTCATCGCAAATCAATCAGTGTTGTATGATTCCATCACATTATTCCAAAGGTTGGTGTAATAATAATAATTTCTATAGGAATTTGATATTGTGCTCCTTACCATTGGATATCCCTTATCCATGCTTCCATTGTCCAGTTATATCAATTATCCTTCACCACAACACCAGAGTCCCAACGGATGTGTTCCATATTCATTGACCACACTCGCAACCATGAAACACTCATGTTTTAGTTTACTAAAAACAATGCATTATCCCAATGATCATTGGTTCACGCCAAATCAATTGGTTGTACACCCTAAAAACAATGTATATGTCTCTCACATGAAGTACTATTGGTTCCTTACTTTATAAATAAACCTTAGAAAATCTACAAGCATGAACCCATTATATAATCAAAAAATTCTCAAGTGTCATTCCTTTCACACAAATAATTTCCCTATGTCACTTGTCACTAGAAGAAGCGACTTATTATTGTTTCGCAATCGAAGCCTCCTATTATAGACTGGTTAGTGTGCCCTTCCCAGGGGTGAAATTAATACACCTTATGGGTTTTAATTGTACAGGTTTTTTTCACCTCCTACACCCAAATCTGACCCCCCATGTGCCTATTTCAAATTATAGATCTCCCTCCTAGTCTCTAAAGCTCTCTCATCCATCTCCCCTTGATCCATCAACCTTTGACTGATCTGGTGGTGTTTGAACAGTAAGTTATTCTTTGATCCATGTCATTTCTATCTTCTTCTTTGTTAAATGAGTATAGATATATATTGGATCTATGTTTTCCTTGATGATTTGATGATGAATCCCCCCTTTCTTTATAAATCAGTGGAGAATCTAGCATGTTTTCATAATCTCTTGATCAAATAGAGATCTATCATTAACAACGAGCATTCAATGGGTAAGTTTTATTAAATCATCTTACTATACCTTTTATCAATGGAGGATTGATGATATAACATTAATCCATTGATGATATAACCTTAATCCATTGATGGGGAGGTGCACATGAGGTCTTATGGCTCTTCATATCTAACCCGGTGGTTTGAGTTGAGGCATTATGGGTAACTTAATCCTTAATATCAAACCAAATCAATAAAAAACATGCAACTTCCATAATTTACACACAATAAATAAATTATTTAAACCCCTAACTCAATAGAAGATTTTATCAACCATTGTGCAAGTACAACGAAATAGATAATCACCAATCCAAGATCATGTAAGAGAATCTTCAACAACCTAGCACCCAAAAAAATCTATCAACCACTCATCCCAATATTCCTTGAACCAACCAATGTCATTGCCTCTGCCTTCTCCAGATGATGAACATAGAGGAAACCGAGGAGAAAAGAAGTGAAATTTGTCATGGATCACTGACGATTGATCTCTTGATGCCAATAGATAAATCTAACAAATAGGGGATGAAGGGTCTTAGAAGATGAAACACATGTCACCAAAGGATTGGGGGAAATGAAGGAATAATGAAGGATTCAGATTAGATTTTGAGTTAATACTTGAACTGGAATTTAAAGGCGTTATAGTGTGATAAGTCAGGGTCATGTCATGAGGAAGCTATCTCCATCAAATTTATGAGATCCACTTTATGATCTTCTATATATCTCCCCATTTAAGTCTCATTAAATATTATAATCTAATATGACCCAAGAGGGGTTATAGAGCAATAGGTGGCTCTCACTAGGAGCATCTAATGTGGCATGGTAGATAGGAAGATCATTCTATAATAAAATAGGTTTACGACCAGAATGGTTTCTCATTTCATGACCACTAACAACATTTAATTCATTATTCATGGTAGGAAAAGTTCCTTCAATGGATTCAATGTGATTATGGTGTCCTACAACAACTAGAGAAGACAACGAATAAATCAAGGGAAAAGAATTGTTTACATGTAAAAAAAATTACCAAGCAAGTGTTCTATAACCATACAAGATATTCTTGGAAGTCAATGGTGAAACATACCAATAGAGTATATCGGGAAACCCATTTCAAATGGAAAATTAAGGATGGATTTATTTGAATGAGTCATTATTCATATCAATGGGAATATTTCTAACTAGAATATCTAATTTCTATCATTCGGGGGAATGATAAAATTGTTGAATATTTTACTTACATCAATTCCAATGAAAATACTCTCAGTAATCTAGGAACCTAAGGGAACCATGAATGATATTGAAAAAAAAATCATGAAGGCATTCATCTAGGATGCTAACTGGGGGGATTCCACTATGATTCTTTGAATAGAATGATGAATGTGATAAAGGAAGGGGTATTAATTTAAGGAGTGTTTTTAAGACATGAAGAGAATGCATGTGATCCTAGAATGGGACATTATAAAAGTGAACTCTTTATATGTGAGATTTATAAAGAATAGATATAGATATGAATGGAGTGTCTAGGTTGGTCAAACCAAGATGATGTCTAGCCTTTCACGTATCATGACTGAGAAGATGAATTTTCTGAAGGTGAAGGTGCGTTGTGTGCTGGGTCGAGACGATATCAGTTACTAGAATCATAAATAGGCTGGTGATGACCTCTCATTTTTATGGTTCCAAGTTAATAATATCTCCATCATAGAATCCAACATGCATCCCAGATTCATAAACACAACACTTAGGTAATAGGATAAGATCCTTCACTAGAACATCAACAAAGTGGATGTGCATGACACCTATTTTTTGAGTCATTACCCAAACACTTCAGTGGGAAGGATTACTAGTTGATGATCCATTATAACCATGAATATGATGAGTGGATGCAAAAGATGTGATGCAAATAGATACATAAGAAGAAATTCTTGGATTGGCGGTTGAGGAACATGGTGATACCAAACAGATGATAATGTTTAGAATAAGGGTATTTTTTTGGCGTTACATTGTATGTGTTATTACTTCCCTGGATATTAATCATATTAGAATCTCCACATTAAAGGATAATGGGAGAGTACCATTCTGGGAAGTGTCGGGCAGAGCATAGAGAATATATTGAATGAGGACCCACCTTAAGAGTTTACAACGACCTTGTTTTTTGGGGCTGGGCAGCATGGTACTAAGATAAAAATATGCGACAAGTTTTATGCTATGGTGTGTTGGGTTATTTGGGAGGAAAGGAACAATGTGAGAGAATAAAGGCCTGGCTCTCAAACACATATTTAGGTTTTCCTGAAATCAATTATGGTGAACCATGGTGTTGTCACTCCAGGAAGGGTGTCGTCGGCCTCATTTAAGAGGATACTCTTGAGGATTGAACATGACCCTTAGAGAGGAGGTAAGCCTAACCAAGGGTAATGGGTTAAATATAGGACACCTGGTATAGGTCTGAAACTGAATGTGGAAGGATATTTTATGCTTTGAATGATGGTGGTCTTTGTGTAGGATGATAGGGGCTAGGTGATCTTTGGGTTCTAATCTTACAATGGACAAGGAATCTCTATTAGGCCATAGAAAAAGGTGATGTTCGGTTCTGTCGTGTTTTTTAGGATTTACAATATCGATAATTCTATAGTGGAGTCTGAATCCACTGTTCTGGTTGGCTTCCATCGAGGGAATTCTAGCACCCAATGTGATCTTGCATAATACATCAAGAAGTGTAGGATAATAATTGATTAGTGCATCATGGTTTGTCACACTTGGAGTGCGGGGAATTTCACGATATACATCTTAACAAGAAAAGGGTGGTCGAGTGAAATTATCATTCTTTACCAAGGTACTAGTTCATTTCCATATGATTGTTACCCCGTCATAAGTGGTGATTCCCTAGGCCTCCACCACATCCACCCCCTAACATTCAAGGTTTTTGAATAAAAATATAATATTGAATGAGTGAATTAATATATGTAAATATAAATTATGATTAGTTCCACCATTTTCATAATGGGAAATGTTAAATATTTGTTGAATTTAATTTAATTAAAAAGTGAGGATTTAAAGAGAAATCTTTTATACGATATAAGAAAATTTATTCTCTCACTGATAATTGTTTTATATTATTTATAATGGGATTTTAATAATTGTATGATGGTTGTTCCTTTTTGAATGAGTTGATATTTTGCGCTTCGGGATAAGCAATGTTCTAAGCTTGGGGGATTTAATAGCTATAATTCATGCATTAATTTTTTTATATTTCATTCATTGATCTTATTATTCAAGAATTTTTTTCTTACCTAATTTCTAATGTTTTTTTGTATTTCATGCAAAGGGACACTTTGTAGGAATTCAGAGAAAATATATGAAAATATAAAGGAGGAATCTGGATAAGTCAAAATTTTGTAAATGGAAAATTCATTCATTTACTAAAAAAATGTTTCAACCCTCATAATAGAATCGTATGAGATGAAAACTTTATGAGGTATCTAGAAGCTCAACTGCAGCACCAACGAGGATTCTGAGGGAAGAAGAGTGCACTGATGTCACAATAAGGGTTAGAAATACTCAGTGGGAGAGATTAAAGATAGACTAGGCTGTTGCGGGCCAGTACTAAGAAAGATGAGTGATGTGGGTGGGCACTAGTGTTTCTCATTGGGTGAGTGCATGAAATATCTTGCGTAATAAAGTAAACGCCACAAACAAATCGATTTGGGATCAAGGATATGTGTAACATTTAATTTTTAAAGGAAACTCATTTGTTGACCTTATATGTTGTCACTCAAATCATTGTTCACATGGGGCTTCTAGAGATTGTTTTCACCTATATCGTAGCCCACTTGACTACCCCAAGGACTTCCATGGACATTGGTGTATCTTGAGCTAACTCATCAACACAAAGGAAGTCAACTTTGCTATAAATTAGAATATTTTTCCATAGAACCTACATCATATCCCAACACGTGGAATCTGGTAACCAAAGAAGAATTGATACCATTTGTTTATGAACTAGAATTGGTTTATCTAACCTATCACCCGATCTAGAATGAGACAAAACCTCTAAAACTATGACAACAAACATACAATTCATTTAGTGCGCAAACAAGGACCACCGACGGCCACGATTTTCAGCGGGGTGTTTAGCCCATACAATTCACAACATCACCATCAATATCAAACTGTAATAACATGCGAAAAGAATAAGAAAGATGAGAAAACTCACCGCGGATGTGTGTTTCAGTGCGCGGTGAAGGTGCATTCGCGGCGGAGGAGAGGCGCGTGGTGGAGGGAATCGCAACGGAGGAGGAGAGGCGCGCGATGGAGGGAATCGCAATGGCGGAGAAGAGGCGTGTGGTGGAGGGAATCGTGGTAAAGGAGAAGAGACGCACAACAAAGGAGAGGCGCACGGGGAAGACGGGTCCGCGGCGAAGGAGTCGGCAGGAGAGGAGGAGGAGGAGGCAGCGGCGGCGGTGATCAGTTTTCCGCGGGAGTTTGAGGGGTGCGAGGAAGGAGGAGAAAGTTAGGATTTCTTTATAAAATCAGATTAATCTTTTATCACCACTAGCTAAAAACGATATGTTTTATCAGCGCTAAAATAGAAAGCGTTGATAAAACATGCATTTATCAGAACTTTTTTAGCGCTAATAAAGATATAATGTTAATAATTTATTTATATTATTATATATATTTATAAAATTATATATATGATAAATATATATTTATATTTATAAAATTATAAGAAATATGCTTATTATATTTATAATCTTAGAAATATATATAATAAATATATTAATTATATATATTTATAAGATTATAGATGTATATAACTATATTTCTTCTAATTTTATAATTATTTATATGAATATATATTTATTTATAATTATAATTAAAAATGAATATTTATTTATTTATTTAAATAATTATAAAATTATAACAAATTAATATTTCAAATATTTATAATTTTAATAATATTTATATTTAATATATTTATTATAATTTTATAATTATTTAAATATATATGTATTTATTTATAACTATAAACATAAATATTTTTATTTATTTCTCAATATTTCTATATATTTATTTAATTATATATAACATTATATATGAAAATAATAAATATATTTTTTATGAAGTAATAATTATTTAAATAAATATATATTTATTTATATTTATAACTAATAAATAAATATATATTTATTTGTAATTAAAAATTATGATAAATAAATTATTTATAGTTGTAATTATGAATAAATATATATATATATATATAATTATAATTATAAAATTATAACAAGTATATTTATAATTTTATAAATATATTTATTATAATTTTTTAATTATTTAAATATATCTACATTTATTTAGAATTATATTTTAACTATTTGTATTTATTTATTTATATTTGTATATAAATATATATAATTAATATATTTATAATAATTTTTTAATTATTTAAATATATCTATATTTATTTAGGAATTATAATTATAAATATTTGTATATATTTATAAATATATTTATTTAATTATATATTTATAACTTTATAAGTAGTATAATAAATATATTTATTATAATTTTTTACCCATATATTTATTTATTTATTTATAGTTATAATTATAACTATAAATAAATATATTTATAAATTTTTGTATACATTTATAAATATATATATATATATATATATATTTATTTATAAAATTATAATATATGTATTTATTGTAATTTTATAATTATTTAAATATATATATATATATAGTTATAATTATAATTACAAATAAATATATTTAAGAAGTATTTATATATACTTAAAATTTAATAATTATAAATATAATAAATATATTTATTCTTTAAATATATTTAGTGTAATTTTATAAGTATTGAGAACATAATATACTGTGTGTGGGGGGGGTAGCATGAATTAATCATATACTCCTAGTAAAATATACATAATAAAAAACGAGTCATCAATGGACAACATGAATAATAATAAGAGTGTAATGTATAAATGAACATTCATGATGATACATAACATATATGCACGCATGATCAATATATTAATTGACCAAATTCATTGGAAACACGTGTATATTTATTTATAATCTTATACTTTTTTTAAAACATTATATATATATATATATATATTTGAATTATTAAAAAATATATATTAATTATAAACATGTGTTTTTTATTTAATATATACAAATAAACATTATTTTTTAATATAAATATAATAATTATATATAAATTATTATTATAAACTTTTATCAGCGTCGATAAAGGTCTCCCATTTATCAGCGTTTTCTGCTTAGCGCTGATAAAACAATGCATTTCTCTTGCTCTGTTTTATGGTAGTGTCGATGATGACAGTGATTGTGCAGGATCATTGGAGAATTCAGATGGTGACGGTAATCCCCTGTCATACCAGAGTGTGAATCCTCTATTCATGGAGACGATACTCCTTTATCATACCAGGGTGCAGGTCCTCCATACTCGTTATTCAGACGGGGGCGGTACTCCCATGTCGCACTATGACACGGGTCCCCCATACTCGTTATACCAAATATAGAGTCACTGCTCTTCTGTCGCACCAGGGCACGAGTCATCTATCTGTGGAAACGGTATTCTCCCTATCGTACGTGTAGGTCCTTCATACTCGTTGTTCAAATAGAGGCGGTGCTCCCCTATTGAGGGCGCATGTCCTCTATTCATGGAGACGGTACTCCTCTGTCGCATCAGGGCACAGGTGTAACGACCCGAAATTTTGAATAAATCTTGTTTCCTAATTCTATGTGTTATTTTATTTTATTTTTATACTCAAAAAAAATGTTTCTTTTGATAACATGAGTATAATTAAAATGATACCATTGGTTTTTGACTGTTATATGACCATTGGTCAATATGACTGCTGGAAACTAAACGTTTTGATTATTGTCTCTAAATACAAGTAATCTTGGTTAATTATTATAGAAAGAAGATTCGATGGCCTCACCTAGTAGTCTTGGACCGATCGAAGCCCATCTAACAGAGCTTGGGAAGGAGGTAGCACCATTGGGCTTTTCTCTGGATCAAATCCAAGTCGAACTTCATCATGTGAAGCTGGAACGGAATCGCCTTCGTGAGAAGTTCAAACTGATAGAAATTACTACTCGGGCAATGTTGACTGAGCCGCCCCAAGCTTCTATCACCCTAGCACACCTTACTCTTAGGTCCTATGCTGGTATTATAAGGGGCTATGTAACGAGACCGTAACTACCTTGTGTAATCCTTGTTTTAAATAAAAATTGGGATTTCTTCTTATGATGAAGTTTATGAATTTTGAAATGACCGGATAAATATAGTATGCATATTTTTTATGAATTTTAGAAAAAGGATATTTTAAAAATGTTTATGTAAACCTTAAATAATTAAAAATGTGTAATGATTTTCAAAAAATGGTCTTCTACAATTATGTTCAGTACAAAATTTGGAGTCTAATAAGATCAACTTAATTTTTGATGAATAGTAAATTATGAATAGTGATTTTACGCTTAGGATTAGTAAGGTGACCAAATGGATTAGTAATCTCACTTAAAGAAAGTTTTAAAATAATCTAGGCACCTTGATTAAGTAATGTGATTCAATAAAATGGTTAAATAACGGTTTCATAAATTATTATTCAAGTATTAGTTTTTTCGGATGAATAGTGTTTTTTAATTAAAAATTTAATTAAAAATAATTAGAAAATTATTTTTATAAAAATGAATTTATTTTTGAACTCAGAGCATCGATATTATGTTAAGGTAATTTTTGGGGATTTTTCTGAAAAAAATGAATTTTCGATGAATAGTGTTTTTATTTAAAAATTAAATTAAAAATATTTAGAAAATTATTTTTATAAAATGGATTTCATTTTTGAAATCAGAGCATTGATATTTGGTTAATGTGAAATTTTGGGATTTTTCTGAGAAAGTTGAATTTTCAGTGAATAGTAAAAATACAGTTTTAGGGTTTCAGTATGTTTAATGACATCATAACGGTGTCATGATGATGTCATGAGATATTTTGAGGGTTGGCCGGCCAAGGGTGATGAATTATTGTTTTGGGGGGCCCATGTGGCCTAACTCCATGATAAATGCCAAGGGAGAGCACATGGGTTTGAGAAAAGCACATGTGAGGTGTCCCTTGGCCATTAATGCTTTGTCCCCTCACTTTCCCTATAAATACCCACCCTTTCCTCCTTTAGTTTTCACTCCCAACTCTCCCCCAACGAAGTTCTGGTCTTCTTACCTCCCAAAGAGTCCTCCCAAGGTGCCCCCAAGCCCTCAAGGTCCAATCCTTTGAGTTTCAAGAGTCACGTTTTAAGGTAAGGGATCCGACCTCTCTCTTTCTTTTCAAGTAATCTCTTTTATGTCATTTCTTTTATACTCCATGTTCTTATGTTGGAGGATGTTCTTTTATATTCATCCTACTGCCTATTTCATGTTCATATGATGAGAGACCCCCCCTTGCTCTCATCAATTCGTTTTAAGAATGTTTAAGTGGCGCCGTTAGGCTGCCGAATTTTTAAGGGATTCTTTCACCTTCCTCGTTTTCAAGTTCTATTTTCATTCAAGTCGTTCATGTTTCTTTGTATTATGTTGGGGCATGATCTCTAAATTTATCATACTGATCTTTTATGATCATATGATGAGAGACCCCATTTTATCTCTTCAATTCAATTTTTTTGAAGTTTTATGTGGCGCCGTTAGGCTGCCGAATTTTTTAAGGGATTCTCTCACCCTTCTCTTTTTCAAAGTTCTACTTTCATGTCAAGTCTTTCAAGTTAATTTTTGTTATGTTGGGGAATTATCTCTATATCTATCATACTGGACTCTTATGTTCATATGATAAGAGACCTCACTTGATCTCTTCACTTCAGTATTTTGATGTTTTAAGTGGCGCCGTTAGGCTGCTGAATTTTTAAGTGGTTCTTCACCCTTCTCGTTTTGAAGTTCTACTTTCATGTGAATTATTTCAAGTTCCTTTTGTTATATTGGGGTATGATCTCTATATCTATCATACTGGACTCTTATTTTCATATGATGAGAGACCCCATTTGATCGCTTCAATTCAGTATTTTGAAGTTTTAATTGGTGCTGTTAGGCTACTGAATTTTTAAGTGGTTCTTCACCCTTCTCGTTTTGAAGATCTACTTTCATGTCAATTCTTTCAAGTTCATTTTTGTTATGTTGGGAAATTATCTCTATATCTATCATACTGAACTCTTATGTTCACATGATGAGAGACCCTATTTGATCTTTTCAAATCGTTTTTGTTGAATTTTAAGTAACGCCGTTAGGCTGTCGAACTTTCATAAGAGAAATCTAATTTTTTGTCTTCCTTCCATGTTTTTCATTTCAAATGGTATGTCCTTGAAATTTCATTACCATGATCATGTATCCTTCTTATTCTGTCCATATATGGTTTTATGGGTCATTTATGAATGTTTGACTCATTTTCCCTCTCTTTTTAATGTCTTCTAAAACCTCATAACATAGCCGTTATGCTGCAGAATTTCCATCTCAAAATGTCTCTCTCTTTTTCTAAAGTTCTTTTATATTATTAAGTGAATACTCAAAGCTCTTTCTTCTAAAGGGGTATTCACATATATACCAAAATGTTCTATTTTAAATTCTGGGATTTACATACATGAGACCCACCTTCCTTTTCTGTGGGTTTTAAAGTGACGTAAAGATCATGTCTTTAAAGCAGTTTTTAAAACGTTATGATTATGAAATGAAACCCATTTATTTTATGCTATGTGGGTTATTTATGAAATGTTTGATGATGATATATGTGGCTCACATGATAATAAAGACAAATTTAAGGGTGCGCCCTGATATCGCTCCAATGCATTGGGTAATGATGTAACCACTAGAGATTACAATTTTCACGATACCTTGGTGAATAACCTTGGTAATTTTCAAATGACACCTTGGGGATGGACCTTGGTGATATGTTCATGATTGTCTATGTTAAATGATGTAGCCACATCTTCAAGTTATGAAAAATGTTGTTTTTATTATGAAATGCCTCATGATTTCTTTCTCATGCCTTAAAGTTCTTTTCATGTCCTTATTGAAGTATATCAAGTTTACATGTAAAATGTTCCTCTTGTTTCCCTTACTGGGCCTTCTGCTCACCCTTTCTTTTGATGTATGTCCCCAGGTTATGAGATGCAGTAATGAACCTAGGATGAACATAAGGAGAAGCCTTTCAAGTGTTTAAGAGGAATGTTTTATGTTGTTTTCATGTATTATGTTCCTAGTTTCCAAGACACTGAACCTTAAAGATCCTCAGTTTTGTGTAATGTAATGAAAGTTTATGTTATAAAAAGGCGGGATTCTATAACAGGTCCTCCATACTAGTTATTTCAGGCATAGGTGGTACTCTTTTTTCTTATCAGGGTGCATGTCCTCTAACGATGGGGACAATACTCCTCATGATCGTCTTTGGGTGGACATGGCTAGGGAATGGATGAACGGTTGGAAGAATAACGATACAGTGCCTTCTTTGGGCAACACTCAGCAGACGACCCCTGGCTGGCTCCCCCCCCCCCCGAGGGTATTCTCAAGATAAATACAGATGCTGTTGTCTCGGCCAATTCTAGGGTCGGTATTGGACTCACTGCTCATAACAATTGTGGCCAGATTGTGGAAGGTTAGTGCCTTGCTCATGGAGTCATGTGGTAGCGGAAGCCTCTGTCATCCTTCAAGGGATCCTTTTGGCCCGTTCAAAAATTGGCCCAAGGTTTTTGTGGAATCCGACTGTCTCGAAGTGGTGAACGCTCTATCATCAAAGGACGATGACTCTCAACCATATGGCCTTATCTTGAGGAAGATTTGGTCTTTAACCGAAGGCCTTGCTGCATGCAATTTTTCTTTTATCAAACGAGGATGGAATATGAAAGCTCATTGTTTGACCCGTTTTGGGAAATCTTGGGGTGATCATTGTTGGGTGGACTCGTTCCATGTTTGGCTTTGCAGGTCTGGTTTGATTGATCAGTAATTTAACTTATCTTTTCTCAAAAAAAAATGGGGACAATACTCCCCTGTTGCATCAGGGCGCAGGCCCCCCATATTCTGTACACAGATATAGCGGCAGTACTCCCCTACACGGGTGCAGGTCCCCCATATTATGTACACAAATATAGTGAGTACTCCCCTATACGAGTGTGGGTCCTCTATCTACTGAGTGGCATCCCCCCTGTTGTATCAGGGTGTGAGTCCTCTATCTTTTGGAGATTGTGCTCTCTCGAGTTGTGGAGCGTTGATGAGGTGCGAGCCCTTCTTATGACTTCTTCGGACAAACACGCGAGATGCTAGATATCGACGATGGACCTTTAGAGCTGCAGGTAGACTCTTCATCCTGAGTTGGACTGTGAGATGGACCTTTGAAGCTGCAGACATACTCATCATCTTTGGGGTTGAGCTAACTACTTCTATCATGTCTTCAATTGCTTCATCTTTAGTTTTTGGGGTGTCCTACAGGGTATGTATATACTCACTCTTGCGTGAGCTTTGCTCGTACGTGTCATGCCTTATGTAGATGATGGATAGGTTGGTGGTGACATTGACGGAGCTTAGGGATACTTGGGTGTATTTGGCCGCGTAGGGTGGTCGGGGCTTGAAGATTAGGAGTACGACTCTCTCAGCTACTTTCTATTATAGTTGTCATCAAGTTTGGACATCTTTTTGGGTGGACGTATATTTTACCCTTTACTTTTCAGATTGCACTATGACACTCTTTTGTATTCTATAGAGGTTATTACATGCATGGTTTTTACTCTAGAAGTTATTGTCTTGTTATTATTATTCTATACTTCTGTATGGAGATGGTTGGGGGCATGCGTACAAGTATTTTAGGCAAATGCCTCCTATTTTAGTCATGTATTCTCGGTGCTTGTCGTCAGTCCCTGACTAATGGAGTCAAGCTTGGGGTTGTGGTGGTCTTGTTTTTCGCCGGTCGGGCTGGTCCCGATGGATTGGGTCGTTACAAAGATGATGTCCCAATATACCTTTTCTAAAATGTTCACTATAAAGTCTGTGCTATGATGATAAAGTGTTATTGATTTGAAGACTGGAAGATGATAGTGACGAGTTATTCTCCAAGCGATGGAAACAACCCACAATATAATTCTACATTGGAAACGACCAACTCTCCAACATTGTTTGCTAGAACCACGTCCACTCCACCATGATGAAGACCCAAAACCATGTTGAGAATAGGAACCACGGTGCAATGAGGACTAAACCACAACGTGGTTTATCTCAGAACTCAACTTATGGTTCATTCTTCACAATTCACCTCCAAACTCACTAATTCCTCTCAACACCTCACAACCTACAAACTAGAGGATCATAAATTTTGAGGCCTCTACAAAATCACCATATATTGTAAATGTCAATATATGATGATTTTTGAAAAAAAAAACTCCATGTATGTGTCAAAATATAATATATGATGGTTTTTAAAAGTCATATAAGTATTATTGTAAATGAAAATCAAAATTTGATATATGTGTGATGGTTTTATTAAAAAATCATTGTGTGTGTGACAATTTTTTTTTAAAAATATTTTTGTATTTTACATGTTGCAAGAAGTGGCAACATAATCCACTATAGCCATCAAGCTCTCGTCTTCATCATTAGTCCCGCGTTTTTCACCCACTATAGCACCCACTATATACATTGCACTATTATTTATTTACGTAAAAACATGGATCGTCCCGGCCACTATATAAGGGGTTGACTTTATAGCTGAGACTTATAAAAAGAAAATTATTTTAGAAAAATATTTGCCAACTGGGAATTGGGATATTCAGGAGGCGGAAAAGCGACCGTAACACCGGCTCGTACAAGCGGGAAATTGAGAGCGACGTGATCAACACGTGGCAAAATCTCCTCCCCCCTCCTCCTTGCACCGTTGTTTCTTTCTCCATGCCCCACTCGCCCGCCTCTTATATTCCGCTCTCCTCATCACCCCAGCCGCACACAATCTCTCTCCTCCTCTCTCTCCCCCTCAGTCTTTTTCTATTTTCTGCAATTGCTGCAAGAATTGATCGGCAAGGATGATGTACGAGCAGGTGACCGCGCCGGCAGCTGCGAGGAGGAGCGCGACGAAGCTTGGGCGGTCTTCGTTATCGGCGTCGGCAAGGACGATGAGGGGAACAGAGGAAGAACGGCTGGAAATTGTCGATCTAAGCGGCATGTTCCTGGATACGCTTCCGAATCCTTCTCTCAACCTGGGAGCAATCTGCAAGCTGGATCTCTCCAACAACAATCTCCAGGTCCGTCGCTTCTCCTCCATGGCTACCGGTATCGCGATCTCTTCTGGATCGGAGAATCCTTCTTTCTTACAAATGATCGCCTCAATTGATTGCAACTACAATCGTTACATTTTCGATCGATTCGGCTGCAGTCGAACGATGCAAAATCTGAACTATACAACAAATTTCTCCTTCATTTTGTTTTTGTCCTTCAAGATGATGAAACTAATTTCCGTTAGATGCAGAATGTTTTTTAAATTTAAATTTATTCTTATTTCACTGAGATTGTGTATTTACTTCTGATGAAGTTCTTATAAATTTTCTATACATATAATTATTTTTGTTTCCGGCGAAGCATTTAAATCGTATATTATAATATATTTATAGGCTTTGGAAAGGCAGAACGATCACATGCAGTATCTGAACTATACAACCGATTTCCCTATAATGTTTTTGGTCCTTCAAAATGATTAAACGAACGTCCACTTGACGCAGATTGTTTCTTCTTATTTCAGTAAAATTATGAATCTATATTATTTTTTTTGTTTCTTGAAACATTTGAATCATATATTGTAATTATAATATATTTTATAGGCCTTGGAAAGGCAGAACGATCACATGCTGTAGACCTTATTTCCGATAACAAAGTCGAATTGACTATTTATCATTTAAAATTATAAAAATCGTTTACTCCGTCCGTTGTACAAAAGGTACGGTTGTCCGTGCCTAAGGAGTTTTTAAAAAAAAGAAAAAAATAGGAAAAAAATATGAATAAATTTATTAAAAATAATCGGATGGGATAGAACTTTTAAGGCCGACGAGGCCCAAACTTGCAGACCCGGCGGCCGGACACCGCATTTACACAGCTAATCGGCGGTTTGGTAATAGACCTAGCTTAATTATATGCGTTGGATTTGAGTTTTTTAGTGTGTAGATATAGTGTCTGCCTTTAAATTTTACATGTTCGAATTGATGATATGTGTATACATCATATATATGTGTAGATTATTCTTTCATCACTGTTGGAGTATATGCATGGATCTGGCAGGTGATACCTGAGTCTTTAGCGGCAAGATTGCTGAACGTGGTTGTGCTGGACCTGCGTTCCAATCAGCTGAAGTCACTGCCAAACTCTATTGGTTGCCTCTCCAAGCTTAAAGTCCTCAACGTCTCTGGAAATCTCATCGAAAACCTACCTAAAACCATGGAAAATTGCAGGCCTGTCCCATCTCGCTCCTATTTTGTTGTTGATTTTTAAACGGATCCGTTTTTACTTTTCATCTTTTGTTGACAACTGAATGCATTTATTTGGTGGGAAACAGAACCGATATTCAAGCAATCATTATTTTTCAACTGAATCGGTGTTAGGTATAATCAAAATCAATATTCAAAACAACCATTATTTTTCAGTTATCATTCTTATAATCAAATATAAGAACCTTTTTTTTCAGTTTTGCTTATTTATTTAGTTTAATCATTCAGTTATTTTTACTTGGATTTCCATCACCGTCCAATTATCCTCCTGTAACAAGGAGAACAATGTCAAAATCAATCAAATTTTGGTGGCTTAAAGTTAGGGATGGACAGAAACCGTATATTGTAAATTAATCATTAAATTTTATAAAAAAAACTTTTCTTAACATACGATTAAATTCATAAACATTTTTTTATTGGACATGTGTAGTATATTTTGAATATTAAGTTAAAAAAATAAAAAAAATTATAAATCCAGTTAGTTTTTTTGGTAATATTTCGTTTATTAACCAAATAAACAATTTATTAGCTAAAACGAATTTATTCTAACCATTGTATTTTTAATTCAATTTTAGGTTAACCATTCATTAGTACATCCCCAGTTTTAGGTACATATATCCCTTTTAATGGGCAAGCGGGATGTGCTTTTCTTCCTTGCAATACGTCCGTTCTCTGTGGCTTTTGACCCCTGTTCAAGTAGTGGTCCATGATTTGATCGATTGAAAAAACACATCCACCACGTCTCCTAAACCATCATGGTGATACGGCATATTTTATTTGATGGGTGGGCGCAGGGCGCTGGAGGAGGTGAACGCAAATTTCAACAAGCTGAGTCAGCTGCCGGAGGGGATGGGCGAGGGGATGGGGGAGCTGCGGAAGCTGTCCGTGAACTCCAACAAGCTGGCCTTCCTCCCGGCGTCCCTTCCCCGGCTGGCGGCGCTGCGGGTGCTGGACGCCCGCCTGAACTGCCTCCGCGCCCTCCCCGACGACCTCGGCGCCCTCTCCAACCTGGAGACCCTCAACGTCAGCCAGAACTTCCGCTACCTCCACGCCCTCCCCGCCTCCCTCGGCCTCCTCCCCTCCCTCCTCGACCTCGACGCCAGCTACAACGCCATCTCCGCCCTCCCCCCCTCCCTCGCCTGCCTCCCCCGCCTCCGCACCCTCTGCCTCGAGGGCAACCCCCTCGTCTCCCCCCCGCCCGACGTCCTCGACCACGGCCTCCACGCCGTCAAGGAGTACCTCTCCCGCCAGCTCCGCTCCGGCGGGGCCTCCCCCAAGAAGAAGTCGTGGGTGGGCAGGCTGGTCAAGTACGGCACCTTCAACGGCAAGATTTCGAGGTTCGGTTTGAGAGGCGGCGGCGGTGGAAGCGAGGAGCGGCGCCGGGAGGTGGAGGGGGAGGGGTTTATCATGTCGCCGTACCGCTCCATCGACGGTCTGGCCTCGCCACGGTACCTGGGGATGTTCTCTCCGCGCCGCTTGTTCTCTCCCCGGACCTACTTTACCAGATGACGAGTACGGGGATGATGATGAAGATGGGGTAACATATGTATGTATATCTATATGTCCTGTTTTACGGTATTTTCACTGTCTATTTTGTGTTGTAATATTCTATTATAGGGCAGTTTTTTGAGTACTGTAAACTAATAGGATACGTGATGCTTCACTGCGTCCTCGACACTTGTGTCCCTGTTTCCTGTAACATAATATGTAAGAAATAAAATATTGCGATTTTTAATGACATTTAAACGAATTCATGGTTAACAAAGTTTTGTTTAAAAAAAAATGGGATTTACATTTTTAAAAAATATAAAAAAGGGAATAAGGTATGATTATTTTTAAAACTGAGTTCGGGATGGCGTCAACTTTGTTCACGCTTCTCCATTTGCCCGAGTTTCATGCTCCCCACCAATTATTATTATGTTATTAAATAATTAGTAGTATAAAAACTTATATTTATAAGATCTTAATTATAAATGCTTGGTGAATTTTTTGTTGATATAATTATTAGCAATATATTAATATGTAAAATATTTATTAATTGTCATTTTATTATTAATTAATAACATATTATTATGTTAATATGATTAATAGCATTATAGCTAATATTTATTGTATAATAATGTAAATAAAATGATTTTTATTTTGAAAAATATTTAGTAGTTAATAATTATATTATTCTTATAAAATTTTAATTATAGATCTTTGTTAAATTTTTTGTTGATATATATTAATTAGTAATTTTTTAATACGTAAAATATTTATTAATTATCAATTGTATTGTTTGTTATTAATTCATAATATATTAATATGTTATTAATATAATTAACACCATTATAGGTAATATTTATTGTGTAATAATGTAAATAAAATAATTTGTATTTAGAAAAATATTTACTAGTTAATAATTATATTATTCTTGATAAATTATGTTGTATTGTTAATTAATTACTTATATAAGAAATAATATAATATTTATTATTAATATTAATAATATTTATAGAATTGAAAATAATAATAATAATAATATTTAATAATTAATTTAGGATGATTATTCATTATACATAATACGAATAATAATACCAAGTATTAATATAAATAATAAATAATAATTATTATTATTACAAATGTAGCTATGGATTTGACCGTTAAACGCACGTTTTGATGTTTTATGACACTAAAAGTGCATTTTCAGCCCTCCCCGACAAACACCGGCTCAAATTGATTTTTCGTCTGCTTGACCATTTCACAATTCACTCCACAGTTGTTGTCGCCTAATTTCACGACATTCGAAGGTCGTTTGTCAAGTTTTGACATACAAACACATCCTTTTAAAGAGCGTCAAATCTTTAAAAATCACATATTCAGTCGTTTCGCGCAGACTGCACCTCCGATTGACGTTCCGTCTACTCTTACACATCACATTTAATAATAAAACAGTTGTTCTGCGATTTCAAGTCATTCAGAGGTCGTTTGCTATTGATCTAATCGTTAAATACACGTTTTGGTTATTTATGACACTAAAAGTGCGTTTTTGGTACTCCCGGACATACTCCAACTCGGATTGACATTTCGTCGGCTCGACCATTTCACAATTCATGCTACGGTTTTTGTCATCCGATTTCACGTCAATTAGATGTCATTCAGTTGGTTTTGACCCCCAAACACACCTTTTTAAAGAGCGTCAAATCTTTAAAAACGACACCTTCGATCGTTCTGAGCAGACTGCATGTCTGATTGATATATCGTCTCCTTGTGCACATCACAAATAATAATAAGATGGTTTTCCTGTGATTTCATATCATTCTGAGATCGTTTACTATGGATGTGTCCGTTAAACGTTCGTTTTGGTGTTTTATGACACTAAAAGTGTGCTTTCCTTCATCACAATCAAACAACGCCTCTAATTGACGTATTGTATGCACGATCATTTCACAATCCACTTCACGGTTGTTGTAATCTAATTTCATACCATTCTAAGGTCGTTCGACTGATTTTGACCATCATAACCACCTTTTTAAAGAGCATCAAATCTTTAAAAACCACATATTCAGTCTTACCGCATAGACCGCACATCCGATTGTTGTGTCGTATGCTCATGCATGTCACGAATAATAATAAGACAGTTTTCTTGTGATTTAAAGTCATTCCGATGATGTTTGTTATGGATCTGACCGTTAAACGTGTGTTTCAGTGTTTTATGACACTAAAAGTGTGTTTTTGGTTCTCCCCAGAAAATGTCAGCTCAGAATGACGTTCTGTCTGCTCGACCATTTCACAATTCATGCTACAGTGTTGTCGTTTGATTTCATGACATTTGAAGATCGTTCGGTTAGTTTTGAGCACAAAACACACCTTTTTAAAGGACGCCAAATTTTTAAAAACCACATATTCAGTCGTTCTGAGCAGACCACACTTCTGATTGACGCGTCGTCTGTTCTTACACGTCATGAATAATAATAAGACTGTTTTCCTGTGATTTCAAGTCATTATGAGATTGTTTGCTATGAATCTGAATGTTAAACACGCATTTTGGTGTTTTATAACACTAAAAGTGTGTTTTCTGTCATGCCGAACAAACAATACCCCCGATTGAAGTACTGTTTGCTCAATCATTTCACAATTCACTTCACGGTTATTGTCATCCGATTTCACAGCATTCGAAGGTCGTTCAGCTGGTTTTGACCCCCACATGTTTTTAAAGGACGTCAAACATTTAAAAACTGTATATTCGGTCGTTCTGGGCAGAATTCACCTCTGATTGACATGTTGTCTCCTCATACATGTCATAAATAATAATAAAATGATTTTATTATGATTTAAAGTCATTCCAATATCGTTTTCTATGGATATGACCGTTAAACGCATGTTTTGGTGTTTTATGACACTAAAAGTGCATTTTTTGTTCTCTCAGGCAAACACCAGCTCAGATTGACAATCCGTCTGCTCGAACATTTCATAATTCACTCTAAAGTTGTTTTTGTCTAATTTCATGGCATTTAGAGGTCGTTCGGCTGATTTGACCCCCCGAACACACATTTTTAAATGACGTTAAATTTCTAAAAACCGCATATTCAGTCGTTTCGAGCAAACCACACATCTGGTTGATGTTCCGTCTGCTTTTACACGTCATGAATAATAATAAAATGATTTTCCTATAATTTCAAGTCATTGTGAGGCCGTTTTCTATATATCTTCCCATTAAGCGCTCATTTTGGTGTTTTCTGAAACGAAAAATGCTTTTTTCCATCACCCCAAACAAACAACACTTCCGATTGACGTACCTCATACTCGACCATTTCACAATTCACTTCATAGTTGTTTTCGTATGATGTCATGACATTCAAAGGTCGTACGGTTTGTTTTGACCCCCACATGTTTTTAAAGGGCGTTAAACATTTAAAAATTGCATATTCGGTTTTTTCGAGCAGAATGCACCTACGATTGACATTTCGTCTCCTCGTACAAGTCATAAATAATAATAATAAGAAGGGTTTTCTATGATTTCGAGTCATTCTGAGACCGTTTGCTATGGATTTGACCGTTAAACGTGTGTTTTGGTGTTTTATGATACTAAAAGTACACTTTCTTTCCTCTCGGGAAAACACCAACTCAGATTGATGTTTTGTCTGCTCGACCATTTCACAATTCACTCTATGATTATTTTCATTTTATTTCATGACATTTGGATGTTGTTCTATTGGTTTGACCCCCGGACACCTTTTTAAATGGCGTCAAACCTTTAAAAGCTGCATATTCGGTCGTTCCGAGCATACTGCATGTCCAATTGACATTTTATGTACTTGTACACGTCATGAATAATAATAATAATAATACGCACATGAGCCTCATCCCAGTTGGCGAGGACTCCTTAAGTGCATCCAAGAGACCCGAGATCAAATCCAGGTGGGGGATAATTTCCGGGTACTGTAGCAGAAACTGTAGCGGGAACTGTAGCAGGCACTATTTGGCACTGTAGCAGCCGGAAATATGCCCCCATTTGGGCCTTCGGGCCACCGATTTGGTCCCCGAGTCCTTTAAGGCCTTCGGGGCACCCAGGCCTTCGGGTCAGTAAGGCCTTCGGGCCACCTCAAGGCCTTCGGGCCACCTTAAAGTGCAGATGCAAACAAGACAACCTACAAGGAACAAGCTTCAGAAGGAGGTGGAGCAAAGAGCTTTCACCATAGAAAAAGCTAAACGGATTGCAAGAATGAGAGGGTATGACACCTGCCATCGGGACAAGCCTGTGCATGTACGGGAAAGCCTAGCCGAACAGTCATGCGAAGGTGGAGAGCTAATTTCATGATGAAGTTGCTGGGGAGGAGCAGTTCCAAGTAGTTAGTCTGAGTTGTATGTAATGTTTGAAGCCTACGGGCAATAAATTCCTCTAAGGCCTACGGGCCATGTAATGCTTACGCCTACGGGCCTTGTAAGGGTTCCACCTCACCCCTTGAAAGGTGGATTATCAAAAATCAATAAAAAATGAAGGCCTTCGGGCCATTGGAGGACGAATAATAATAATACAACTATCCTATGATTTCAACTCATTCCGATGTTGTTTTTTATATATCTGATCGTTAAACGTGTGTTTAGGTGTTTTATGACACTAAAAATGCATTTTCGGTCCTCCCCAGCAAACAGAACCTTGTATTGACATACCATCTATTCAGTCATTTCACAATTCAATCCACGATTGTTGTAATACGATATTATGACATTCAAATTTCATTCAGTTGGTTTTGAACCCCACACATTTTTGAAAGGCGTTAGCCTTTAAATTAGATTTTGTGAAAATCCTACTCAAATAATAATCAATGGCCAATCTTGTGTTGTTTTCTTGACATATCTTTGAACAAGCTCAAGTGTCTGAGTAGCATGGGTTTGAAAAACATCTACCACCATCTCTTGGGTCTTATAATATTCATCCAAAAAAAAAACTTCCATCTCATCTTTGACAATCTATCTCATCAGCTTATCATCATTGGAAATGTTCACTGGAGGGGTAGGAGGTACAACTGGAGGAGGTGTAATTGAGGAGTATGAATGAAAAACAACATTAAAAAACCTTTGATCTAGCTTAAGCATCACAAGCTATAGGTCTTCTTGAAAATCTATAACCTGACCTCTTAAATGCTTAATCTTATTATTCTTCAGATTTATCTTGAGAAATAGTCTTGATTCAAAGTGAGAAATTACATGGGACAATATCCTTGAGATTTTATCTTCTCTAATGGGGTAAATAGAAGTTCTAAAACCAAGGAAGAGTTACTTCATTACATTCATCAAATCAGTTTTTAACTCATTCAATTCTTCCCTTGTAACAAAAGAGATAGAAAAAATAGAAGGTGGCAGTGGTACAGATTGCCTCGGGGGAGACTACCTACCATCCAAATCATCTTCAATCAATATATGATCTAGTATGAGAGACTCAAACTCATTTTCTTCAGCAACTCCATGCTTAATACCTTCAAAAGGTTTTACGTGAGTAGATCCAATAGGTGTTGTCTTACCATTATTAACAGAATCCTCACTATATTTTATAGGTATAGAACCAAAAATCTAATCAAGAACTTGTTCCACTGATAAATTCAAATTATCAATAGGAAATATTGATATGTAAGGATATATTTCAACCCTTTATTTTAGATTTATTTGTGCAATTATGGATCCTTTAGAATCTATTTGAAAAGTTGAGATGGGAAGTCCACCATGTTCTGGTGGACTGCCCCATGATCATTAATACCATTCAATGTAGATTCGTCCCCCTTATGAGTTTCTTCCCTTCAATAAGACTTGGATTACTTCCAATTATATGACTCAAATCTGATTCTTCTT
The DNA here is from genome assembly GCA_963277665.1 of Viscum album. Classification (NCBI taxonomy): domain Eukaryota; kingdom Viridiplantae; phylum Streptophyta; class Magnoliopsida; order Santalales; family Viscaceae; genus Viscum; species Viscum album. The sequence goes on along the minus strand of OY728132.1, from coordinate 164,384,320 downwards.
CATTGTTGTCTTCATCTCTTTATGCTCCATTAGAATCACTTTCTTCATAAACTATGGCTTCAGTAATATCATTCATAGATACATGAGTATCATCAAGGTCATCATCATTCAACTCTTCTTCTTGAGAAGGCAATGATAGAATAGAATTAGGAGGTCCAAAAGATATAGTAATACAAATATTCCAATCATACTCATGTAATTCCATTGATTCCTCATTATGATTAGAAACCTCACCCTCTACATCTTCTTCCATAGCCACATCGTCTTCATTTTCTTTACAGTATTCAAAAATTTCATCACGTTTTAAACTTAGGTGAACATTGTATTTTACTCTCACTATATTCTTAATAGGATTGAAGATTTCATAAATCTTTTCACCATCAGCTACCCACATTTTCATCCTTCGGTTCCAGTTTACTCTAATTTTCTTACAAATATTTGGATTAAAGAAAAAACCACTACTATTAGAAAACAAGTGTATACCCACAGTTCTCCAAAAAACTGTGGGTATAGGTCACCCCTATACCCATGGTTTTTTTAAACCGTGGGAACGAGTTTCACGGGGAAAAAATTTCACGAGAAGGACCTATACCCACGGTTCTCCAAAAATTGTGGGTATAAGTCACCCCTATATCCCACGGTTTTTGTAAACCATGGGATTAAGTTTTGTGGGAAAAAAATTTTCACAGGAAGGATCTATACCCACATTTCTCCAAAATCATGGATATAGGTCACCCCTATACCCATGGTTTTTGTAAATCGCGACCATAACTTGCATGGGATTTTTTTTTGCGGGAAAACCTATACCCATGATTTGGCCAAAATGTGGGTATAGGTTGGCCCATTATTTTTCCATAATAATAATAATAATAATAAATAATTTAATATAAATAAATTTTTATATTTACACACACACAAACACATATATATTTTGAATATAAGAACAAAAAACATGTTGTAGGATAGTGCTAAATTTGTTGGAGTGTAAGCGGAAGGTGTTGGGATCAAATCCCAACAAATGATTTTTTTAATAAGGACCTATACCCACAGTTTGACCAAATCGTGAGTATAGGTTGGCCCAATATTTTTTCACAATAATAATAATGATAAATAATTTAATATAAATAAATTTTTATATATATACACATATATTTTTTTGAATATAAGAATAAGAAATGTGTTGTAGGATAGTGGTAAAGTCATTGGAGTGTGGGTGGAAGGTATGAGGATCAAATCCCAGCAGAGTATTTTTTTTAAAATAAGGACCTATACCCATGATTTAACCAAACCATGGGTATAGTTTTATACCCACAGTTTGATCAAACTGTGGGTATAGGTATTTCCACTAAAATTTCTTATACCAATGGTTTAAGGACCATGGGTATAAGTCTATCCCAACAGCTCCCAAGGTCATGGTTCCTAAAATCATGGGTATAGGCTATACCCATGGTTTTAGGGCCTATAACCATGGTTTTAAACCATGGGTATAAGGTGTTGTTCTATTAGTGCACCATGTGAAACTCTCTTTTCCTCCCCTTAAAGAACTAGTCCTTTAAACTCTAGAAATGATAAAATAAGCTTAGGATATAACAAGGAAGTAAATCTTGAAGTGGGGTTATATAAAACTTCAATATGTATGAAAATGTACCCATACAAGCTTATCTAAACTCTATTTCTCATGAAATTTAATAAAAATAGATTCTAATGCCTCAATATATTGAAGTACCCTTTCCTAGGATAAATCAAGTGTTGGATGAACTTCACTAATTGTCCTCACTCACTATCTAGTTCTATAACATTAGGTCATCTAGTTGTTCCATTTCCTATGAGCTCCTTTAGAGAACTTTGAATCTCAAAATGAGTAGGATTAAGAGTATAAGAACTCAAATAATCCTCATACTCACCCTTATGTGGCATATTCAAATTCTTGGCCCATAGTTTTGAATAAAATTTCAGTTTATCCCCACTTACAGTAGTTTAAATATAAACACTCGAATATACATGTGTAAGAACCCATATCTTCATTTCAGGTATGGATCTTTATTTTGGGTTGTTTTTTAGGAAAAAGAAAGAAATGAGATTTTTCTAAGTACACGCCATGTACTTATGAGTACACGTCGTGTACCTAGATACCACATACAACCGCGTACTAGCCGTGTAACGGCCGAGTACATAGCCGTGTGGTGACTTGACAGACCGCTTAAGGCATGGTCCAATTAAGGCTACTACATGGCGTGTACCTTTAATGAAAACACCTTTTTTATCTTTCTTTTTATTTGATAAATCAGATTGGGGTCGCGTCTCATCCTCAGAAATGTCTTCTTCTCCCCTTGGTTTGTACAAGAGAGCGATGAAATGACCGAAGAACTTCGAACCCCTCCCGATTCTTCGTTCAACCTCCGATTGAGATGCCATCAGGTGTGTTGGAATCCCATTGATCTACGCTAATCTAGGATGATTTAAGGGCCGGCGTTTAAGGATATCGATTGTGAGACATTGAGGTAGGTGGTTTGTTCATTTCGTTGATTTTATTTGGATTATATATGCTAAAAATGACATATACCCACATTTGAGGTATTGTGTGTTTGGAATTAGACCATGTTTATTACCTGTTATGGTTTGGTAGAATGATAAATGGTAGTTGAATATGCGTGAGGTCAGATACCTTGTTTATGGGACACCTTGTGGGTGTGTTTCCCTTGTTTGATTGATTATGGCGGTTTGGTCTATAATTCCTATTATGCTTACCTTATTTTCCATGCCTTGTGTTCTTAGGATGAAGTTAGTGATTATATGAGATGCCTGTGATATGAATTGTGAAAGTTTGACCAAGGGGGATTTGACTGTGAGAGCTTCCCGAGGTAGGGTCATTTATGTATGTTTTGCCATTATGTTGACCCATGGGTATTTATTTTGAGAGCTTCCATATGGTCATCGACCTGGGGTTTTAGACTGTGAGAGCTACCCAGATGGTCATTTATAATTTATTGATACTATGATGACCAAGGGTATAGACCGTGAGAGCTGACCAGGTGGTCGTTTGTAAATGAACAGTGTTAAGATTAGACCAAAGGGGTTAAACCGTGAGATCTTCCCAAGGGTTGTTATTAAATGATTGTTGTTATGTTAGACTAGGGGGATTAGACTATGATAACTATCCCAAAGGGTCATGATTGAATAATTGAATGATTGTGATGAGTTTTCCAAGACAAAGCACAAGCTTGGACTCAGTCTTACTTGTTTGTTTAGATGGTCTTCTGAGACATCTTTTGTTACTATTATATAGGGGGATATAGAGCTTAGGCTAGATCCCAAGATTATATGATTCAAAGTATGAATAATAAATGTAAATGAATGTAATTGAAAACTGTAGTATTGTTTAATTTTGAGTACTTCCTAGTTTATTACTTCATTTCTGCATATTACCTGCTATATATATATATATATATATTCACTGACAGTTAGGTACATATCTTTTGGTGGTTTTCTACTAAGATTCATCTCACACCCTGTTTGGGTTATGTTTTTGGACCCAAACAGATTATATGGTTTCAGGTATAGATAATGGAAAGCACCCTTCTTCATCAGGTACTTGATTGCTGCTAGAGCTAGAAAGCATGAGACCAAGCTGAGGCTTGCGATGCTGTTGGAGTTTACTAATTTTTTTTACTTTGGTTTCAGTATTGTATTTCTAGCATTGTGACTTTTTTGGCTGCTTTCCTAGATACATGTGACATACATCATTTATATATGCTCTAGTTGTTATATTACTATCAGTATTCTGCTGTTTACTTTTGTTGTATGGTATTACTTCTTTCGCTATCGTTTACTATTTTCTTTCTGCTATGTATACTTTTCCAATGAGGGTAAGTTTCCCCATTAACATACCATGACCCTCACTGCTAGTCAACAACCTATGGCGTTTGGGGAAATGCGCTTGAGGTCATGTGACCAACCGGGTTCGGGGCACCTTTGGGTGAAACCCAGAACCAGGATGTCACAAAGTGGTATTAGAGGAGGTTTATTTTCTACTTTGCCTTAATATTTAGAGCCTATATACTGGGATAAGAAGTAATAGGTAGTTTTTAATTAGCTCTACTCGGGAGTAGCTAACCCGCGTATAGGGAAAATCCAAGTTACCTCAAATATTACAATTTTTATAGTTTTGCAATTGTTACAATTGATTTGATTTCACCTTTGGGTGACACACTTGTTTTGTGTTGTTATGATTGATATCATTGTGGTTCTATTTCTATTGCAACCCAATGAGACGAGGTTATTCCATCTCATGCATCATATAGGCACTTGTTAGAAATCACATTCCATGCATTCTTATCATGCCATTTAGGGTGAATCACTGACTGCATGCTGTTGTGATGGATGTTATGCTAAATATGCATGCTGTTGTGATAGATGTCGTGATAGAAATACCTGCTATTTTGATAGGGTATTGGTATATGTAATGTTTCATTTGTATGGATGCCAAACTTTGGTCCTTGAGGTGTTATGGGCCCTCTTAGATCAGAATTTGGTGGTTCATGTTTAAAATTTAATTTAATTCTATAAATATGATATGAGTAAGGATGCCAAAATTTGATTCGCAGGGAGTATGGGCCTTCATGAATTAGAACTTGGCATGCCTTGGCCAAAATTTTAAGGTTTTAGGGGTTCTAGAGAAGTTTTAGAGGCTTACTTTCCAGAAACCCAAACAACACGACATGTGATGTTATGAACACATGCCATGTGTTCTTTTGTTTTAGAAGAAATGACTTCTCACCGTGTTCCGTATGTACACGCCGTGTAGTGGTTGACCGTGTGACTGACTGTGTGAGTAGAGACACGGGGTTGATAAACATTTGGTAGAACACACAGTGTATTGGGAGTAAACATCATGCTGTAAGAGACCATGTATCCGGCCATGTGACTAAGGACATAGGTGGATGAAACTTGAGTTGTACATGCCATGTCTAGCTTATGCACACTGTGTAGTAATCGACCGTGTATCTGGCTGTGTGACTAATGACATGGGTGTATAGAACTTATGTAGTACACGATGCGTCTAGAGTTTTCATGCCGTGTAAGAGTACTTGGGCATGAGGGAATATTCAAGTACATGCCATGTCCTAGGAGGAACATGCCGTGTGTATGGGGTGTTACACGACCAAGTTGGTAAGAGTACACGCCCATGTTAAGGCTTAAGGGAACACACTGTGTAGCGATTCTACACACCCTGTAACCCTCTTTTGAAAAACTTGAATGCCTTTTTTCTCTTGTTCCTTTCTTGCACTTCTAAGTTGCTTTCCTTGGTAATCTTGAACTGAGGTGTGCACTTTACCTTGCAGAGTCATGCCACCAAGACGTCCTACGGTTATACACCAGGTACATGGAGATGATCAGAAACTGGAAATGGTAGACCAGGGACTACCATCAGATCCTCCCGTCATGCCCGTATTGACACCAATTGTTATACCGGATGAAGGTGCTGAGGCATAGTTATGTGAATGCTTTATGAGGATGATACAGACTATTCAGGGAGCACCACATCCTGCCCCGACTATGGTAGAGTTGACACGGGTGTTCCAGCATTAGCATCCTCCCACTTTCTCAGGGGATGGAGGACCACAGGCTGCAAAGTCATGGTTGGAGGCCATGCTTTATATCTTCGAGCATCTAGAGATGCCTCTGGAGAGGAGGGTGACTCTTGCGACGTACATGCAATGTGATTCCACCAAGATATGGTGAGATGTTATCTCATAGGCAGGATGTCATCGAGATATGGTTTTGGAAGAGTTTCAGAGAACCTTCTATGATTACTTCTACCTTGAGACATTGAGGGATGAACAAGCCCGGAAGTTCATGCATTTGGAGCAGGGCGCTCTTTCAGTGATGAATTACTCTTCTCATTTTATAGAGCTTCAGCACTTCACACCTGTTTTGGGAGGTGACAAGTTATCTTTGGCTAGGATATTTAAGGATGGTCTCATGTATGAAATCTGATTGCAGGTGAAATTTTTCAGGCTGACTTCGGAAACTGCTATAGTAAACCAGGCGCTGATTACCAAGTGAAATTTGAGGGAGTTGGGAGCTACGAGCCAGGGCGGTTAAACATCCAGGGCTGGTACTCCTTCGACAGATAGCAGGAAGCACCACAGGGAGCTTTCATGCGATGTTTCTTCAGGTAGTTAGGTGGTATGATACCAGTGCAGGAAGAGTGGGCATATGAGACCAAATTACCCGAAAGACCCATTCAAGTGCCAATATTACGACAAGATGTGCCATATTTAGCGCTTTTACCGGATGTTGTCACCAACAACGAGTGAGAGGGGATCTGTTATGACTCCACGTTCAAGAGCAGGACCACCAGTTTCTCATCAGTCAGGGAACTGGAGTTCGTTAGGCCGTTCAGGCCGATGAGGTGGTTGTGGCTATAGTATCCATACGATAGACTTTGAATGACAATAGGGTGGATTAGCTCAGGGCAGTCAGGTAGGGCTATGGTCCAGGCCATACTTTTGCGATGGAGTGAACCCAAAAGGAATAGAATCCCGAACTCCCTAAAGTTATAGGTACGATTCTAGTTGCCTTAGTTTTAGCTTCTACTCTTTTTGATACATGGGATTCCCATAGTTTTATATCTTCTGCCATTGTGGAGAGCCTTGGGCTCTGTATCTTTACTTCTTATGATGTTATGACGCTATACACTCCATTGGAAATTATAACGGCTAGTGTACATTAGTGCAAAGAGTGCCCTCTTGAGGTTGGTGGGTGTCACTTCTTGTGGGATCTCTATGTCTTAGATATGAAAGAATTCAATTTCATTCTTAGAATGGACTGGTTGGTCTCCTCTTAGGCCTTTTTTGACTGATATCGCTGTAGGTTGAGTTTCACATCACCAAAGGGTGGGTCTTTTCTACACAAGGGAGAATGGGATGTTTGAGCGAGCAGAGATGGACCTGGGCATCATGGGTTGGGAGGAATTACAACCTAGATTTCTATTTTATATCTAGATGACCAGGGGACTTCACATGTGGACTTTCCTGCAGTGGTGGATCGTTTCAGAGATGTCTTTGCAGACTACTTTTCAGGTTTACCTACGGAGTAAGAGGTGTATTTATCTATTGAGCTTGTGCCAGGAGAGTCACCAATGTCCATTCCTTCTTATAGGATGGCTACACTAGAGTTATAGGAGCTCAAGAAGCAGTTATATGAGTTACAATAAAAGGGGTTTATTCGACCCAATACTTCTTCTTGGGGTTCACCTATTCTTTTTGTGAAGAAAGCGGATGTTCCCTAAGACTTTGCATGGATTATCAGAAGCTGAACCAATTGATGGTCAAGAACTGATATCCCTTTATAAGGATTGATGATCTTTTTGATCATCTTCATAGAGCCTAGATGTCCTCGAAGATTGACTTGAGATCCAGTTATCATCAGTTTCACGTTAGATCATCAAATATACCTCTTACATACTTTCAGAGTTGGTATGGTCTATATGAGTATTTGGTTATGCCATTCGGTCTCACGAATGCGCTGAAAATTTTCATGGAACTGATGAACTGAGTTTTCCATCTTTACTTAGATTCTTTTTTGGTAGTCTTCATGGATGATATCTTAGTGTACTCTCACACTCAACATAACCATGCCATCCATCTTGAGATCGTACTGAGTATACTGAGAGAGCATCAATTATATGCTAAGATTTCAAAGTGACACTTTTGGATGGACCAAATTCACTTCTTGGGTCATGTCATCTCAGAGATAGGAGTATCAGTAGACCTAGAGAAAGTGAGAGAAGTAGTTTTCCAAGAGCATCTAAAAAATATCTTTGAGGTATAAAGTTTTTTTGGTCTGGATGGTTACTACAAGCATTTTATATAGGACTTTTCAAGATTAGCATCGCCACTGATGGGCCTGACTAAGAATGGTGCGAAGTAATTATGAATAGATTCCTATGATTCAGCCTTTTAGGAGCTGAAAGAGAGGTTGACTTCATCACCGATACTGATTTTTCCTGATCCAGGCAAGAGTTACACCATTTACTATGATACATCAGGTATCGGGCTGGGATTAGTGCTTATATAGGGGGGAAGGAGTCGTTGCATATGAGTCTTGGAAGTTGAGGCCACATGAGAGGAATTACCTGACGCACGATCTCGAGTTAGCTGCAGTTGTGAATGCTTTATTCTATTGAAGACATTATCTTTTGGGAGAGCATTTTGTGGTATACATTGATCAAAAAATCCTCAAGTATATATTTACTCAGCATGACCTGAATTTGAGATAGCGAAGGTGGGTTGAGTACCTTCAGTATTTTGACTTTGAGCTTGCCTACTTGCCTGGGAAAGGCGACACGGTGGCTGATGCGTTGAGTAGGATGACACAGATATAGGCAGTTCAGGAGGCCAACAGTGAGTGGAAGCTTATGACTCTATTATCTGAGATGCATTTGGAGGTGCATGACAGATAGAGGTAGATGTTTATTTCTTTTATAGCTGTTACCTTTACTCTACCAGATCAAGTGTGAATGAGGCAACTATCAGATTTTGAAGGACTAGTCCTACGAGAGAGTGTGTCAGGTGTGGACCCTGGGTGGAACATAGGTGAGGATGAGGTTTTGAGTTTTCATGGGCATGTATGGGTGTCGGTAGACATACGCAATGAGCTTTTACGAGACTTTCATACCTCATTATAGGCAGTTCATCCTGGTGTCAACAAGATTTATCGAGATCTACATCGTTAGTATTGGTGGCCAGGTATGAAGAGGTATGTAGTTGGTTTTGTTATGAGATGTTCCACCTATCAGCAGGTGAAGGCGGAGCATCATCGATCAATAGGGATTTTACAACAGTTACCCATACCCGAGTGGAAGTGGAATGATGTTGCTATGGATTTCGTGATGGGTTTACCAAGGTCACCTCGAGGAAATGATGTTGTATGGGTTGTTGTTGACAGACTCAAGAAGGTAGCACATTTCATACCAATTAAGTATACCTTCAGTGTTGATGAGCTTGGAAATTTGTATATCCAAGAGATAGTGCGTTTGCATGGGGTTCCACACTCTATTGTTTCAGACAGGAATGACTAGTTTACTTCTTATGTCTAGAAGGGACTACAAAGGGCTTTGGGTACACAGGTACTTCTGAGTACATCTTACCATCCCTAGAAAGAATTCCAATCAGAGCGCATGATTCAGGTTTTGAAGGAAATGCTTCGATCATGCGTCCTGGATTTCAGGGGCTCTTGGGAGAAACACATACCCCTGGTGGAGTTTTCCTACAATAATAGTTTTCAGGCAATTATTTAGATGGAACCTTATGAGGCTTTGTATGGTAGGCCATGCCAATCACCCCTATATTGGCTGGAGGTAGGAGAGGAAACTATGCTGGGACCTCTTCTTGTCCAGGAAACCACTGAGTAGGTGGAGTTGATTTGGAAGAGGATGGATACTGCACAGTCTTGGCATAAATCTTATGCTGATTGACGAAGATGACCTCTGGAGTTCGAGGTTAGAGATCAGGTTTTCCTGCATGTCACACCGAGGTTGGGACAAAGAAGGATTAAGAGACATGGGAAGCTTTCACCAAGATACATCCGTCCATTTGAGGTTTTGGAAAGAGTTGGGCCGGTTGCCTACCAGTTTCAGCTACCTCAGAGGTACCGAGAAATGCACGATGACTTTCATTTTTTTCAGCTATAATGTTACTTTTCAGACCTGTCTCATGTTTTTCAACCCATGGAGGTTGAGTTGGAGGTGGATGAATCCTTAGAGGAGCACCCTTTTCAGATTTTGGATCGCAACACGAAGGTTCTTTGCGGTCGGTCTGTTCCTTTGGTACGAGTGCTATAGAAGCACATACAAGTGCAGAATAAGACTTGGGAGAGGGAGGCTGATGTGCGATCACAATGGCTAGAGTTGTTCATAGATTCTTCTTCACCACCCTTGGAAGGGAAATTCAGGGATGCATTGATTTAAGGGGGAAAGTTTGTAAGAACTCAGATCTTCATTTTAGGTATGGATCTTTATTTTGGGTTGTTTTTTAGGAAAAAGGAAGAAATGAGAATTTTCTAATTTCACTCCATGTACTTATGAGTACACGTAGTGTACCTGAGTACCGCATACAACCGCGCATTGGACGTGTAACATCTGAGTACATGGCCGTGTGGTGACCTAGCAGACCGCTTAAGGTGGGTGCCGATTAAGGCTATTACACAGTGTGTACCTTTAATGAACATGCCATATAGTTTTCTTTTTATTTGATAAATCAGAGCGGGGTTGTGTCTCATCCTTGGAAACATCCTTTTCTCCCCTTAGTTCATACAGGAGAGTGACAGAACGACCGATGAACTTTGAACCCCTCCAGATTCTTCGTGCGACCTTTGATTGAGATGTTGTTGGGTGCATTGGAATCCCACCGATCTAGGCGATTCAGGGGTGACATTTAAGGATATCTATCGTGAGACATCGAGGTAGGTAGTTTGTGCCTTTCGTTGGTTGTCTTTGGATTATATATGATAAAAGTTCTTTTTACCCTCATTTGGGGTATTGCATGTTTGGAATTAGACCCGGTTTATTACCTATTATGGTTTGGTAGAATGATAAAGGGTAGTTTCATATGCGTGAGGTTAGATACCTTGTTTATGGGACACCATGTGGGCGTGTTTCCCTTGTTTGATTGATTATTCCCATTTGGTCTAGAATGCCAGTTAGGATTGCCTTGTTTTCCATGCCTTGTGATGTTTGGATGGAGTTACTGATTATATGAGATGCCTGTGATATACATTGTGAAAGTTTGACCAAGGGGGATTTGACTGTGAGAGATTCCTGAGGTAGGTTCATTTATGTATGTTTTGCCGTTATGTTGACCCAAGAGTATTGACTGTGAGAGCTGCCAAATGGTCATCAACCCAGGGGTTTAGATCGTGAGAGCTACCCAGGTGGTCGTTTATAATTTATTGATGCTATGATGACTAAGGGTATAGACCGTGAGAGCTTCCTAGGTGGCAGTTTGTAAATGTTTAGTGTTAAGATTAAACCAAAGGGGTTAGACCGTGAGAGCTTCTCAGAGGGTTGTTATTAAATGATTGTTGTTATGTTAGACCAGGGGGATTAGACTATAAGAACTATCCCAAAGGGTCGTGATTGAATAAATATAAATATAAATATAAATATAGTAAATATAATAATTATTTAAATATATTCATTATAAATATATTTAAATCATTATATATATTTAATAAATTTATATAAATATAAATATAAATATAGTAAATATATTCATTATTTAAATATATATATTTTAATTTTATAATTATTTAAATATATAATTAATTATTTATAATTATATAAATACTTAAAAAATAATATTTATATATTTATATAATTATAGATATATATATATAATATATATATATATATATATAAATATAAATATAGTAAATATATTCATTATTTAAATAAATTTATTATAATTTTATAATTATTCAAAAATATACATAATTATTTATTTATAATTATATAAATATTTTTTAAAAATAATAGTCATTTATTTATAATTATAAATTTATAAATATAGTAAATATAAATTTATAAATATATTTATTTATAAATATTTATTTACAAATATATTTTTAACATTATTAATGAATATATAATCTTAAATACATGCATGTTAAAAATGAGTGAAATTAAATAAATAAAAATGATTACACTTTAAAAATATATCGAAAAAATGGATAAGTTTTATTAATTAAATATAAATTATTAAAAAAATATAGAGGTATATTGAAATAAATATGAATATATACATGCTGAAAATATTAAACATAGTAAATAAATAAATATAGATAAATATTAGAAAATGATTAAATTTTAAAAAATGAATAATAATACCTAACTAATGTAATTTTAAAAATAAATAAATAAATTTTGTTGATTAAAAACACAATATATTAAATTCACCGTGTTACTAAATAAAATTCTAAAATGAATTCTAAAATTTGAATAAATTACATAAATATTAGGTGTATGTGTTTCTATACAAGATTTCATTAATTACATAAATATTTGTTTGTGTGCATTGTATATAAAAATGAATTAATTTTATATACGTATATGTTAAATCAATGTAACACATATTTGATATATATTAAATTGAAAAATCAAACAACATTCAATTAATGTCCATTAATCGATACAATTATTCAATATTTTTAATTATACATCATTTTTCACTAAATATATGACTTATTTAATGTAAGCATAAATATTTTGTATTATATAAATCATATGTTAGAAAAAAATTATATATATCTGAATATATTTCTTTATTAAATGTATTAATGAATAGTTATGTATAAAAACCATTAAAAATGAATAAGATGTAAGATCTCGACCTTTTCTAGAGATGACTCAGGCTTGATTTTTAGGTATTATTTTTTCTTTGTTTGAGCATACTTTGATTGAGTTTTACTTTGGGGTGTATCTGGGTGAAAATTTGAGAAAAATGGAAGAAAGAAGATAGTTTACGGTTGACATACGATTAGGGAAAACCATGCACCCCAGCCTAACAAACCGTGAAACACTAGACATTGGGGATTTACATGGTTGACACATGGTTTGTCAAACTGTGTGCCCTCTTTGGAGTAACTATGCACCCCTATAAAAGGTGTTCACAGTTTAGGTGCACAATCAGGGGAAACCATGTTCCCATGCCCAATAAAGCATGCACGAGAATTTAATTCACCCAAAAATTAGATTTAAAATCACCCAAACCCCCAAAACTCACCCTATTCGACCCTCATTTGGACCTAGATGTTATTTCACAATTTCAGAATCTCCTGGAAAAATTTTAAGCCTTCCTGAACTTTTTTCTTCGTGATTCAAAGCCCAGATCGAAGATCTGCACCCCTCCTAGTATGAGAATCCTATTCTTCTTTGTTTCCCATTCATCCTCATTTCTTTTTTCCATCCTAAAAAGGGTTGTTCTTCCTATTTTTATTATTTATAGATCTAGGATTGTAGATCTAGATCTATAATTGAATGATCTTGATTTGTTTAATCTTTATTTAGGTTTTTAGATCTGGATCTTGTTCTACATCATTGTGCTACTCAAATTTCCAGGATTTCTTTTGGGGAATCATTCTTCAAAAAATTGAGGTAGGTGGTATATTATTCAAATCCCAGTCATGATTTCAATTACATGTATGCAATTGTAGAATTTCTAGGGTTCGTTTAGAAATTGGAAAGTCTGAAATTGAATTAATTAATGTGGTCAATTAATTAATTATGGGATTGGGGATTTGATTGAATAATGTGATTTTGGAAAAAGTATAATTATTTGATGAATTAATTATAGGATATTGAGATTGTGAAATTTAATAATTAATTAAGGAATTAATTGAAGGATAATGATATTGAGAAATAGGATGATTAATTGATGAATTAATTATGGGATGATTGGGATGGTAGATTTTGATTAATTAAATGAGAAATTAATTAAGGGATTTTATGGTATGAACTAATGGTTGAATTAATAATGAAGTTGAGAAGATTAATTAATAAGATTGAGAAGATTGATTATTTTTTTAGTTAATTAATGAGATTTAGAAGATTAATTAATTTTTTATTTAATTAATGTGATTGAGAATATTAATTAATTGTTGAGTTAATTAATGACATTGAGAAGATTAATTAATTTTTGAGTTAATTAATTAGATTGAGAAGATTAATTAATTTTTGAGTTAATTAATGAGATCGAGATGATTAATCAATTGTTGAATTAATTAATAAAATTATGAATGGTAATAATAACATTTATATGAAAATTGAGATCTAGAATGGCTACAATGGAATTTTGTGTTTGAGATGAAATATAGAATGGTAACATTGACATTCTAGAACATGATATCTCTTGGGGATAGTATAGACTTTGGTGTGGGATGAAGCAGGTATTGAGGTTTGGGTATCCTCAAAACCCATAAAGTTTACGTGGTAAATTAAAGAATGATTTGATAATGTGATAACTGTTTATTTATGCATTGTTTTTATTTCTTTATACAACTACATACATTATTATTTGAATGGATATTATTTTAGAAACTGTTGGTGGTGGCCTATTGAGTTGCAATCACACCTAACTTGGGCTGCCTGATCGGTACCCAGATAGATTTCATGGTTGCAGGACCAGATAAGGGCCAAGGCCCTATGTTAGGTGGTTGAGTCGAGATGGTGTTGGAGTTGGTGGCCTAGAACCAACTACTTTGTACTTTATTCATTAATAAAAGCCTTATCACATCTTGATTGTTCTTCTGCGTGACAATGCATGTGATAATGTCCTAAGGATAGCTGTTGCATTAAAGGGTCATAGCGGATCCCTGCTATGATGAGAACCCGAAAGTTCCATAACACTGTTTTTGAATATATGTTCTATGACCGAATGATATTATTTGAGGGACACAAATAATACAGGCCATTAGGGGTAAGGACTCATAAAAATTTGAGGCATCATCTCATGGCGTGCGCCCTTGGTAATATCCAGGAGGATATTATGAGAACGAGACCCACCGGTAGGAAATCTAAATTTCATATTGTCATTGGATGTTTCTATATGCGGACATGTGTATTGATCCTTAGACTTTAAGATTATTATTAATGGGTATTACAACTTTCACACTTAGATGTATTGATGAAAACTGTGACGACACACTATTCGCAGTAAGGTAGGATACGTTGGGTGCGTCACGAGTAATACTGCATTAATAGATAACGCGAGAAAGGATTTGTCCCTTCTGTTCCATAATAGAAGTAGATATCTCAGTCCCTTTGATGGAATTGATATAGCCTAAATAAATAAATGTCCATGGTAAGGTATGGGCGAGTTCGATTCTGTAAAGTCAAAGGAAGAATAATCAAGCACATGGGTTGATGGCACTAGCATGAAACCCTCTTGATTAGAGATATCGAGGCAAATGGATTATATTACATGGTAAGCGTTCGTATGAGGTGACACGTCATTGCGACGTTAACTTCTTTCTCTATGGGTGCCTTGGCATGTTGCTAGACGTTAACCTTGGACTTTATGCAGGCTCGACCTAATGCCACTGAGAAAGGGGCCTAGAGGGTCACACACTAAGTGTGTCCATGTATCTCAGTTAAATATTAATTTAAAAAGTTAAATAAAGATTATTCCCGACTCTGGTTTAATAATTATTTAAGGATGCCTGATCTCATTTATTTTGACACTAGTTATTCGAGAGAATATATTGTGGACGAAATAATATTTATTAGCGAGTGATGCAGTTATATTAATTTAAGAAATAAATAGCCATTACTCAAGGTCTAATAAATGTGGTGGAGGAAATAAAAGAAAGTAGAAAATAAAAGTACACGCCATGTAGTTTTATAGAAAATGAGTACACGTCATGTATTAATGATTACACGTCGTGTAGTTTTTCTAGTCAGAATTTTGAGGATATGATATTGTTTTATTAAATGATATTTATTATAATCAGCGTGGGCGCATGTCAAGGAATTAATAATTCGACGTGGGGGTTTTCAATAAGAGTTAATGAAATAAATAAAATGCGTAACGCGTTTATTTATTGTCATAACTCTATGACCTCAAACCCGATTATAAATATCCTCACAACCCCAACACTTTTCAACAAGAGAATCACTGTGCACAACAATTCTGGAGAATTCTTTCAAGGCTGAAAGAACTCCTTCCTCCAAGAATGCTCTCAAGACCAAAAGACCAAGGCGATCAAAGGCAGACATCGCAAGTAAAGGTTCTTCCACACTAGCACCCAGAGATCCCTTCGGCGACGTCCGGAGATACGTGTCACACGTTTGTATCACCGCTAGAGGAATCCTACACTTGGATTCTACGACGCAATGACGAATCATAGGATCGTGACCAGTGACATCAACGAAGAAATAATTCCACCAAGGTAATTATTGTGAATTAATTAAATTAATTATAACCAACATATGATGATCCTATCTCTATGGTTTCGGGATTCCCTCTTAAGTTTTTCGTTCCTCATTCTATTCCAAAGATTCGGTGTTTTACATCGTGACAGATCTCGGATTGAACGTTGTTTAACGTTAAAATTAAAGTTGGGTAAACCCACCAACGTGCTTCCGCTACGCCTGGAACCTACAAGTGGTATTAGAGCGAGGTTATATCATTGATTATAATTATTTAGTTTTTCTTTGATGTTTTACGCATTTAATAATTTAGTTGTTTCAATTCAAGTTTAATCGTTCTGGAAATATGAATCTCAAGATCTGTTCCTCCTCCCTCGTTTCTTGTTCACCTCATAGAAACAAATTTTTCTTTTAATTTTGATTAAAATAAAATAGAGTAACTCATCTAGAGGAGCTAAACGTTTCTGGCCATACAACACCAGAATACACGGCGTGTATTTGGAAGTACACGCCGTGTAGTCTAGGTTCAATGCATTGACTGATCCACCAAATCAGGCCGTGTATTGATCCTATCTAAGTCATTTATGACACCATGTGTTGACCAGGAACAGGTGGCACACGGTTTTTGGATTACACGCCGTGTAGTCCAACAGAACACGACGTGTAGTCCCTTTGAGTTAGGGTTGGACCGTGTACCCCGTACACGGCTTGCCTGGCTGGAAACCGTGTAACGCAGAAACTACACGGCGTGTGTCCCACTGTACACGCCGTGTACTCCAAAAATTTCTAAAGTACATTAACATGCCTTGTCCCCGGGCGTGTACTTTGGATGGACGATGAAGAAAAGTACACGGCGCGTAGTCGGAACTACACGCTGTGTACTCACCCAAATTATGCAGATTTATTAAAATTTATTATTATATTATACAAACCCTTAAGACGTGTACCATGGTGCAAGTGTAAAGCTGAGGCACAACACATGATAGGTGTTTTATATATATGTGTTTAATTTAACATCTGCGTAATGAACGATAATTCACCGAGTTTCCTCCAAGGTACAAGTTACGTACAAGGATAATTTTAAATGAATTTATTTGTTTGAAATTATGATGGATGAGAATCTCAAGGAAATTCAGAAAAATGATTTAAGATAAAAGGATTGATTAATTAAAAGATAATTAATTGATTCAAGTGTGATTTATCTTAAACAAGAACGATTAAAGAATTGAATGCTAGTTTTATTTATGCGTAAATATCGTTAGATGTATGGATGATAATGAGCTAGACCGAGACCTTTGTATGTGAATGGTTTCTTTTTTTAAATTAAATTTGTTGGCCTGCGAGCCATCTCCTCATTAATATGTAGGGCCTTCACGCCCAAGGATTCTTTTATGTAAAAACCCCTTTTTACCCCTCACCTGTGTGTGAGATAAATGCATATGTAATGGATGGAGCTCCCAAGCTAGTGGAGGCGGCTCAAGTCAGGATCCAAGGTGAAACCAATCCAAGGAGATACAAAGGTGGACAGGTGGAAAGCTGTAAACAAGAACCCGAAAGGTTCAAGGTGTTTCTCCCCTAGGTCTTGGGTTAGTTTATCAACCGCTAGATAAAATAACCAATAGAAAAAGCTCATGATCATACCATTTATTTTATTTTTGTCAGTTGCATATTTTATTTATTGTGGGTGTGTTGTCACGATCACACAATTAATGAATTAAACGAGCATGCAAGATGGATCTAAAATAAAACTGGCTTATACGTAAATATTATCTTAGACATGGTTGATCACTTAAGTATCTCCCAATTAATATTAAAAATCATGTAATAAAAGATAATAAATTGTAAATTTACGTATAAGGATAAAATCTCTCAAAAGAAATATTAAGTCGGTATAGCCTTCCATAATCTTGGTTAGAATCGAACCATAGTTTAAAGTGCTTGACCAACCCTAGTTGGGGTGATTTCAATTATTAGGGAATCATAATTCAAGATTTTGGGTTGAGTTGACTTGGTTCACATCAAGGGTTGACTACCATAGCAGGACTTGGTGTGACCAAGAGGAAAAGGTTGAGGAAATCCAAAATAAAAGGATTTCAGGATCAGGGAGTCCACTCAGCGAATCAAGGAGATACGAGTTAATGAAGTTGACATTTGGAATGCCTACCTAAAACCCTTAAAGTTGCTTTACCAACCCTATTTGGGGTAATGTGAAGGGATATATGGATCCTTTCCACTAGAATATTCAGGCAACATAATATCCCGAAGTCAATGGTGAGGGCTATTGGATTTTGATAAAATAGTGGGAGACTAATAAGTATTAATTTATTTATTTGTCTCAGTTTTGTAATAAAGTAATAAACCTTTGATCATCTTAATTTGTAGAAACGACAAGAAAATGACTTCAAACATATCATTGTGAATCATACTCGAGAAGGAAAACCTTCTCACCGACACCAATTTCTGAGAGTGGCAGAGGCGTTTACGCGTCATCCTTCTCCATGAAAGGAAATTGTATGTGCTGGAAGATCCTATTCTAGTTGTACCTGGGAAAGAGGCCAGTGATGAGGAATTATCTCTCTATATGAAACACATGGATGATGACACAGATGTCCAGTGTTTCATGCTATCGTCCATGTCCAATGAGCTCTTGAAGCAACATGAAAACATAGACGCATATAGCATGATGTCTCACCTTAAGGATCTCTACCAAGAGAAGGCAAGATAGGAGAGGTATGAGATCTCCAATGATTTGTTTACAACTAAGCTTGGAGAGTTTGTGCCAGCTGGGCCTCATGTATTCAAGCTTATTGGCTACATTGAACTCCTGGACATCTTAGGGATTAAATTCCCAGATGAGTTGCATACAGATATTATACCATCATCACTACCCAAGACCTTCTCTAGATTCATTGTCAATTATAACATGAGTGACATTGAGAAGAGTCTATCGGAGCTTCTGACCTTGATTCACCAGGTATAAAAGGACATGGGGCGTGACAAACCCACAATCCTTATGGTTAACAAGAAAAGGAAGGAGAATGCAAAGGGGCCAAAGACTTATAAACGGTCTGAATCCCCCGAGCACCATCCCTCCAAGAATGGGAAGATCCAAAGGTAGGGCAAGGAATGGGAGGTGGTGTGTTTTGCATGTGGAAAGCAAGGCCACTGAAAGAGAAACTGCACCCAGAAGCGTGGGGATGCTAAAGGTGCATTCGTTATCGAGTGTAATCTTTCTATTTCTACACATTGGGTATTAGATACAGCTTGTGGGGCTCACATCTGTATTCAAATGCATGAACCAAGTAGATTTAGAAAGATTTCCAGAGGAGAGGTGGATCTTCGAACTGCCAATGACGCAAGGCTGGCTGCATTGTCTATTGGTGATTACCGCCTCTCACTGCCGATTGGGATGATTCTAGTTTTACATAAATGTTATTATGTTCCTAGTATTACCAAGAACATAATTTCTGTATCTTGTTTGGATATGGATTGATTTGTTTTCAAATTTAGAAATAAGGGTTGTCTCTTTTATAAGAACAACATATGTTATGGTATGGCACATTTAAATAATGGTTTGTATGTATTAAATTATGAAAACCAAGTGTTGGAAATCGATAACAAAACAAACTCACATGACCCATACATCACCCAGTTGTGGCATCACCGTCTCGATCATGTGAATGAGAAGCGCTTGACAAAGCTCTACCAAGATAGCTATTTAGACTCTACTGAGCTAAAACCACTTGATAGATGTCACACTTGTTTACTAGAAAAAATGACCAAGAAACCTTTTGGTGGACAGGGTGAAAGGGTCACATAGCTTCTAGGATTGGTATACACGGATGTGTGTGGACCATTTCCAGTAGAAGCTAGAGGTGGATATTCTTACTTCATTACTTTTACGAATGATTTGAGTAGATATGACTATTTCTACTTAATGAGGTATAAGCCAGAGGCCTTAGAGAAATTTAATGAATTCAAGAATGAAGTAGAGAATCATCTTGGTAAGAAGATAAAGAAACTTCGATTGGATCGAGGTGGAGAATATCTGAACCAAGAGTTCATCGATCTTCTATAGGATTCTGGGATTCTATCTCATCTCACTCCTCCTTATACACCAAAGTGGAACAATGTTAGTGAAAGGAGGAAACTCACCTTGTTGGACATGGTGAGGTCGATGATGATTCATGTGGATCTTCCATTATCCTTTTGGGGACATGCATCACAAATTGAAACATACACATTAAACCGAGTACCAACTAAGGCGGAAAATGGAATTCCCTCCAAGATATGGAATAGAAAGAAACCCATTTTGTCGCACACACATGTATGGGGATGCGAGGCATTTGTTAAGGCCTCCTCAGGCAAAAAACTAGCACCCCAGGGAATGAGGTGTATCTTTATAGGATATCCCAAGGAAACGAAAGGATATTACCTATATAACCCTTCAGACAAGAAAGTGACTGTTGCTAGACAAGCCGTCTTTCTTGAGAGGGAGAACATCCTCAAGAAGGATAGTGGGATCAAGATTGACTTAGATGAAGTTTATGCTCAAGATACACAAGAGTTGGTACAAGAACAAGTTCCACAAGTCCCCGTGGAAGAGGTTCTAGAAACACAAGTACTGCGTAGGAGCTCAAGAGAGGTAAGGGAACCAGAGAGATTTGGTTTCCTAGTCACCGAGGATGGTGAATCATTACTGTTGGACAATGATGAAATTATCTCCTACAAGGAAGTAGTAGAAAGCTCAGAAGCTGCAAGATGGCTAGAAGCTATGAATTCTGAGATGGATTCCATGTATCAGAACCAAGTCTGGGTTCTGGTCGATGAGCCAATTGATGTAAATCTTATTGGATGCAAATGGGTATTCAAGAGAAAAACTGGATATGGAAGGTCAAGTTAGCACCTATAAAGCAAGGCTAGTGGCTAAAGGATTCAAACAGCATCAAGGAATTAACTATGATGAAACCTTCTCGCCAGTTTCCATGTTTAAATCCATAAGAATCATACTTGCCATAGCAGCTTACCATGACTACGAGATTTGGAAAATGGATGTCAAAACAACATTCCTTAATGGTAACCTTCAGGAAGATGTCTATATGACACAACCAGAAGGGTTTGTGACACCAGGTGAAGCCAAACGGGTTTACAAGTTACAGAAATCCATTTATGGATTAAATAAAGCATCTAGTTTATGGAACATTCGATTTGATGAAGCCATAAAGGAATTTGGGTTCATTAAGAATGAATGTGAGCCATGTGTTTATAAGCGGTTTAATGGGAATGCGATCGTTATCCTAGTAGTATATGTTGATGACATATTTCTTATTGGAAATGATGTACCAGTCTTACAGTCAGTTAAGGACTGGTTGAACAAGTGCTTCTCCATGAAGGACTTGGGTGAAGCAGCCTACATTCTAGGGATCAAGATAATTCGTGATAGATCCAAGAGGCTACTTGGACTAAGTCAGGGTACATACATTGACCAGATACTAAAGAGATTTAGTATGGAATAATCCAAGAGGGGATTAGTTCCAGTGTCACATGGCCTACATCTTTCTAAGAAAATGTGTCCTCAAACACAACAAGAGAAAGATAGAATGAGTAAGATCCCATATGCTTCGGCTATAGGATCCATCACATATGCCATGTTATGTACTAGACTTGATGTTTCCTATGCACTAATCATGGTAGATATCAAGCAGATCCAGGAGAACAACATTGGACCGCTGTTAAGACTATCCTTAAGTATCCGAGAAGAACTAAGGATATGTTCCTGGTGTATGGAGGAGACAAGGAGATTGTCATCAGAGGGTATGCTGATGCCGGTTTTCAGACAGATCATAATGATCTGAAGTCGCAATCTGGATATGTTTTCTGTCTCAATGGAGGAGCTGTGAGCTGGAAGAGTTCAAAGCAGCCTGTTTTCGCCGATTCTACAGTGGAGTCCGAATATATAGCGGCTTCTGATGCAGCCAAGGAAGTCATCTGGATTCGGAACTTTGTCCAGGAGCTTGATGTGGTGCCTAGCAGTAAAGATCGCATTACATTGTATTGTGATAATACTGCAGTGGTGGATCTTGCAAAAGAACCAAGGTCACATCAACGGACAAAGCACATAATCCGGAAGTATCACCTCTTGAGGGATTTCTATCAAAGGGGTGAAGTTTCAGTGAGCAGAGTGTCCACGGAAGAGAATGTGGTGGACCCCATGACTAAAGGCGTATCTCTGCAGAAGCATGAATATCATGTAAGAGCTAGTGGGTTAAAGGTTTTTAGCAGCATGATCTAGTCCAAGTGGGAGTCTGTTGGAGTTGGTGGCCTTGAACCAACCACTTTGTACTTTATTCATTAATAAAAGCCTTATAACATCTTTATTGTTCTTATGCATGACAATGCATGTGATAATGTCCTAAAGATAGCTGTTGCATTAAAGGGTCATAGCGGATCCCTACTATGATGAGAACCCGGAAGTGCGATAAAACTGTTCTTGAATATATTTTCTATGGCCGGATGATATTATTTGAGGGACACAAATAATACAGGCCATTAGAGGTGAGGACTCATACAACTTTGAGGCATCATCTCATGGTGTGCGCCCTTGGTAATATCCAGGAGGATATTATGAGAACGAGACCCGCCAGTAGGAAATCCACATTTCATAGTGTCATTGGATGTTCCTATCTGTAGACGTGTGTATATATCCTTAGACTTTAAGATTATTATTAATTGGTATTACAAATCGCGCACTTAGATGTATTGACGAAAAATGTAATGACACACTGTTCGCAGTGAGGTAGGATACGTTGGGTGCCTCACGAGTAATACTGCATTAATAGATAATGTGAGAAAGGATTTTTCCCTTCTGTTCCATAACGAAAGTTGAAATCTTAGGCCCTTTGATGGAATTGATATCGCCTAAATAAATCAATGGCCATGGTAAGGTATGGGTGAGTTCGATTCAGGAAAGTCAAAGAAAGAATAATCGAGCACATGGGTTGATGGTACTAGCATGAAACCTGCTTGATTAGAGATATCGAGGCAAAGGGATTATATTACATGGTAAGCGTTTGTATGAGGTGACACTTCATTGCGACATTAACTTCTTTCTCTATGGGTGCCTTGGTGTGTTGCTAGACGCTAACCCTGGACTTTAGGCATGCTCGGCCTAATGCCAGTGAGAAAGGGGCCTAGAGGGTCACACACTAAGTGTGTCGATGTATCTTGGTTAAATATTAATTTAACAAGTTAAATAAAGATTATTCCTGACTGTGGTTTAATAATTATTTAAGTATGCCTGATCACATTTATTTCGACACTAGTTATTCGAGATAATATATTGTGGATGAAATAATATTTATTAGCGAGTGATGCAGTTATATTTATTTAAGAAATAAATATCCATTACTCAAGGCCTAATAAATGTGGTGGAGGAAATAAAGGAAAGTGGAAAATAAAAGTGCACTCCGTGTTTATTAAATATACACGCCGTGTAGTTTTATGGAAAACGAGTACACGCCATGTATTAATGATTACATGCCGTGTAGTTTTTCCAGTCAGGATTTTGAGGATATAATATTGTTTTATTAAATTATATTTATTATAATCAATGTGGGCGCATGTTAAGGAATTAATAATTCGACATGGGGGTTTTCAATAAGAGTTAACGAAATAAATAAAACGCGTAACACGTTTATTTATTGTCATAAATCTATGACTTCAAACCCGATTATAAATATCCTCACAACCCCAACACTTTTCAACAAGAGAATCATTGTGCACAACAATTCTGGAGAATTCTTTCAAGGCCAAAAGAACTCCTTCCTCCAAGAACGCTCTCAAGACCGAAAGACCAAGGCGATCGAAGGCGGACATCACAAGCGAAGGTTCTTCCACGCTAGCACCCGGAGATCCCTTCGGTGACGTCCGGAGATACGTGGCACACGTGTGGATCACCTCTAGAGGAATCCTACACTTGGATTCTATGACACAACAACAGATCACAAGATCGTGACTAGAGACATCAATGAAGAAATAATTCCACCAAGGTAATTCTTTTGAATTAATTAAATTAATTATAACCAACATATGATGATCCTATCTCTATGGTTTCGGGATTCCCTCTTAAGTTTTTCGTTCCTCGTTCTATTCCGAAGATTCGGAATTTTACATTGTGATGGATCTCAGATTGAACGTTGTTTAATGTTAAAATTAAAGTTGGGAAAACCCACCAACGCGCTTCCACTGCACCCGGAACCTATAGATGGATCATGGATGAGGGAACCAGATGTGGTTTAGGACCCACTTGGGATTCATTAGTGTCTTTATTTTGAGTTTCATTTTGACATTGGACACATACTTTGACATGGAATATCTCTTTCTTAGTTTTGATATTGCATTTCTAGTTTTGGTTATATTGTTATACTAGTATTGTTCTGGTTATGATATCATTTGGTTATTCAATTGTTATTGTTTATTTATTTTCCACTGGTGTTTTACTGTAACAAAGAGGGTATAGTCTCCTCATGAATGATATTAGACCCTCACTGCTAGTCGGTAGCCTTTGGTGTTCGGGGAGGCATGCTTGAGGTCACGTAGTGGACAGGCTCAGGGCACCAGTGTGTGGAACCCAGGTTAGGACGTTACAAAGTGGTATCAAAGGTAGTTTTCTTTTCTTTTTCTTTTTTCTTACTATTTGGGAAAGGTATACAAGAGACTAGGAATAGTCGGGCCTTGGTTATGAGCTCGTGCATGAGAGAAACTAACCCATGTACGGGGGAGAACCCATGTGCCCTGGAGTGGGATTTTTTTATTGCTATTTTCTATTACAGTAGAATATTATTTCACCTTGGGTGATACACTTATGGTGTTATGTGATTTTTGTTTCTGATATTTTTTGAGAATTGAATCGTAGCCCAGTATGACATGAGAGTTGAGTTTTCATGAATTATACTAGGAACTCAGGATTATTTTGTGACATACATCATTTTAATCACACACAGAAAATGGGTTTTGGGTAAGTTGTTGAACTTAAAATATTTTTCCTTGCTTGTGAAATTGAATTGAAAATGGTGTCTAATATGAAATTGATACTAGTAAGATGATGCAAGATGAGAATAATTGGGTGACTAAATGAGAAACTTGGATAATGAAAATGAGTACCCTTTATTAACCTTGACCTAGATATAGGATGGTTAAGGGTAGTGTTAGTACCCCAGTTTTGACCATGTGGTAGGGTTTGGGTAAAAAGACTTGTTGTTACTTATTGTTTTTTCTCGTAAATGTGTTAATATTGAGAAAAATATCCTATGGTGTGTGTTTATCATGTAGAGTTATGCCTTGAAAATCACTCTTATTGAGAGGACAACATGAGGAAATGTCTAGGGATGATTCTCTAGTTCAGAAACATGAGGCACTAATAGTGATAGATGAATAAGTTGAAGATAAGTTCAGGGAGTAATTTTCTCAATTCATGTAATTCATGGAAAGCAGCCTAGGGTGGGTAGAGAAGAGCATGTATGACTAAACGATGGAGTTTCAGTTGCATCACCCTCCAAATTTTTTAAAAAAATGTGAAACCAAGGGAGATGAGTTCTGGATTGATTCTATCCAGACAATAATTGACCACTTGGATACTCCTATGGAGAAGAGGGTTAAGTTGGATACATATATGTTTTGAGGATCAGTGAAGCGATGGTGGGATGTTCAGGATCTGAATGGACAAGCTAATGGTATGTTATGAAAGGACTTCTTGGAGAGGTTCTTGGAGCATTTCTATTCAGAGTAGCTAAGTTCATGAGGTTTAATTAGGGTAGTAAGTTTGTGATGGACTATGTTGGGTGATTTATAAATTTTCAGCACTTTTCTCCAGCATTGGAAGCAGATGAGGAAACTTCAACAAAATGATTTCAGGAAGGAATTAAGTGTGAAATTAATTCCTAGGTGAACATATTTAGGTTAAAGTAGTTTTTGAAAGTGGTGAATTAGGCTATCATAGCTAAGGGGAACCTGAAGGAGGATTCTAGTATAGGATATATGGTTACTGATGGACGATCATGAGGTACGTCTTCCAAGAGAAGGAAGTATCATTATGAGAACTTTAGCAAGATCAGTGGAAAACAAGGTGGCCAGGGGAAAAATAAGTTATACATGAACTTTATCTATAGATTTTTCATCAGTGGGGTAGGCTAGGACACTATTGTAGACACCATCCCCAACCACCAGTGGAGTGTCGATCTTATGATAAAATGAGCCATCTACAGAAGTTCAGCAGGAACCCGTGGAAGATGGGTAATGATGGGGTAGCTAGACAGAATCAGAGTATAGGAAGGGGATCTTATACACCTTATCATGCTAGAAATTAGAGTTCTACTAGGAATGGTAGTAGAGGTAGTGGACATGGTACTTCTTAGAAGGAGCATCTGTATTAGTAGAATGGTGCAGCTCTGGGGAGTCAGACTGTATCACATGTAAGAGGGGTATAACAGTTGCATGTAGTTCAACCTACACTTATGGAAATCAAGGATGGAACATCAATAGTGAGAGTTAATATTCTTATAGTTTCTACATTATCTAGTGACTTATTTGATAATGGTGCCTATCATTCCTTTATTTCTACACAAATTGTAAATGGTTTGAGCCATGTAGTGGAGTTTCTGAGTGGGGTGTTAATGATAGACACACCATTGGGAGTACGGTCAAGGGACATCTTCTTGTGTAAGGGATGTTATCTCAAAGTTAGAGAGTATAATTTTCTATGGGATCTCTATATACTAGACATGTCAGGCTTCAACCTAATTCTATGTATAGACTGGTTAGTAGCATACCAATCCCATATTGATTGTTATCACATGATAGTGACTTTAACATCTCCTAAGGGTGATAACTATATTCAATATAGAGATTGGGATATACAGGAAGGCCAAGAAGGGCCAATTAACCCACAACTATGAGATCTCACAACCTAGGTTTCTAATATATTGCTGGATGATGTAGGTGTAAGGAAGGATGTATTTACACTAGTAGTGGAATAGTTTTAGGATGTGTTTCCTGATGACTTCTTAGGGCTACCACCTAAGAGAGATATTGAATTTAATATTGAGATCATTCTAGGAGCTAAACTAGTTTCTATTTCACCATACAAAATGGATCTGATTGAGATTAAAAATCTCAAGACTCAGATGGAGGAGTTGCTAGATAAGGGGTTTATTTGTTTGTGTATGTCGCCTTGGGGATCACCGATGTTGATTATAAAGAAGGATGATGGGAGTTTGTGCTTGTGTGTCAATTACCATAAATTGAACCAGATGAAAATGAATAACTGGTATCCCCTTCCATGTATCAATTATCCTTTTGATATTTTGAGAGGATATTGTGTCTTTTCTAAGATTGACTTGAGATCAGGGTATCATCATTTGAGAGTTCAAACTTTTGATTTACCAAGGACTACTTTATAAGAAGGTATGACCTATATGAGTTCATTGTAATGCCGTTTGGGTTGAAGAATTCACCAACAATGTTTATGTACTTGATGAACATAATCTTCCATCTATACCCAGATCATTTTTTGGTTGTGTTTGTGGATTACATCTTGGTGTAATAATCATGACAATCATTCCCAACATCTTTACATCATCCTGAGTACACTGAGAGAGAATCAACTATACACCAAGTTATTAAAGTTTCAGTTTTATATTGACAGGGTACACTTCTTGGGCCACATAATCTTAGAGGAAGGTGTGTTAGTGGACCCAAAGAAGGTGTAAGTAGTTGTTTCTTAGGAGGATCTCAAGAATGTTTTTGATATCTGTATCTTTCTGAGGTCAAATGGATATTATCGGAGTTCATCCAAGATTTCTCCATACTAGAAGCACCTCTTTAGGGCTTCAAAAATAAGGGGATAAAGTTTTAATGGTTAGAATCATATAATAATAATTTTGGGGAGTTGAAGAAGAACTTTACATAGACACCGATCTTGATCCTACCCGAGCTAGGTGAGGAGTACACTGTGTTTTGTGATTCTTATGGGATAAGGCTTGGAGAAGTGTTGATGCAGGGAGATCGAGTTGTGGCGTATGGGTCTCAGTAGTTAAGGCCACATGAATAGAATTAAACTTTGCATGTCCTTGATTTGGCTGCGATGGTTTATGCTTTGAAGTGTTGGCGACATTATCTATTGGGTGAGAAGTTTACGGTGTTTACCGATCATAAGAGCTTAAAGTATACCTTCTCGCAGTGATATTTGAATATTTGGAAGCAGAGATGGGTTTATTATATGTATTTATTTGTTTTTTAACTAGAATATATGCCCAGAAAAGGGAATAGTGTTGCTGATGCTTTAAGTATAGAAAACCAGACTCAGGCTATTCAAGATTCTAGTGCTAAGTGGAAGATGATGACCCTACTAGCGGAGATGCATGTGGTGGTTCTGAAAGATCAGGACAAAATGACTCTAGTATTAGTTTTAGTGGATTATACACTTTTTGAGATAGATATGGGATAGGAAGTATGAGGATTAAAATGTTTATCTTTGAGGGAAATCCTTAAAGGTGTGCATTCACCTCTAGGATGGTTTATAGATAAGTACGAGACCATCCATGTCAAAAATCGGGTTGTTGTACCTTCAAGCATGCATGAGGAGTTGATGTGGAAATTTTATAACTTGAAGTGGGCAGTGTATCCAGGTGTAACCAAAATGTATCATGAACTGTGATGATAGTTTTGGTGGCTAGGAATGAAAAAGGCAATAGTAGGGTTCGTCACATGATACTACACCTATCAGTAGGTGAAGGCTGAGCATCAACAACCTGGAGGTTTGCTAAAACCGTTACCCATTCTGGAGTGTAAGTGGGATGATGTTACCATGGATTTTGTGGTGGGTATCCCAATTATACCTCTAAATAATGATGCTATTTGGTTTATTGTGGATGGATTGATTAAGGTAGCACATTTCTTTCCTATACGGAAGACATTCTCAGTGGAGCCGTTAAGAAACGTGTATGTTCTGGTGATAGTCCATCTACACGGGGTGCCATGAAATATAGTTTCAGACTGTGACTCACATTTTACTTCACGCTTCTAGTAGGGATTATAAAAGGCGCTGGGTACACAATTTTTACTGAGTATGACATACCACCCACAGATAGATGGGAAGTCAGAGCGTACTATATAGGTGCTTGAGGATATGCTGTGGGCATGTGTCCTAGACTTCAGTGGGTCTTAGGAAAAGCACCTAGCTTTGGTGGAGTTCTCCTATAACAAGAGTTATCAGGATACTCTACACATGAAACCATACAAGTCTATTTATGAAAGTCCATTCAGATCACCTATATACTTGTTAGAGGTAGGTGAGTTAGAGTTATTGGGACCAAGTCTCTTGTATGAGACATCAGAGCAGATACAACTTATTCAGAATTGTATGGCTACAGATCAAAGGTGACATAATTCATATGGTGATAGAAATAGATGAAACCTAGAGTTTCCAGAGTGTGATCAAGTATTTCTTCAGGTATCACCAAGGTTAGGTCACCACAGGATACAGAGACAGGGCAAGCTGGCACCTTGGTTTGTTGGACCATTGGTGATTGTGGAAAGAATTAGGCCGGTGGTATACCAGTTGGCTCATCCACAGAAATACAGTGCTATGCATGAAATTTTTCATGTGTCACAAATTTGGTGGTATCACCCCAAACCTTATCATTTTATTGATGTGGATGATGTGGAGATTTTGATTAATGCATCCTTTGAGGATCCTTTGATACCTATGTTAAATAACAGTGAGAAAGTGTTGTGGGGAAATCCCATGCTGTTAGTTCATGTATTATGGAAACATGGATATGTTCAGGAGGAAAATCGGGAGAGAGAAGAATATATTATAGATAAGTGGCTTGATCTTTTTGGCTCAAAATCTTAGAGATGATTGGGAATACAGATCAAGGAAGAGCTGTTATAAGGGGGGGAGACTATAAGATCACAAGATTTTCGAGAGATGTCTCATGATTAATTTTCAGGTATTATTTTTTTTCTTTGTTTGAGTATACTTTGGTTGGGTTTTACTTTGGGGTGTGTTTGGGTGATAATTTGATAAAAATAAAAGAAAGAGGGAAGTGCATGGTTGGTACATGGTTAGGGAAAACTGTGCACCCTATCCAAACAAACCATGTTACCCTGGACAGTGGGGATTTTCACGGCTGAAGCATGGTTTTTCAAACCATGCGCCCTCTTAATAGTAATCGTACACCCCAATAAAATAGGCACACATTTTAGGCGCATGGTTATGGGAAACTGTGCTCCCCTGCCTAGTAAATCGCACGTGAGAATTTAATTCCCTTGAAAATTAGATTTTAAATCAACCAAACCCCTCAAACTCACCCCATTTTACCCTCATTCAACCCTAGACATCCTTTCATGATTTTAGAGCTTCTTGGATGAATTCCAAGCCTTCCTGACCACCGTTATTCATGATTTGAAGCTCATATTGAAGATCTGCACCCCACCTAGTAACAGAATCCTATCCCACTTGGTTTCTCATTCATCCTCATTTCTTCTTAAATACTAGAAAGGTTTATTCTTCCTATTTTGATTAGATCCAAATCTAGGATTGTAGATCAAGATCTATAATCGAAGGATCTTGATTTTTTCAATCTTGATTTAGGGTTTTATATCCAGATCTCATTCTACATCATTATGCTGCTAAAATTTTGGAGATTTTCATTGGGTGATCATTTGTCAATGAATTGAGGTAGGTGATATATTATTCAAATCCCATAGTCACGATTTCAATTATGTGTATGTAATTGTAGAATTTATAGGGTTCATGTAGCAATTAGAAACTCTATAATTCAATTAATTAATGTGGTCAATCAATTAATTATGGGATTGGGGATTCAATTGAATAATGTGATTTTGGAAAAGGGATAATTAATTGATGCTGTAATTATAGGATATTAAGATTATGAAATTCAATAATTAATTGAGGAATTAATTATAGCATAATTATATTGAGAAATTGGATGATTAATTGATGAATTAATTATTGGATTATTGGGATGGTAGATTTTGATTAATTAAGTGGGAAATTAATTAATGGATTTGATGTGATGAACTAATTGTTGAATTAGTAATGAAGTTGATAAGATTAATTAATTATTGAGTTAATTAATGAGATTGAGAATATAAATTAATTATCGAGTTAATTAATGAGATTGATAAGATTAATTAATTATTGAGTTAATTAATGATATTGAGAAGATTAATTAATTATTAAGTTAATTAATTAGATTGAGAGGATTAATTAATTGTTGAGTTAATTAACAAGATCAATATTATTAATTAATTATTGAATTAATTAATGAAATGATGAATGGTAATAATGAAATTCATATGAAATTTGAGATCTAGAATGGTACTAATGGAATTATGAGATTGAGATGATATATATAATGGTAATAATGGAATTCTAGAACACGATATCCCTTGGGGATAGTATAGACTCCATCATGGGATGAAGTAGGTATTGATGTTTGGGTTTCCTCGAAACCTGGGATGTTTATGTGGTTAAATGAAGAATGATTTGATAATGTGATAACTATTTATTTATACATTGTGTTTATTTCTTTATACAAACAGATACACTATTATTTGATTGGATATTATTTTAGACACCATTGGTGGTGGCCTAATGAGTTGTACTCACACCCTACTCGAGCTGCCTGATCGGTACCCGAATAGATTTCATGGTTACAGGACAAGATAAGGGCAAGGGCCCTGTGTTAGGTGGCTGAGTTGGGATAGATCATGGATGAGGGAACTATATGTGGTTTGAGACCTACTTAGGAGTCATTATTTTCTTTATTTTGAGTTTTATTTTGACACTAGACACATACTTTTACATGGAATATCTCTTGCTTAGTTTTTATATTGCATTTCTAGTTTTGGTTATCTTGTTATACTGGTTTTGTTCTAGTTATGATATCATTTAGTTATTCAGTTGTTATTTTTTATTTATTTTCCATTGGTGTTTTACTCTAACAAAGAGGGCATAGTCTCCCCATGACTGATATTAGACCCTCACTACTAGTTTGCTGCCTCTAGTGTATGGGGAGGCACACTTGAGGTCATGTAGCAGACTGGCTCGGGGCACCAGTGCACAACACCTGGGCCAGGACGTTACATAAGACATTAATATGTTTTTAATGATTAGATTTTATTCATTTTATATATTTATATTTAATATATATAATTTATTACTATTTATAATTAATACACACACATATATATTAAACTTATTCATTTTTATTAATAATTGTTTCATTAATAATTTTTTTAATAATTTTTTAATTTATTCAATTTTAATTTTTTTTGTTTAATTATTACAATTTATTCATTATATATATATTTAATATATACTATTTATGAATATTTATAATATATATATATGCATATAAATTTTATTCTTTTTTATCAATAATTATTTAATTAATATTTTTTAAATAAATTTCTTAATTTACTCATTTTTAATTTTTATTTGTTTAATTATTTCATTTTATTCATTTTATATATCTATATTTAATATATATTATTTATTAGTATTTATAGTTTATATATATGTATATTAAGTTTATTCATTTTTATCAATAATTATTTGATGAATATTTTTTTTTATTTACTCATTTTTAATTTTTATTTACTTAATTATTTCATTTTATTCATTTTTTATATCTATATTTAATATATACTATTTATTAATATCTATAATATATATATACATATATATTAAATTTATGAATAATTATTTAATCATTATTTTTAAATATTTTTTTAATTTATTCATTTTTAATTTTTATTTGTTTAATTATTTCATTTCTTTTTATTATTAATACTTGTATTTTTTATCGGTTTACATAAAAACATTTGGCAATGGATCGAGCCGGGTATTTTAGGACTAGAATGCGGAGGTGGACGCAGTGCCAGGTTAAGTCTAGGGTGGACCAAGGCCCACATGGGCCTGTGGAAGGCCTATATAGGTGTGTGTAGTGTATGCGGGAGCCCATCTCCACAACATGCTTCTGAGCCATGGAAGTAGCAGAATGATATTTAAAGGAGTACCCTCCCATGCACTATTTTGATGTGGGATTTTCTCGGCAATCATGACCTTTATTAACACTTTTTTCTAGCAATGATAAAGACTAGCACTATTAAAGTCCTTTTTTGTAGTAGTGAGGAATTCACAAAAAAATACATAGCATAACATTTGAAAATGGAGGGGTGAGACACTCTATTTATATATTTTTCTCGGTAAGAGGTGTGAACCCCGTTCATTCCTCCTTTGTAAAACTTTCTAAGGAAGCGTGAACGGGGTTCACACTTACTCCACCGTGCAAAATATATGTGAATAGGGTTCATACTTCCTTGGTATAAGAGAGAGAAGTGTGGACCCCTTTCATGCTTCTTCGAACCCTTTTTTTCAAATACTTCAAGCCCTATCCGATAAAAAAATTAAAACCCATTTAAAACAAGTTCTCATGGTTAAGTAATAAATGAATTACATTTTAGGAAAAATCATGATGAAAAATTGAGTTAGTCAATTTAAGATCTATATTTTAACAACATTATAAAAGGTCTAATAAATTTGTTAATGGATAAATATTTTACTTAACCGCTCAAATTCACTACTAGAAAAAACTGTATTCATGTTCATGGAATTGGGAAAGAATCATTTGACAACCACTAATGGTATCAATAGGAAATATAAAATGGTAGTCATTAAGTCCATTACTAACAAACCTATAATTTTCCTCACCCCTATATTACCCAATTCCTCTCCTTACCAATCCTCCTTGTGTGAGTCCCCTTTGAGATGGCACACCTCGACACCTCCACTGTTGGGGCCAAAAATATTTGTCCCACTGGTGCAATGATAATAACGAGATAAAATAAAGTGTAAAATACGGAAGCAAATGACACCAGATGTAATGCGTAAAACCCCCCAAAATGAAAGGGGTAAACACCATGGATAAATAGTAGGACCACTATGGGTAAAAGTGGGTACACACTCCCTCGCTATTACAAGGAGAAAACCATAGTAATATCTCTTTTTATTAATAGGGAAATAACCTCACAAAATACCAAATATACTGATAGGAGATGATTATGGTGAAGGTGATGAGATATTCCAAAGGGGAGAGCCTCCCTTTATAGTCCTATGTCATCCCCTCCCACCTCTTCTTCATTTGTGGGTTTGGTGGGGTTTTTTCACTAAACACCAACAACCGCTTTCGCTCCCTTGAAAAATAAGGGGGGAAGTTCCATCCGTCAAATGAAAAACTATCGACACATATCCCACTGGGAGATTTTATTGTGAACCAATCACATCTCCACACATCCTTTCTATCTACCAAACATGATGCTCACATCTCTATGAGGCCACTCGAGGATCTGGACCATCTGAACTTATTAGAGCCAAGTGACTTCATTAAAAAATCTTCCAGATTTTCTTTAGTATGAATTTTCTACATGTCCACACTTCCTTCCCCCACCACATCTTGGATAAAGTGATACTGTACCCCAATGTGTTTCTTACTATAATGAAAATATGGATTCCTTACAATGTGCATGACACTCTGACTATTACAAAACAATTAAATCTTCTCTTGTATGTTCCTGAGCTCCTCCAGTAACCTTCTCATCCAAATATCCTATTTTAAAGCCTATGTAGTTTCCATGCACTCTCTCCATCATGGATAAATCTACAACTGATTGTAACTTTGAAATCAAGCTCATAAATTTTCCATCAAGAGTAAACATATAACCAATAGTGGATTTCCTCCGGCCATAATCACCTTCTAAATCTGAATCAACATATAATCTGACAGTCAAATCTGATCCTCTATAAAATAATGCAACATATGAGGTATCCTTGATGTATTTTAGGATCCACTTCACTGTTCTACAATTCTCCTATCCTGTATTCTCCATGTACCGACTAATTTCTCCCACTGAATGTGAAATGTCTAGTCTAGTAAAAACCATAGCAAACATTAGGCTCCCCACTGCTAATGCATATGGCACTCAAGACATCTATATCCTCTATGCTTCACTTCTAGAACTCATCATGGAGGATAAATTGAAATTAAAATGAAGTGGTGTGGATATTGTCTTACCGTCTTGCATGTTGAAGCATTTCAAGACTTTTTGTATGTAATTATTTTGTGATAGCCAAATATTCCCATTATTACTATCACGGTAAATCTATATCCCAAGAATCATATTTGACGGTCTCAAGTCCTTCATATCAAACTCTACAGACAACTATGCCTTTGTATCTTGGATATGATCATTGTTGGGGATTTTAACCAATATTTCATCCACATACAACATAAGAATGATGAATTCATTACCATATGAACCCCTAAAATATGCACAAAGATCTGAATGAAGTCTATTGTATCCAAGGATTATGATATAGAAATCAAGTATCTTGTACCAACACCTCAACACCTATTTGAGACCATACATAGATTTATTCAACTTACAAACCAAGTTATATTTACCTTCTTCTGTAAATCATTATGGTTGGAGTATATATATATCTTCATCAAGATCACCATGAAGATAAGAAGTCCTCACATCTAGCTACTCTAGATGTAAACTATATGTTTTACACATCACCAGAATTATCAGAATAGTCATCAGTCTAAGAATAGGAGAAAATATTTCATTTAAATAAATATCTTCCTTCTGAGCATATCCTTTGACCACTAGTATTTCACAATATCTTTCCACCTGGTCATTTCCTTACCGCTTGATTTTAAAGACCCATTTTTTTCTGATAGCCTTCTTTCCATGAGGTAATGGAACAATATCCAAAGTCTTGTTCTTGTTCAGGACTTCAAGTTCCTCCTAAATCATCACCATCTACGAGGATACATTTGGAATCTGGGTCACCTCTAAAAAATTAGAGAATTCTTCATCCTCTGTCAATAAGAAGTATACAATATTTCTCTTAGTTACATCTTCTGAGTTCCATAATGGTTCTCTTTTCTCCAGAGTTGATCATCGTGGTCTAGACTCAATTGATACTTGATCTTCATGCTATGGTAATGCCTCAGAGGAAACTCGTTCTTCCTTATATTTTTACTCTACTTTGACTATTGTACTTTTTTTATTCTTTTTATCCATGTCTCAATTAATTTTCATTTTCAACCTGTCTTATGCAAAAATGAAATTTCTATTGATGATAAGTTTTCAGGTAGTGGGGTCCCAAAAATGATACCCCTTCACACCATCAGCATATCCCAAAAAGATACATTTCCTGGATCTTGAATCCAATATCGATATTTACTAGTCATTAAATATTTCATATATAGGAATTCCAAAAGTATGTAACTGAGAATATTCAGTGGGTTTACCATTCCACATCTCTATTGGTGTCTTTAGATCAATCACCATTGAAGGAGACCAGTTGATCACATAACATGCAGTATTCACTACTTCTGCCCAAAAAGTTTTGGAAATTCCTACAATCTTCAACATAACCCTTATTTTATCCAATAGGGTTCTGTTCATCCTATCTTCCACTCCATTCATCTGAGGAGTGTATGCTACCATGAACTATCTTTTGATGCCTTCCTATTGAAAAAATATAGAAAAATCCTTGCTTATATATTCCTCACCATTGTAAGTCTTCAAACACATGATATTTTTTCCAGATTCAAGCTCCTTCCATGATTTGAATGTTTTTAATACTTCAAAAACATCCAATTTCCTATTTATTGGGTACAACCAATATCTCATGGAATAATCATCAATGAATGAAAAAAAGTACCTCACTCCTCTCATGGATATAACCAGTGCTTTCCAAACATCAGAATGGATCAACTCTAAGATCTCTTTGCTTATTGATATTGATGTCTCAAACTTTAAACTATGTTTATTTATCAAAACACAATGATAATAAAATGTTAAGGATAACTTTTTAAGCCTATGAATTAACTTATGATCCAAAATAATCTTTAGTTCTCGTTTTGACATATGACCAAATTTCTTATTCTATAACATTTTCAACACTTCTATTGAGGTAGTTGATGCAAAAAATATCTCTTCCTCCTTGTATGTTTCACCCATAACCATGTACAAGTTCTTCAAGATATTATCTTCCTTTATTAACAAAAACACACCCTTAAAAATTCTCATCACTCCATTCTTGGTGCAAGTCTTGCATCCGATATCATCAAATTGTCCCAAAGAAAATATGTTCTTCTTTTGGACCTTCACATGGAATACTCCTTGGATAGTTCGAACAATACCATCATCTATATTTAGTTTGATGGTACCGAATCCAATGATATTTAAGGTTTGATGAGTCCCCATGTAAACAAGTCCTTCTGAGATTGTTTTATATAGATCAAATCATTCTCGTCAAGATGTTATGTGTCATGTTTCTCCTTAGTTGATTATAAATGCATTGTTGAGATGTTGTCTGCTTCCAGCAGTCATCGCCACTTCACTAACTAGTACATATCTATAAGTACTCGCCACATTTCTACTCATTTCATGATTCTGAATATAAGAACCTAGATCTTCTTTTCAGGTCTGTTTTTCTTTTTTGGTTGTTTTTGAGGAAAAGATGAGTTTCTGGAAATTTCAGGAGTACATGCCGTGTACCCGATTTCCACTAGAGATTGTGTTATGTCCAGGTAATGGATGAGCACATGGCCATTTGTGGTGAACTGGAGACCACCTAAAGCAAAGTCCGGAAAAGGAAAGTACATGCCGTGCACTTTTAAAATACATGCCGTGCATTTTTTTTCATTAAACAGACTGGGGTCACATCTAATCGACATAACCCTTTTTCTCTTTGTCCATCTTGTCCAAGAGTGACTGTACGGCCACAGAACTTCACTGATCCCCTGACTCACCGTTCGTTCTCCGAATCGACTACCATCAATTGCGTTGGAATTTCATAGGTGAGTTATCCCTTCTTCTTGAACAACATCTCTTGATTTCTTCTCTTTCATGAGTTATCATCAGATGACCGTTTTTAATGTTTTTGTAGATCTACTATGTTCTAGGGAGATTCAATGCTTAAGTTTCACATATATTGATCTCACAAAACCGAGGTAGGTGGTTTGTGACTTTCCATAGTTAGTCTTTGAGTTATATGTACAAAAGTGCCCAATACCCTCATTCGAGGTATTGTGTGTTTATGGTTATAGACCTTTTATTTTCCTGCTATGCCTAGTTTGTTTGGATAGAGATTAATTTTTTTGAGAATAGGGTTTTCTTTTCTATGCTATGGAGATTTTTCCCATGTTTTCCTATTTTGACCATTTGGTCTAGCGTTGTATGTTAGGATGTTGCTTGCTTTCCATGCCTGGAATTGTTAGGGTGGAGTAATTTTAACTAACATGCTATGATATGCTGTATATTGTTTATCCAAGTAGTTCTTGAGGTTTACTTTGGTTTTTGACTATTGTTTGTGCACGATTAATTTACATGGGGATGCAAGAACCTGGTGTAGTGAGACCATAGGGGAAATTGATGTTAAGGGATTTTCGAGAGTGTTTGTTTTAATTATCACGTTGCGAGACCATATGGGGGATTGGCGTTGAGTGATACCTCATAGTGTCTATAGTTACGTTATAAGGACATAGGAGG
The DNA here is from genome assembly GCA_963277665.1 of Viscum album. NCBI lineage: Eukaryota > Viridiplantae > Streptophyta > Magnoliopsida > Santalales > Viscaceae > Viscum > Viscum album. The sequence goes on along the minus strand of OY728132.1, from coordinate 164,345,736 downwards.
AATTGACATTGAGTGCTTCCTCAGATTGCCTGTAGGTTACCATTAAAATAAAATAGGGGGAATTGATGGCGAGTGCTTCCTCAGAGGGTCTTTGATCACACATGGCTATAGGGGTAATTGACGACGAGTGCTTCCCCAGAGAGTCTTTGGTATATATTTCCTTGTATTGTGAACCAAAGGGGTAGGATATGAGAACTACCCAGAGGGTTGATTGTATTTGTGTTTGGTTGATTAAATACTTAAAAGTAAATGTTTGTGAATGAAACTATATAACTACTTACTTTTGAGTACTTCCTTGTTTACTGCTTCTTTGCTCATTGCCTGCCATATATATTCACCAACTGTTAGCCACAAATATTTGGGTGGTTGCCTTCTGGGATTAGTCTCACACCATGTTTGGGTCATGCTTTTGGGTCCAAACAGATTATATTACTACAGGTTTAGATAAGGGAAATCACCCTTCTACTTTAGGTACTTGATTTCTGTGGAGCTGGGGATCATGAGACCAAGCTGAGGCTTGTGATGCTATGAAGCTGTTTACTTGCTTTTCTTTTGTACTCGGGTTTGGTACTGTATTCCAGCATTGTGATTTGTTTGGATGCTTTCCTAGACATATGTACCATGCATCATATATATATATATATATGTGCTCCAGTTGTTTACTACATTCGTGGTTTACTTATTGCATGTTTTACTGCTTTCGCTATTGTTTTCTGTTTTACTTCTGCTGTGTTACTCTGCCAATGAGGGCATAGTTTCCCTACTATCACACCCAAGGCCCTTGCTACTAGTTAGAAGCCTTTGGCATTTAGGGAAATGCGCTTGGGGCCATGTGACCAACCAGGTATGGGGCACCTCTAGGCAGCTCCCGGAACTGGGACATTACAAAGTGGTATCAAATGAATTATTTTCTTCTTGACTTGCTGTTTGGAGCCTATAGCCAGTGATAGGAAGTAATAGGTACTTGGTAATAATATGTTCCCAGGAGTAGCTAACCCGTGTACAGGGAAAATCCAACCTACCTTGTTATGGAAATTTTTTTCTTCTGGTTTTACAGTTTTACAGATGATGTGATTTGACCATTGGGTGATTCACATGTTTTGTGTTGTTATCATTGATATTATTAAGGTTCTATTTCTGTTGCAACCTGATGAGATGAGGGTATTCCATCTCATGCATCATATATTCACTTATTATAAATCACATGACATGCATTCCTTCTATGCCATTTAGGGTGCATTAGTGATTGCATGTAGTTGTGATATATGTTGTGCTAGATATGCATTCTATTGTGATATATGAATTGATAGAATACCTTCTTTTGATATGGTATTGAATTGTGTAAGGTTTAGTTTGAATTAATTCCAAACTTTGGTTCTTGAGGTGTTATGGGCCCTCATGGATCAGAATTTGGTAGATCATTACACTGTTATGCTTGAAAATGACATGTATAAGATGCCAAGATTTGATTCGCGGAGAGTATGGGCCCTCAAAAATTGGAATTTAGAACCTTAATGTTTGTTTCAGTGTTTTCTGGGTTCGGGAGTAGTTTCTGAGGCTTACTGTCTGGAAGAACCCTGAATACACGTTGTGTAATGATGAATACATTCCATGTGTCCTTCTGTTCGGGAAGGAACTGTTTTTCTTAAGTAAACGCCATGTACTGTATGTACACGCTGTGTAGTCTCTAACTGTGTCACTGGCTGTGTGGGCAGAGAAACGGGGTTGGGATATCTTGGAGGGACACGCCATGTACTGTATGTACATGCTGTGTTGTGGAGACCATGTGTCCACCCGTGTGACTAACGACATAGATGGATAAAACTTAGGTTGTACACACTGTGTCTGGCACTAACACGCCGTGTAGTATAGTTCTAGGAGAACCGTGTGGCTTAGCTATATAGAAGAACTCGGGCAGGGGAATAAGATTCAATTACATGCCGTGTGTTAGGATAACACGCTGTGTGTATGGGGTGTTACACGACCCGGGTTGATAGAAGCACACACCCATGTGAAGGCTTAAGGGAAAACACTGTGTAGGCATTATACACACCGTGTATCCATGTTTTGAAAAACTTGAATGCTTTCTTTCTCTTGTCCCCTTATTACACTTCTAAGTTCAGTCCCTATTAATCTTGATATAAGGCGTTCTCTTGAACTTGTAGAGTCATGCCACCGAGACGTCCTCCGGTTGTCTACCAGTTACAGGGCAATGATCAGACACCAGATATGGCTGATCAGGGACTACCAGCGGACCCTCCAGTTGTGCCAGTCTTGGAACTAGCCATCATCCTGGATACAGGTTCCGAGGCACAGTTTTGAGAGGGATTTTTGAGGTTTATGCAGACCTTCTAGGGAGTACTGCATCCTGGCCCATCGATGACAGAATTGACTCGGGTTTTTCAACAGCAGCATCCTCACACTTTCTTAGGGGATGGAGGACCCCAGGCTACAGATTCATGGCTAGAATCCATGCTGACGATCTTCAAGCATATAGAGATTCCTTTGTAAAGGAGGGTCAAACTCACTATGTATATGCTTTAGGATTCCACCAAGAGATGATGTGATGTGATATCACAGGTAGGATGCCATAAAGTTATGGTGTGGGATGAGTTTTAGCGTACCTTCTACAACTACTTCTACCCGGAGACTTTGAGGGCCGATCAAGCCCGAGAGTTTATGATTATAGAGAAGGGTACTCTTTCATTTATGGAGTATTATTCTTACTTCACAGAGCTAAAATTTTTTACACCCTTTTTGGGGGTAGATGACTTGTTCCTTGCACGAAAGTTTGAGGATGGTCTTAGGCAGGATATTCGGGCTCAGGTGAACATCTTCAAGTTGAATTCTATATCTTCTATAGTCAACCAGGAACTGATCACAGAGCATAACTTGAGGGATTATGGAGCTGTGGGCTAGGGTGGTTCAACATCTAGAGTTATTTTTTCTCTAGCTGATAGTAGGAAGCACCGTAGGGAGTCTACATGTAGATATCCGAGTAGGAATGATGCACTTTCAGGGAGCCAGGTGGTATGATACCTGTGCGGGGAGGTTGGGCATACTAGGCAATATTGCTTGAGAGACCCAGTGGAGTGTCTATCATGCAGCAAGATGAGACATCTTCAGCGCTTTTATCAAATCTTCTCACCAGCAGCTGGTGATAGGGGTTCTTCTATGACTCCTCATTTGGGAGTAACACCACTAGTTTCTCACCAATCTGGGAACTGGAGTTCTTCCGGCCATTCAGGACGAGGTGGAGGTCATGGCCGTGGTATCCAGTCTCTAGGCTTTTAGTGAAAATAGGGTGAATCAGCTCAGAGTGGTCAAGCAGGTTCACAAGGATGCAGTGCAGGTCATACTTTTGTAGTGGAGCAGACCCATCAAGAGTAGGATCCCAGACCCTCTACAGTTTGAGGTACGATCCTAGTTGCCTCAGTTTTAGCTTCTATACTTTTCAATATAGGGGATTCCCATAGATTTATATCTGTTGCTATTGTGGAGAGACTTGTGCTCTGTATCTTTTCTTATACTGATGTCTTGATGATAGGAACTCCATTGGGAACTAGAACGGCTAGTGTACGTCAGTGCAAGGAGTTCCCTCTTAAGGTTGGTGGGTGTCACTTCTTCTAGGAACTCTATGTCTTGGAGATAACGGGCTATGATTTCATTCTTGGAATGGATTGGTTGGTTCCCTCCCAGGCTGTTGTCGATTTCTACCACCATAGTGTGAGTTTTACATCACCAGAGGGTAGATTGTTTCCTCATAAGGGAGAATGGGATGTTCAGGCAAGAAGAGTGGGACCCGAGCATCATGGGTTGGGAGGAGTTACATCCCAGTTTTCTAGTCTGTATCTAGATGACCAGGGGACTTCACTGATGAACTTTTCTCCAGTTTTGGATCATTTTAGAGACTTATTTTCATAGGACTTTTTAGGTTTTCCTCCAAAGCAATAGGTGGAATTTTCTATTGATCTTGTTCTAGGAGTGGCACTGGTGTCCATTCCTCCTTATAGGATAGATACACTAGAGTTACAGGAGCTCAAGAAGCAGTTGGAGGAGTTGCAGACTAAGGGGTTCATCCGACCCAATACTTCTCCTTGGGGTTCGCCTATCCCGTTTGCGAAGAAGGCGGATGATAACCTCTAACTTTATGTGGATTATCAGAAGTTGAACCAGTTGACGATTAATAACCGATATCCCTTGACAAAGATTGATGATCTCTTTGATCAGCTTCGAGGAGACCTGGTGTTCTCGAAGATTGACTTAAGATCTGGTTAGCATCAGTTGCACATTAGACCATCAAATGTACCTCTTATAGCCTTCCGGATCTAGTATGGTCTATAATAGTATGTGGTTATGTCTTTCGGTCTCACGAACGCGCCTGCAGTCTTCATGGCACTGATGAACCGAGTGTTCCATCTGTACTTGGATTCTTTCATGGTATTCTTCTTGGATGATATCTTAGTGTACTCTCACACTCGACACGACCATGCCACACATCTTGAGATTGTTTTGAGTACACTAAGAGAGCATTAATTATATGCCAAGATCTCAAAATGCCACTTTTGGATGGACCAGATTAATTTATTAGGTCATGTTATCTCAGAGACAGGCGTATCAGTAGACCCAGAGAAAGTGAGAGTAGTAGTTTCCTGGGAGCAGCTGAAGAATGTCTATGAGGTATAGAGTTTTTTAGGGCTGGATGGTTACTACAGGCGTTTTATATAGGATTTTTCATGCTTAGCAGCGCCACTGACAGGTCTGACTAAGAAGGGTGCGAAGTACTTGTGGTTAGATTCTTGTGAGTCAGCTTTTCAGGAACTGAAAGGGAGGTTGACTTCAGCACTGATACTAGTTGTGCCAGAGCTAGGAAAGAGCTATACTATCTACTATGATGCATCAGGTATTGGGATGGGGGCTATGCTTATACAGGGAGAAAGAGTCGTTGCATACAGGTCTCGGTAGTTGAGGCCACATGAGAGGAACTACTTGACACATGATCTCGAGCTGGCTGTAATTGTTCATGCTACGCTGTTGGAGACATTATCTTCTGGGAGAGAATTTTGTGATTTTCACCGACCATAAGAGTCTTAATTATATCTTCACTCAGAGTGATCTGAATTTGAGACAACGAAGGTGGGTTGAGTACCTTCAGTCTTTTGACTTTGAGCTTGCTTACACGCTTAGGAAGGGCAATGCAGTGGCTGATATGTTGAGTAGGAGGACTCAGATACAGGAAGTTCAGGAGGCCAGTAGTGAGTTTCATCTTATGGATCTATTCTCTGAGATGCATTTGGAGGTGCACGACAGACATGGGCATACGTTTCTATCTGATGTAGTTGTTACCTCTACTCTTCTTGATCGAGTGCTAATGAGGAAGCTATCAGATTCTGAAGGCCTAGTCCTATGGGAGAGTGTGTCAGAAGAGGAACCCATTCCTGGATGGACCTTAGGTGAGGATGAGATCTTTCATTTTAATGGATGCGTATGCATGTCAGCAGACATACATGAGGAGATAATGATCAACTTTCATTCCTCAGTTTGGGCAGTTCATCCTAGTGTTACGAAGATACATCATGATCTACACCATCAGTATTGGTGGATAGGTATGAAGAGAGATGTTACTGGGTTTGTCATGAGATGTTCCACCTGTCAGCAGGTGAAGGCATAGTATCAGCAACCAGCAGGGCTTTTGCAGCAGTTACCCATTCCTTAGTGGAAATAGAATGATGTCGCGATGGAATTCATGATGGGTTTACCAAGGTCGACTTGAGGGAATGATGTAGTTTGGATTTTCATTGATAGACTCACGAAGGTTGCTCACTTTTTTCCAATTAAAGAGACCTTCAGTGTGGATGAACTGGGAAGGTTGTACATCTAAGAGATTGTACATCTACATGGGGTTCCATAATCTATTGTTTCTAATAGGGATTCCTATTTTACTTCTTGGGTCAAGCAGGGACTTTAGAAGGCTTTGGGTACACAAGTACTTTTTGAGTACAGTTTACCACCCCCAGACAGATGGCCAGTCTGAGCATACGATTTAGGTGCTTGAGGACATGCTTCGAGCTTGAATCCTAGATTTTGGAGGTTTGTGGGATAATCACATACCTCTTTTAGAGTTTTCATACAATAAAGTTTTCAAGAAACTATTTAGATGGAACCTTTATGAGGCTTTGTATGGTAGGCCATGCCGATCACCCTTATGCTGGCTAGAGGTAGGAGAGACAGCTATGCTGGGACCTCGACTTGTCCAGGAGACCACAAAGCAGATAGAGTTGATTCAGAAGAGGATGGATACAGTATAGTCACGACAAAAGTCTTATGCTAATCGATGGAGATGACCTTTGGAGTTTAAGGTTGGAGATCATGTTTTTCTACATGTCACACCGAGGTTGGGACACATGAGGATTAAGAGACAGGGTAAGCTTTCACCGAGATACGTCGGGCCATTTGAGGTGCTGGGGAGAGTCGGGCCGGTTTCTTATCGGTTGCAGTTACCTCATAAGTACCAATATATGCATGATGTCTTCCATGTTTCTTAGCTTCGACATTACTTCTCAGGCGCATCTCATGTTTTCCAACCCGAGGAGGTTGAGTTAGAGGTGGACGCATCCTTCAAGGAGCATCCTATCCAGATTTTTGATCGAAGTAGAAAGGTTCTCCATGGTCGTTCTGTTCCTCTGGTATGAGTGCTATGGAAGCACGAGCGAGTACAAGACGAGACTTGGGAGAGGGAGACTGATGTACAATCACAGTGGCCAGAGTTGTTCGAGGTTTCTTCTTCTACGCCTCCTTGATAGGGAAATTTGGGGTTAAATTTCTTTAAGGGGGGGAAGTTTTTAAGAACCCAGATCTTCTTTTCAAGTACGTTTTTCTTTTCTGGTTGTTTTTGAAGAAAAAGGAGTTTCTGGAAATTTCAAGAGTACACACCATGTACCCGGTTGCCGCTGGTGAATGTGTGCTGGCCGTGTAATGACCGAGCACATGGCCATGTGTGGTGACCTAGAGACCACCTAAAGCAAAGTCTAGAAAAGGAAAGTACACACCATGTACTTTTAAAACACATGCCATGTACTTTTTTTTTCATTAAATGGACCTGGGTTGCGTCTAATCGACAAAACCATTTTTCTCTTCATCCTTCTCATCCAGGAGCAACCGTACAACCGCTGACCTTTGACGAGCCCCTCGACTGACCATCTATTCTCTGAATCGACCACCATTAATTTCATTGGAATCAAATCGGTGAGTTCTCCCTTCTTCTTGAACAACATCTCTTGATTTCTTCTCTTTCACGAGTTATCCTCAGATGAACTTTTTTAACATTTTTGTAAATCTATGGCGTTCTAGGGTGATTCAAGGCTTGAGGTTCACGTATATCGATCTCACGATGCTGAGGTAGGTGTTTTTTTCCTTTACGTAGTTATTCTTTGAGTTATATGTGCAAAAGTTCCCAATACCCTCGTTCGAGGTATTGCGTGTTCACTGTTTTAGCCCTTTTATTTTCATGCTATGCCTAGTTTATTTGGATATAGGCTAATTGTTTGAGAATAGGGTTGTATTTTCCATTATATGGTGGTTTTTCCCATGTTTTCTTGTTTTGACCATTTGGTCTAGCCTTGTCTGTTAGGATGCTGCTTTCTTTCCATGCTTGGAATTGTTATGGTGGAGTAATTTTAACTAACATGCTATGATATGCTGTATATTGTTTAGACAAGTAGTTATTGAGGTTTACTTTGGCTGCTAACTATCATTTGTGCATGATTGCTTCACACGGGGATATAGGAACCTAGTGTAGTGAGACCATAGGGGAAATTGAAGTTGAGGGCTTTCCCAGAGCATCTATTTTAATATCATGTTGTGAGACCATAGGGGGGATTGACGTTGAGTGCTCCCTTAGAGTGTCTATAGTTACGTTACGAGGCTGCATGAGGAATTGACATTGAGTGATTCCTCAGAGTGCCTATAGGTTACCATTAAAAGACTATAGGGGGAATTGATGGTGAGTAATTCCTTATAGAGTCTTTGATCACACATGACTATAGGGGGAATTGACGGTGAGTGATTCCTTAGAGAGTATTTGGTATATCTTTCCTTTTATTGTGAACCAGAGGGGTTAGGCTACGAGAACTACCCATAGGGTTTCTTGTATTTGTGTTTGGTTGATTAAATACTTAAAAGTAAATTTTTTTGAATGAAACTGTAGGACTGCTTACTTTTGAGTACTTCATTATTTACTGCTTCTTTGCTTATTTCCTGCCATATATATTCATTGACTATTAGGCACAGATATTTGGGTGGTTGCCTATTGGGATTAGTCTCACACACTGTTTAGGTTATGCTTTTGGGCCCAAACAGATTATATTGTTGCAGGTATAGATAAGGGAAAGTGCCCTTCTACTTCTGTTACTTGATTTATGTGGAGTTGAGGAGCATGGGACCAAGTTGAGCCATGTGATGCTGTAAAGCTGTTTACTTGATTTTATTTTATACTTGGGTTTAGTACTGTATTCCAACATTGTGATTTGTTTGGTTGCTTTCTTAAATATATGTATCATGCATCATATATATATATATGTGTGTGCTGCAGTTGTTTACCACTTCTGCTATTTACTTATTGCATGTTTTACTGCTTCCTCTATTGTTATCTTTTTTACTTCTGCTAAGTTACACTACCAATGAGGTTATAGTTTCCCCACTATCACACCCAAGGCCCTCACTACTAGTTAGAAACCTTTGGCGTTCAGGGAAATGCGCTTGAGGCCATGTGACCAACCGGGTACGGGGCACCTTTAGGCAGCTCCCGAAACCGGGGTGTTATACTGAATCCAACTGGAACTACACTCTATTATCACATTTTTCTATCTTTTTACAATTTTCATTAGGCAATTATCCTTCCATAACACTGCCTTCATCTTCATTTTACAGAGTGAAAAATTATTCCCATTGAATTTTTTGATCTCAAATTTCACCACCATATGAACATGATGTCATTACATAACCTCTTCTATTTTACATTGGTGTACTTAATAATTTTAATATTTTTTTTGATGTGATAGATAAACCAAAGTTTCAATCGTAGAGTATACTAAAATTTATGAGAATTATTAATACCCAAAAAAGTGAATAGAACTGGACTAGAACCTTCCTCTCATACCACTTTTTGGGGCTGAAAATAATTGTCCCACTCATGTATAAATAATAATGAGATAAAATAAAGTGAAAAGTTTGGAAAAAAATGACACGATATACAATGTGGAAAACCCCCCAAAATAAAAGGGGTAAAAAACCATTGATAAATCGAAGGATCACTATGGGCAAAATTGTGAATACACTCCCTCACCATTATAAGGAAAAACAATCATAATATCTCTCTTGAATATTGGGGAAAAACCTCAAAAAATACCACATATACTGATAAGAGATGATGATGTTGAAGGTGTTGAGATATGAAAAAGGGGACAACCTCCTTTTATAGGCCTATGTCATCGCCTCCTACCTCTTCTTAGCTGGTGGTTTTGGAGAGGTTTTTCCACCGACCACCTACCACCACTTTCCCTCCCTTGAAAAATAAGGGGGCAGTTCTATCCGTAAAATAAAAAACTACTGACCTCCATCCCCTCCCCGACCATAACTATTACTCACCGCAACTCCCTACAAGATTGAATTTCCACAACCCTACTCCTGCTCCTTCACCGAAACCATGTATCCTTCCCCTATCCATGACATCCTACTAGTTTTTTGAGAAGGATTTGGATAGGGGTTTGAATATCATTGATTATGAATTAATTCAAGAGTTAAAGGGGTGTAGTCCTGGTGGTCCTAGGGGGTGGGGTTGCTTTTGTGTGGTTTCCTCGATGTGGTGCGATGGGGTCATGTGCATCAATATATTTTTTTAGATTTTTTTTATGAAATTTCGAAAAAAATAATCAACTCAAAAAAAATTAGTTACAATTCCCCTTTTATCAGTGATAAAAAGGTTTATATGTAATAGTGTAATATTAGTTCGATATTAAATACATAAATTTTGTTTTTTAAATGTATAAAAGGCATCGAATTAAAAAAATGCTTACAATTTAAACAATTTTTTTATTACTTATAAAAATGAATTCTAGCACTGATAAAAACTTTATCTTTAGTAGTGTAATATTAGTTAGATATTAAAAAAACTAGACAATTTTTTTAAATGTACAACATTTACAATATTAAATAAATGAAATATAATTATATTTCACATGTATATATATTTTTTAAAGTGGTAAATACTTTTAGTGTTGAATTGATTAATTTTGTTGTTTTTTGTAGACCATTTAGGGAGAAATATGATTTTTCTCTTTGAATTGATTTTTTTTATTTTTATTATATATTATTTGGTAGATTAGTTAAATTCATATTTATTGTATATATTAGTAATATATATATATAATTTAAAAAAAATATTTTTTACTTTAGAAATATATTAGTAAAATATACATTATTTAAAAGTATATCACTATAATATATATAATTAAAAATAAATATAGTTTAATCATTAAAAATATATATATTTTACAATTTTTTTTGACTAAATTGAACATATATTTTTTATTTTTATTAAACAATATTTTTTTGTTTATTTTTTTTGAAAATTAACTTCTTAAAAAATATATTAGAGATACATATATGAATAAAAGTTGGATTGATCTCCCAAATAGATTTTATACAAAATATTTTGAGGGGAATAAACAATTTATTGATCTATCTAGCGAATTTCAAAGAGATGTTATTAGTTATCCATGCAAATAATGTGCAAACAACTATATTTTCAAATAAGATATCATGAGAGGACATTTGTTTCTTAATGAGGTTATAAAAAATTATAAGAATTATACATGTCATGGAGAAGTGTATATATCTTGTCACCAATGAGAAAGTGGTGAAATGAATGTTGATATGATTAATATAATGTTCAATGACATGATGCATCAGTTTCCTCCTGAAGTGAGTACCGTCATGAACGATGACATTGGTGAGAGTAATCCATATTCTGAAGTAGATAGAGAAGTATTGAAGTTCTTTAAGATTATTAATGATGCATGTATTAAATTGGACACTGAATGCATTGGATTTTATAAATTATATTTTATTGTGGAACTATTAAATTTGAATAACATGAGTCAATGGATAAACACATCATTTGACATGTTATTGGTATTATCGAAAAAGGCACTCCATATTATAGTGAAGATTCTAGAGTCGTACTAAGGCACCATAGACCCACAATCCTAGATTTGGTGCTAAAAAGTCATACTTTACACATCGGCTTTGATACCAAGTGAGTCTTTATGAATATAACATGCATACATTTTATAGAATTTCCATAATTTAAACATCTCATATCTTAAATAAACACACAATCCCAGAACCTAAATGGTTAGTATCTTTGGACATTGGCTACATATATGTCTCATTTCAATGCTAAAAAAATCGCTGATAAAACTCAGATTACTAGCGCTAAAAAAAGCACTGATAACAACACTTTTTTATTAGAGTTTTTTAGCAGTGATAAAAGATATCAAATTTTAAAAATGATTATAATATAAACACTTTTTAGTGCTAATAAAAGTGAATTATAGTGATGATAAAATATTTATTTATAGTAGTGTAATATTAGTTAGATATTAAATACATTAGGTAAATTTTATTTTTTAAATGTATACAAGGTATTGAATTTTAAAAAATTATTACAATATAAATGATTTTTTAGTACTTATAAGAGTGAATTCTAGCACTGATAAAAACTTTATCTATAATAGTGAAATATTAGTTATATATTAAATACATTAGGTAAATTTTGTTTTTTAAATTTATAAAATTTTCAATATTAAATAAATGAAATATAATTATGTTGTATGCATATATATTTTTTAAAATTGGTAAATATTTTTACTTTTGAATTGATTAATTTTTTTTGTTTTGTGTATACTATTTTGGAATAAATATTTTTTTCTCTTTAAATTGAATTGAATATTTTTTAATTTTTCTTATATCATATTTGGAAAATTAGTTAAATCCACCTTAATTGTATATATTAGTAAAATATATATAATTTTTAAAAAATATATTTTTTACTTTAAAAATATGTTAGTAAAATATATATTATTTACAAATATATCACTAAAATATATATAATTAAAAATAAATATAGTTTAATCATTAAATATATTTATATATTTTTACAAGGTTTTTTTGGACTAAATTGAACATATTTTTTATTTTTATTAAATAATATTTTGCTTGTTTATATTTTTCTTGAAAATTATCTTTTCAAATGAGATATTAGGGATATACATATGAATAAAAGTTAGATTGATCTCCTGAATAGATTTTCTACAAAATATTTGGAGGGGACTAAACAATTTATTTATCTCAATAGTGAATTTAAAAGTGATTTTATTTGTTATCCATGTAGCTAATGTGAAACAACTATCTTTTAAAGCAAGATATCATTAGGGAATATTTTTTTCTTAATGGGGTTCTAAAAATTTATAGAAATTAGACATGTCATGGGGAAAAGTATGTCTCCTATCACTGATTAGAAAGTGTTCAAATGAATGTTGATACGATAAATGTAATGATCAATGACATGATTCATCAGTGTACTCTAGAATTAAGTAACATCATGGGAGACACTTCGATGGTGGCGTGGTGGTGAAGGAGAGTGGTAAAACAACGCCGTTCTTTGGGAGGTTTAGGGTTCGAATCTTGGGAGTCCGCTTTCGGGGCGAACCTCTCCCCAGAGATCCATCCGTCTTGCTAGGTCGCCCAGTCTCAATTGGGCAGAAAAAATGAGGCGCGACCCAACGTGCTGACAAATTACTTTGAAGAACCATCACCGATCATGCTATCACTGTTCGGGACACTCTGCCATCTCAGCTGGCAACGACTGCTTCCCTGGATGAGGCTATACCTCAGGGCAGTGACCTCTTCGTGGGGGAGGGGGGTTACCATGTGTGGAGGGTTCAAAAAGGCCAAACATGGGAATTCCCTTTTGAAAGAAAAAGTAACATCATGGTAAATTACATTAGAGAGAGTAATTTTCATTCTGAAAGAGACAAAGAAGCATTGAAGTTATATGAAATTCTTAATGATTCATGTATATAATTATACCTTGAATGCATTGGATTTAATAAATTGTCTTTTATTGTGGATATATTACATTTGAATACCATGATTCAATGGAATAAAACCTCATTACATGTTATTGATATTATTTCATAAAGCACTCCTAGTTGCAGTGAAGATTATAGAGTCATATTGAGGCACCCCAGAACCACAATCCCAAATATGGTGCAAAAAATACATACTTCACACATCAGTTTTAATAACAAGAGAGACATAATGAATATAACATGCATGCCTTTTACATCATTTCCATAATTTAAACACCACATATCACAAATAAACGCACAATCCTAGAACCTAAACATTTACTATCTTTGGACATTAGCTACATACATGTCTTATTTCACATTATTTCTTCAACATCTCCCATAAAATTCTTCACACATGAATTTTTTCTAAACATAATCCTGTGTGTAATTCCCTTGAATTATCGTTTGGTCAGATGTGCTCTAACCTTGTTGGAAACTTTAATCTTCTTTTGGAGGGCCTCTTATAAATGAAGGATTTAATAGTGGAAAAATTAGTTATGGCCAAAGACCAATATCCATGGTCAGGATGGACCATGGATATAGGATAACTACAAATGTGACACCCTCCATGTCACTTTCTTAATTTATTTGATATTATTTGATATTATTTTGAGTCATTGTGAGATTCTAGGAGTTTTAGGTTGATATTTTGAAAATTTTAAAATCTTTTTAAGGGTACCCAATTAGCCCACACATTTAGTAAACTGTACTGAGCCCTTGTGTTTTTCATTTTTCCTTGTATAGTGACAATTTTCTTATTTAATACATGGTATAATGAACCATGTAATATCCTATAAGTAACTATGAAACCATGTTTTGGGTGCCCAATATGTACAACATAGTTTCTGAACGGTTAGCGCATGTTCTGTTGAACTATGAAAGCTCCTAGGAGTAAGTATTCAATAGTGTTTTGGGTTCCCAATAGGCACAACATAGTTGCCTTGCAATTTGGAAAATCATGTGAGTAAACCATGAATCATGCCTAGTGATTGATTATTTTTGTTTATTATATTTTATTTTTAAAACCCTAATCTATCCCCCCTTCCTCATAGTTGTGTGACACCAACCCCCTTGGCTGAACTCCATGGTGCACTCCTCCCCATCCCTCCCTCATCCTCTTATATAGTGTTTCCTCCAAGTTTCTTGGTGATTTAGGGTCAAATACCCTAGGTAAGGAACCCATATTCCCTTATTTTTCTCTTTCCCCCTCTTTTTATTCTCCATTAGCTGCACACCATTCTTGGTCGGATGCTAGGAGTTTCGGTTTGACTAGGTTTTTGTGATTTCTTTGGTTTTAGGGTGTGTAATGGGTCCTTCATGTAATATTATCCTATGTTTGTGTGTCCCCCATCAAAGGAGACACATTCTAGATCTTTGTGTATTAGTTTTGCTCGATTTGTGCTTGGTTTACCCATGCCCTAATTTCTAATTTATAAACTATTGATTTATTGTTTTCTGAAATTTATGTTTTAATTTTCTAATATTGTATTATGCATGTTTTTGAGATTTTATCATGATTTACATTGGAAGTAGTTAGTTTTATTACTTTTAAGTATTGTAAAAAATGATTTAAATTAATTATGCACACTAGTTTTTTGAGAAATTGCCTATATGATTTCAAAAATACTATTTCAAATTTATAAAAAAATTATTGGGACCTTTAAATCGATTTCTCAAAAAAATTTACTTGGGTATTTCAAGTGAAACATTGTAACATCCCACCCCTCTTCGTTGGATTATGTTGATGCGGAATTGCTAGTTGGCATTAGGTAACATCTCCAAGATGCCAAAGGCTGAAAATAAATAAAAGGGATTCATAACAGTTGGGGGATAATTTTCCCTTTGAAAATAAAATAACCACAACCAGCAACACCATAAACCACAACTACTAAATGATGCATGATAAAAATGTAGTACAAATCAAAGTATAAAAAACCAAACCAAACTATATCAGAGTAGAAATAATAAACCAAGACCAAAATCAAAGTAAAAAGAGGAATACATATCAAACAAAACTCAAATACTATAAAGAAACCAACAAAATAACTCACAACATTCTCTAATATCCAACTTTATAATCCATGCCCAAGCATCATGAAGCATCACTAAAGAAATATGATACTTCACCTTTACATATTTCTAGATAAAAAAAATATGAAAACACACCAAAGTACCCAAGAAGGGGGTGAGTAATGAAACTCAATAGGTTCCCCCCAGACGACTTCCTTACTCACTCCACTAGGATAGAACATGTTAACACATTTATATAAAACAATTTATACAAAAAATTTAAAACATTTTATATTATAATATAAAAAAATTTCCATAGTAAAATAGTTTTCCTAAACCAAATCCATTTCCAAGGAAAGAAACCAAATAATACTTTAAAACCATTTCAAAAATTCCATTTTTGAATAACCATTCTATTCCACATATCCACATCTCCAACTATGCATACAACTATGCACCTATATATACTCGCGATTGGATAGTCATCCTTTCACCAATCCATCACTTGGAAAACCGTTTTGATGGGGGAAGTTCATACCATTATCCATATCACTTTTTATGGGGGAAAATTCATACCCTTATCTGTCCAATTTTTGATGGGGGAAAGATCATACCCTTATCTATCCCACTTTTGATGGAGGAAACTTCATACCATTATCTATCCCATATACACATGAACACATGCCAACGATTAATTTCAAAAACCAATCCAAACCAATAATTTCAATACATTTCAATAAAACAATGATTTTATTGAAAACCTTTCTATAAAACCATTTACATGTATCAAAACTAAGCCATATTTTAAAACATCCTTTTTAAATCATGAAACAAATCAATTTTCACAGCAACTAACTTCCATAATTTTACAAACCATCACTAAAGAGGGTTTATACCAATATTTGCACATAAATTTCACAATTAATTTTAATAAATTAAAAAAATTTAAAAGCAAGTATTCAGGTTCTAGCAAGATAAGTCAAGAGTGAAGCCACCCGCATTGAAAACTATGGAGAAAATGAAAAATGACATGAATTCTTCAACAAAAAAGAGTTGAAACTCCAAAACCCTCCATAAATATCAATACCTAACATTAAAACATAAAAATATCATCATGATTGACATAAAAAACATAGATCTATTCCTGAAATATTATATCTATGAATCTAAGAGAGGTAATAAGAGTACATTTAAGAAAAAACCACTAAGATCAGAGACTTACCAAGAAATATGGCCTTCCACACACCAAGATTTTCCAACGGATCACTATAATATTAAAGAGAAGACTCTACACATCCTTTGGGATGATAGAAAACTGATTTAGGGTTGTAATAGAGGGAAAAAAGTGGCTAAGGATCAATTACAAGTGAGATCGACAATTTTAGGATCTAATTTTTAACCATGCACGGTTAGGAAAATCATGCACTAACCATGCATATGCCTCTACCTCCAAAATCATGGTTTCTCCTATGTGACCATACGATCTGGAAAAACCATGTTCCTAATCATATGCCTACCCAGATCCCAATGCCTCACTTTTCATGATTTTCTATAGGAGTTACACAATTTTTACTAATCGTGCTCAAACTGTGCACCTCCAGAAAAGCCCAAAAAACATTCCAAAAGTCCTCCAAACCCTCTCAAATTTCCCCCAAAATCTTTAGATACATAAAATAAATAAAGGTTTGATTACATGAAACTAGGGGTGCTACAAACATGAAATACCAAGTATGGATAAATTTTATAATAATTATTATTAATAAAATATGTGGTTTAAAATTTGTTTGAACCCATTTGAACTGTGACATAAATCGAAGGAAGGGTTTGGGACCCTTGTGAATTTTAAATGGAAGTGAGTTGATTTCTAAATGGATTTTGAAGAATGGTTTTCAAATTAAGTGTTTCAAGAATGTTTTATAAATGGGTTTGAGAAGTAAAAAGAGATTTGGAATTCCAGGTCTAACTTATTTTAAAGGCTCTCTTGAAATTTTCTAAAAATCATTTGAACTAAAATCTTGAGGCTTTATTTGATTTTACTCAAGCTGTTTTTTCAATAACATTGATGGTGTTTGGTGTATGTAGAGATGTGGAAGATTACTTGTGCCTGCTTATGCATTTGTTTAACTTCTTGCTATCTCTTTCCTTGCTTGGGTGTTGGTCATGGGAATGATGGGACACTAAGTAGATTCCCTAATGAGTACAAAATCTAGTTAGAATGCGTATATATATAAAGGGACTAGGTTAATGAGTTTTCGTATATGAATCCTGGGCTTCACTCTCCTGACATGGACTTAGGGATTTACTATTTATACGAAATGAGTAGGACAAACTGTTTCTTGTAGGTTGACCTAAGATTCATGTTTCCAGTTTAGGATAATATTACTTGAGTACCTAGATTAGATCCCATATCAGATAATTTCTTTATTTATGGTTTATATAAGGGATCCTTCTATTATTCTTGATTATTTTCTCCCCAACTTATATTGATTTAGGAACCTTTATTTTTTTTATTTTCTTTACTCACTTCTTTTACTTGCGATACCTGTTATATAAGATGATTTTTCTTTATGATTGGTTGATTTTTATCTAAAGTGGTTCAAAATAAGTTTTGGAAAACTCTTTTGGGTGAAAGGATTTTAAATTTGGGATTTTGAAAATGTTTTAAAATAAGTGTTTTGGTTTAAAAATGGTGGTGGTCGAGAAAATGGATTTCAAGTGATTGTTTTCATTTAATAAAATAAAAATGGAAAACCTTTTTTTGAATTGTATTTCAAACTAGCTTGAAAATGGTTTTATAATTATGTTTTTTGAATGTGGAAAGGTGGGTGGTATCCTAATCATTATTTATATACTCACACCTATATTATCATCCCATTTGTAGTTTCTTGGATCAAATTTTGATTACTATCAGAGCATTGTTTAACTTGGAGAATTTTAGGTTGGTTATATTTTATCAAATTTGACTAAGTGTGTCTATTTCATGATTTTGTAGGACTTGCTTTTATTTTCATAGAATGTTCTACATGTGGACCTTTAAATTAATTCTTTACCGCATTCTATTTTGGTTATCAATGGTTTTCATTGGTTATATAGAGATTAGGTGATTCTAGAGCCACAACATGTTGAGGGATCTTGGGGGGTGAGAAGAGTTATGCTGTTTAGGTGAGGGAGTTTGGAGGGTGAGATAGGGGATTAGTTTATATATGTTTATATCTGTTGTTTTCTTATGTTTTTTTATATCTTCTATTTTATTTATAACATGGATGTCCAACCTATGGATGATTCATGCTTATTTTTTGGTCGAGTTATGATATTTATTAACTCTTATTTAAGGGAAAAATAATTACCATTGTACATCTATCTAATTCCATGGTTCTTGTCTCTAACCCATGGGGATTGAAAATTCCCCTCAATTTAGGGGGAGTTGGTTTGGTTGGAAGTTTGGGATGATTCATTACAAATGATATCTGAGGTCTGGGTTTTATGGTGGGATCCTAGACTCATGAGTATCCCTTTTTATATTTAGAGTTTGAGGGTAATATCAAGTTATAATTTGTGGTCGGGACCTGAGAGGTACATTTAGGGGATAATGTCATGAAGTATATTCCATTTTTAACCTCAAGTTACCAAGGGAAGTGGGATTTGAATTTTAAATTCAAGATTTTTTTTGATTTTTATTTTTGTGTATTGGTCCTCATTGGCATTATTGGGTTGCCTTGGGGGTTTCCCATTGGATTTTAGGATGGAAAAGGAAGATGAGTCAGTAGTGTGAGGTTAGATTTCATGGCCTGAGAAACCAAGTAGCGATCAAATGCCCGATCTTTATATGTCTTATAAATTATTGTGTAGATGGATTTTGGTCTTTTAAACCATGTGGTCTAGTCAAGAATGGTTCCACATCCCATTTTTTTTGATATGTAGATAGCCAATGAGAATCACCCAATGATGGGGATGAGCCCATGGAAGTCCTGGGATATATTGACATTTGGTTTGGATTTTAGTGTTCCTTCACTTATGTGTTTCTTGTGAATATTATTTTGGGATGAATGGGGGATTTTTTTTAAAAAAAATTTCTTTCAAAATATTTTTTGGAGATTTTATGAAACACTGGTTTTCAAACCAATTTTGGGTGGTCGTTTGAGAAAGGGGTTTCTTGTTTTAAAAAATATTTTTTATGAAATGGTTTAATTTATCTTGGTTTTAGGGGAAAATGTTTTGGTAATTAATGTTGGGTTTTGATTTTAAAATGGGTGTTCAATTTTTTTTTTGAAAAAAATATATTTTAAAAGAAAAGTTGATTTCAAAGAGGTGTTTTTAGTGAAATGGATTTTAAAATATTTTGATGGGGGATGATACTTTAAAAATAAAATATATTTTATGCTATGTCATTGGTATTCTATGTTTTATTAGATTATTGTTTTGGATTTATCCCCTAGTTCAGTGAGACTTTTCATTTTTGTGTGTGGGACATGAACTAGTTGAGTTAATTTCATGTGTTAGTTGAATTCTCCCTAAAAATTCATGATAAAGGATGAATTTTCTATTTCAAGGGATGACCCTTAGGGCAATTCTATACTTCATCAAGGTTAAATTCCTCTTATTGGTATCCCTACCCAAACTCAAGATCTAGTGTCAAGTCTAGATTATTTCTTCCTCTTGAAATATGGTTCAAGGTTTCTAGAGTAATATCATCCCTCTTTTTTGGTGATATAGATTCATCTTTGGTTTCTAATAATAACCCATATGAGTGTTTAAGGAGTTTATCGATTTTTTTTGTGGATTGGGATATAGTGGGATTCTTTGAGGTGTATTTGATCCAATTTGTGACTTAGGTGATACTTGTTACTCATGGTATTTTGATGGGTGGATTTTGAAATTTGTTAATATTTTTAATTTTAATGGTATGTTCATGATAAAGTTTATATGGACACACCTTTGAGGGTTAACCATGGGAAACCTTAGGGCCAGTGCTTGAGTAACTAGGACGGGAGTTGCCTTTAAGCTGTTGAGAACTTGAGGGTTCCAGTTTTCTATTGATGGGTTCACCGTGAGATAGTGTCCAAGTTTTGATGTCTTAGTTACATATTGATTATAGTGACTCAAATTTAAAGCCTATGTAATTCTTCCATCTTGGTAGTGATATCATTAGTTTTTGGTGATTTTATTTATGAGTGAAAATGTGTCTATGTGGGTTGTTTCTAGTTCCTTGGGATGGAAGCATGGATGAGTTGAGGATCAGTTCTTCTTATGGTTGTTTGGATGTTTTGAGGAATGGTGATTTTATTTGGTAATTTTTTAAAGATTCTTATTTATTGGTGATGGGTCTCTTAGAAATGTGTGTATGTTATTGAACCACCACTTTACATAGAGTCTAAATGGTAGGGATACCCTAGTATGTCATGGCGTTAGTGAGGCCTCATGTCCCTAATTGTTAAAGTGATTCTTCTTAGAGATGTCATGTGTCTCATGAGGATATGCTATGTTGATATTAAGGAGTAGTTTGGTTGGTGCCTCCACTTATTTTAGATATATTTTAATTCTTTCATATTTCCTTCCTCTTTCTTAGGGTATTTTAATTTTAGTACTTTCTTGTTACCATCCTTTGACAATGATTTTTTAGGGACATAATGAATTGTGGTGGGAATAATTGTGACACTTTTAGTGTCACTTTGTTTTATTTATTTATTTTATATTATTTGATACTATTTTGAGTCATCATGAGATTATAGGAGTTTCGGGTTAGAATTTTCAAAATTTTAAAATTTTTATAGGGACACATAGTTAGAAAACCATGTAGAGCCTATGCATTCAAATTTATCCTTGGATAGTTCCAGTCGACACAGTTCACACATGGTTAGTTGAAGTTTGAAAGATCCAAGGAGTAACTATGAAAAAGTATTTTAGGTTCCCAATAGGTGCAACATGGTTTTTAAAATCATGTTGGTAAACCGTGCACCGTTTCTAACATTTTAAAAATTATTTTAAAAATTATTTTATTTTATTTTCAAAACCCTAATTTATCCACCCCCTCTCTCTTACGATTGTAATAAACCCCCCCTTGACCGACCTCCATGGAGCATGCCTCCCCTCCCTAAAACCTCCTATTTCATGTAAATTTCTCCTGGTTTCTTGGTGATTTAGGGTTGAATCCCTTAGTTAAGGAACTCCTCTTCCCTTATTGCTCTCTTTAACCTCTTATTCTTATCCCTTAACTGTATTAACTTGTTGTCTAAACCCAATAGATTCAAAATGAAGTGTTTCAAGAATGGTTTTTAAATACAGTGTTTCAAGAATGTTTTATTAATGGGTTTGAGATAAAAAAGAGATTTGGACTTCCAAGTATAACTTATTTTAAAGTACCATTTGATATTTTTTATAAGGATTTCAATTGGAATCCTGATTCTTTCTTTTATTTTACCTATGCTTATTTTTAATATCTATGGATGGTGTTTGGTGTATGTGGATGTCATGAACCCTTCCCTCCAAAGAAGCCGCAATGAAGGAAGATAGACGATGACCCCCCAAGTTGCACCTCCAGTAGGCCTCAGGTTGGCGGCTAGAACTGAGGGTATAAAAATCTCATAGTATGGGAGGAATTACCCTTTATAAATGAAGCATTATTGGGATATAAAATAAACATCCACCAAAAAATATATCAGATAACATAAAATAAACCCAAATCCATCACACAATTCATGAATAAAGTAAAACTGATAGATATAAAAGTCTCCAATATATATACCAAAGTAATTTTTATGGAAGCGACTCAAAAAAATCTCTAAACTAGCTAGTAATTTCTAGATAAATCCTAAAATTCCTCTTGGAAACCTAAAAAATAGTTTATATACATAGGGTGAGCAAAAAAGAATACTCATTAGGGACATAAACAAGGTCTCAAGTGAACATGTGAAAAGAGAATGCTAATGATCTAGTGGACAAATAGTAGAACCAAAAAGCACCTAAATAGATCCAATAACTAATCATAGCCTCACCATGGATCTCTCACCAAATAATGAATCCAATATAGTAATATAACATCAAGATCATAATAAATCAAGGAGCCCCACTACCACTTCCTTACTAACTTTCCACTCTCATGCCCCACCGTTCAACTTCCTATGCGACCATCCCTTTCGTACATATCACATCATATCATATCAAATACCATACATCTCGGATGTGGGTCGGGATGCATACCTACCCACCCCACCCTCCTGAGGTCTAGAATTTGATGCTAGAATTAGGTACCATTACATCGCGTCTCACCCACATAAACTTGGTCCGAAACATCTCATCTCATTATAACCAAAATAACCACATCTCACCTGAACACACCTGGGACATCACTTCACATCTCACTCACAGACACCTAGACCATCACTAATGAAGTAAGAGTAGGGAAGAGGGGGTATCCAACCATCCATATCATCACCATCCTGAATGTTTGGGAAAACACTCAGAACCCATAAATTATTAGCACTGTTAAGGTTATTCAACTTGGGTGGGGTGCGTATAGAAATAAAATAAACGCACATGATATATATATATAGCACACTACTCCCAACCTATGGGTTCATAAAAACTGAACCATCACACACCACATCACCACCATCATACCACACATCAACTGTTACTACCACTGCCATCACTATATGCAACAAACCATACCACCACCACACATAGCCACACATACTCCCACTTTTAATTATAGGTTTCAACACTTTCTAGATATAAAAAATTACACTATATTTCATTTACTAAGCCAATTAATTCATATTTACAAAGATCATTTATTTATTCAATTACTTTATCTAATTACCACATATCAATTCCAACCTATTAATATTCACTTACCACATTATAATTATCCATGGATAACTGGGCAGCTAACACAACCATGCCACACAACAACTGGCCCAACACACAGCAACCATCACCATAATACCTCACATCCACCATCATCACCATGACACATCAAACAATCTATATCACCATGATAACCACATATCACAAATACCAAACATAAATCTCAACACAATCACCACACACATCAACCAAAAATCACCACAACACATCATCTTCACTACACACCACATCCTCTATGCACTACAACCACTGTGCACCACATCTCAAAACGACCCACACCACATCCAATGTGCACCACATCATACGACTACCCACACCACATCCATGCCAACCAACCACCACATCACTCACAACCCCACTCATCACACAATGCAACTAGTCACCTCTATCACTACACAAAAACTCACCCTAACCACATAGGGAAACACAAAAAGAACAAGTACACATGACAATATCACACACAAACATACACAATTATTTAGGTGATTTTATAACATTACCTCTTTATCTATCATGGGTATTATCACAAAAACCATATTTTCATGGGAAACTAGTTTATTAGCCAAATATATGCTCTTTATCCTTTTATCCAAGGAATTATCACATAAAAACACAATAAGGGTTTCAATAGATATCATATATAATGAAAATAGGGATTCCAAAAGCTGTTATTTTCAATATTTGCAATAAGAATGCACAATAGAATCAACAACATATATCAAGGAATTAAAGCAAGTGGTATCTCCCCATACCCTTAAATTTAAATTATTTTAATTAATTATATTTATTACTCCAACACTTACTATCCACCTAAAAGAAATAAAAAGAATGAAAATCCAACACATAGCATGTAAATAGGTGAGAATGAGGATCCCCTACCTTGAAGAAGATTTTTGATCTTGTCGCGCAGCACATGGAAAATAAGAAACTACCTGTAAACCAAAACCACACAAGAAAACCATGGATAGACCTAAAAAACACCAAAGAGTTGTTAAAAATGAATTCCAACATATCTCAAACAAAACCAGAAACACTACAATGAATCCCCAGGAGTATAACGAGGGAAAACAAGTGAATAATGGGAGAACTCACCACCAATCACCAATTAGAAACCACCAGAACCAAATACTTAAATAGGACGAAGCAGGGATGAGATATCTCCCAGGGTGCTTAGGATTCATCCAAAACTAAATAACACATGGCCAAATGAGTGTAAAATGGTCGTAGTGAATTTATATACATGATATAACTCACATTATTTACAATATAAATTAAAATTTTATGCCGTAAATTCTACATACTGCATAATTTACACTGTAAAACCACTTTTTAGGCTGTAAACCTCTTTTCTAGTGAAAAACATAGTGCTTTATACTAGAATTAACTTGCAGTGTAAAACCCTTTATTACAATGTAAATAAACTTCATGAAATATACCATCACAAAAAACAAGCCATAAACCACTATCTTGACAAGCCACATGACATAAACTTACATCGTAAACCCCTCTTTTACGGCATAAAAATTTTGCTACCATTCTACTGCAGCTCCAACCTCCAATGAACCTCCTCAATCCTCTTATGAACACCTCTGACTACGTTAAATTGGAAATGTAATGGGTCGAAAAGGTATGAACCATTACATTAGATACCTCTCAAATAATTATCATCCCTGAGAATCAAAACCATACCTAAATAAAAGAAAATGGTCTAAACAACCACCCCATGAGAAGCATCTCAAGGATATCATTAAAACTCAAATGCCACCAACCAAACACACCAAATGAAACACCCACAAAACATCCCACACAAACACATCACCATAAAACCACACCACAACCTCTCACTAGGAACAAAACCACACATTCGATACCAGCCACATGCCACCACTTTTCACACAAACATACACATAAAAATATAAAACTTCATACATACCAAACCAACCACTTCCACAACCAACACACAACATTTTCCCAAGCACAAAAATTAGGGAATTCCATCTTCCATGTCAAGATATTATCCGCTCTGGGTGGAACTGACTTTC
This sequence comes from Viscum album, assembly GCA_963277665.1. NCBI lineage: Eukaryota > Viridiplantae > Streptophyta > Magnoliopsida > Santalales > Viscaceae > Viscum > Viscum album. The sequence continues at coordinate 164,320,625 of OY728132.1, read as the reverse complement.
CTGAATGGTTTTAATCACATCTGAGTATAACAAGTATTGATTAATATTCAATTCTTACACTTTTCATATGTTAGAATATTTATCACACATTACATATCACTAATCACAAATCAAAAATCACACATTACAGATCACACATCGCACATCACACATCGCACATCACACATCACACATCACACATCACACATCACACATCACACATCACACATCACACATCACACATCACACATCACACATCACACATCACACATCACACATCACACATCCCACATCCCACATCCCACATCCCACATCCCACATCACACATCACACATCACACATCACACATCACACATCACACATCACACATCACACATCACACATCACACATCACACATCACACATCACACATCACACATCACTCATCACACATAACACATCACACATCACATCACACATCAATAAGACACATCACATCTCATAAAATAGCGAGATCTAAACATCATATCATCAAAAAAATAAGGCAAATAAAAACTAAAAACAACACTGATTACTAGGAACACATCTACATATCTTGCTCCTAAGTACTCTCCTCTAGGCCACCATGCCCCCACAACATTAAAAAAAATGGAATGGTTCCTCCATGAAACACCTTATCTTGATGATCCTAGATATCTACTAGCCGCTCCATGAACACCACATCATCCTCGATATCCAACTCTCCTCAGTCAATGACACGAGATTCATTGTGAAGATACTAAAAAATATGGGATACATGGAAGGTGTTGTGGATCATCTCCAATCATGGTGGAAATTCCAACTGATATGCCACCTCACCAACACACCCCAAAACCTAAAATGGACTAATAAACCGAGGATAAAATAAACTCCCCCTTTCAAACATTCTATTCTCATGGTGAGGAGAGACTCTGAAGAACACATGGTCTATAACATAGAACTCTAGGGGGATCCACCTATGATCAAAATATGCATTATAATGGTCCTGAGATACTCTCATCCTCTCTTAAACCAACTGGATATTCTTAGTTGTGATCTTCATCACATAAAAACCAAGAATTGATGATTCCCCAACCTTAATCAATCACAACAGAGAAAAACAATACCGTCCATAAAAAGCCTCAAATAGAGTCATTATAATGGAAAAGATATAGCTGTTATTGTATAAAAAATCAACCAAAGGAAAATTACTTACCCATAATCCACCAAAGTTCAGGATGAAATTTCACAACATAACCTCCAACATCTTGGTGGTCCACTCCATTTTCTCATCTGTCCGAGGGAAAAAAGCAGTGCTAAGGTGAAACTAGGAGACAATAACATGTTAAAATTACCTATAAGACCATGATAATGAGGATACATACTAGATATGATGGTCCTTAGTACCCATTGAAGACTAACCACATCATGCACACACCACCTCACCAAAAAATCCATGACACTTGATTCACGGATCCCCAAAAAATGTGCCAATTTTGTTAGTCAGTCCACTATCACCCAAACTACACCAAAAACTCCCTAAGATTGGGGTAACCCAATAATTAATTCCATCAAGATTTAATCCCATTTCCACTCAGGAACATCTAAGGAATTCAAAAAACCTATAGGAACACAATGCTCCACTTTCACTCACTGAAAAACTAGACACCTCACCACAAACCTTACCACCAAATGTTTCATCCATGGACACTAAAGATATTTCCTCAAACCATGATACATATTTTTTACATTGGGATATACCACTAAATGTGATATTTTAAACTCAAAAATAAATTCCCATGCATCACAAGTGTAATGAACTTCCTCCCTTGAAACAACATTTGATTCTAACCATCCTCTGACCATCCCTTAGGGGTACTACCATGGACAACACGATCACACATAACCTCTGTCTCTGAGTATCCCCATTGAAAATACTCCACCTACTGCATCAAATATGACTCCATATTCATCTGATAGAGATAACCAAAACCACTTCTCTCCCCAATGTCAAGATGAATCACTGTAATCTCCTCCATCCATTTCTATACATCGATAGACTCCCGATACACATCACCTCAAAACTTCAAACTCAAAACATTGAAAACCACATTACCCTTTCCCAGGGCATATGATATCTAAAAATAATAACCATGAAGAAAATTCATCCACCACCACTAGCATTGATTCAGATATCGCTGATAGAAAACATATTTCAGGTTCTTATGGCCCGTGAAAACCATAAAGAGCTTACCGATAAGGTAAGGCTTCAAAAAATTTAGCGCAAACACCAGAACCACCAACTCCAGATCATGAGTGGAATAATTACACTCATGGGGAAATAATTTTCTATACCCATAAGGTATCACCACTCTCTACTACATCAACATACATACCAATACTAGATGGGATGCATCATAGAAAACCTTAGACAACACAACCTCCTTAGGAAACCAAAGCACCAAAGAACTAAACAAATTATCCTTAAGGTAACCAAATTTTATCTAATAATGACCACTCTATGAAAAAAACTTGGTTCTTTTTGGTAAATTCTATCCATGGGGATACATCTTGAGATAAATTAGGTACAAACCTACAATAATAGACACTGAGACCAAGTAAAATATGAACCTCTACCACATTCTTGGGTGGTTCCCAAGAAAAAACTAGATCAATCTTCGATGGGTCTACTACCACACCCTATTGAGATACCACATGTACAAGGAAACACAACTTTCATATTGATAACTCACACTTGGATAACTTTCCATAGAGAAGGTGGTGTCAAAGGACCTGAAAAACAACTTTGAGAAGCTCAAAATGCTTCTCCTCTAACCTTGAGTAGATCAATATATCATTGATGAATAAGATGATGAAATGGTCTAGGAACTCATGGAACATGGAGTTCATGATCCCCATGAACAAAGTTGGTGCATTTATAACACCAAATGATATGAATATAAACTCAAAGTTCCTATATATACATATGAAGGTAGTCTTCAGAATACCCTCATCCTTCACCCACAATTGGTGATATCTAGACTGTAGGTCAATATTCTAAAATCAACTTGATCCTCTCATCCAGTCGAAAAGATCATCGATCATTGAAAGAGGGTAACGATTCTTGACCGTCACCTGATTCAACCTTTAATAGTCCATGAACAACCTCAGATCATTGTCCCACTTCTTAGATAACAACACTGGAGTGCCCCAAGGAGACACAATGGGTTGGATAAAACCCCTATACATCATATCATCCACATGAAAACTCAAATAATATAACTTCGTAGGCGCCATATAATAGAGACCCATTGAAATCAGAGATATGCCTAGATGAAGATTTATCCAAAACTTAATATTATATTTAGGGGGATGGTTCATAAACTCCTATGGGAAAACACATAGGAACTACACAACCCCGGGGACATCCTCAACCTAATATTTCACTGATATCTCCACCAACTATGATAAAAGAGGATCCACTTTCTTATCACCCATCCAACAACCTTGCTCACCAATGAACATCACTCACTGGTACTCCACATTGGAAAATTAAAATCTCCTCTAGAAGAAGTTGATTAATGCACACATGGAATTAAACCAATCTATTCCAAGGATAACATCGCATGAATGTATCTATAGTAAGAGGAAATCCCCCATGGACTAGTGATTCCCCATCACTATTCTATATTCCCAGAACTTATCAAACAAATAAGCCTAACCTCCAACTGACATAGATAACATCATGAGTACTAGAATTATCTCCATATCCAGTCCTAAAATATGGACCAAAGTAGGATTAATAAAGGAATTCAAGGATCTTGAATCAAACAAAACACACATAAGGTTAGACTATAAGATAATCATACCTCAAAAAACTCCCAAACATTCCATGATCCTCTAAATCTTTCTTTTCTACCTTTACAACCATGATATGGCCTAGGTCCCTGTGGATGGAGAACATCAGGAGGCTTTATTCTTCCAACACCACCTTCCCTAAACTATTGAACAAGAACCAACGATCCTTACTGCTGAAAATTCTTGGAGAAAATTGTTACTTTTATCGAAAAGGGACCCAAAAACCCATGTGATACTAGCCTCCTAGAGTGTTCAGAAACTGATCATGGAAGTTACCATGTCCTCCATATACATAACATGAAAATGTTAAGCCTCCGGTAGATACTTGAGAGACACATTCCCTTGAAGAATGGAAAGGTATCTTCCATGGTTGGTTCCACATTGATCATAACCCTGACTGCCTGAATACCTACAACCCACTTCCTAGAACTATGCTCCTAGAAAAAACTTGTTGGATACTATATTAGGGACTAGGTCTCAAGAATGTATTTTCTCGATAATATTATAATTTTTTATACCTCTAGATACATAGAGAGTGTAAATGGAGTGACCACATAATTGATCACTGGGCTCAAATCCTCCTTCAAAAACTACACCATGGACTCCTCATTTGGAAAAATATCTGAAGAAAAGTATAGGAGGTCCTTGAACTTGATCCACAACTCCCTCATGCTCAAGCTCCTTACTAAAGGGAGAGAAAATCCGACCTCTTGGATGCCCTCATCATTGATGACAAAAAGTCTATCTGGAACTCCCTCTAAAATTCTAACCACAACACATCTACCTCATTATGGCCACTAAGGTAAAACTTCCACCACTAACATGAAACTCCCCACATCTGACTAATTTTCAATGGCACCCAAAACTTATCCCATAATTAGATTACAGTGAAAGAGATATTGAGATTCTCCAGCCAACTCTTTGTCTCTAGATCTGAGACACTCCCCTAATACTTTTCCAAAATCTATTTATAAAAGTCATGCAAATCCTGCTGAAAACCCCCATTTCCTCTATCAGGTCAACCCTATGATGATCAACTAGATTAACCTTATAAGACTCAATATCATAGACCATTAGTGGAAGACAAACATGATCTATTCCTGAAAATCAAGTAGAACATCCTAATCCCAATAACATGGAATTTTATCAATATTATTTATTTATTTTATTTTATTTTCCCATAACAACCCAATTAAAACATGAATACAATCAATCATGATGCATGTACCTCTCCTATGTCTCTACCCTAAAACAAGTCCACTTCACTTGGTTATTCAATAAGCTCATAGTCCATTCACTGGATCATGGTGGCCCCTAAAATCCCATGTCCTATACAGTCTCCTTAGCCTATATCACACATCAAGATCAACTGAAACCAATGACTTACCACCCATGAAAACCTCATAATGCTTAACTCCAAACTCCATCCTATATCTCAACCAAAACTTTGATACAAATCTATCATGACCCTCTACCTCCAAATATTCCTCAATGAAGTAAGAGAGATGATGACCTCGAGTCCTGTATTTAGTAGACTTTAGGTTGGTGACTAGCACCGAGGGTATAAAAATATCATATCATGGGAGGAATTTTCCTCTATAAATGAAACATGATCATAATATAGGATAAAAACCACAAAAAACTAGAAAAAATAATATAAAATAAACCTGAAGATATCCCACAATGCATGAATAAAGTAAAATTGATACATATAAATGTGTCCAACATATATACCAAAAGGAAAGTAAAAAACAATGACTCAACAACAACTCCAACCCAGCTAATAATGTCGAGATCGGTCCCCAAAGTCCTCCTAGAAACCTAAATAATAGTTTATATATTTTGGATGATAATACAAGTATACTTAGTAGAGAAAAAAGCCAAGGCCTCAATTTCACAACTGAAAGAAGAATGCTAATGTGACAGTGAACAAATAACCAAACCAATAAGAACCTGAACATGTCAACTAACTAATCCCATCCTCACTATATCTCGATCACTAAATCACATACCCAATACAATAATATAACATTGAGACATAATGAATTAATGCACCTCACCATCTCTTCCCCACTGTCTTTCCACTCTCACACCCCAATGTCGAACGTCCTGTGCTCTTATCCCTTCTGTATATATCGAATCACATCACATCACACACCAACCATATCTAATGTGGTTCAGGATAAATACCTACCTACCTCACCTCTCAAGGTCTAGAATTTGGTGCTATAATTAGGTACCATCATGCCACATCTTTCCAGAAGAAACCTGGACCATCACTGCACATCTTTCTTACATACACCTGGTCTATCACTACTGAAGGAAGAGTGGAGAAGAGGGGGTAACTAGCCATCCGTATCACCACCATCATTGATGTCAGGGAAAACACATAGGAACCAAAACCTTTGACCATTGGTAAGGTTATCCGACTCGGGTGGGGAGTGTATAGAAATATATTAAATATACATGTTATATAGACAAAGCATCATACCCAACCTATGGGTTCACAATAACTACACTAGCGCACACCACATCACCACCACCATACCAAGAAACACCCATAATTACCACTATCACCACTATATTCAACCCACCACACCACAACAACACACAACCACACATACTCCCACTTTCAATTATAGGTTTTACCACTTTCTAAATTTAAAAAATTCCACTATATTTCATTTACTAAGACACTTAATTCAAATTTACACAAATCATTTATTTATTCAATTCATTTTTCCAATTTCCACATATCAATTCCAACCCATTCCTTTTCAATTACAAAATTATAATTATTCCATGTATAAATAGAAAATAACAGAACCACACCACACAATATCTAGCCCAACACATACCAACCATCACCACAACACTGCACATCCACCATTGACACTGTAACACATCAAAAAATCCATATCCCCATAAAAACCACACATCACACATCCCGAACACATCTAAAAACATAACCTCTACACAAATCACCCATAAATAACCAACGAAAATCATCACCACTATGCACCACATCCTCTACGCACCATAAACACTATGCACCACATCGTATAAATAAACACACTACATCCCCTATGCACCACATCACACAACTTCCCACACCACATTCATGCCAACCAACCACCACATCACATCAAGGCCCCACTCATCACACAGACTAGCTAGTTACCTCCATCCCTACACAAAAACTTTCCCAAACTATTTAGGGAAATAGAAAAAGAATATTAATGCATAAAAATAATACACACTAGCTTAAAAAATTATTCAGGGGCCTTTATCACATAACCTATTTATTTAGCATGGGTATTATCACACAAAACAGGTTTCCCTAAGAAACTAATTTATTATCTAGATATAAATTATTTATCCATTTATTAAAAGTGTGATAACACAACAATACAACAAGGGTCTCAATATATATCATCTACAATGCAAAAAAGGCTTCCAATAACTATTTTTTAGTATTGAAAACTATCATGAAAAATATTATCAATAACATATATTAAAGCTGTAAAGCTTGTGATATCTCACTATATCCATCAATTTTAATTAATTTAATTAATTATATTTATTATGCCAACCCTTACTATCCACTTAAAGAAAGAAAAAGAAAATAACAAACATAGTATGTAAACGGGTGAGAAAGAGGATCCCATACCTTGAAGAAGATTTTTGATATCACTGTACACCATAAGGAAAAGAAGAAATATCATGAAAACCAAAACTGCATAGGATAACCTTGGATCAACATGAACTTCACAAAAGGGTTTTAAAAAACACATCCTAACATATCTTAGACAAAAGCAATACCACCAACATGAATCCATGAAAGAATAATGAGAGAAAATAAGTGGATAAGGGAGGAGAACTCACCATCGATTGATAATGACCAATCACCACAACCAAATATCTAAATAGGAGGAAGTATGATTGAGATATCTCCCAAGGGTTCCTAGGGTTCATCCAAAACCGAAGGAGACATGATAGAATGAGAGGAAAAATAGCTAGAGAGAACTTATATACAAGTTGAAACTTGCTCGATTTATGACTTAAGTTAAAATTTTACATTGTAAATTCCATGGGCCCATATAACATATGACATAAAATAACTTTTTAGGTTTTGAACCCCTTTTCTATTGAAAACATGGTACTTTGGGATAGAATTAACTTACGATGTAAAACCCTTTCATACGATGTAAACACATTTCACATAGTATCCCCTCACAATACAAAAGTCTCAAACCACCAACTTGAAAAGACATAAGAAACCATTATTATGTCTTAAACCCATATTTTATGATGTAAAAATACTACTGTAGTTATACTATATCTCCAAACTTCACCAAACCTTTTCTAAACACCTTTTAATTCCTCAAAGTGGCAATGTAATGGTTCAAGAAGGATCATACCATTATATTAGATATTTGGGATATTGGTAATTTCTAATTATTCATTTTTATAATTGGTTAATATATCATTCCTTTATTGGGTGTTGGTCATGGGAATGCTGGGTCATTAAGTATATTCCTAGATGAGTTAAAACTCTAGTTAGAATGTGTCTAGATAGAGAACGATTAGGTTTCTGAATGTTCCTAGATGAATCATGGGATTCAAACTCCTAGGATGGTCTTAGGGCCTGACTAGTTCGACAATATTTCCAAGATGAATAGTTTCTTATAGGATAACATAAGATTCTGGTATCTAGTTTAGGACAAAATTACATGATTTCCTAGATTAAATCCCATTTCACCCACTTTCTTGATTGGTGGTTGATGTGGGATATCCTTCTATTGTGTTTGATCGCTTTCTCCCCTACTTTTATTGCTTTAGGTAACATTAATTTGTTTATTTTCTTTACCATATTCTTTGATTTTTTATTCCAATTCGATGGGATGATCCCCATGGTTGGTTGTTTTTTTCTCTAAAGTGGTATCAAAGAAGTTTTCAAAAAATATTTTGGGTAAAATTCTTTTAAATTTTGGATTTTAAAAAAGGTTTAAACATAAGTGTTTGGGTTTGAAAATGATGATGCTGAGAAAATGAATTTCAAGTGATTATTTTAATTTTATAAGATAAAAATGGAAAACCTACTTTCAAATTGTATTTTAAACTAGCTTAAAAATGGGTTTATAATTAAAATTTTGGCATGTGGAAAGGAGGGAAGTATCCTACTTAGTAATTTATATGATCATGCCTATATTATCATCTTTGTTGTAGGTTATTGGATTATCTTTTGACCTCTCTTAGAGAATTATTTGACTTAGAGAATTTAACGTTAGTTCTATTTTATCACATTCATCCAAGTATTCCTATTAATTTATTTTGTAGGAATTGATTTTATTTTCATAGAATTTTCAATGAGTGGCCATTTAAATGAATTATTTACTGCTTTCAAATTTGGATATTGGTGGTTTTCATTATTTATATGGAGACTAGGTGATTCTAGAGTTGTAGTATATTGAGTGAGCTTGGGGGGTGAGCATAGGTATGCTATATAGGTGAGGGATTTAAGAGGGTAAGTTAAGGGATTGGTTTATATGTATTTATCTTCTGATTTCTTATGTTTTTTTATATCTGATGTTTTATTTTTGGTGCGAACGTCCGACCAATGGATGAGTCATGCCAAATTTTCTGTCAATATCTTCTATTAATTGACTCTAATTTAAGGGATAAATCCTTCCCATTATATATATATATATATATTTGATTCCATGGTTCTTATCTCTAGTTTTTGGGATTCAGGAATTCCCCTTAGGTCAGTGGTGTGCCGGTTTGGGTACCGGTTTGGACGGAATTCTGGGTTGAGTCATTACAAATGATATCATAAGTATAGGTTATATAATAGGAGACTAGAATCATGAATATAACTTTTTATATTATTTATGTTGGGGTAATATCAAGTTATAATTTTTGGTTGGGACTCGAGAGGTACACACAGGGGTGAGTGTTGCGAACTATCTTCCATTTAGAACCTCAAATTACCAAGGGAAGTGGGATTTGAATTTTTCATTTGAGATTTTGTTTGTTTTTTATTGATGATGTATTAATACTAATTGGAATGATTAAGTTTCCTTGGGGGTTTCCTATTATATTTTGGGATTAAAAAATAATATGGGTTAGAAGCATGAGGTTGTCTTTCATGACCCGATAAACTGGGAATTGATCAAATGCACGATCATTAGATGTCTTCGGAATTGTTGTGTGGATGAAATTTTTTCCTTCAAACCATGTGATCCAATAAATCATGTTTTCATATCCCATTTGTTTTTGATATTTATACTACCCTTGAGATTCAACCAATGATGGGGGTGAGCCCATGGAAGCCCTAGGATATATTGATATTTGGTTTGGATTTTGGTTTTCCTTCACTTGTATGTGTTTTTTGAATATTATTTTGGGATGAAAGGGGGATTTTTTTTTAAAATGTTGGATTTCAAAATAGTTTTTGGATATTTTATAAAAAATTGGTTTTCAAACCAGTTTTGGGTGGTCGTTTAAGAAGCCAGTTTCTTATTTTAAAAAATAAGTTTTATGAAATGGTTGATTTCATTATGGTGTTGGGGGAAAATGTTTTTTTAATTAATGTTATGTTTTGATTTTAAAATGGGTGTTCAATTTTTTTGAAAAAAACATGTATTAAAGGAAAAGTTGATTTCAAAGGAGTGTTTTTAATGAAATGTATTTTAAAATATTTTGATAGGGGATAGAATTTTAAAAAGAAAAGGAATTTTATGACTTGTGATTTACATTCCTTGTTTTATTGGATTATTGTTTTTTATTTGTACCTTAGTTTATTGGGAATTTTAATTTTGATGTGTGGTGCATGAACTAGCTAAGTTCATGTCTTATTTTATTTGAATTTTCCCCCTCTAAAAATTCACGAGAAAGGATATATTATCTATTTCAAGGGATGACCCTTAGGTTGATCCTCTCCTTTGTCAAGGTGAATTTACACTATTTGGTATCCCTACCCAAACTTGAGATATTTTGGAAATGATAGATTATTTCTTCCATAAAATATTAATAAATTTTATTAAGGAGAGGGGCCAAGGCCCAAAACTTTCATGGAGGTTTAAATTGTGAATCCCCAAGGGATCACCTCTTATAAGATTAACACATTCCTAGGGAAGGTATCCTGTGGAGGAGAAAAAATTACAATGAGACTAAAGAGTGTAATGTGAGGCCAAGAAGTCAACCACCATATTTACTTCTCATCATGTGTGAACAACATTCATGTGATTAGAGAAGAGGTTTCTACATTTTTGGACCAAGTAAATGATAGACCATGGGATTGAGATATCCCCCCCAGATAGATCTTTATAAGTTAGAGGAGTCAATTTCAACCTAATTCAACCTAATACCATGGGAAATGTACAATTCAATCCTATTGATCATAGCAGAGGCTTCAATAATGAGGGAGTCTCCCTGACTAAGTTAAAAACTAACAGAAAGGATGATTGAATCGAACTGGTCTCAAATGATCTATCCTCCCTGTATAATAACATTGGAAAAAATACACCTATGTTCATCTTAATACAAAAAACATAAGGGACCCATTGCACCCATCACCCTTCAATTTATTTGTTAAAAACTGATCAATTTTCTTGACTTTTGACCACGAACATCTAAAAAGAGGGTGAGTGATCCTACCGATTTAAAAGGGGGATCATCTCAACCACAAGGGCCCGAGACCTAACCATCATCACCATAATCTAGCTTGAAATACCCTTAAATTGATTCTTATTATGGGAATTCCATATACTCTAACATACTTCCACTATTAAAACCAACCTAGCCCTCTATTCATGAATGTTATTATCCATTCCATGGAACCACTGATGAAGGAAGTCTACATCAGTCCTATACCTATCCACCAAGCTAATGAAAATTTGAAAACCATGCTAAATTAAAGATGCCCACTCCCTATAAAAAATGTGACAAGCTATCTTTTCTTTTGGGTTACTGCAACAACTGCATATAGAAAAAAAGGAGAACACCTTAAATTTCAATACCTCATCAGTGGGAAGGTCTCAGCTATAGATATGCTAAAAAAGGAAATTAAGTTTAGTTGGAATATCCTTACACCATAAAAACCAAATTGATGCATCAAGAATGGAATTTTTATGAAATTATTGTTGATATATATTAGTAGAAAAAACATTAGTCAAAGATTCTTTAAATACAAGCCTATTTAGATCTGATTTGATCATAATATTTTGATATAACTCTTGTTGTTGTTGATTGAGGGTGGCATGAATAAACTCAGGGAAACTACCAGCCTGGGTGAAGAAGATACATTCCGTTAGGAATCCTTTAAATCCCATAGCAGTCCCCACCCATTTTTCCTTACAATAGTTGATTCTTCCATGCCCTATGATCCACCTTGAGTGCTGGTGAAGATAAGGAATGCGATTCTTGATTGAGTCTCAGAGTCTAGAGAATCTATTCCTTGAATTATCTTGACATTACCTGTATTTTTTACATGAATTTTTCCCATATCGACCGACCCTATATAAAGTTACTTTCCAAACCCCCCTGAAGGAATTTCATGGTATCAATGATACTTATAAGACCAATACAACCCTACCCAGTATACTTAGATAACCTATCCCATGCTTACTAGTGATACTTTCCTTCATCATGAGAATCCCTTACAAAGGAGGTAAAAGTGTTCTCAATTCCTCTCAAGACCATCTTAGAGACAATGAGGGATGATAAGACCTGAATAGGATTGGATGTAATCACATTGTTAACAAGCGTAATGTTTCCACAAAAAGAGAGGAATTATTTCTTAAAATTAAGAATATGGCTTGATATTTTTTCCAGTATCCCATTAAATTGATGAATACAGATTCATCTTGGGGAGATTTGGGATCTGAAATACTCCATGGGAAAATATTTTCTATGAATTTATAGTCTCTCTTAAATTTTACCCCCCTTATCTAATCATGAACTTGGAAGGTAAACATTACTTTTAGACCAGTTGATAATTTGTGCAATCCACCTTCCATATAATTCAAGGAAAAAATTAATCTCTTGAATAGTTTTGAAGTTACCATTGATAAAAAAGAGTATATTATCTATAAAGAATAAATGATAGAGACCAAAAAAATTGTGTCTACACCAAAAAGTCCTGACATGGACCTTCATAATACTTTTATTCAGATATCTACTGAGGGAGTCTTGGACCAGTATAAAAACACTTGGAGAGATGGGATCCCCTTACCTTAGACCCCAAATCAATTAAAAAAACCCATAGTTTTTCCCATAAAAGAGAAAAAAACTATAGAGAGATAATTCACCTAAATAAAAGGTCAATCACCCAGTCAGAGAAGCCTATACACCCCATAAATCTGATGATAAAGCTCTATTCCACCATATCATAGGCTTTTTCCATAACAATATTGATTGAAATATTAGATCCCAAAACTTTCTTATTAATATCTCATATAATTTCATGTGCCATAACAATAATAGATTGGGGAGACCTTACATGAATAATGGATTGTTGTTCTTCTGAGATCCAAATCTGTAGGTAATTTAAGAGTCTTATTTTGATAATAGTGGCAAGGAATTTATATGGTAAATCACACATACTAATCAAATGACACTTTTTAATATATATAGGATTTTAAACCTTTGGTATAGGAATAAGAGTGGTGGCACAAGACACTCTAGGTAAAACTACCCCTATGAGAAAATCTTGCATGATACCCATAACCACCTATTTAATGAAGTCCCAAGAGTCAAAGCACCTACAAATCCATATGGTCCTGGTGAAATTCCATGATTGAGAGTAGAAATAGCCTCCCAAACCTCTCTCTCACCCAGAATGGTTTCAAATAAAATATTGATCTAGGAAGAAACCACTGGAGGAATGTTGTAAAAAATGGCCACAGAGCCTCTGAGATATCCATCCTGCATACTAGAGTTAGGATTTACTAGAAAGGATTTGAAAAAGAAGACAACCATACCTACAATAACATGTGGTTCATTGGAATAGAATCAATAATCTAGTAGAATATCTAAAGCACTAAAACGATTCCTTTCTCGAATAAATGCCTAAGAAAAGGAAGTATTCTTATCCCTATCTCTAATCCATGTGACCTTGGACCATTCAAGAAGAATTTTAGAAAGAAAAGTCTTCAAGAGGACTATAGATCTAAATATTTCATCATCCCACCAGACTTTATAGTTCTTCTATGCCTGCTCAATATCAACCTTGAGACTATCCAACTTCATACATCATGGAGGATTATTGGAAACCCAATCCCATAGGTCCTGCTCCACTCACCCAATCTTGTAGTGAGGCCCGAGCCATAAACCTTAGCTCATGTATTTCTCTCAAGAATTTCAAACCAACCTATGAAAATTTGGACCAGACACCCATCGCCTGGAGTATAAAAATGACCACTATGAGCTGAACTATTAACAAGTTGGATAAGAAGAGGGGAATGATTTGATAGAGCCCAAACCAGGTGGTCTAGTTGTACATTAGGAAAGGAGGATATGTCTTTAACATTATCTGGGTAGCGGTCTAAGCTGCACTATGTACGGTGGCTGCCCTTATGATTATTACACCATGTAAAATAATCTCCCGTCAACCTTAGATCAAGGAGGCTATTATGGGAAGAAAAACTAGAGAAATACTATTTTTATTTCCATGGATAAACACATATACCCTTATTATATGACAAATCCATGATGAAATTGAAGTCACCCCCAACAATCTAGATAAGGTCCCTTAGGCTGAGCACACTAGTGCAAAAAATGATTTTTACGTCAGTTTTTTAAGATTTTCACATTGTTTTAAGGGTGACGTTGTTACAAGAAACATAAAAAATCATATTTTTTTACATCAGTTATTTAATAACCGACACGAAAGATTCTTTGGTAAAGGTTTTTCACATCAGTTATTTAATAACTGACATGAAATATTCTTCAGTAATGGTTTTTCATGTCGATTATTTAAATAACTAACGTAAAAAATATCCCACCACCTTGGTTATATAAAAACCGATGTGGAAAATCCCGATCCTGACACATTTTTCACATCAGTTACAAAATTAATGATGTCAAAAATACATTTTTCACATCATTTATTTAATAACTGATGTAAAAAACTATATACCACGTTGATTATCAAAAAATTAACGTGGAAAATCGATTTTTTACGTTTTAACAAAAGTTAATAAATAATCGATTTAAAAAATATTTTTTTTAAATAATTTATTAAACCCTTCCTCTCTACTGAAAAACTAGACCTGAGACAACCAAAACTAGACTACAAACCAAACTATAAATAAGCACAAACAAACTAAAAACAATCAAAACCAGTAGAAAACTTACACATTCACATTTACAAAATTCAAAAATTATAATATTAACTAAAAAAAACCTAAATCTAACAAAAAAAAGTACCAAATATACATTTATAATTACAAAATTCAAAATTACAATATTCAATAAAAACATACTAAAATCTAATCAAACGTGGAAAATAATTTAACTATTCCACTTGTAAGTGTTTGACCTCTTGTGCAATATAAGGTTGAGGGTTATCAAATAACTAAAAATTTAAAAAGAAAGTAGTTAACATGTATTATGAATAAAATAAATGAAATAATACTGAATAATTTATAAGAAAATCTAAACTGGATGAACTTTGTAACTATTGAAGTTAGGATTATTTCATATATAAATCTTAACATATAATACCCATATTCAATGACACCTTATTGTTTATGATAATTCTGTTTAAATGAGTTTTTCAATTCAAATATCATTTTTATGTAACACAAAATGTACTAATTATAAATGGATATTCACCTTTACTTTTATATATTTGATCTTGGCACTCTTTTTCTTTGTGGATCTTTGAAATAAATACCATCCCCTATTAGAAAATAATATGAATTAAATAAATTTAAAATTCATTATAATGTAAATAGATATTAAGAAATTAAAACTTACTTTTCCAACATGTTCTTAAAATTTCCTCGCACATCGCCATGTGAAAAGCATATCCAATAAACAGTTTTCTCCCTTGGATAAAAACACCTAACATCCAATGGTTACTTATATAAAAGAAAATTTAATATTAGTGGTTATTATGTTTAAAAAATAAATAAAAATTTGTGAGATATATGTTTCATACCTCTCAACAAAAGGAAATAGCCAACACTACATAATTATATTTTGTTGAAATATTTCTACAATATAAAATTCTTTTTGTTCCTCATCCAATTCATGCCCTTTAGGTGAAATCAACTACGGGTCCATCAACCCATATACATCTATCTAATCATTCATCGCACACATTTTATAAATATACCTAGTACAAAATATATAAGTATAAATTTTCAATAAATTTAACGCAGGGACAGATTTCTGTTAAGATGTATATTGAAAAAACTTGCACCATGTTGTTGCCCAGCTTATATCCAGTGATAAGCTCCATGATATCATTTTTCAGAATCCCCACATCTATTTCACATCCATAAACATGAGCTTCCATTGAAAACATTTAATTACCCACCAAAAAATTTGAATATCTTGACAATCTTTCAAGACTACTAGAATCTGAATCTGATGTCATAGCCCTTTGTCTTTGTTGTTGGATATATAGTATTTCTTTACCTTTAAATTATTCATATAAATAAATAGAAAAATATATTAACTTTCAAATGTTAAAAAAATTAATAGAAAAATAAAATAAAATACATAACATACACATACCTCTATGGTAATGGGTCGCATAAGTATATATGGCCAAACTAAGAAGTGATCGATACTTTTTCCAACTGTCATCACCTCATCTGTTGGTAACATTACTCTAGTTGATATGTATATAATATCCTTTACAGTGAACCTTTGCTATTCTACTTCTAACAGTTGATGATTAATTGTATCTCCTATATAATATATTAGCCCATATGCAACTATATGATAGTGAGGATCATCAACATAAAACTCACAATAACTAGAAAGCTATGGGGGAGTGGGTGTTGGAGTAGGATAAAAAATGGGGTCTTTAGGAAGAGGTGTAGGATAAATAATGGGTTATGTAGGTAGATGAGGAGGATAAATAATGGGGTCTGTAGGTGGAGGTGGGGGAGTGGGAGGTACTGGTGGAGGTGGAGTGGGAGATACAGTTTGAAATTGTTGTTACATGTCTGCAAACATAGAATGTATCATTGCTCTAATATTTTCCTTTATAGTAATATTAATATTGTAAACTTCAGCATCTAAAGATACTATTTTTTGATATATACCTTCTGTGGAAGAAGCATAAGAACGTGGAAACACTTTTCTTATCGATACAACCGCCGAGTGTCCTCATACACGACCTGGGTGTTTGGGATTTTCCAATGCAGCAGATAAAATATCATGCCTCTCATCAACTTTAAATACCCCCTGTGTGCTCTGCTCCTCAAGAGAATCTTGTATGAATTATTTGAAAAATTATTTAATGATTCAAAGTATATAAATAATTTAATTGGATTAAATAAATAAAATAAACTTATAATCCTCTCGGCTATGACCATGGACTATTCTGTAAGATATTTCCCATTTTTTCTCATCCGAGTCCTCTTCCATTTTTCATGTTTAGATGAAGGGGATGGAGGGTCAACCTCTCCCGAGCCGAAGGATTCAGTTATAAGTTTTTTTAAAATTTCAGTTATAATTTGTTCTTCTAATAAAGTATACCCTCCCCGATATAAACTATGAGGGTATACATTTCTGGATTAGATCACCTGATGAGATCTCCTTTATTCCTATAAATTAATAATAAGAAATCATTAAGAAGTCATTAATAAGATCATTAATATAATAAAACTTCTAAAAGTTTACATTTCTCTTACCAAAAACGATTCTTTTATTCTACTTTCAACAAATTGTTTCCATGTGTCTTCATATATAAAAGGATATATATGACATGGACTATCATGTTACCTATCCCCAAAAATGAAATTATATGTGAGGGTTGATTTGAAATACCTCTATCTCCTAGCATCCATTGATAAAAAATTCCTCCTGACTCCTAAAGTGTTAGGTATATAAAATTTCATCTGATAAAAAAGTGGGAAAACATATTATACAATAAACATTTCAAGATTAATCAAACAACATCAAAAGAGCTTACCAAAATGGTCTCCCACAATTGAGCTTGTTTTGTTTTGTCAACACTTCTCCTTTTGTTAAACAAAATTCTAACTTTTCTTTTACCCTGAGTTGATACAGAACTCTTGAACTATTTTGCATCAGGACCTCTTGGAGCATAATTATCATCAAAGACTACAACTATCCTTTGGTCTTGGCTATGAGCAAAGGATAATCTTGGTAAATGTATGCTTCCATATTTACCAACCCTCGAACTCTTCTTTCCCATTGTGGGAGCACCTGTAGAAGATTGAGGAAGATCAAGAGAAGCTTGTGGATGTTCCTCCCCAGAGGCATGATCATGATTCTCATCTCCAGAAGTTTGTGGTTGATTATCTGATTGATATGTCATTTTCCTTCATATCAAAGAAACAAACATTTAGGACACAAAATATAAAAATTCACAAATTATAATACTAATGTAAACAAAAAAATAAAAATTATGAAACAAAAAAGTAAACTAAAACTTAACAAATTATTATTCATATTTTTTATAGTTAAATAAAATTATAAAAACAATAATGATATATGAAATGTCATGTAAATGAATGAAAAAAAATCCAAAATTGGTATAGGAAAATAAAAAATGGTCCAACCTAATAAATCAAATTTTTACACAAAAAATAAATTTTTTTAACATATTGATTTAAAATAATTGTCATTCAACCAAATTAATAAATGTATAAGTTACGTAATGGTAAATATGGTAAACTAAACAAAACTATAATAAAATAAACAAAAATTTCTACTCATTCTTTTTAATATGTGTTTTAATAAAGAAAAAAAATACAGTATAACATTTTATGAAATTAATAAAAGTAAATGAGAAATAAAAATATGTTACCTATAATATTATGAATGTACTAATGGATTGTTTTCCCAAATTCCTTCATCATGATCATTCTTTATGGCAAAAACCATGTCTACAACATTCTCATCATTATTATCTATTAATATTTCCATGGAAGTAGGGATCTCACATAAATCAACATCTTCATCAAGTTGATCATCACCAACATATTGTTTTTTTACTTGTAAAACAATAGACCAATGTATATAGGATTGATCAAGAACAGATTTTTTTTTCATGTGTTTCTATTATAAAAGAATCAACAGTTTCTTCCAATCTATTCATATTAACAAGTGTCATTCCAAATTCATCGTGTCTAACACTATTGTTATCGATAAACCATTTACAGTTAAACACATGAACTTTAATTTTAATGTAATCAACCTCATATATTTCTTAAATGAATCCATAATATGCACTTGATGTAGAAATTGGGTTTTGTCTTTAGAACTCAAAAAATGCATTGCTTCTATGAAAACTAATACACCGCTATTCTGAACTGCACTTTTGTTGTCTTGAGATTTCATATAAAATGTATATCCATTAATGTCATACCCGGACCATGTTATCACATTTAAACTTAGACCACCCACTAACCATATTAATGTCTATGATGCATCTAATCTACCAAGCATGGTCTTTTTAAACTATGGAAAAAAAGTTTTGTTATGCTCATTCAAAATCCACATTTCTTTCTTCTTTGGATGAAATTGTTTCAACTCATTAATATGAAACGTTATATATGGTTGAGCACAATCCAATTTATTCTATATTTATAAATGTACCTTCTTATTTTGTTCACCTAAAAATTATTTGACTTTCAAGCCATGAATCCCCTTTTCCTCATTATTAACTCATTCATGGAAAGATGAAGGAAAACCAATGTGCTCCACTGCAGAAAAGTATCTCATACAAAACTATGAAACCTCATTAGAAATATACTTTTCATCAATGGAGGATTCATGTCGATATGGATTATTAACATACCATTTCAATATCTTCATATACCTTTCAAAAGAATACATATAACATAGATATATAGGTCCACAAATATTTATTTCTCAAACTAGATGAACCATTAACTGAAAAATTATATCAAAAAAAGATGGAGTAAAATAAATTTCTAATTGAAAAAGTAGAGGAATCGCTTCATTTTCCAAAATTTTCAAAGCATCCATATCAATCACCTTATTACAAATTGAATTGAAAAAATAACACACCTTCATGATAATATTTCTGACATAGATGGGAAATATTCCATGCAATGAAACTAGTAAAAGTTGTTGCATCATGATGTGACAATCATGAGATTTCATATCTGTCAACTTGAAATCCTTTAAAGAGACCATTTTTTTTAAATTTGAAGAATAACCTTATGGAACTTTGATGTCATGAAGACACTAAAAAAAGATAATTTTATCACTCTTGAATAATGTATGACAAGTAATGGCAAGAAATGCTCGTCTTCCATCTGGTGTGGGAGATAAATCAAAACGTATTCCAATTGATAGTAAGTCTAATCATGCATTCAAACCATATTTAGTTTTTCCTTTAATATCTAACATTGTTCCAATCAAACTGTTATATATATTCTTCTCCACATGCATGACATCAATGTTATGTTTTAATTTATGATATATCTCGTTGGGAAAAAATCTCTCAAGGTGTCCTCTCAAAGTGTTTTGGGTGCGAATGTGTTTTTTGAAAAAGCTATATGATCACGAATAAGAATGGTTGGTGTTTGTCGAAGACAGGTTTTTAAGGTGGTGTTGTTTCCCAGTGTTTGCTAAATTTTTGGGCGTCAAAATCGAGAGTTTGATGTTGGAAAATGAAGGATTTATTTATAGAAGTGATCGATATGAAAAATGTTGATGAAAAACTAAAAATGATGAGAACTGCATACCATAGTTCATGGACCACATACCATGTTCCAGGAACGGTACGGAGAGTAGTGGGAATGGTATGCGGAGCGACGGGAACAGTACACTGGAGAGGTTCATGAAACCAAAAATGGTTCATGGTGGAAGGTGATGTGGTACACATATGACATTTTATTGATGGAGGATATTGACTGCGTAGGATCAAAGACAGTATGCAGACTGCATATGAAAAATGGTTCGTGGGTGGCTGGCGGTTCGTGGAAGTAAAAGGATCGGTATGCGGTGAAGGCTGAATTGAGGATTTAGTAAATCTTATATTAGTAGATTTTTCCAGTATCTTTGCCTATATAAGAATTTATAATCTCACTGAATATCATAAGAGACCAAATATCATTAGAGAACATATTTTTGGTCTGGGATTTCAAGAATGTCCGAAGGAGGTTCACGAGGAAGAATTCTGCAAAAGATGAAGTGGTTCACGTGGAAGAAATTACACCGAAGGAGTTTGCAGGGATTCTTAACCCACAAAGGAAGACTCAGTACATGGAGGAGAAATATCTGGCACGTGAGAGAGATAATTCCACAAGCGGTACTTGGAGGAGGAGTTCTGGTATGTGGAAGCGAAGATAGTCCGTGAATAGAGAACAATTCGCAGAAAAAAGGTAGTTTGCAGAGGTGGAACGAAGGCAGTGGTATTCGGGCAGTTAGCGAAGGCACTCTATGGAAGAAGGGTGGTTAACAGTGGTGGAGGAAGTATGTAGAGGAGGTGTTCCTCGTAACAAACCTGGTACTCAGTATGTGGGAGAGGAAGCTGGTTCACGATTTTCACAAAGAAGGTTGTGAAATCTTCAAATCAGTTTGTGAAAGTATTTTCCGGTGCCTAGAAGTACTTGGGAAGGTGGAATTCATCTATGGGTGAAAAAGAAACCTCAACAAAGAATCTACCTACATTTTAGGATGTATAAATTCATTCAAATGAAGGGAACTACATGTACATAAACTATGTTTGACCTACACATCCATAAACTATGAGTGGAATCCTTTCTAAGAGCAGTGAGCGAAGGAAGAGGATGATAGTGACCCTTTCCACCTGTAGTGAGCCATAGAAAAAGTCATAGGGAGTTACCCTTGGGGATGTAGTGATTAGACCCCAAACTTTGTAAAGGCAGTGAGCATGGGAATAAAAGATCTAGCCCAAACATTGTATTCATTATTGGCAGTGAGCCTCAGTGAATTTGGTATATCGACATATTGCCATTGTATGCTCCTTGGACATAGCCCTGTGAGGGTGAACCAAGTAAAAATTACTGCATCCTATGCATGATTTCATATCTATTCATATATTGCTACTAGAGGAAGAGAGAATTGAGTTTTTTCTAACAAAGAAACAAGATCCGAATGGGAGAAAGTTTTAATTTGTCCCCCCTTCTCAATGTATTTGATCTAGTGAATCTAACAATTGATATCTGAGGAAAAGGTTTAAAGTCAGTGGTTTTCACTCAAGAGGAAGAAATGGTGGTGGTAAATCATAAAGGAATTTCGATCTTTGAGAGAAATAATTTTCAACTATGGAATAATTGAATGTAGCACTACTTCCAACTAGTAGGGATAGATGTATCCATAGTAGATATGCATGGAATATCAGCTGATATTAATAGTGTCGTTTTATTAGAAGCTTAAAGAAGACAATTACATTCTCATGCAAAATGGATCAATGATTTAGGGAGATCCATATAAAATGAAATTTATACGAAGGTGATGTCCTGTAAAACATCGCATGCAATGTGGAAAAAATTATTGAACATCTATGAGGGTGACACAATATTCCAAGAAGCAAAGCTGCAGGTTCTATGGAACAAGTATGAGGATCTCAGAATGAATCCCAATGAGACTATTGATGCATTATTCGACAGGATAAATATTATTGTTGAATACATGTAGGGTCTTAGAGAAGTCATTGAAGAAATAAATATTGTCAAATGTATCTTGAGAAAACTTCCACCGTGATTCAATCCGAAAGTTTCAGTGTTGGAAGACAAAGACCTGAAAGTGATGACACTAGAAAACCTACACAGTACCCTTGTAGCATATGAAATGAGAAACAATGATAACAATGTAGTGGAAAAGGGGAAGTCTAAGGAAGTAGAATTCAAGGCCATAAAGAATCTATCTTTTGAAGATAGTCCCGAGGAGGACAATATGGATAATGTCATGTCATTTCTCTCCTCCAATCTGCAAAGGGGAAAAGGGAAGTTCAAAGGTAAAATTCCATTTTCATGCTTTTGATGTGGAAAGATAGGGCCTTTTGAGACAAAGTGTCCTAAGAAGTTTGATGATGAAAATGAAGAAAATGATAAAATTCACCAAAGGAAGTATTCATCAAATGATAAAGGGAGGAGAAGTACCAGGAGAAAGTTATTCAAAAAGAAGAATTTTATTTCAAAAGAGGATGAAAGTTTAGAAGAATATGTGGTAGAAAATTTTGAGGAATGCAAGGATCATAAAATAAACTCTTTGGTGGAAGTTGTCAGAAATTCATTAATAAGAGAGTAAAGTGATAATGAATAAGGAGAAATTGAATGAATAGTTGATCTTTAGACTGAATTAAAAGCTAGCCTTGAAGAGGTAGATATTTTGAGAGACAAAACAAAGAAAGATAACAAAGTTGTTCGTAAATCTAAACTCTTTATATAGTAGCAGGTAGAAGAGAATTGTGATCTAAATGCAGAAATTGAAAAGATGAGGTCTTCAATGCTAGAAAACATAGAAAATGTTGTTGAGTACAAACTCAAAATTAAAGAATAGAAAATTGAAATTGATAGTTTGACTAAAACTGGAAAATATCAAATCAAACATGTCAAACAACTAGAAGAGGAAGTCATCAGTCTATGATGAACAATTCATGATTAGGAGAAACTAATAACTCTTGGTTTGACATCAAGAAATAAGATCATACAGGAAACAAATAAGATGAGATTTGAGTAGAGTGGTCCATCAGAACAAAAGCAACAATCAATTCTGAATGATAAGGTTAGTATGGGGCTTGATCTAAAATAGAAAATAGTTATGGTTCAAGTAAAACCATAAGAACTCACTCCAAGATTGAATATTGACCTGGGTATGAATAATAATTAGAAGATTCATAGAACCCAAGGCACAACTAGTGTCACATCATTTCCACATTATAATGTACCTCACATAAGATGCTGTTGTTGTGGTAAGATGAGACATTCTCAAAATATATGTTTCTTAGTAAAGAGGTACCAAAGGGAAGAAGACCAACATATGTGGTCTTATAGAGCTCAAAATTCCAGGTCATCATTTGATGGTCATTGTTTCAGGTGTAAAGGACTCGGGCATATGGAAAGATATTTCACATCAACAATGCAGAGGAATATGCTAAGGCAGACTGAATTTGTTCATAAGAATCAACCAAATGTATCTTCAAGAGAGCTGAAAATTGAAAATCTATTTGTAGCATTGCAGGTTGAAGATGGATCTTTAAATACTGAGAAAGATCAAGATTATCATTCCAGGTCAGATATGAAGTCATATACTTGGGTCAAAAAGAAAATGGAAGAGCAGGCAGTGGTTATAGAAATTTCATTCAAGGCATCATATTGCACTAGGATATGGATCACAGATAGTGGATGCACTTCCCATATGATGGGAAATAAAGATCTAGTGACCAAAATCAGGTATGATAAATAAGGTATTGTAAGATATGGTAATTATGAGGGATTGAAAATTATTGGTTTAGGAAAAGCCAAGTTTGGAGGAAAAGGCATGAGATGAGAAAATTTCTTGTTTGTTGAGGGGATTAGTCACAACTTGCTTAGTGTTAGTAAATTGTGTGACTTAGGACAAGCCATAATTTTTTAAAATAAATTATTTATCATCAAAGAAAAGGATGGTGCTGTTGTACTTCAAGGAAAGTGTACAAAATGGAATCTCAACCACATAAGTGGAGAATAAGATATGTCCTTTCTGTCTAAGGATAAAGAAAACAAGCTATGACATAAGCGTCTTGGCCACATAATCCAAGGTTCCTTGGAAGAACTGGTGAAATACGATACAACTCAAAATCTCCATAGATTATCACGTGATCATACTCATATGTGTGATTCCTGTCAATAGGGGAAGATCATTCAAAAGTTATATAAGTAAAAGGAGAAAAAGACAATAAGACTGCATGAGTTGGTGCAAATTGATGTATGTGGGCCAATTTTGCTAAGGGATATTAATGTGAGGAGATATTATGTTATATTCATCGATAAATATAGTAGAATGGCATGAGTTTCAATAATCACCCAAAAATCTGAAGTGTTCAGTTACATTACAAGATATCGAAGAGAATGTGAAAAGTTGTTTGGTCAGAAAATATAGACAATTCGAACATATAATGGAACAGGGTTAACAAATATCCAAGTGAAGGATTATATTGAAAAACACAGGATAAGGAATTAAGTTTCAGCAGTAAGAAATCCACAACATAATGGAGTAGTTGAGAGAAGAAATCAGATTGTCAACAACATGGATAGAACAATGCACATTGAGAAAGACCTTCTAGAGAAAATTTGGAAATAAGTAGTGATGACAATAGTATACACTTCAAATAGAGCTTTACTTTTTCCAAAAGAGGAGAAGACTCCATACGAGTTATGTTATGGGTAGAATCCATCATTGAAGTACTTTTGAATATTTGGAAGTAAATGTTTCATTCTCAATAAAGAGAAACATAGGAAATTTTAATCCTGTGAGGATGAAGGAATATTTCTTGGATACTCAAAGAAAAGCAAAGCATATAAATGATTCAATAATAGGAAAGGGAAAATAGTTGAAAGTCATGATGTAACTATAGTGGAGAATGAATATAATCTTCAGAAAATACATGATCAGACTCAGGAGGACAAGGATGAAGAGATGAGCATGTCAGGAGATTCTCCAGCTCCAGAGGTTGATTCAGAAGAATACTGAGATGTTGAGAACAAATATATGTCTTCTCATAGACTAGTGACAAGAGATATAATTTATAGGAAAAACATAATTGGTGATCAGATAGCACTAGTGCAGACTAGAAAGATGAAGTCTCTAAAACAAGAATCATACTTATCACAAGTTGATCCAAAATGCTTTGATGAATTAGTTGGAGATAATAATTGGGTTCTAGAAATGAATGAAGATCTTGACCAAATTGAGAAGAATTAGACATGGGAAATTGTTTTGAGGTTATAAGACAAGAATGTCAAAGGGACAAAATGGGGCTTTCACAATAAAATGAATGAAGATGGTGTTGTGATTTGAAACAAAGCACACATGGTGTTCAAAGGGTACTCTCAGATAGAGGGTATTGATGTTGATGAGAAATTTGTTTCTATTTCAAGGATGGAGACAATCAGATTATTCTTGGCCATAGTTGTCCAATAAAAGTTTAAAGCTTTGTAGATAGATGTCAAGTCAACATTTATGAATGGAGTTTTGGAAGAAGAAGTCTACATCGAGCAACCAGATGTTTTTCTTGTTCATGAAGATGAGAATATATTTTTTCGGCTAAAGAAGGATTTATATATATTGAAGCAAGCACCAAGAGCATGGTAATCGAGGCTTGATCAGTTTCTAAGGAAGCTTATTTTTTAACGTGGTAGAGTTGATTACAATTTATATTTCAACAATGATAGCATTAAAAGCTTAGTTTCCCACTGCGGTGCCGGAGGGGTGCGGTGCTGTCGCCCCCTCGGGACGGGCCGTTTCCTCAGACTGGGTCAGACTTGCGGATCGGGTTGGACCCCGGTCCAGACCCGGAACGGGCCGAGTCAGTCCAACTGGGTTGGACCGGACCAGAACCGCTATGTCCAGTTTATACCTTTTTGCCCATATCTTGGGCTACCGGTGTCCGATCGACGAAACATCTAAGGAGACAAAAATATTAGAATGAGATGGTACTTTTGGCATACCCTACTTGAGGTTTGGACATAGTTGGGGTACAGTCAGGTTGGTTTGAACCTAAAAACCAACCAGGCCCCTGGAATGGAAATGCCAATAACTCACAGACCAGGCGTCCGATTGACGCACTGTCTGTCGCGTTGGGTTCCTTATGATGAGACGGAACTACGTGACACATCAAATCGAGACTTAGTGGTATTTGATGTATCAAAACTTGGCTCGAGTAGTGGACCCTCCTGAAATCGAGCGTGCTGTGTGCGGGAACCCTATGGCTAACTGTGACTGAGATGATATGATCCTATGTGGATCTACTACTGTTCCAGGATCCTCTGTGGGTTCGAAAAATATGATATTGTACCAGGATACTCTGTGGGTTCAACAGTGACGGTACTGGACTGGGATCCTCCGTGGGTTCGACAGTGATGACTTCTGTACCGGGATCCTCCATGGGTTCGACAACGCTGATACTGTTCCAGGATCCTACATGGGTTCGACAGAAGAGATGATTCAGTGGCTACATCTAATTATCTCTACCCTCTACATGAGTTGTATACCTGTGTGAGCTAAGTCTTGTATTCAGTTATTATCATCGAGATGATTGACTTTACTTCCTTTTTGGAATGGGTTGTGCTTGGGCTCGAGTGTTGGAGCCGGACTATGATTGGTAACTTAGGTATATGTATGGGAATATACCTAAGTAGGGATGGTTGATACTTAGTGATTGTATCTTAATACTATATTTTATCCTTAGTGGATTCTGGGAGACCTTAGAGGGTCTCGAGGTCCCATACTGAGTATTGTTATACTCATCCCTGCACAGGCTTCGCCCGCACCTTGTTGTGTTCTGTGCAGATGACAGTCAACAGTGATCGAGACTGAGGGTGACGGACGGGAGGCTGCTTGGAGTTGGACTAGATGGAGCGTACCTCAGGGACGAGTTGTTTGAGATCTGTACCTACCCTTCAGGTAGGATTCCCTGGTGGATGACCCCGGAGCTGTTTTCCCTTTTTACTTGTACTTGTACTTGTTGTTCAGTTGGGTTTGTATACTGGCCCACTTACTTTCAGCACAACTTTCTTTTCTATATTAGTACTTGTTTCTTATACTACTTGTGTTTAGACTATGTGTGTTACAGGTTTTAAGGCAATGCCTTCCCTTTTTATCAGGGATTCACATTTGGTGCTAGTCGCCAGACCCTGGTCTATGGAAGGCGGGCTTGGGGTAGTCACTGCACGGGCCCCGAGGACAGGTCGTGACAAATTGGTATCAGAGGAGTTGGTTCTACCATAGAACTTGGACTCTGATTCTTTTAATGGCAATAGTGTTAAGTGTTTTGGGTGTGGTTATCAGTTTAAGGAAACTGGTGTTGGTGTGGCGACCGACGTATCCATACACCATGACTTGACTTATGACTTCCAACTAAGTGCACGAAAACATGGATTGCGTGTGTGTTTCATTTGAAATTGTTTCTTTGTGATTACTTTGTGTCAGCTCACTAGGTATATTTTTTTGACCATGGCACACCTATTTATTTTCAGGATGAACCCACGTAAGCATCCAACTAGGGTTCTGAGTTTTGTATGAGATGGTAGCCCACCGAGTGATGAGGCCTCGGTGTAGGGCCCCATCATAGCGGAGGTACTAGCGGTACCACTACCTGCTGGGCTACCAATACCACCAGCTCCAGCAGCAGAGAGTACATTCCATCTGAGTGTGTTGCATGAGTTCCAGCGCTAGAGGCCGCCCAGGTTTAGGGGAGAGACGAACCCACAGACAGCTGAGGATTGGCTGGAGGTTGTTGTGAGAGTTTTCAGATTGGTAGGGACACCAGCCGACATCATTATGATCCTTTCCACGAGTATCCTACAGGAAGCAACAGGCAGATGGTGGAGCCTGATGCTCCAGGTGCATGACGAGGCATTTCTACTCT
This sequence comes from Viscum album, assembly GCA_963277665.1. Lineage (NCBI taxonomy): Eukaryota > Viridiplantae > Streptophyta > Magnoliopsida > Santalales > Viscaceae > Viscum > Viscum album. Next base: position 164,292,013 of record OY728132.1, on the reverse strand, counting down.
GGGCAGACTTCGAGAGTCTCTTTCGATCAGAGTTTGTTCCATACACCCTTCGTGCGGTGCGGATTTAGGAGTTGCTTCATCTGCAGCAGGGTGACATGACAGTAGCTCAATACTCAGCGAGGTTCACCGACCTCTCGTGCTACTCCACGGATATGATACGAGACCCATTATTCAGGGCCCAGAACTTCGAGCAGGGACTCAAGAATGAGATCAGAGCTTTGATGATCTCTCTCAGCATTCCGACGCAGGCGAGGGTGCTGGAGTGAGCCCTTCTAGTGGAGAGTTTTCTTACTGAGAAGTCACCAGCAGTGAGACCCACCACAGGGCGACATGTAGTGGATTCTTCTACAGCTGGCAGTAGACAGATGTCACAGAGGTCCAAGCAGAACATTCCATCAGGTGGGCGACCCCAGGATACAGGTTCGGTTGTGCGGGGCACACGAGACAAATCCATCCATACGAGGAGCAGGCAGTTCTATGCGCACGGCGGGCAGGGTCACATGGCTCGTGACTGCCTGACCTGCTATGCAGATGAGTAGCAGACAGTAGAGGGTCCTCCTAGGAAGAGGTAAAGGTTCGACCGTGGTGGTCCTCCAGGAGCAGGCAGATGTGGCAGAGGAGCTGGCCGAGTTGCGGGTGGTGTACGACGTTTCGAGGTCCTACGACCACCACCACCAGGAGGTCCACCCTGACCACAGAGAGTAGGAGGACAGGGGAGATCTCAACTCCAAGCAGTCGAGGCCTATGACCACGGCGCACCTGAGATGATTTGAGGTACTATCTGTGTCTACTCCACCCTTGCTGTAGTACTTATAGACATAGGTTCAGGTCATTATTTTATTACTATTTACCTCGTTCGGAGCTCAGAGATTCCGATGGAGCCGTTGGCTCGATCCTTACGACTAGAGACTTCTACGGGAGCATACTCGATGATTACACACTGGTGACAGCAGTGTGAGATTACTCTAGGATGCGATAACTTTGGCTGGGATCTCCTCGTAGCGGCGTCGAGGCCTTATGATGTCATCTTGGGTATGTACTGGTTATCTATAGTTCATACTCAGATTGACTGCATTTGGCGCAAAGTGTGGTGTGTCCACACGGATGGGATGATGTTTACCTTCACTGGCGAGAATAGATCCTTTACAATGCAAGATGGACTTATCCATAGGAGGGGGAAACCGATCACACATCAGTTGTCTAGCCTCATTCTCAGAGCGGTTGATGTGTGGAGTCCGAGTTTTCTTGTTGTGGTGGATTAGTATGTGGATGTTTCCCCTGATTATGTTCCAAGATTACCTCCTCCTAGAGAGGTGGACTTCAATGTAGACTTGTACCCAGGGACTACACTGATATCTACTCCAGCATATCAGATGGATCCCGTTGATCTTTGAGAGTTACGGGTAAAACTCGAGGACTTGCAGGGGAAGGGATTCATCCAGCCCAATGTTTCTCCCTGGGCAACCCCGATTATGTTCTCCAAGAAGGAAAATGGGATATTGAGGCTCTATGTTGACTACCTTCGCCTGAACCAGGTGACCGTGAAGAACAAGTACCCACTCCCAAGGATTGACGACCTTTTTGATCAGCTCAAGGGAGCACAGTGGTTCTCAAAGATAGACCTCATATTAGGTTATCACCAGCTTAGAGTTGGAGATGAGGATGTGCAGAAGACAGACTTCAGGTGTCAATATGGACACTACGAGTTCTTGGTTATGCCATTCGGCGTAACCAACGCACTAGCAGTGTTCATGGGACTCATGAACAGGATCATTCAGCCATACCTTGATCACTTTGTGGTAGTCTTCATCGATGACATTTTGATCTACTCAGCTACCGAGGAGAAGCACACCTACCATTTGCGTATAGTACTGGACACACTCCTAGAGAACCAACTTTATGTTAAGATATCGAAGTTCTAGTTCTAGATCCAAGAGGTACACTTTCTGGGAAATGTCATCTCAGAGGCTGGAGTTGCAGTGGATCTAGGGAAGATCGAGGCAATACTTGCTTGGGAGACACCCAGAAGTGTGACAGAGGTATGGAGTTTTCTGGGACTGGCTGGGTACTATCAGAGATTTTTTCCAGACTTCTCTAGAGTTGCAGCACCACTTTTAGCATTGACGAAGAAGGGGAAACCCTTCGTGTGGTCAAAGAGATTCCAATAGAGTTTTCAAGAGCAGAGGCAGAGGCTGACTAGTGTGCCCATCTTGAGGATACTGGAGGAGGGCGTTGGGTACGTAGTCTATTGCGATACATCAGGGACCGGACTTGGGTGTGTCTTGATGCAGGAGTAAGCAGTGATTGCTTATGGTTCTTGGCAGTTGAGATAGAAGGAACAGAACTACGCTACCCATGAATTGGAATTAGCAGTAGTGGTCTTCGCCTTGAATATGCGGTGGCACTATCTGATGAGCGAGCGTTTTACAGTCTACTCTGACCACCAGAGTCTCAGGTACATATTCCCGCAGAAGGACCTGAACCTGAGACAACGACGTTGGATTGAGTTCCTCCAGGACTATGACTTTGAGATACTCTATACTCCTAGGAAGGGTAACGTTGTAGCAGATTCTCTCAGTAGGAGATCAGGCATTCATATGCTAGGAGATGCGACAGAGTAACTGTCCGCGTTGCATATATCCTTTGTGGATCGAGATGGATCAGAATTTCTGCAGTCTTTTACAGTCACACCTCCACTTCTTCAGAGAGTCAGGGAGGCACAACATGGAGACACTGACTGTGAGACGTGATGTGCTCAGATATCCACAGGGCAGTCACTTGATGTATTTTCTGAAGGTGGGGAGCATGTCATCCTCTTCAGAGGACGTACTATGGTACTAGTAGAACTTCAGGAGGAAGTGTTGAGCGAGTTCCACACATATCCTCTAGCGGTAAATCTTGGTGTGGCAAAGACGTATCAGGATGTCCGACGACAATACTGGTGGCCAGGTATGAAGAAGGCAATAACAGAGTTTGTCTCACAATGCCTCACTTGTCAGCAAGTGAAGGAGGAGAACCAGGTTCCAGTAGGATTAGTTCAGCCCTTAGAGGTCCCAGAGTGGAAGTGGATGGGATATCCATGGATTTCATGATAGGACTTCCACGTACATCCAGAGGACATGACTCTATCTGGGTGATTGTCGACTGACTCACCAAGTCGGCCCACTTCCTACCGATCAGAGAGAAGGGTTCAGTATAGATCTTGGGAGGCCTTTACGTGTGGGAGATTGTATGAATTCCTGGTGTGCCATCGAAAATCATCTCCAATCGAGATTCTCGTTTCACTTCCCGGCTATGGAAGGGGTTGCAGGAGGCTTTCGGGATGAAGCTTCTCTTGAGCACCGCCTTCCATCCTCAGATGGATGGTCAGACTAATAGGACCATTTAGAATCTTGAGGATATGCTCTGTGCATGATTCCTCAACTTCAGTCGTAGTTGGGAGGATCACTTACCCTTGGTAGAGATTGCATATAACAACAGCTACCACTCTACCACCGGGATGACACCTTTCGAGGCACTTTACGACCGACCTTGTAGAACGCCTATGTGCTGGACTGACCCAGGGGAGTCAACACTTGTGGGACCAGAGATGATGCAGGCTATGATGGAGAAGGTGTAGATTATCCAGGAGCGGATGAAGACTGCACAGAGTAGGCAGAAGTCCTATGCTGACAGGAGACGGAGGCCTCTGGAGTTCGAGGATGGCGACCACGTCTTTCTATAGGTCTCACCTCGATGAGGTCTACAGATATTTGGACGAGGCAACAAGTTATCACCGCGATTCATCGAACCTTTCCAGGTCCTCAACAGAGTAGGTGAGGTAGCATACAATTTATCTCTTCCACCTCAGTTGCACTAGGTGCACGACGTCTTCCACGTATCTCAGCTGAGGAGATACGTGCATGACCCTTCCCACTTCATCGACCATGGTGAGTTGGACATCGATGACGGGGAGACTTTCACGGAGGTTCCATTGGAGATTGAGGATCGACAGGAGTGGGTCCTTCATGGATGGTTGATACCTATGGTGCACGTTCGATGGCAGCATGGGAACCTCTAGGAGAGCACATGGGAGCGGGAGGCTCAGATGCGTGCTCAGTACCCCCATTTGTTCCCTTAGTTCGAGTTGTAGCTTACGGGGATGTAAATCCCTAAGGTGGGGAGAATTTAAAGACCTAGAAATTCTGTGGATTTTTTTCTCTTAAATCCATTGTAATTTTACGAGTCCGTGAAAACTGACGGCACTTGATTCCGAGGCCCGATGTGTCTGGAATCAATTTCTGAATTTTAGTTCGAGTACGTTCAGTAAAGTTGCAAGCGAGATTTTATAACTTTTGAACCGGTGCTCTGAACTGAAATCCAAGGGCACCGATAAACTCGCAGCGTTGGTGATTTATTAGTGAGACCCTCACCATAGCTGCATTCTATTGAGAATGGAAGTTAGATTTTGGGGATTTTAATGAAATTAAATAAAAATAAGTGTGTAGCTTATTTTTATCTTTGGTGGTTGAAATCTGTAGGAGGTGGTTGGAGGTGGGGGCCACCACACTATAACCTCCCATGAGAGGTTATGGTCGTGGGGCCCACCCTCACATAACCTGCCTTGGGAGGATAATTAACGTGGGGACCACACGAGCTTTAACCCCCTTGTAAGTCTCCATAAAGTGGGGAAAACCCTTGAACTTCCCCCACAAATTAAATGTGCCAACCCACTTAATTAATTAATTGAACTCTCTCTTTTAATTAATTATTTTGAATTATTTTGAATTCTTTTGGCCAAAAATTAAATAATGGGTTAGTTTAACCCATTAGTTTTGTTGGCACATTATTTTTGGGTGGAGCTTTGAAGAACCCTTGGAGAACTTCATCCTCTCCAACGAAGAACACGAAGAACACCATCTTCAACTTCATCACCTCCAAACACTTTCCAATGCACGAGCTTGAGTATTGGGAGTGCGTGACAAGCATGGAAAATGACGAATCAAAACCCGCCTTTTCCCGAGACTTCATCAACGTTCTTCGAAACGAGGTAGGGGGTTTTAAGTTGAATTTATTCCCGATCTTCATCGTTCAAGTTATGGTTTAATAACCGAATGATAACACCATAATGAGGAGGGCTCGGACTGCACGAACACGGCCCAACCCTCCCCCTTTTGATTGATTCATTTGTTGACGATGGCAGTGGCTCAACAACACCGCCAGAAGAGATGATCGCAGAGGAGGAACGAGCCACAACTGACGGGCCGCTGCGGTACATGCCGTGACCAGAAATGAGCCGGCCACGGAAGAAGCTAGCAATGCAAGGGCCACCGAGCCGCCAGAGGGGCGCAGTGCTATCGTGCCGCATAGAAAATTGGGCCACGGCCAGGAAGGCCGCGGCGGTGATGGAGGGGTGTGGTGCCGTCACACCGCGCTAGAGAAGAGAGCTGCGACCATAGGCCGCGACGGTCATAGAAGGGTGGCTGGTTGAGCCGGCTGCCAGTTCGCACTACTGGCGGGATCCTTTGGGTTCCGCGGTTACCAGGCCGGCGCCATGCGCTGGCCGTTTCAGAAGATAGTGGGGGTGTAACCCCCCTCCCCCCCAGGCGTGGCCGGTCAGCCATGCGGGCCAGCCAGCCGGCCGGGACGCCCCTCTGCCGGGACGTTTCCTAAAACTGAGTCAGACCCGCGGACCGGGTCAGACCCCAGTCTAGACCCGGAATGGGCCGGGTCAGTCCAACTGGGTTGGACCATCCCGGACCCGCTATGGCCTGTTTACACGGTTTTTCCCATATCTTGGGCTACGGGTGTCCGATCGACAAACCGTCTGTGGAAACGAAAAGCTTAGAACGAGATGGTACTTTTGGCATAACCTAACTTAGGTTTGGAAAAAGTTGGGGTATGGTCGGGTTGTTTTGAACCTAAAAACTAATCGGGACCCTAGAACACAAATTCCAATAACTCACAGTCCGGGCGTCCGATTGACGCGCCATCTGTCACGTTGGGTTCTTTATGATGAGACAGAACTATGAGATACATAAAATTGAGACTTAGTGTTAGTTGATGTATCGACACTTGGCTCAAGGATCGAACCCTCCTGGAATCGAGCATACTGTGTGCGGGAACCCTACGGCTTGCTGCGACTTAGATGATAGGATCCTACGTGACCTACTACTGTACCAGGATCCTCTGAGGGTTCGACAGTGAAGATACTGTACCAGGATCTTCCGTAAGTTCGACAACGGCGGTACTGGACCGGGATCCTCCGTGGGTTCCACAGTGATGACTTCTATACCAGGATCCTCCGTGGGTTCGACAACGTTGATACTGTTCCAGGATCCTACGTGGGTTCGACAGAAGAGATGATTCAGTGGCTACATCTAATCATCTCTACCCCTCTACATGAGTTGTATACCTGTGTGAGCTGAGTCTTGTCTTCAGTTGTTATCATCAAGATGATTGAATTTACTTCTTTTGTGGAATGGGTTGTGCTTGGGCTCGAGTGTTGGTGCCAGATTGTGATTCGTAACTTAGGTATATGTATGGGCATATACCTAAGTAGGGATGGTTGATACTTCTTGATTGTATCTTACTACCGTGGTTTATCCTTAGTGAATTTTGGGAGACCTTCTAGGGTCTTGGGGTCCCCTACTGAGTATTGTTATACTCACCCCTGCATGGGCTTCGCCCGCACCTTGTTGTGTTCTGTACAGACGATGGTCGGCAGTGATCAAGGCTGAGGGTGATAGACAGGAGGCTGCTCAGAGCTGGACTAGACGGGACATACCTGAGGGACGAGTTGTTCGAGATCTATACCCACCCTTCAGGTAGGATTCCCCGGTGGACGATCCAGGAGCTGTTTTCCCATTTTACTTGTACTTGTACTTGTTATTCTTTTGGGTTTGTATACTAGCCCACTTACTTTTATCACACCTTTATTTTCTATATTAGTACTTATTACTTCTACTGTTTGTTTTCAGATTGTGTGTGTTACATGTTTTAAGGAAATGCCTTCCCTTTTTATCAGGGATTCACCTTTGGTGTTATTCACCAACCCCTGGCCTATGGAAGGTGGGCTTGGGGTAGTCATGACACGAGCCCCGAGGACGGGTCGTGACACTACATAACAATAGGTTGCAGACATTCTAACAAAGGCCTTACCCAAAGAAGCATTTGAAAGGAATCGAATCGCTATGGGAGTCTAATAGACTTCCTGCACTTGAAAAAGTGTGGATTTGGGACCCCCTCTCTCTGAGGTATGACATGTCTTTCCCTAATGCATTGATATGTGTTCTTTACCTTGTTTTAGATAACCTTGAAGTTCCCTTCGGGTTTGTTGACAAAGGGGGAGAGAGTGTGACTGTTCCATGGGGAGAAAAGACATGAGGAGAAGCTGTTAAGTGGAGCAGTGAGATAGGGGGAGTTGAAGTTGATTTGAATCTAGTTAGAAGAGTTATAACATATGGGGAACATTAAATATGAGGATGATTGATGTGATCGATGAAAGATTAGATATCACAAAAGTTAAGTTTCGTGATGAAATCAGTTCATTTGTATCGGTGTATCAGTATGGTATCAGCTATTGGTGATTAGCAATGAAGTGATTCATTGATGAAATTTTCATTATACTCTTATTTCTCACGCCGATCATGGATCATGTGGGCTTAGAGTTTGTGTTGAGTAAATCCTTGATAGCTATCTTAATTGCATGAAGAGAATAAAGGTTGAAGATGGAAGGAGATTTAGAGATATCAAAATGAAAATAATTGTTATTAGAAGAGTTTTCAAATAACCCAAGGGGGATATTATCATGACCCGTCTCCCGTGGCCTGTTCTGTGACTACCCCAAGCATGCCTTCCATAGGCCAGGGGCTAGGAACTAGCACCGAAAGGCATATTCCCTAAAACCGTGAAGGCATTGCCTTTATATCCTGTAAACACACTCAACCAAGCACACAAAAAGATATGAACTCAAGTAAACTATATAGTAAAAAAGTGTGTACAGTAAGTAAAATGGGCCCGAATAAAATCCCAACTGAAAAGTATAAGAAAACTGGAAAGTAAAAGTAAAATGAGAAGCTCCTGTGGACACCCACCAAGTATCATACCTGAAGGGTTGGTATAGATCTCGAACGGTCGTCTCTGTAGTACACCTCATCTAAGGCCCACCTCCGAGCTACCTCTAGTCCTGGTACCCTCATCTTCAGTCAACGCTGTCCGTCCTCTACACCAAACACAACAAGATGCGGGCGTAACCCGTGCAAGGGTGAGTATAACAATACTCAGTAGGGACCCCAAGACCCTAAAAGGTCTCAAAAAATCCACAAAGAATAAAACACATATCATGAAAACAACTGAAAACCCTACTTAGGTATATGCCCATACATATACCTAAGTTTTCAAGTATACCCATCTCATTAATGAGGAAACACAAGGCCCAACTCTTAGCCAAAGTACAACTGTTCCACGTAGGAAATAATACCACGAAGGTAACACCAAAAGGGTAAGTACCAGGAAGGTAACGCCACATAGAAGAATACCACGAAGGTATCACCAAAAAGGTAAGTACCACAAAGGTATGCCACATAGAAGAATACCACAAAGGTATCACCACAAAGGTAAGTATCACAAAGGTATGCCACACAAAATAATACCACAAAGGTATTACCATGAAGGTAAGGACTCAGCTCACACTAGGTATAAATTAGGTACGGAAGCAAAGATGATTAGATATAACTACTGAATCATCTTAATCTATTAAGAGGCAGACCCACGTAGGATCCTAAATCATCAGACCCACATATGATCTTAGTACAGTAGACCCATATAGGATCCTAGTATAGCAGACCCACATAGGATCCTAGAGTAGTCTGACGTGGATTCCTAGATCGGATCCAAGTGAGACTCTCGAACAAGGACCCATGTAGGATCCCAAAGCACATACCCACATAGGATCCAAAAGCACAGACCCACATAGGATCCTTTTCTCATGTTACAGCCAGCTACAATGTTCCTACACTAAGCTCGCTTGATTCCAGGAGGGTCCGCACCTCGAGCCACAGGTCTATACTCCAACTACCACGAAGTCCCATGAAGAAGTATCCCAAAGGACCACCACGTGATAGGGGTCTCAACGCAATAGACGGTGCGTCAATCGGACGCCCGGTCTATAAGTTATTGTCCTTTTAGTCCCGAGGGCCCGGTTGGACTTGTGTTTGATCCAACCCAGCTGTACCACAACTTTATCCAAAACTAAAGTGGGGTATATCAAAATGACCATCTCGATCCAAGGTTCCTGGTGCCATAGACAGTTCGTCAAATGGATTCCCGTAGCTCAAGTTATGGCCAAAAGAGTGGAAAAGGTTCAAAGCTGGTTCGATTTCGGTTCGACCCGGCCCGACCCAGGTTCGGCCTTGGCTCCGACCTGGCCCATTGGGTCCGACCCAGCCCGCTGGGTCCGGCCCGGCCCACTGGGCCTGACCTCGCTCGCCGGGATGACCCGGTCCGCTGGGCGGCCAGCGGCTGGCCCGCAGTTGGTCCACGGCTGGTTCGTGGCTGGTTCGCGGCTGGTCTGCGGTTGGTCCACGGCTAGTCTGCGGTTGGGTGGCCCCATGGTGGGGTCCACCCTAGCCTCCACCCAAGGGAGAGGCACCTCCTAGGTTCCCCGAACGACCCAACCATTTGAGTTGGGTAGCCGACCGACCGGCCAACGCCATGTGGCATCGGCAGCTGGCACACTGGACCTGGTGTCCCGCTCAACTCCCCAGTTGGCCGGACAACCATCCCACCTGTGCGGTGTGTTCGTGCGCCACGCCCCCACCAATGGATGGCATCGAGCCAACCGCCTCTCCATCGTCGCCGTGGCCTTTCACCGTGACACCTGCATGCCGGGCGACACGGACGCGCGCCACTATCACCGTCACATGGCTGGTCGTGCGCCAACTGCTGCCCTCGCTCCACCGTGGCTAACGGGCCGCGACCCTTCTCCGACGGCGCGGTTGCGCCGCCGCTGTCTTCACGACCGGTCGGAGTGCTGGCCACCGCTCTCATGTCCCACCGGTGCCAGTATCCGGCACCGGTCGCCTTCCTCCTCCATCGCAAAGAACGCATCAAAAACCACAAAGGTTTCGGAGTGGTCGGGCCATGTTCATTTGGCCCGAACCCTCCACGTTAGAGCAGTAGCTAGAAGATCATGGGGAGAGATTTAATGTAAAATAAAATAATGAAGATCAATCATAAAAACAACCCTACCTTGAAGGTTCCGAAGGAGGAGGCACGAGGAATAAGATGAAGTCGTTGAAGAATGTCAGCATTTGTTTCTTTTGTAAGGTGCTTCCGATCCGGGCTCAGGGTCGGTTCCTCGTTCTTCGTTGGAGCAAGTTCATCATTGGAGAATGTTCTCCCAAAGCTATTCTCTCCTTTTCCTAAAATTTTTTCCCGCGAGAGGTGTGGTGACAATTTAAAATCTCTGAGTTTAATTTAATTAAAGTTGTACATTAATTAAATTAGGGTGGCACAATCAATTAGGAGAAATCCAAGAGTCACCTTTCTCATTAAAGAGGGAGTTTAAGGGGGTTGGGTGGTCCCCACCATTAATTTTAAAATGGGAGGTTTTAAGATTGGGTGGTCCCCACCACTAAACATTAAATTGGGAGGTTATAAAAATAAAATAAAATTTGTTCTTTATTTTATTTTTATTTCCATGAAAAACATGAAAACTAACTTTCACCCTCATCCTACTACGGTCGAGGTGAAAGTCTCCTTAAGTGAATGTCAGCACTGTGAGTTCAATGGTGCCCTCAAATTTTAATTCCGAGCACTAGTTCAAAAGTTAAAAAAACCCACTTGCACGTTTAATGAACGTACCTACAAAAAAGTTCAAAAATTCATTTCAGGCACTCCGAGCTTTAGAATCCTGCGCTGTTAATTTTCGCGGACTCATAATATTTCCATATAATTTAAAAAATATTTACATGTAATTTCCGGGTCTTTACAGATATTTTTGTCAAAAAAACCCTCAAGGTATCCTTTTGAAGTGTTTTAGGTGTGATTGTGTTTTTCGACAAATCAAGATGATTACGAATAAGAATGGTTGGTGTTTTCTGAAGTCAGGTTTTTAAAGTGGTGCTGTTTCCCAGTGTTTTACAAATTTTTGGGCCTCAAAATCGGAAGTTTTATGTTGGAAAATAATGTATTTCTTCATAGGAGTGAGCGGTATGAAGATAGTTGAAGAAAAATGGAAAAGGATGAGAATCACATACCATAGTTCATGGACCGCGTACCATGTCTTAGGAACAGTACGTGGAGCGACATGGAAAGTACCCTGGAGCGGTTCACAAAACCAAAAATGGTTCGTGGTGGAAGGTGATGCAGTATGCGAATGGTGTGTCATTGATGAAGGAGATCGAACGCGTAGGGAAAAAGGAAGTAGGCATACTGCATACAAAAAATGGTCCGCGGGTGGCTTGTGGTTCGTGGCGGTAGAAAGATCGATATGCGGTGAAGGCTGAATTGAGGATTTGGTAAATCTTATATTAGTGGATTTTGCAGGTATCTTTGCCTATATAAGAATCTCTAATCTCATTGAATATCATAAGAGATTGAATATCATTAGAGAACATATTTTTGGTTTGGGATTTCAGCAAAGTCCAAAGGAGGTTCGTTAGGAAGAATTCTGTGAAAGCTGAAGTGGTTCACATGGAATAAATTCCATCGAAGGAGTTTTCGGGGATTATTAACCCACAAAGGAAGGCTCAGTACATGGAGGAGAAATATACTTTAGGCGAGAGAGATAATTCTACAAGCGGTAGATAGAGGGGGAGCTCTGGTATGCGGAAGCGAAGATAGTCCATGAATAGTGAATAGTTCGCAGACAGAAGGTAGTTAGCAGAGGCGGAATGAAGGTAGCGGTATGTGGGAAGTTAGAGAAGGTAGTATGTGGATGAAGGGTGGTTCACAGTGGTGGAAGAAGTATGCAGAGGAGTTGTTCTGAATAACAAAACTGGTACTCAGTATGCGGGAGAGGAAGGCAGTTCGCTATTTTCACAAGGAAGCTTGAGAAAGCTTCAAATCAATTTGAAAAAATATTTTTAGGTCCCTAGCAGTACTTGGGAAGGTGGAATTCATCTACGAGTGAAAAAGGAACTTCAACAGAGCATCTACCTACATTTGAGGATGTAGAAATTCATGAAAATGAAGGGACCTACATGTTTATAAACTGTGTTTGACCTACATATCCATAAACTATGAGTGAATTACTTTCCAAGAGTAGTGAGTGAAGGAAGAGGACAACGGTGATCCTTTCCACCTGTAGTGGGCCATAGAAAAAGTCATAGGGAGTTACCCTTGGGGATGCAGTGAGCAGACCCTAAACTTTTTATAGACAGTGAGCTTGGGAATAGAATATCTATCCCAAACATTGTACTCATTTTTTGCAGTGAGACTTAGTGAATTTGGTACATCATCATATTGCCATCGTATGACTCTTGGATAGCCTAGTGAGGCTGAACCAAGTAAAAATCACTGCTTCCTGTGCATGATTTCATATCTATTAATATATTATTATGGGAGGATGAGAGAATTTATTTTTGTCTTACAACAAAACAAGATATTAATGGGAGAAAGTTTTAATCTTTCATACCTTGATTCACCACCTTCTCAAGGTATTTGAACTAGTGGATCTAACAATTGGTATCAAAGGGAAAGGTTGAAAGTTAGTGGTTTTCTCTCAAGAAGAATAAATAGAGGTGGTTAATCATAAAGGAATTCCGATCCTTGATGGAAGTAATTTTCAAATATGGACGAATTGAATGCAGCACTACTTCCAATCAGTAGGTATGGATGTCTTCACAGTAGCTATGCATGGAATATCAGCTAATATTAACTGTGGTGCTTTATCAGAAGCTGAAATAAAAGAATTGGATTTTGATGATAAAGGGATCAATGTTTTAGGGAGAGCCATATAAAATGAAATTTATACGAAGGTGATGTCATATAAAACATCGCAAGCAATGTGGGAAAAATTATTGAACATTTATGAGGGTGACACAAAAGTCTAAGAAGAAAAGATTCAGGTTCAATGGAAAAAGTATGAGGATCTTAGAATGAATCTCTATGATACTATTGATGCATTATTCGATAGGATAAATATTTTTGTGGAAGACATACAGGGTATTATAGAAGTCATTGAAGATATAAATATTGTGAAATGTATCTTGAGGAAACTTCCACCGTGATTAAATCCGAAAGTTTCAGTGTTGGAAGATAAAGACTTGAAAGTGCTGACACTAGATAACCTACACAGTACCTTTGTATCATATGAAATGAGAAATGACGATAAAAATATAGTGGAAAAGGGGAAGTCTAAGGAAGTGTAATTCAAGGCCATAAAGAATATATCTATTGATGATAGTCCTGAGGAGGAAAAACTGAATAATTTCATGTCATTTCTCTCCTCTAATCTACAAAGGGGTAAAGGAAAGTTCAAAGGTAAACTTCCATTTGCATTCTTCTAATGAGGAAAGATAGAGCATTTTGCAGCAAAGTGTTCTAATAAGTTTGATGATGAAAATGAATAAAATGAGGAAATTCCCCCAAATAAGTATTCATCAAATGAGAAAGGGAGGATAAGTACAAGGAGAAATTTATTCAAAAAGAAGAAACTGCTTTCAAAAGAGGATGAAAGTTTAAAAGAATTTAACGTAGAAGAGTTAGAGGAATGAAAGGATCATAAAATAGATACTTTTTTGGAAGTGATCATAAATTCATTAATAATAGAGTAAATTGATAATGAAGAAGGAGAAATTTAAGGAATCGTTGATATTCAGGTTGAATTAGAAGCTACTCTTGAAGAGGTAGATATTTTGAGAGCCAAAACAAAGAAATCTGACAAAGTTTTTCTTAAATCAAAACTCTTTATGCAGTATAAGGTAGAAGAGAATTATGATCTTAATGCAGAAATTGAAAAGATAAGGTCTTCAATGCTAGAAAACTTAGAAAAGGTGGTTGAGTACAAACTCAAAATTGAAGAAGAAAAATAGAAATTGATAGTTTGATTGAAACCAGAAAAGATCAAATCAAATGTATCAAACAACTAGAAGAGGAAGTCATCAGTCTGCAATGAATTTGATGATAAGAAGAAACCGCTAACTCTTGGTTCGACATCAGGAAAGAATATCATAAATGAAATAGATAAGATGAGATTTGAGTAGAGTGGTCCATCAGAATAGAAGTAACAATCAAATCTGAATGATAAGGTTGGTATGGGGTATGATCTAAAACAAAAAATAGTTATGGTTCAAGTTAGACCATAAGAACTCACTCCGAGATTGAATATTGACTTGGGTATGAATAATAATTATAAGATTTAGAGAACCCAAGGCACAACTAGCGGTGCATCATTGCCACATAATAATGTACCTCAAATAAGATGCTATTATTTTCATAAGATGAGACATTCTCAAAATGTATGTTCCATAGCAAAGTGGTACCAAAGGTAACAAGACCAACAGAGGTGGTATTATAGAGTTCAAAATTCAAGGTCATTATTTGATGGTCATTGTTTCAGGTGTAAAGGACTCGGGCATATGGAAAGATATTTCACATCAACAATGCAGAGATATGTGCTGAGGCGGATTGAATTTATTCATAAGAAGCAGCCAAATGTATCTTTAAGAGAGTTGAAAATTGAAAATTGATTTGAATCTATACAGGTTAAAGATGGATTGTCATATACTGAGAAAGATCAAGATTATCATTCCATGTCGGATATGAAGTCAAATACTTGGGTCAAAAAGAAAAGGGTGGAGCAGGTAGTGGTTATAGAAATTTTATTCAAGGCATCAGATTATACTGGCATATGGATAATTGATTGTGGATGCACTTCCTATATGATGGGAAATAAGAATCTAGTGAACAAAATCAGGTATGATATATAAGGTATTGTAAGATTTGGTAATGATGAGGGATTTAAAATTATTGGTTTAGGAAAAGCCAAGTTTGGAGGAAAAGGCATGAGACAAGTAGATTTTTTGGTTGTTGAGGGGATTAGTCACAACTTGTTTAGTGTTTGTCAATTGGGTGACTCAGAATATACCATAAGTTTTCCAAGAAATTATGTATCATCAAAGCAAAGGATGGTTCTGTTGTGTTTCAAGGAAAGTGTACAAAAGGGAATCTCTACCACATAAGTGGAGAAGAAGATATGTGCTTTATGTCCAAGGATAAAGAAAACCAGTTATGGTATAAGCGACTTGGACACATAATCCAAGGTTACTTGGAAGATATCATGAAATATTATGGAGCTCAAAATATGCATAAATTATCACATGATCGTACTCATACGTGTGATTCCTGTCAATAGGGGAAGATCATTCGAAAGTTATATAAGCAAAAGGATAAAAAGTCAATAAGACTGCTTTAGTTAGTGCACATTGATGTATGTGGTCCAATTTCACCAAGGAATATTAATGGGAGAAGATATTATGTTCTATTCATTGATGACTACAGCAGAATGGCACGAGTTTCAATAATCACCCAAAAATATGAAGTGTTCAGTTTCATGACAAGATATCGACAAGAATGTGAAAATATGTTTGGTCAGAAAATCCAAAAAATTCGAATAGATAATGGATCAGAGTTCCCAAATATCCAAGTGGAGGATTTTCTCGAAAAACACGGAATAAGGCATTATGTTTCAGCAGTAAGAACTCTACAGCACGATGAAGTAGTTGAGATAAGAAATTGGATTTTCAACAACATGGATAGAACAATAATCATTGAGAAAGACCTTCTGGAGAAAATTCATAAAGAAGCAGTGATGACAGTAGTATACACTTCAAATAGAGCTTTACTTTGTCCAAAAAAGGAGAAGACTCTATATGAGTTATGGTATGGGAAGAAGCCATCATTTATGTACTTTAGAATATTTTGAAGTAAAAATTTCATTCTCAATGATGAGAAACATTGGAAATTTTAATCCCATGGGGATGAAGGAATATTTCTTGGATACTCAAAGAAAAGCAAATAATATAAATGATTAAATAAGAGGCTAGGGAAAATAGTTGAAAGTAATGATGTAACTATAGTGGATAATGAATATAATATCTAGAAAATACTTGATCAGACTCAGGAGGACAAGGATGAAGAGATTAGTAGGTAAGGAGATTCTCCAACTCTAGAGGTTGATTCAGAAGAATGCTAAGATGATGAGAACAAATCAATGTCTTCTTAGAGACCAGTGAGAAGAGATGAAATTTATAATCAAAACATAATTGGTGATCAGACAACACTAGTTCAGACAAGGAGGATGAATTCTCTACAGTAAGAATCATACTTATCACTTATGGAGCCTAAATTCTTTGATGAAGCAATTGGAGATAATAATTGGGTTCAGGCAATGAATGAATATCTTGGCCAAATTGAGAAGAATCAGACGTGGGAAATTGTTTCAAGGCTAGAAAACAAGAAATACATAGGGATAAAATGGGCCTTTCACAGAAAAATGAATGAAGATGGTGTTGTGATTTGAAACAAATCACGCATAGTGTGAAAAGGGTAATCTCAGATAGAGGGTATTGATGTTGATGAGACATAAGCACCTGTTTCAAGGCTAGAGACAGTCAGATTATTCTTGGACATATTTTTGCAATGAAAGTTTAATGCTTTCTATATGGATGTCAAGTCAGCATTTTAGAATGTAGTTTTGGAAGAAGAAGTATACACTGAGAAACCATATGTTTTTCTCATTCATGAAGATGAGAATAGAATATTTTGGCTGAAGAAGGCATTATATGAATTGAATCAAGCACCAAGAGAATGGTAATCAAGGCTTGATCAGTTTCTAAAGAAGCTCAGTTTTTAGTGTGGTGGATTTGATTACAATTTATATTTCAACAATGATATAATTAAAAGGATGGTGGTTATTGTTTATGTCGATGAAATAATCTTTGGTGGATTAGATGAATCCCAATTTAGATAGTTTTCTAAATATATGAAAAGTGAGTTTGAAATGTCGATGATTGGTGAGCTAACATTTTTCCTTGGCTTACAAGTGATTCAAGGAAGGAATGAAACTTTTATTTCTCAATATAAATATGCCAAGGTGGGTTTTAGAAGTTTTGGAATGGATAATTCCAAATAGATGAAGACTTCGGTTGCTACACTATTGAAACTATCACGAGATGATAAAGGCAAGCCAGTTAATATCATAGAATACAGGAAAATAATTGGAAGCCTATTGTATCTGATAGAGACAAGGCATGATATTGTATTTTCTACATGCCAAGCATCAAGGTATCAAAGAAATCCCAAGGAGAGCCACATGATTGCAGTAAAAAGATTTTTTTTGGTATATCTAGGGCACAATGTATTTTGGCCTAATGTATAATGACAAATATCAACTAGAGTTGTTGGGATATATAGATGCAGATTCGAACGGTTTAGAAGATGGTAGGAAATAAACATGAGGAGGTTCCTTTTATCTAGTAGGGTTGAGTATTTCTTGATTAAGAAAGAAACAAGATTGCATTTCATTGAGCACTGTATAATCTGAATACATTTTAACTACTCAAGATTGCACGCAACTATTGTAGATGAAGAAACAACTTGAAAATATGGGAATTGAGATGAAATCTCTAATCAGAATTTATTGTGATAATTTAAGTGCTATAAATCTTAGAAAAAGTCAATTCCATCACTCAAGGACAAATTAAATTGAAATCAAGTATCATTTTATCAGGGAGAAAGTAGAGAAAAGGCTTGTGAAGTTAGATTATGTTCCTACAGAACAACATGTTGCAGAAATTCTAACAAAGGCCTTACCCAAAGAAGCATTTTAAAGGAATCAAATGGCTCTGGGAGTCCAGTCGACTTCCTATACTTGAAAAAGTGTGGATGTGGGTCCCCCTCTCCCTGAGGTTTGATGTTTCTCTCCCTAATGTGCTGATATGTGTCCTAATAAGTTTGAAAATGAAAATGAAAAAATGATGAAATTACCCAAGAGAAGTATTCATCAAATGAGAAAGGGAGGAGAAGTACCTAGAGAAAGTTATTCAAAAAGAAGAATCTGCTTTCAAAAGAGGATGAAAGTTCAGAAGAATCTGAGGTAGAAGAGTTGGAGGAATGCAAGGATCATAAAATAGACGCTTTGGTGGAAGTTTTTATAAATTCATTAACAAGAGAGGAAAGTGATATTGAAGAAGGATAAATTGAATGAATAGTTGATCTTCAGGCTGAATTAGAAGATAACCTTGAAGAGTTAGATATTTTGAGAGCGAAAACAAAGAAAGCTAACAAAGTTGTTTGGAAATCCAAACTCTTTATATAGTAGCAGGTATAAGAGTATTATGATATAAATGAAAAAATTGAAAAGATGTGGTCTTTAACGCCATACAACTCTGAAAAGGTGGTTGAGTACAAACTCAAAATTGAAGAACAGAAAATAGAAATTGATAGTTTGAATGAAACTGGAAAAGAAAAAATCAAACGTATCGAACAACTTGAAGAGTAAGTCTTCAGTCTACGATGAAAAATTGATGATAAGGAGAAAATACTAACTCTTGGTTCAACATCAGGAAATAAGATCATACATGAAATAGATAAGATGAGTTTTGAGTAGAGTGGTCCATCAGAACAGAAGTGACAATCAATTTTGAAGGATAAGTTTGGTATGGGACTTGATCTAAAACAAAAAATAGTTATGGTTCACGTTAGACCATAAGAACTCACTCCAAGATTGAATATTGACTTGGGTATGAATAAGAATCGGAAGATTTAGATAAACCAAGGAACAACTAGTGGTGCATCATTGCCACATAATAATGTACCTCACATAATATGCTATTGTTGTGGTAAGATGAGACATTCTCAAAATATATGTTCCTTAGAAAATAGGTACAAAAGGGAACAAGACCAACAGAGGTGGTCGTATAGAGATCAAAATTTGAGGTCATCATTTGATGGTTATTGTTTCAGGTGTAAAGGACTCGGGCATATGGAATGATATTTCACATCAAAAATGCAAAGGAATGTACTGAGGTAGTCTGAATTTGTTCATAAAAAGCAGCCAAATCTATCTTCAAGAGAGATGAAAATTGAAAATCGATTTTCAACTCTGTTGGTTGAAGATGGATCGTCATATATTGAGAAAGATAAAGATTACCATTCCATGTCAGATATGAAGTCAAATACTTGGGACAAAAATAAAAGGGTAGAGTAGGCAGTGGTTACATAAATTTTATTCCAGGCATCAGATTGCACTGGAATATGGATCATTGATAGTGGATGCACTTCCCATATGATGGGAAATAAGGATCTAGTGACCGAAATCAGGTATAATAAAGAAGGTATTATAAGATTTGGTAATGAAGAGGGATTGAAAATTATTGGTTTAGGAAAACCCAAGTTTGGAGGAAAAGACATGAGATGAGTAGATTTCTTGGTAGCTGAGAGGATTAATCACAACTTACTTAGTGTTAGTCAATTGTGTGACTCAGGACATGCCCTAATTTTTTCCAAGAAATTATGTATCATAAAAGAAAAGGATGGTGCTGTTGTTTTTCAAGGAAAGTGTATGAAATGGAATCTCTACCACATAAGTGGAAAAGAAGATATGTGCTTTTTGTCCAAGGATGATGAAAAAAAGTTATGGCATAAGCTTATTGGCCACATAATCTAAGGTTAATTAGAAGATATCATTAAATATAATGCATCTCAAAATCTCCATATATTATCACGTGATCATACTCATATGTGCAATACCTGTCAATAGGGGAAGATCATTCAATAGTTATATAAATAAAAGGAGAAAAAGTCAATAAGATTACTTGAGTTGGTGCACATTGTTGTATGTGGGCCAATTTCACCTAGGGCTATTAATAGGAGGAGATATTATGTTCTATTCATTGATGACTATAGAAGAAAGGCACGAGTTTCAATAATCACCCAAAAATCTGAAGTGTTTAGTTTCATTACAAGATATCGACAAGAATGTGAAAAGATGTTTGGTTAGAAAATCCAAACAACTCGAAGAGATAATGGAACATAGTTCACAAATATCCAAGTGGAGGATTTTATCAAAAAGATCAGGATAAGGCATTACATTTCTGTAGTAAGAACTCCACAACATAATGGATTAGTTATGAGAAGAAATCGGATTGTCAACAACATGGACAGAACAATGCTCATTGAGAAAGACCTTTAGGAGAAAATTTGGAAAGAAGCAGTGATGACAGCAGTATACACTTCAAATAGAGCTTTACTTTGTCTAGAAGAGGAGAATACTCCATAAGAGTTATGGTATGGGAAGAATCCATCATTGAAGTATTTTCGAATATTTGGAAGTAAAAGTTTCATTCTCATTAAAGAGAAACATATGAAATTTTAGTCCCATGGCCATGAAGGAATATTTCTTGGATACTCAAAGAAAATCAAAGAATATAAATGATTCAATAAGAGGATAGTAAAAATAGTTGAAAGTCATGATGTAACTATAATAGAGAATGGATATAATATTCAGAAAATACTTGATCAGACTCAGGAGGACAAGGATGAAGAGATGAGTAGGTTAGAAGATGCTCCAGCTCCAGGGTATTCGACCTAGTGGAGAATGAATATAATATTCACCCCCCTCTCAGGGTATTTGACCTAGTGGATCTAACATCTCCAATATGGTAGCTCAAAAAATATTGACCATTTCTTCGAAATATGTGTATCTTTACCAGATTTATTTTCCTTTCCCAATGTCACATCAAAGTTTTGAACCCTATAAAAATAATCATTATTAGATAAAGGTTTCAGAGAAATAATAAATTATTGTGATCCATTGAATGCCTTTTTTATTCTTTTATAAGAGTGATCCATAGGAAAAAACTTTTGATGACCCATGTATACTATTTTACTCCCATGATGAAATTGACTATATGAAGTCTTTTATTTGAAAATTAGACATACTTTATGCCCCTTAACACTATATTCAGATAAATTTCCATATGCTGGGAAATCATTTATAGTGAACATAATCACTGCATATAGTTGAAAATATTCTATTTTATAAGAACCATACACCCTAATACCATCCTCCCATAAGAACTTCAAATCACCCATTAATGGTGACAAGAAAACTTCATTATCATTTTTGGGTTTCTTTGGTCCACAGATCATTAAACTCAATATGAAATATTTATGCTTCGTAAATTTTTTTGGAGATATGTTATAAATTACCAATAAAACAGGCCACAAACTATGTGTGCTAATGAGGCTTCGATATGTATTTATTCCATCCGTGCATAACCCAAGTATGAGATTAATAACTTCATTTCCTAATGTAGGATACTTCTCATCAATTTTCTTCCACTGTGTAAAATCTTCTGAATGATGTATTTTTCCATCAAATATTCACTCACCAGCATGCCATCTTAAATTTTTGCATCATGTGAATTAGAAAATAAAAGTTTCAAATGAGGAATTATAAGAAGATACCAAAATATATTGGTAGGGATCTCTGTAATCTCTACATCAGCCTATGATTTTTCTTTCATCTAATACTATGATGTCTCATATTTAGGACACTCTAACAAGAATCCATATTCCTTCTTAAATATCACATAGTCATTCTGACATGCATGAATTTTCTTGTATCCTAATCCCTTTGGGAATAATATTTTATTGTCCTTATAATGTGAATTTGGAAGACTATTGTCTTTAGGAAGAATGTATTTCAACAATTACAGCAGCTCTATAAATTTTTTTTCACTCCATCCATGCTTCAAATCCAGGTTAATCAATCTTAACATCGATGATAAAACTATAAAATCCATACAACCAGGATACAATGGTTTTTCAGCATCACCATATAGACGCTAAGTTGTTAGTTCTTTATCAATTTTTTCTGATTCAATATCATGAATCGTTTCTTTAATTTCATCAAAGTTACCATCTTGCAAAGCATCATCATCAGTAGATCTAAAATTCTACCCAGTTTCACCATGCCAAATCCAAGAGTTGTAACTTGGATTAAAACCATGAAAAATTAAATGATCTTTGATCTCTCTACTTTTCAACTTTTTTCATATTTAAACATTTCAGGCATGGACAAAAAATGTGTTGTTGTTTGGAACATTTCATTTAGAAAATTCCAAAAAATCATCAACACCTTCCTCATATTCATCACTCATTCGATGTTCCATAATCCAACTTCAATTCATTATTACCTATAACAAATATCTAAATTATACATCTTTTTAAGATAATACAATTTTATATTTATAAAAAATATGTCATAATTTAAAAGTAACACGACTTTGAAATATAAAACAAATATATGCATATTTGAAAAATATAATTATAAATTCTAC
This sequence comes from Viscum album, assembly GCA_963277665.1. NCBI lineage: Eukaryota > Viridiplantae > Streptophyta > Magnoliopsida > Santalales > Viscaceae > Viscum > Viscum album. The sequence goes on along the minus strand of OY728132.1, from coordinate 164,269,682 downwards.
ACAATAATGGAAGATAATTTTAAATATAAATGATAAATCATAAAAAGATATGCATGAAAATAATTTTAAAAAGAAAATATAGTTAGATTTTATATTTATACAAAATATTCCATAATTTGAAAGTAACACAATTTTGAAATATAAAATAGATATATTCTTATTTTAAAATTATAATGATATTGTTTTTGAGAAATAAGATAGAAAACCACTAAATTAAATTAATATTGACCATATTGGTTTCCATGTTACATTAATAAAAATTATATCATTTTTGTAGTTTATAATCATTTAATATAACATTCTAAAAAGAATATATGAGTATTTAGCAGTTTATCTAGTGGGATATATAATACAATGTATCTATATTGAATATAGATAGATATATTAATAAATTATTTTATATAAATTTATATGAAAATTCCAAGAATATTTAAATTTTTACCCTACTCTAAAATGATTTGTAGTTATGATACCATGTGTAAATTGGGTTCCATAAACTACATGAATGTCTCTTTATATATAAGATAGGACGACAAACCAAAATGAGTGAAATTTTATAATTTTGTAATAAAATACCAACATTTTTATAGATATTTATAAATTCGAGTATAAATTCCATCAGTATGTAAGTATTGACACATATAATGAAATAAAATGATTATCATAAATATGATATAGTCATATGAAAAAGAGTAATACCACATGGAATATTGTCATATATATATTTAATTAACAAAAAATAAGATCATCTACCAAACCAATTTCGAGAAATTTCTCAGTACCATCTTATAGATTAAGTCAATATCCTCATCTAAATAGTCAAATATAGTTCTATTTCAAATAGATGTTCCTATAATGTTTTTTTCATATTAGATATTTTTTTTTATTTAATCATTTTGTGAGTAGAACACAATAGAGTAATGGATCCCGTATACAATACCATTAAACACAAGTGCATATAGACAATGATATGATCATAATTAAATGACACAAAATGATAGTAATATATATATAATACTTAGCCACGAGTTTTACAGAGGCTCAAAAGTGAAAAAATCCTTGTTTCATCCTTGGTATCACTAAATACATCACATGAATAATGACTTGGAATCATATATTGATTTATAAGAATGAAAATAATAAACAATAAAATATACGATGAATGAAATCGCAAAACGAGATTTAGGGCGTCTGAGAATGATTGAAATCGAAGTGTGCGAAGCTTACTTGAGAGTTTCTAGTCGAGTAGATAGATGCACTGATGAAAAAAAAAATTAAAGAAGCTATAAAAATGTGTTTAGAGGCCACGATATTGATGAATCGAGGGTAGGGTTTCCCTGTGAGGGAGACTGAGTCATTTTCACCTGAAATAAAAATAGGAGAATAACTCAAAATTATACTTAATAAAATTTTTAAATGATTTATCACATCGGTTATTTATTAACTAAAATGATAATTTTTTTTAAATTTTATCACATCGATTATAGAATAAATGACATGATAAACCCATTTTTTACGTTGGTTATATAATAACTGACGTGATAAATTAATGATGTTTTCTTTATCATGTTGGTTATTATATAACTAACATAAAAAATAGGATTTATCACATTGGTTATTTTATAACTGATGTGATAAAGTGATATACTCGATTTATCACGTCGTTTATTATATAACCGATGTGATAAATCAAGATAATTCATTTATTACATTGGTTATAATGTAATCGATGTGATAAATCAATTTTTATGGTTTTACACGTCAGTTATTTATAACTGATGTAATAAATGCTGATGTGGTAAATACTATTTGTACTTATGGCATGCCTAAGTCCTACCACAGAGATACCCTTTCTATTGCATCACATTTAAAATTAGTAAAGAAAATAAAGAAAATGCTAGAATCTAAACTAAAATTAACTATAAACTGCTAATCATAGGTATAAATATTATCCATTGAGATAGAACTATTCAAAAAATACCCATATGTGCCAATTGTTAGGCTCCCCATGCATGCAGTTTGGAAGTCCGAGTTTGTGTGAAAAGTTTTGTATATTAGAGTGATTTTGTTTATGCTCAAAAACAAAAAATATAGAGGTCTTATGGTATTGAAGCGCAGAAGAAATGAAGTTAGTCTTCACTCTTTCCCCCAGGCCCCGAGCGTTCTAGATTATAAAATAAATAATTGAATCCTATGACACATGGTTTTGGCCCTTAACATCAACAAGAACAAGGATTTAGAAGTGGATAGACAAAGTTAAGTTCTTATCTGACATGAGCCCTGGTCTGAACTCCTTTGAGTGAATGAGAATGATCGCACACCTCCCTACCCAACTCTACATGAGATAAATCAGAGAAATTATTATCCATCTGGATAGGAGAATAAATATAGGATGATGGATTAACCTACATGGTCTTTGGGGGGGGGGAGTTGTCAGCACCAGTCTGGTGGGCTCTAAATAATGGGAAGAGACCAGGGAGTGCATTGGAGAATTATTTAATGAAACAAAATAGAGGCTGAAAGGATGAGGATGTGGATAAAATACAACCATATTAGTGCATGGTATCTTTGGTGCTGGGGAACAAGGTCATTGAATCAATCCTTTAGTAGACAACTGAGAAATAGCAACTAATTACTTTGAAATGGGACCCCATTGAGGGGATTTGGGAAATGAAATAGTAGCTGGAATTCTACCCTCCACCCCACATCAGACCTCTAATACCTAATATTTGGAGTAACTAGCCTAAGAAATTTGTACCAGGGCTGGGATGGTGGACCTGTACTGCTGGTTTTGACAAACAAAAAAGGTATGGGCCTACAAGAGACTTCTTGTGAAGAAGCGAATGGGAGATAAGTATACTAGGGATTTCCACAAAGAAAAAGTATTACTAGCTCATAGAAGTATGTGGTATGGAATAGGATGGGATAAGTCTATTTGGATACAAATCTAAGAAGTACTCACATCCTAGAGAAGGAGTGTGCACTCATCCATGCAGAGAAAACCACCAAGAGAGTTTCCTATACTTGGAAGGAAAGAAATGTGGTTCTCAAATGGATAGGTGAAAATTAGTCGACACAGAAGGCATTGAAGAACAATCTGGTATGGGTGGAAGATTCACAACGGGTATGGGGATTTGAAATTGGGAAAGTGTGTGGGGTGCGTTCTTTTCTTGAGAAAAATCCATTTCCCTTAATGACTATATGTTTCACTATCTTATCCACATTTATTTTTGGATAGATTATTTATACCTCTATGAATGTGGTTTATGGTTTCTAGAGTTATATACTCCATATTTTTTGGTGGTCTAGGTTCATCATAGGCACTTAGGAATAAACTAGTGGAGTGTTGAATAAGATTTTGGAATTTCCTTATGTGGATTGGGATATGGTGGGATTCTTTGAGGGGAATTTGATTCTGTTTGTGCCTTAGGAATCCTTGTTTCTTAGGTTCTTTTGTAGGGAGTATGTTGAGATTTATTAGGTTTTTTAATTTTAATGGTACATGATAGAGTTCTTATGGATCCCCTTTGAGGGATAATGATGATTTTCATTTGAGAGTGTATATGAGATAATGGTTGTTTATGTTACCTATTCCTCGATGGTGATTTTGTATTTTGTGGATTGTGATTAAAAGTGAGTGAATTAATATGTTGGTTTTGATGGGTTAACCATGGGAAATCTTAAGGTTTGTTCTTGAGTAACTAGGATAATAGTTTCCTTAGGGTTTCCGAAAACTTGAGGGTTCCAGTTTTCTTTTGATCGGTTCACCATGAGATGATGTCCACGTTTTGAGGTATTAGTTAGCCATTGAGTATGATGACCCAAATTTAAACCCCTTTTCATTATTCTAGCTTGTTAGTGATCTCAATAGTATTGGTGACTTGATTTATGAGTTCATAGGTGTCCCTATGGGTTATTTCTCATTTTTGGGAAGGAAGCATGAATGGTTTGAGGATGAGTTTTTTCTTGTGTCTATTTAGATTTTTTGTGTAATAACTATTTTCATTGGGAATTTTGTGAAAAATATTATTTCTTGGTGTTGGGTATCTTGTAAATGTGTGTATGTTGGTGACCCTCTACTTTAGATAGAGTCTAAATAGCAGGGAGATGCTAATAGGTCTCGATGTTAGTGAGGCCTCATGTCCCTTGTTGGTGGAGTAATTCTGCTTAGAGATGTCAATTTTTTCTTAAGGATATGCTATGTTGATCTTGAGGAGTAGTTTGGTTGGTGTCTCCACATATTTAGGATCCATTTTAGTTTCTTCATATTTCCTACCTCTTTCTCTGGGTGTTTGAGTTTTCATACTTTCTTATTTTCTATCCTTTGACAATGGTGTTTTGGAGGAAAAAAGCATTATGGTGGAGAGAATTGTGATACTAAAAGTGTCAATTTATTTTATTTATTTGATATTATTTTATATTATTTTTATTCATCATGAGATTCTAGGAGTTAGAGGTTGTAATTTTCAAAACTTTAAAAGTTTTATAGGGGTGCATGGTTAGCCTATATGGTTAGTAAACCACGCAGAGCCTTTGTGTTCGGATCTATTCCTGGATAATTCTAGTTGATATAGTTTTCACATGGTCTGTTGAATCACGTGATATCCTAGGAGTAGATTTGTGAAAGTGTTTTGGGTGCCCAGTAGGCACATCATTATTTGGAAAACCCTGGAGGTAAATAGTACGCCATGCCCAATGATTTAAAATTTATTTTTATTTTTGATTATTTTATTTTATTTTGAAAACCCTAATTTATCCTCCCCCTCCACCTCATGGTTGATGAACACCCCCCCTTGGAAGACCTCTATAGAGCATGCCTCCCCTCCCTCCTACCTCATCTTTTGTGGCATTTCCTCCTAGTTTCATGGTGATTTAGGGTCAAATCTCTTAGGTAAGGGACCGATCTTACCTTATTTCTCTCTTTACCCTCTTCTCATTTCCCTCAACTACACACCCTTCTTGAAAAAACCCAAGGTTTTCTATTTGAATGGGTTTTAGTGAATCCTTTGACGTTAGGGTTCATGACAGGTTCTTCGGGTCACCTTCTTCCATGTTTGGGTTTCCGCCATTAAAAGCGACATGTTCTGGCTCATCATGGCTTGGTTTCTCTTGATTTGAGGTAGGTTTTCTCATAAACTATTTTTTTTTAATTTATGAACCACTGATTTCTTACTTTATAAAATTTATTTTTTAATTTTCTAAGATTTATTTATACATGTTTATGGGATTTTTTCATGGTTTAAATTAGAATTGGTGTTTTTTTATATTTTAAAGTATCATGAAAAAATGATTAAAATTAATTGTGAAAAATGGTTATTTTTGAAATTGCCTATATGATTTCAAAAATAGTATTTTGAATTTGTAAAAAAATGTATGGATCTTTTAAATTGATTTTCCAATGTTTTTACTTGGTATTTTATGTAGAATGTGAAACATCAAGTATAGATAAATATTCTAATAATTATTTTGAATAAAATACATGGTTTAAAAATGATTTGACCCTATTTGGGCCATGACATAAATTAACAGAAATTTTTGGGATCCTTGGGCATTATAAATTGAAGTGGGATGATTTCTAAATGGATGGTTTCAAAATGAAGTGTTTCAAGAATGTTTTATAAATGGTTTTGAGATATAAAAAGATACTTGGATTTATAAGTCTAACTTATTTTAATGATTTATTTGGTATTTTATAAAAAGTATTTAAATTAGAATATCGTGGCCTTCTTTTATTTCCTCATGTTTTTTCCTTATATGGATGGTGTTTGGTCTATATGAATATGTGAGATATTTCTCATGTATACTTATACATATATCTGACTGGTCGCTATTCCTTGGTTTTTGGACATGGGAATATTGGGACATTAATTTGATTCCTGAATGAGTTCAAAGTCTAGTTAGTGTTTGTATAGATTGATAGGGAATGTGTTGCTGAGTGAACCTGGATGAACCCCAGGTTTCATGCTTCTGAGATGGTGTAATTTCCTATCTAGTTCATTAGGACTACTGGGATAGATAGTTTCTTATAGTCTGAACTAGGATTCATGTCACTCACTAAGGATAATATTTCTTGAGTGCTTGTAATAAAGTCTGTGACATCTTATTTCTTGATTTATGGTTGATACAGAGGATCATTATCTTATTATTTATTACTATGTTTCATTTTTGTATTACTTGAGGCACATTTACTTTTTTTATTTTATTTACATCCTTCTTTGAATTGTGGTGCTAATTTTATAGCATGATTTATCCCTATGTTTGGTTGGGTTTTTTTCATTTAAATTGGTTTCAAAGAGGTTTTGGAAGACTATTTTTGGTGAAATTCTTTCAAATTTTGGATTTTGAAAAAGGTTTCAAAATAAGTGTTTTGGTTTTAAAATAATAGCAGCCAAAATAATGATTTTAAGTGAATGTTTTCATTTAATAAAATAAAAATGTAGAACCTACTTTTGAATTATATTTTAAAATATATTGAAAATGGTTTTATAATTAAAATTTGGGCATGTGGTTAGGTAGTTGGTGACCTATTGATTATTTATATAATCATGCCTATATTATCATCTTAGTTATAGGTTATTAGATCATATTTTGACCACTCTTGGAGCATTTTTTGACTTGGGGGATTTGAGGTTAGTTATATTTTATCACATTCGACCAAGTTTTCCTATTACATGATTCTTTAGGAATTGATTTTATTTTCATAGAATGTTTGATATGTGGCCCATTAAATGAGTTCTTTACCACTTTACATTTTAGTTATTTATGGTTTGAATTATTTATATTGAGACTAGGTAATTATGGATTTGTAACATGTTTATGGATATTGGGGGGTGGGTAGTGGTATGCTGGATAGGTGAGGAAGTTCGAAGGGTGAGCCAAGGGATTAGTTCATATCTATTTATATCTACTGCTTTCTTAGTTTTGTTTATATCAGCTATTTTATTTCTGGCATGGATGTACTAACTATGGATCTTTCATAATATATTTGTAGTAGAGTTATGATATTTATTAACTCTTATTTAAGGGAGAAATAATTCCCATTGTATATATATCTAATTTCCTAGTTCTTTTCATAGGCTTGTGAGGATCAAGAATGCCCATAGGTTCAGTGGAGAGCTAGTTCATGTGTTAATTTGGATGGAATCTCGAGGTAGGTAATTGTAATATCCAAATGAAAAAAATCACTACAGATATAGGGGATCTATAGAAATAAGAAAATTTACACGTGGATATAGATTAACTCATGCACTCCCATGAAAAAAATATTTCCACGGGAAGGGTAAGGGAAAGGGCTATGACCATGTTCAACCATATACCATGGATGTAGGTGTTTTGAGAAAGGTCTGCAAGCATGATTGATTAAAGATCATATCCATAGGTGTCCCGAGAAAGGGCTATGACCACGATTGACTTTTACCATAGTCATAGCCCTTTATTAGGACACTTAAGGCCATATTCCATGGATGAAGATGACCGTATGTTGCAATAGCCAGAAACATTTTATTTTTTTAACTTTATAATAATTATAACCACATAAAATTACATACATACATACATATATATATGTATGTATCTATAAAAATATGTATATATTTTTACATATGGACCATTGTAGGTTAATATTAAAATATTAGATGAATTATAGGGAACGAATTGGGATTAAATCTCATTGCTGTATTTTTTTCCTAAAGGTTATGATAACAATCATAAACTGTGGCTATAAATACTTATGGTCATGGTTAGATTAGATCGTGGTTATAAGCCTCCACCGTCAGAGGGTATAGACATGTCGATATCCATTACAGAAAGGCAGACCATAGCAATAATGATAGCCATATTCAGAAGGGATATAGTCACGAGTATTGTCTTTGGCTATAACCAAATTTCCACTAGTGATTTGGGACACCTTCTTGTGACCAGTGGTTGAAAAATGTGGAATAGGAAATTAGGAGAGGTAAAATGGTAAGAGTTTAAAGAGGGATTCAAAGGATAAGTGTTTTTTTGAGTGGGCGGTAGAGATATCATTTTATAGGTGTAAATGAGTTACATTTCCTTGGAAATGTAAATTAGGTGAAGGGAAAAGAAGAAATCACATAGGAGTCTGGTGGGTTATATGGATAAATGTTGGTGAGACAATTAGGTAAGACTCCCACACCTAAAAAAGTATTTATAGAATGCATAAATATTATATTTGTGACAATCCATGTATTTTTAAGATGCAAATTTTATGATTTATTAGTATGTATATGTTTTTATCATGTCTCAAAAGGTAATATATAATCAATTGAACACTCAAAATACATAAAATATTATTAATTTTATCGCATATGATAAGAGATGTTTTATTTAAAGGTTAGGTAAATTTCATTAACAAAATTTTTTATTTTAAAAATATTAAAATAATTATTTATTTATTAAAATTGTTATTAAAATTAATTTATATTATTATTTATTTTAATAAATAATTTTATCAGGGTATAAAATAATGATTTTATTTTTTATTTGGAAACAAATAGGTTTTATTTTAAATAAAATATTTTCCATGTATTATATGGTCTTATTTAAAAGTTAAATTTCAAAATATATAATTTCAATTTGAAAAAATTTAATTCATTTTTTGGATTTTTCATGTCAAAATTTGTTCAGGGTGAGTTTTTGATATTTTTTTTAAAATTATTTATTTTTAGGTGATTAGAGAAAATATTATTTTTAAAAATAATGTGACTTATACGACATTATCATGATATAAAAAAATTTAAAATATTTATGAAACATTTTTATAAATAAAAAATTTATTTAATAAATTTAATGTTGAATTAAAAGACCCATGCTTAAAATTTTGGAGCCTAAGTTATATTTTGTTTCTAATAAAAAATATTTGTGGGATATTTTTATTTTATTAAGTATTCACATGGTAACATTGATAGAGATAATATTTTAATCATTTTTTATATTTAATTCAATTATTTAATCACTAAAAATTTATCAATTTTTGTTTTTTACATCAATTTAGGATTTATAGTGTGTTTTGAGCTTAAATATGAAAACTGCTTAATTTGAAAATATTGAAAGATTTTAATCACTTTGGTAATTATTGAATATATTTTAAAATATAAGTCCAATTGATGTGATTCATTTTTTACTGGGTTCATATATTTAGTTTCTTCATCTTTTTTTTACGAACCATGATTTAATTCGGCCATTCAAGGTTCCGAAATATTCAATCAATTTGGAAAATTACTCTTGATGACCGCGTAGACCCCACGTCAATGAATTGATCCTAAATCGGTAAAAACACATTCAATTGAGGTGATTATAATTGTAATGGAAATATAATTAAATCTGGAGTTTGGAAGTTGAATATTATGAATATTTACTTTCATTAAGGCGGCCCATGGATGCTCAAATTATGGGGAAGGAAAAAGGAAACATTCATCCAGAATAAATGAGCAGATTTAATTGGCCATATCTCATGCTACACAGGGAGGATGAATATGAAATTTTGGGATAAAACGTAAAATATATTTTTTATGATCTTTAAGGAAGAAACTATTCCAAAATTCAGCCATTTAATTATCCTACCATGGTCCAACTTTTGGTGGACATAATTTGAAGGAAATCTTAAAGAGAGATTCCTTAGATCTTAAATTTGAAGATCGGAGGATGGCACCCCCTTGGCCTATATAAAGAGGAGTTCACCCATTATGAGTATGGAGTTAGAAACCACACTCGGAGATGGGAGGAATCCAAGGGACACTTGGGGACCATATCCTTCAACATCATTCAGTTTGTTTCTTTTATTTTCTTTACTTCAAAAATGTCTCTCCTCTCCCGCATCATCTCGCTTGCCCCATCTATGGAGGTGTAGTTTCGTTTGAGTTATCGGGAAGAGTTAAAGAAATAACTATGTGTTTGATTAAGTTCTTGTGATTTAAATGAATCAAATTCCTTCTTCTTTCTTATTCTGGTTTCAATTCTTAATTCACTTTTAAATTCTGAATGCGGTTGTGTTTGGATTTGATTCTATTTTTATAATTTTATTTGGTCGATGATCACATATCCCTCCAAATAATTCTAATATGTATACATTGGAACAAGATTAGGGTTTGATGGTCAGTGCTCAGTGGTATTCAAGCACATGTGTAGGATTGTATGTCCGAATATTAGTTTATTAGGGAACAACAATTACGGGTCAAGGATTGCTCTAATTAATCAAGAAATATTTTTCAACCCTAAACACATTGGAAGGTGGATAGAAAAATCTAAGGTTTTAGATAGTAGAATTCTCATAACATCTATTTGACCAAGGGAGAGAGAGGGATCAGTTGATGAATCTCTCTCTTACCAGTTAAAGGAAGAAGAAGAGGTAAAATTTGGAAACCATGATGGTACAACACTAGGTCTAGCCGAACCCAATTCGATCACCGTCTTTATCATTTGTTAACACTAATCAATTAAAACTGTTTATTTCTCTTGTATTCATTCAAAGTAATTAAAACCAATCCATTTCATAAAACCTAAAAAAAGTGATAACCTTGTTTTGTATCCACTCCTCCCAGGGAGACTAACTAGGATCAATTGTTGTACTATACTTAGGTAATTAAAATATTGTTTTGCCATGACCCACGATAGGCGTACGTAAAACCTTGAGTTTTTTTATATATTTTAAAGTCACATAACTCAACTTTTTTAGTCATAAAATAATACATTTCATGAGAATCAATAATATACATGATTTTGGTGAAAAATAATTTTTATTTTTAAAAGATCAGTTTTCTAAAAATGATTTTTCGGCACATTAAATGTACTATATTAAAATTAATTTTTACCACCTATAGAATTTTATTTTTGTAAATTAGTTTTCATATTTTGAATCATAAATTTAAGATTTTTTAATAATGAAAATTTGATTTTTGTTCATAAAAACGAGTTACCATGGTAAATGGTTGTCACTATGGTAAAGAGTTAAATAGATTAAAGAGGGGTTAAACTAAGAGAAAAGATTTAAAATATCACAAAATACTGTCCCTAGTTCATTATTTATGTGGATTATAAAACTTAATTTTTATATATCTAAAATTGTATTAATTTGGATCCACATTATTTGAGTATGAAATTTATTATATATTAATAAAACAAGTATTTATAAGAGATGCACTCCCCTCACTTATAAAAGGATCCCTTCACCAACTCAATTTTCCACAAATTCTGAGAAACTTAGTTTAAAAAATAACTAAAAAAATCCCTCCTCAAATAAATTTCCCCCAAATTTATTTTTTTGGTTTTTCAGAAGATCAATCTAAGAAGGCTTATGGAGAGACTTAACGGAGGATATCCAAGAAAGAGGTTATAGTCTTACGTGAGTTCTTTCAAGTTTATTTCTTCTTAAAAATTCTTAAAATATATTATAATTATACTAACATAATGACATAAATATCATTGGTATAATGATATTTTTTTATATTCATTGAATAAGCATCATCTTCCTTCTTTCAATCCATTGGAAAATGAAAACATTACTCGTGTTACATGCAGACTACCGCATTCATGAATGAAATATTTTGTTTTCTATCACAAACATTCATGGTTGGTTTTAAAAATGAATATAATGAATTAATATGATATTTATAACATTATTAATGTTATTAAAATATTATGTTTACATTATTTTAATAATATCAATAATAAATGGTCATTGTAAAATTTGAATGCATAAAACAAGTATACTGAGACTTTGTAAGTAATAACTTCTTACCATTCTATTTGATTTATCTTCTTCATCTACCTCTTATTTAATCTTATTTACCACTTTAATATTTTTTTTGAAATCATTAATCATTTTTAAAATTGATATTATTACTATATAATAACATGTTCCCACTCATCCAATCATTATATTATGTTTTTTTGTTTGGGTCAGTTTTACCACCTTCATGAAAAATGTAATAATGTTTATGTCATGAATGATTAAAAAAAATTAAATTCTAGAAATAATATTTAATAATAATTAATTTAATATTTTTTTATAATTATGGAGTGGTAATACCCAAAATTTTATTTAACTACAAATTCTATTCTTTTATTAATTTGATAATCACTAAAAAAGGGAATTTTTAAGAATTCCATGAAAATCGTCAATATAAGTTCGATGAAATGACTATAGGAATCCAAAAATACATTAGAAACATTTATTAGCTTATCATTAACATTATGGAGGTGATTAATTCATGAACAAGACGTAATAATTAGAACCTCCAAACCGAATCATGTAAGGGAAACAAAATGGTTTACACCTGAATGTTAATTTTAATAATAAAAAATTAATACTTGTGTAATAAGGAATGATAAATGGATGATATAAGGTAAATTAAATATTAATAAATTTATAATTTATATGAAATATAAATATAATTTTATTATATAGGGAAGTTAGAGCACGTTTGACCAAGCGGAAGTCTGACGTAAGGGGATTCTTAACTCAATTTCCTTTCATTTGGTTATATCATTTCTCCATTTACTATGTTATTCCAATATTAAGTGTGTCATGGACTATATTTTTTTATGTGAATTTATATTTTTTTTCAGATAATAATTTCATTGAATGATTATTACTTCAAATGTTACAATCTTATTGAGGGTTACTTTTCTCAATTTTCTTTTCATTAAGACATGATTGATATTCACCATTTTTTTAAATTTTATGTGTTGTGTATACATACCATGAATGTATTTTATAGTTATTTAAATAAATATAAATTTATTTACAAGTCCCTCTAAGGTCTTACTTAATGAATTTTGATTCAAATGTTTCCAAGGTATTAAGGGATTCTTGATCTCAATTACAATTCTTTGAGGCGTGTTACATTTTATACACCATGTTTCATTTTATATAGAATTATTTTGATTCACTTCCCCATTATTTTTTTTATGTTTTTCATATAATTCATGGTTTTTAAAAATCTACCTATATTTATTTATTTTAATGGATTTTTATTCAAGTGTTATAAAATCCGTAAGGGTTTCTCATATCAAAATTTCCTTCTTTGAGACAAGTTTTGAAACATGCACTTTTTTCCCTTTATATGGTGTATATAATACCTCTTTGATATTATATATCATGATTCACTTTTTTACTCATGGTATTTAATTTTTTATTTAATTTTATCTATTTCAATGGGTTTTGATTCAAAGGTTACAAAATCCATAAGAGTATTTCATCTCAGTTTTCCTTATTTGAGAAATGTTTCATATCATGTATGTATTTCCATTTATATGGTGTATATAATTACACTTTGAAATAACATAACATTTTTCTCTTTTATTTATGGTATTTGAATTTCCTTTTCAAGTTCTTTGATTCAAGGGATTTTGATTTTAGTGACCCCAACCCCAGTAGCCTGGAGCTGGTTCCTACTCTATTACATTGATGTAAATACAAGGAATCATATAATTAAGGACCAAATAGTTTATTAGTCTTGATAAACTATATATATACTTTAAATTCTTATTAAAATTGGAAACATAAAATACAAAGAGTGTTTTATTTAAGAATTCCATTATTCCTCATAGTTTTTCCCTTAATATCAATCACAAAACACTTCCTAGTATCCCAGGGAAAATAAAACATAATAAAGGGGTGATATCATATGTTTTATAAGGGTATGAGTACAATATAAGCTATAAATAAATAAGGTATAATCAATATAGAGAGGTAAATAAATAAAACACATTCTATTTATTGAATAACTTGAGCATAATATAGCATGAATAAATGATGATCAAATAATTCCATATAAATAAATATATAAGCATGAAACTTAACCATATATATTCTAACTAATCAAATAATCTCACAAAATATCAATAAATGAATTCATAATGATGTAGTGAATAATCCAGGACTTATAAAACATATATTCAAGGCCTTGTTCCAAGATATCTAAATAAATGGGTAAGGCCTCAACCAAATCCCAATCAAGTTTGTCTCATGAGATCTACTGATGCATCAAGGGGATATAGAGGGCCCCACCCATCACTTACTAAGTCCAATGCATTCATCATATGAATGAGGTAAAAAGTAATCGACATAAATATTCGTATTGAAAAAAATAACATATGAAATGTTAATACTTATCCCAATCAATAAACACAATCATAAACTATCCAGAGTAAAATGGATAATGGTAATAAAATTGTACATCCCTAATAAAAATGGTCATAAACCATCTGGATAAATAATAAGGATCATATAAATACAACATATACTTAGTGGATTATAATTAAAATGGATGGTTGATTTATTTTATGAATATAAATACAATGAAAAGATCAAAAAAATATTTTTGAGAAAAATATCCTTATAATTTTAAAAATCACCTTTTAAAAAAAGTTCACAATTTTCTTAAAAATAATGTTCATTGACAATAATTTCTTAAAAATTTTGAAATAATAATTACAAAATTAATTATTTGTGATTTTGGAAAATTCCATTCATGTCGTACATGTTAAAATAAAGATTCCTTTTTTACATTTTCAATAAAATCCAAATAGGCATTGTTTTGAAAACAACATGAAGATTCCTTTAAAAACAAATTTTAAATAGTAAAAATGGGTAAAAATGTATTTAATAAATCATTTTGAAAACGTTAAAAATATTTTCAAAAATATTTTTAGAAAACATTGGTTTTGATAAAAAATGATTTCTGACTAAAGAGAGAAATAAAGCCATATTTTCTTAAAAAACATTTCTCAATCATTTTAAGTAAAAAAGAGTGATAAAATGTTACTATTAATTGAAAAAGTTCATTAATAACCAAAGGTTAATAAAATTTATTTATTTTAAGATATAAATATAAAATATTTTCCTCAAGTGAGAGGTAAATATAAACAATCCTGAATAATGATGAGATTATGAAATAAACCCCTACCACTTTGGTAACTTCTAAATCCTAAGCCCCATAAAAGAAATGAAATAAAATGAAACTAAAATGAAGATTAATATATTCATAATATAAAATATAAAAGTGTCATTATATTCCCCACACAAAGGAAATAAGTGGCGAATATGTCATATGTATCACGGATGTAAATGTGAGACGAGAAACCCTTACCTTGAGTCTGATTTCCTTTATACATTTCTATAACTTCTATATAATGGTTTAAAGAATGTTATTAATTTATAAAAGAACCATAATAATATTTATAATATCATAAATTACCCTATTATAACATTTTACTGTCTTTTTGTTAATTATATTTCACTATCTTCATTATTTTGGGTGTTAATTGCCTTGTTTTCTCATGCTCGTTTTATCATGAAAGTTTCTATCCTTGTGAATAGGATATATATATATATATATATATATCATATAAATAATGATAATAATTTTATTAATACCATATTTTCTTTTTAGATACATTTTTATAACCATTTAAAAAAGTTGGACATAGAAAATGAATCGCATCGCTTTGTGGAGGCGGTAGACAATACGTATGCACGAGCAACGATGTCATTACCTTTACGAGTGAAAGGGTAAGTAATTGGGTGATATATTAATTTGAAATAATTAGTATCATATCATATATATCACATATATTAATTAATTTTATCCTTATTACATTCCATACAAATTATAAGTTAAAAATGAATCACATCGTTTCGCTTGGCGGTAGTCCGCCATACACATGAGCGACATTATTGTATTTGGAACAAAATGAAACGTAAAAAAGGTAAGTGTGATATTAAAATTAAAAAATAATTATAATATCATAAATATCACATAAATGTGGAAAATACATCATTATATCAATCCTTAAATGGTGGCTATGGAAAACAAACTACATCAGTTCGCAAGGCTGTATTTCGCCGTACACACGATCGATGATTTCGTTCCCTATTTGATATAAGTGAAGATAAATAAATATTTTGAAATAATGATAATAAAATTTCAGTATATGGGATATAATTTTTTATTATAATTTAAGTTTTAATACATAATTTAAGTTTGAAAATGAAGAAATAAAATGAAAGATATTTGTTAAGACAATTACCTTCTCTAAGATAAACCTCTATTAGATCTCCTCTTAAGGGCCCTATCAATGGTATTTTGGAAGGAAAAAAAACACTAGAATGTATCTAATAATGTTGGAATTTTTTTTTCAGGTTTTTGTTCAGGAAAATGGATTTATGGGAGTGAAACATTAGGGGTAGAGAGTACCCCTTTATAAGTGGGGAAAGAGAACCCTCTTGGAAATTATTTGGAAATTTCCCAATAGAATCCAAAATGATAAAGTCATTCACATGAAAAAAGCACCAAAATGATACCAGATTAAAAATTGGGAAGGATAATATCGAAATATTTCCATCTAATAATATTTATTCAAGTTTTGGGTCATTTTTATCCCTTATCTTCTTATTTTAACTCCTGGTAAACCCATTTTTATCTTATCCGCAATAAGTAATTCTTACTATTTTTAATATTAATTATGATAAAAAAGTTATTTTAAATTATTAAATAATATAAATTATTATTATTAAAAATATTTAATTCATTTTTTCAAATTCCATTCTCATATGTGGAAAAATTTAATTTAAAATTTACCTAGCAGACGTGATGAGAATGCGAGTTTCCAAAGAGAAAATGTTCAAAAGCTTACAAAGTTATTATATCCAAATTCAATATGAAAATGATTCCAATGAAATAAATTAGTTAAATTGAAATATAATTTAACTAATGTTACTTTGAAACCAATTTAATATATAATTCAACTTTATAAATAATTTAAATGAAAAATAATTTTTCTATTAAAATTTAGTATTTTTAACAATTCTTAAAAAAGAAATTTTCAGAAAAGTCTAAAAAATATACCATAATATAATTTTGATATGATTATTTAAAAAATGAATTTTATTTTTTCAAATAAATTTTCAAAATTGGAAAAAATTAACTATAAATTAGGTACACAATGCGTGACTAAACTGACTTTTAAAAAAATTATTTTTTTAGAAAACATGTCTTTTACCTTCCAATGATTATTATTTTATTTATAATCATTATATATCAATTTAATTTATTTTATACAAGTTTAAATCTTATAATTTTCATAATTTAGTCATTACTATTCATACCAATAAATTTAATGGCTAGGTTATTATGGTCATGTTTAAATAATAATATTTTAATAGAGTAATATGCTTTATTTTAACCCAGTTTTTTGTGTATCACAAGCTATTGAAGAGATTGATTTTTTTTTGAAAATAAATATATTATAATGTATCAGGATGTTATATTCTCTTATAAACTTGGTGTTGTGTTTCATACACACTATTGAACATGATTTTCCTATTTTAAAATCTTGGGGTTTTACATTCTATCACCCTTAAATAAATTATGTCCCTTCAATTTAATCTTGATCTCATAAATCATGGGTTTGAAATTTGAAAACACCTTTATTGAAATCTTACATCATAATAAGGGTTAATAAAAAATCCTATTCATAAGTTAGAATGAGAAGTTTGAAGGTTATCTGGAATAATCACACAACTTTTTTCCATGTAGGAGAACATATGTGGGAAATAAAAACATGGACATGGAATAGAATAATAATACAAAAGGATTAATAGAGAGTGATATAAATAATTTATCATAATAAATTATGTGATAAAAATAAGGTTAAAGATGACAAAAACATAAATCTATTATGAGTTAAGGAGGACCTTTTTATTTATCATAAGTAAAGGTGTTAAGATAATATTTTGTTTCAGTATCCTTTACCTTGAGTTTGGGAATTTATTTACCATCGAGACCGAGAATATATGACTATATACTGAGTTGATATCTTTCTATTTCATAGTCATAATTTCATATTTTGGTCATTCTTAGATCATTTACAGTTCATTTCTTACTATAATAAAAGAATAAACAAGATGATTTTAATGCCTAAAGCACTAAAATTAACTTTTTACGAATCATAAAAACCATAAAAGAGATAAAATTATTTCCATATATTTATATATATTTCCAAAAACCAATATGTTTATCACAAGTTATTCAATATAATACATTAATCTCTAAAACACATTAGTAACACCACCAGTAAAAAATTTATATTTATCCATCAAATAGTTTAACTAAAAGCACTGAAATATTAATAAGGGAATCACGTAGGCCAGTGGTAGGTGATAAACCCTTATCGTCATTTAGTTATGGGTTCAAGACCCATAGCCTTTCCATACATGGAGATATTTCACCCATCATGGGAGTTTATCTTTTTTTATAACCATATTAATATAATTCCTATAATGTTACCAAATTGTAATAACCCATAATTACCTCAACATAAAAGATTAGATAAACCTTAAAGGTAACCAATACCTTCATAAATGACTATTTGTCATTATTATCTCAGAATTAGGCATCTATTAAGTGTTATCCTACCTTAATCATGTGTTTTATTTGAATTTCAACATACCAATGAATGACTTTTCTCAGTACCATTCAACAAATGATTTCAAATCCTTAATGAAATAACACTATAGTACAATCCTTATAAATTTTTTATAATTATTATAAATAGAATATCATCAATTAAAATACTACTATAACATAGTTATTGAATCCAAACACAAGTACATTAATCCTTCCACTTTGTCTGTAGTAATAGTATAAACTTGACCTTGACCCCTAAGCTCATTCTGAGGTATATTCCTATGACATTTGGGGAATTAATTTTCATAGAGAACCATATCCTTAAAATTGAATCATTTCACATTGGAAGATTGTTTCATTCCATTTCAATCATTAGAATAGTGACATTTTTATTCATACTTTAAGAAAACTCATTTTCCTTTTAATCATGTACCAAGATGTTTCCTTCTATAAGTATCACATGTTGGAAAACCCTTCTTTCCCTTATTAAATTTATCCATATTTTTCTATTACATCCTATTATTATATTTATTCCCTTTGAATCCATAAGACATCGATAATTATTTATCTATTTTGATATAACATGATATTATATCCTTGTATGATGATAAAGTTTGGGAGACTAGTACCATTCAGAGGATTGGATTAAGGCCATCAAGAAAATGGTAAATATTTATCTTTATATTAAATATATATTATGAAAAATGCCTTTATAACCTTGGATTCATACTTATCAACCTTTTTCTATTTAACTATTTTAGACTCAAGAACTACCTTTCTATATCCAATCATTGCTCACGAGGAATTTTTTTTCCATGAAGAGTACTATGAAATTATTTCACTCTGTGATTTATATTATCTCCTCATAATTAGTGTTTTGAATTAATGACCACCATTGATCCAGATATTCTAAGAGATGATAAAATTAAATGAAAAATTTCTCCCTTTCACTCTTTCCTAAAGTGAGAAATATATTCTATAAGGAACTTAACTATTTATCATTTAAAAATGGATTTGTATTCCCATTGAATTATGGAGGTTGCTAATGCATGAAGTGGTATAAGATTATTACATCATGTGGAATATCAGTAGGATGATCTATAAAAGAAATGTTATTACTCATAACTTGAGTCATCTTCTCCAATATGGTTATAATTTGATTAGTTCCAACTCCATCTCCAGCTCCAGCTTCATTATCTTGCCCAGCGGGGCAATCCCTACATGGGGTGTGCACATTGATATGGTCAATTACTTCCATTAGGTTCCATTTATAAACAATGTCACACACTAGATTCGATCATAATATTATGAAACATAATTTATAATCCCAAAACTAGTGAAACACTTAACATAAATTGAAAAATTTATACATAGATAATATCATAATTATAAACATGGATTTTTGGAGAATAAATTTATTTTAAACTCTTTCATTATGGTTTGTAAATAAAATGTGATTTATCTTAAGAATATACCCTAGGATTGTCAAACTTGTTGCACATTAAGGACTATTTTCATGCACTAGGTGATGACCACGCCAAGCTTAATGGGCCCTTTTCAGAGTTATTACCCCAAGTACATCTCTGCTATAACCACATCCATTTGTAGTATCTAGAGAGTGATGCATTTTATAAGAAAACCACCAAAATTTCTTAATTAAAAAAACATCTGGGCGTCGTTATATACATATCATGAAACTATATCATATGGTTATATTCTCTAATCAATGTTTTCTTAAATATAGTTCCCAAGGTTTCTAAAAAACTTTATTTGATACCAACTAGAGCGACCCCAACCCCTATATCCCATATCCAATTTTTACTTTATTACATTGATATAATATATGATGAATTACTTCATGAAGGAATACATAGTTTAGTATTCCTATTAAACCAAATATATACTTGAAATTATTATTATAATTGAAAAAAATTAAATACTCAGAGTATTTTCTTTGATATTTCTATTATTCCTCATATCGTTTACTTGTATATAAATCCTAAAACACTTCTTCGTATCCTGGGGAAAATAAAACATAATAAATGAGTGAGATCAGATTCTCTATAAGGGTAAGCATACAGTGGAATCTATGAATAAAAAAGGCATAATAAATATGGAATGGTAAATAACTAAAACACATTCCATTTAATCATTAACTTGAGAATAATATGGAAGGAATAAATGATGATTAAATAATTGCATATAAATAATCACATGAGTTTGAAAATTAATCATGGATATTATTACTAATCAAATAATCACATGGGATATCAATAATTGAATTCATAATGATGTAATTCATAATACTGAACATCTAAAAAAACCATCGAGTCTTTGTGCCAATAAATATAAATAAATAGGCAAGCTCTTAGCCAAAACCCAGTTTTGTTTGTCTCATGAGACCTAACGATGCATCGAGGGGTTATAGAGGTACCCTCCCTTCACTTACTAAGTATAATTTATTTCTCACATGATAGGGGTAAAACATAATCAATATAAACATTCATATTGAAAAAATTGACATATGAAATTTCAATACTTACCCCAATGAATAAACATAATCATAAACCATTGATAGTAAAATGGTGAATAGTAATAAAAATATATGTCCCTAGTGAAACTGGTCATAAATAATCTAGAGAAATAATAATGACGGTATCAATACAACATATCCATAGTTTTTCAAAAGTAAAATACAGGGTTGATTTTATCAATTAATATAAATACTATGAAAAGATCCTTAAAAACTTTTTTAAGAAAAATAACCTTTACCTTTTGAAATAACCTTTTAAAATAATAAGTTAAAAAAAAAATTGAAAATAATTTTCATCAAAAATCACCTTTAAAAACTTATAAAATAATCATTAAAACATTTATTGGTCATGATGGTGTAAAATTCCGTCCATTCCATACATGTTAAAATGAATATTCCTTTTACATTTTTAGTAAAATCCAAAGAAGCATTGTTTTGAAAAAATATGAATATTCCTTTCAAAACATATAAAAAGTATAGAAGGTTAAAAATTTCATTAATAAATAAATTTTAAAAGTTAAAAAGTCTTTTTGATTTTTTTAGAAAATAAGGGTTTTAATGAAAAACAACATTTGAACAAAGAGAGAAATAAAGTAATATTTTCTTAAAAACATTTTACCAATCATTTTAAGTAGAAAAAAGTGAATAAATGGTACTATTAATTTAAAAAGTTCATTAATAAAAATAGGTGAATAAATTAGTTTTATTTTAAGATAAAAATATCAAATAATTCTCCCAAGGGTGATGTAAATATAAACAATCCCAAATAATGACGAGATTCTGAAATAAACCCTTACCACTTTGGTAACTTCTAAATCCTAAGCCCCATAAAAGAAATGAAATAAAATTAAACTTTAAATACCATGAATATAAATATATCCATGATATAAAATATAAATGGGGTTTTATATACACCACATAAAGAAAATAAGTGGTGAATATAGAATATGTCTTTGAAAAGTAAAAATGAGACGAGAAACCCTTACCCCATGTCCAATTTCCTTCATACATTCCAGTACATCCTATATAATGTTTTTAAGAATGTTATTAATTTATTACAGAACCATAATAATACTTATAATATCTTATATGATCCTATTATAATATTTTACTACCCGTTTGTTAATAAGATTTCATTATTTTCATTATTTTGGATGTTAGTTGCCTTATTTTCTCATGTGTGTTTTGTCATGAAAGTTTCGGTTCTTGTGTATAGGTTATATATATATCATAAATAGAATTATAATAATGTTATAAATATCATATTTACTCAGTATATATATATTTTAGAACCATTTATTAATGTTAGACCTGGAAAATAAATCGCATTGCTTTGTGGAGATGGTAGACCGTATGTACGCACGAGCGATGATATCATTCCCTTAAAGAGTGAAATGGTAAGAAATTTGGTGATATATTAATTTTATAAAATAAATATCATATAATATATATTAAAAATATTATTTAATTTTATCTTTATTACATTCCATGTAAAGTGTAAGTAAAAGATAAATCACATTGCTTCATGAGGAGGTAGTCCACCATACACACGTGTGCCATTATCGTATTTGAAATAGAATGGAACATAAAAAGGTATATTTGGTATTTAAATCTAGAAGTATAATAATATAAAAAATATTATATATATTTTTTAAATCTATAATTATATCCATCCTTTAATGGCGGTGATGGAAAATGAACAACATCAGTTCACAAGGTGGTAGTCCGCCGTACACATGATCGATGATTCCATTTCCCATTTGATGAAAGTTGAAATGGATAAAAATTATTAAAATAAAATAATAAAATCTCATTATATGAGACATACTGGTGTTATTATATTGTAAGTTTCAATATATAATTAAATTTGGAAAAAGAATAAAGAAAATGAAATAGATTAGTTATGATAATTTCCTTCACTAAGAGAAACCTCCTTTGGATCTCCTCTTAATAATTATATAGATAGTATTTTGAGAGGATAAAAATATATAGAATGAATCTAAGTATTATTTAGATATTGTTTAATGTTTTGGTCAAGCCAAAGGTCTTGAGTGGTGTGAAGAAGTGGGGTGATGGAGTGACCTTTTATATTAGAAATTACTTGGAAATTTCCGAGATGTATCCAAAATGATAAAGTCATTGAAATGAAAAAATATTCCAAATGACCATATATTATAGATTTAGAATTTTAATATGAAAATATGTCTATAAAATAGGTTTTATACATGTTTTGGTTCATTTTTAACCTTTATGTTCTTAGTTTAACCCTTAGTAAACCCATTTATACCTTAACCATAATAAATAATTTTTACCATTTTTACTATTTATTATGGTAAAAAATGAAGTTGAAATTATTGGATAATATATATTAGTCTTATTAAAAAAATATTAAATCAATTTTTAAAAATTCTATTTTGAGAATTGGAAAATTTTAATTTAAAATAAATCCCATAGTCACGATGAGAAAACGAGTTTTCAAAGAGAGAAAGTTCAAAAAGTTTACAAAGTTTACATATCAAAATTCAATATGAAAATTTATAAAATGACCTAAATTAGTTAAATTTTAATATAATTTAACTAATTTAACTTTTAAATCAATTTATAATATAATCTAACTTTACAAATAATTTAAATGAAAAGTAATTTTTTAATAAAAATTCAATATTTTTCACTATTCATCAAAAAATGAAAATTTTCAAAAAAATACAAAAAATAAACCTAAGATAATTTTGACATTATGATTTAAAAAATTAATTTTATTTTTTAAATAAAATTTCTAAAACTTGTAAAAATTAATTATAAATTAGGTTTGAAAAGCGCGACTAAACAACCTTTTATAAAAATCCAGTTTTTTATAAAACATTTCTTTTACTTTAAATTGATTCTTATTTTAATTCCAATAAATAGATATTCATTTAATTTATTTAATAAATGTTTAAACCATATAATTTTCATAATTTGGTTATTACTATTCATACTCACGAATTTTACTGCTATGTTATAATGGTCATGTTTAAATAATAATATTTTAATAGAGTATCATGTTTCGTTTGAACCCAGTGTTGCGTGCATAAAAAACTATTGAAGTGATTGAATTTATTTAAAAATTAATATATCATAAATTCTTGAGATGTTATATTCTCTTCTAAAGTTTGTGTTTCAGGTCATACATGCTATCAAATATTATGTTCCTATTTTACAATATGAGGGTGTTACATTATACCCTACTTAAATAAATTGAGTCCTCAAAAGTTAATCTTTTTCTCAATATTCAATGGTTTGATGTTTGAAGATACCTTTCTTGAAATCCCACATTATAATAAGGGTTAATAAAACATCCTCTTAATAATAGATAATGTGAAGTATGTAGGTCATCTTGAATAACCACAAAATAAGGTTTCCATGTAGGAGAACATTGATGGGAAATTAAAACATGGACATAGATGAGAGTTTGATATGGTTCAGGTTGTTAATCATAATGTGAGATATATGGGTAGGAATAAATATAAAATTTTCAAAACCAGCTCCCATCCCATTTGGTTACTCATTGGGATAATCACCAAATTTTCCATGACAATCATGGTTAACTCGATCTCTCTTAGTTCTATACGTTGATGAAAACCAAAATAGTTAGTGTTAGTATTACTCAAAAATAATTTGAGTAAGCAATCATATTTTAAAATAAATAAATCATATGTTGTCCTAAATTATGACACCTTTGAAATTTCTAGTTAACTCAACATCATTTTTGGTTTATTACAAGTTTTTATTTTAGAATTTAGATCTCTTATACTTCTTAAAATAATCCCCCAAATAACTAAACCTCATTCTTATACCCACTAAGGCACCACAGACCCACACTCTCAGATCTAGGGCTAAAAACACATAATTTACACACTTTTATACTAGGTGATACATACATACATTTTATTACATTTCCATACATTAAACATTACTTTAAAAAAATGCATAATATAAGAACCCAAAGGTTTAGTGACAGTGAAGATTTTCTATATAGATGTTTTATTTCGAATTATTTATTTAACATCACCCCCAAAATTCTCTACATATTAATTTATTCTAAACATATTCCTACCTATAATTTCCTTGGATTCTCACTTAGTCTAATGTGATCTGATCTCATTGAGAACTTAAATCTTCTCTTGGAGGGCCTCTTGGAAATGGAGGATTTGGGAAACCTTCTTTTAACTAGAGGTTGAAAAATATAGAAGATGACTTTAAGAGAGAAAAAATGAGTAGGTATTCAAGAGGTATTATAAGAATAGGTTTGGTTTTGATAGGGTAGAAGATAAATCTTTTTTATAGGTTAAAATGAAGTACATATCCTTGGAAACTTATGTTAGGTAAAGGGTAAATATGGAATCACAAAAGAGAGAGGTGGGTTTTATGATGAAATGTTAGTGAGAAATTTAGGTATGAATCCTACACCTAAAAAAGGACTTCTATAATACATATTTAACATACCGGCCTGGCTTACCATTGAACCGGTGACCAGAACGGTAGGTCACATTGCCTTAAGCGTGTCTCCCCATACGCCAGAGGCTGCCGACTAGCAGCGAAGGTCTTGGGAGGTGATAGTGGGGAGACTATACCCTCATATCAGAGTAACACAACGATATTGTCATAGTAAATATCATTCAGTAGAGGAAAAAATAATAAATTTAAATACAACAGTGATAGACATGTAATATCAATTTAATAAAAGGTGGAAAATGCTAGTTTACAATGCATGCATGTACAGATGATGTTACATTTATGAAAGCAGGAAACATTACAGCATGCTTTACAAAAATAAAAAAATAAAATAACGCAAAGGCCAAAGATGATCTTCAGAGCATCCTAAGATTCCACTTGGTCCTTTTCTCCTAACACCTCAGGTACGAATAACACAACACACAACCTAGGTCCTGCAAGCAAGAAGGTCTACTCAGGTACCCTAGTGCAATGGCGGCCCGAGTAGGGTGTGAGAAATAAATCTCAGTAGGAAGGAACCACCGATGTCAAATCCAATCCAGACAGTGTATAATAATAAAACAGTGATCTGGTATGGAGAAATAAGTAACCAGAATTACATAAGTAAATAACACCCATCCAGGTTCCCAAGGGACACCAGACGATTATACCAGCTTCGGCTCGTTTCCGGTAAAGTAACATGATCATGTCACTATATATATATATATATAAAATTCTTTAGATCATAGATGACGTGGGGTAAGAATTACTCCCACATATTAATAAGAAAAAGCGGCATGAGGTAGGAATGCTTCTCGTCCCTATAAGTCAACTGGAAAGGGGTAAGAATGACTCCCTTCCATCAATAGAGATTAGCGGGCATGAGGTAAGAATTCCTCTCGTCCCTATAAGTCAACTGGCATGGGGTAAGAATTCCTCCCTTCCATACACGTATATAGATCACCTCTGGCGTGGGGTATACATTCCTCCCACCCGTACTCAAAATAAGCTGCCATGGGGTATGCATGCCTCCCATCCATAATCATTCAAAGTAGATGGCATGGGGTATGAATGACTCCCATCCATAATCATTCAAATTAGATGGAATGGGTTATGAATGCCTCCCATCCATGATCACTCATAATCATTATCAGAAGTCAACTGGAAAGGGGTAAGAATTCCTCCCTTCCACACATGTACTGTCACACTGGCATCGGGTATAACTGCCTCCCATCCAACCACGTATCTGTCACCAGGTGGCCTTAGCATGCACTCACCTTTATGATCATTCATTATGTGACATCAGCATGTACACACTCACAATACAAAGATGTCTATAGTATACTGCTTATGACATTACCTCATAATCATTCAAAGAATCATACCGCATATAGATAAGCGAACACATTCACGTTCATACTTAAGGAAAACCATCTTAAGTATCTAAATAGAGATATTAACATATTCATTTTACTAACATAATCCGTGCTCATTTCATTATCCCAAGGCATGGTCGCACCACCCTAGTCTGTTCCTTCCTAGTTTCACCATTTCATCTTAAAGGATATGTTTATCATTCTTTAACCCTATGATACCTTCCAGAGTTAACAAGTCATTTAGTCTTAAGTCATACCACTATGGTTATCATCATACTTAATTTTCCTAAACATGGAAAATTGACCCAAACACAAGTATCACAACCATTTCATTCCCTTTGTCTCAACAAAGAAAGTTCACATACAAAGCATCAAGGAGGCACCACAACAATCCAGTAGGAAATCATAAAAAGTCTATCAATACTTTTTATCTTGAAGATAGCACCCCTCTGATTAAGGGGTTTTATTATTAAATTGTTAGTTTAGTGACCAATCAACCTCTTTTATCTTATTACTGCAATTCACATGATTTGCACAGAATAATTTAATCAGAACTAAACTTGCATAGTTAAAATGCTAAGGCAGTGCAATATTAAACTCACTATTAATTTACTTAAATTTAAAGGGCAAGGAGAGGGACCCTACCTCCAGGTGGATCCATCTGTCCACTCCGGCTCTTGGTGCTTTCTAACTAAGAGCCTATACTGCTTCCCCACTAATCATGTGCACCTTCACACAAATGTAAGGACACACAACCCCTATGCCCACACAGGCGAGTCTCCTCGATTATGGAGACTCGAAACCATGCCAAAAACTCCAACGCACTCTGGTGTTTGCGGCAAACCAAAACAAAGATGAAACCACACCGCGAAGCTCAACGCACTTCCAACAACAAGCTGGGGACTCATAGATATCACAGGCCCCAAATTTAACAAGTGCAAAACAAAGAAAGAGGTGAAAACCTTACCCCTAAACCAAGCCGATGATCCGAAACCACCTGAACCACTTTACCTTTAGCGGCGGTTGCTGGAACGCACACCAAGGAGTCCTAACAGACCTTCCGCATAATCTAGAACCAAAAGAAAACTGAAATTCAGATCACCCCAAACCCTAGGGTGTTCGGCCAATTATTATCGGGCACCAAAAACACGGAAAAACAACTTTAAATAAATAGGAGAGGGAGGAGAAGGACCTACCTTGGAGAATCAAGCCAAAAACTAGCGGAAATCCAAAGAAAACGATGAAGAGGAGGAGGCCGGGGGTGGAGCGTTGCGCGCGGCTCAGGGGAGACCCTCCCTATGTGTTGTGCGGGTTGAGTGAGGGTGAGGGAGTGTTTTTATTTCATTTTTATTTTCTTTTATTCTAATTTTAATTAAAAACCTAAATTCACCCAAATGCACGGTTTGACCCGCACGGTTTTCCAAACCGTGCGCAAACCGTGCAGAGTCTGCCGCCTCCAAGACACCCGTTGCACGGGCTAGGCGCACGGTTTGGGAAACCGTGCGCAGCCCGTGTGCAAGCCACTGCCCACCTGATTTAGGCCGCACGGTTTGGGCCGCACGATTTGGTCAACCCGTGCGCCAACCATGTGCCCTCTACAGTCCCTTAAAGACTCACGTCTGGCGCTTCTGAAACTTGCCGAGTCACTTGGGAAACTCCTCGGGCCTTCGCCCAAGCACAAAAACAAAAAAAAAGCATTTCAACTCTCAGAATTCTGTTATGAAGCTCAGTTTTAAAAACAACCCGTTCAGTAATCGAAAAAGTTGAAATTCCTTCGGGTTTTAGTCTGTTTCAAAACGCGGGTCATTACAATCTTCCCACCTTAGAACTTCTCATCCCCGAGAAGCCTTTGGGAACAACATACACGTCACCCAACCTACAAGGTCCATGAAGCTTCGTTCAAATGATCATGTTGCATTCACAAATGTCCAACACACCCTTAAGAATCCATTAAACCCTACGGTTCTTAAGCCACCAAAACTCGAGCCAACACTCATTTCCAAAACAAAACACCAAGACCGCTCTTCCCAAGCCCATCTTCCCAGATACACAAACCTGTCCTCGTCTCGCCAAGCATCCATCCACAAGTACTTCCAACCTTAGATTTTTAATGTTAAGTAACCAACTCCAAACTATAATTTGGACCACTGTTGGAATTTGCTTTCAAAGCATGCCCCAAGCATTCACACGACGCTCCTAGTGTGATTTGAAACAGATCAAACAGTTGATTCCCCATCGACCTCAAGGCCCAAGTCGAGATGGTTGTTCATATTAGGCACCGACCGACACAAACCGCACTCACCTCTACCTGACGATGTGCCAGAGAACAGCATGTCACCGACCGTAGACATTAAACAAGAACGTTGAGTCAAGCCACCTCTGGCTGACTACTTACAAGAATGATCGGCCTAAACGGTTGATGTATTTCAAACAGAACCATAATTCCTTTTTCCAAGGCACCTTACGTTTAGTACAAAAACGTTCACCGATGCCTACACCTGAATTTCAATGATGTTTCCTAGATCAAACCATACAAGAATACAAGCATCCCACATGAAATGTCGAAAGAGAACCATCCGATCAAGCCCAATAGCTTTAGAGCATTAGCGTAGATAAGATCGACGCTCTCTTAGTGCATCTAGAACAAGGAAAAGATAGGAGACATGCTCATCGCTAAATAGAATACACTAATAGGTTTGAATGGATTCCAGTTAATGATACCAGTCTACTGGAAGGAAGAATAGTCGAACCTCAATTGGTCAACTTCAAGGAAGGAACTTGACTTCACCTGTCGACACATCCACATGATTTTAAACTCGCATGACTCGAGGAATTCAAACACGACAAAAAATTTCCATAAGGAATTCCAGGTACTGTCTCCTCTACTTGGAAGGACACATTTACCCGATTCGATGCAACACGCTCCCAACCTTAGGAGTGTCCTAGTTATCGAAGGGAAAGAAGATAAACTAGCCGATCACAAACACGCTAGTACACAAACACCGCAAACGATCACGTGACGCTCCTACGCCACAATCACATCACCAAACAAACGAAGAAGATCCAAAACAAGGAAACCAGTGTTTCAAAACACATGATTCATTCAAAAGACATCCAGAACATTGGGATGAAACAATTCTTTAACACCGGGCCACTCTACTAAGGAGAAGACCCAAAGTCGCAACGAAAGTCAAAACCCAACGACCACCCATCCAAACAAGGGTGCCATTAGAAAAAAAAGAGTACGAAAAGGGACAACGACACCTGAACAACACCTCACGTTAGAAAACTCAAGGTACATTCAAGGCATTAAAATGCTAAGGGTTCTACCAACCGCATGCTAGACCCTTACGAAGATCAGGCATCAACCCTAACGACGGGCCACGCCAAATAAAGTTTCTAGGCTCAAAATATAATCATCAAGCCACCGCTAAAGTGAATAATGCCTATGGAAAACACCTACAGTTCCTTTCCAAGGAAACTCAAAGAGAAGTCCGAACTACCCTTACAAGTGGGTCCTAACACGCCACTTACAGGTTCCATTTCCAAGCCCTTTACATTTTACCCCATTTAAACTCTAACCATTTAAAAACTTCAAGAAAACATCAAGAAAACATGAAAGTTTCACAAAAACTTCCTTTTAAGAACATAAAAAATTCACAGAAATCCTCTCTTTATCAACCAAAAGAGAAAAAAAAACGATCTAAACAAAAGGGCGACCTACTAGGGTCCCATTTTATCCATCCTGGGTTCTTCAAAAAGCAACCCCAAAGCATTTACTCAATTCCTTTTAAAATTCAAACACCCCAACTGGGTTATCTCATACAACACTTTCCAACTGTCCTACTAGGGCCCAGTTGCACATTTAAAAGTCAGCCAAAACTTTTCAATTTTGAAATCACACAACATTTTCCATTTAATCATTTCACAATAAAATAATCCTTTACATTAAATATGGGTTTCCATTTCCCAATTCATGAAGCACCCATACACTTCATGGATTGAAAATTGACTCCCCTTTTTATCAAAACCAGATTCTAACCTAGAATTTAACATGCTCACATACAATGAACCAAGTATATGGGTGGCCCTCTACCAACCTATAAAGCACCCATACACTTTATAAATTGGAATTTGGATCCCCCTTTCAATCAAAACCAAGTTACTTTAGCATTTTAATTTCCACAACTTTACATTTTTATTAATAGCCCTAAAAATGTATTTATATCATTATCAGAATGGTTTTAATATACAGATTACCCCTTCCCGGTTGTAAGGTACCCATACACCTTGCAATCGAAAATTTGTTCCCGTTCATTCAAAACCCAGGTACAACCAAAGAAAGACATGCCATCATAAGAAGTAAACACAGAACATGTTATATCACATAAGCATGTTATAACACATAAGCATGGCATATAATCACTTAGGCATATTATACAGGCAAGCTAAGATGAAACTACATGGCATGGTACATGCATGACATGTTAATTCCTATGTGCCTAATATGATGCATGGAATGCATCTTTCTTGCCATATCAGGCCAAGGGTAAAATTAAAGGAATTTAATAAACCATAAGCAGTAGAAAATACCATAGTCACTCAAGGTGAAATCATATCAACTGTAATACCAAACAAAATGAACAAAAATTCCCAGCCCTGGCCACTTGGTCATTTCCCGTACGCGGGGTGATCAGTCCCAAGCACGACTATTAGCTAAGCACTGAAAATTTACTAATATCCTGTCTACTAACCCAAAATAGTAAGGAAAAAGAAAAAAAAACACCTCTGATACCACTTTTTAACGTCCCGACCTGGCTTACCATTGAACCGGTGGCCAGACCGGTAGGTCACATCTCCTCAAGCGCGTCTCCCCATACGCTAGAGGCTGCCGACTAGCAGTGAGGGTCTCAGGAGGTGATAGTGGAGAGAATATACCCTCATATCAGAGTAACACAATAGTATTGTCAGAGTAAACATCATTCAGTAGCAAAAACAGAAAGCAATTTAAAGACAACAGTGATAGACATGTAATATACATTTAATAAAAGGTGGCAAACACCAGTTTACAATGCATGCATGTACAGATGATGTTACATTTATGAAAGTAGGAAACATTAAAGCATGCTTTACAAACAATACAAAAAGAAAAGACAGAAAATCCTGATGGTGATCTCCTAAGAATCCCAAGATTCCACTTGGTCCTTTTCTCCTAACACCTTAGGTACGAACAACACATCACACAACCTAGGTCCTGCAAGCAAGAAGGTCTACTCGGGTACCCCAGTGCAGTGGTGGCACGAGTAGGGTGTGAGATATAAATCTTAGTAGGACAGTACCAACAGTGTTAAACCCAATCTAGACAGTGTATAATAATTAAATAGTGAGAAGGTATGGAGAAATAAGTAAGCAGAATTACATAAGTAAATAACACCCATCCAGGTTCCCAAGGGACACCTGACGGTTATACCAGCTTCGGCTCGTTGCTGGTAAAGTAACCTGATCATGTCACCATATATATATATATATATAAAATAATGTATATCATGGATGGAATGGGGTAAGAATGACTCCCACACATTAATAATAAAAAGTGGCATAAGGTAGGAATGCTTCTCGTCCCTATAGGTCAACTGGCAAGGGGTAAGAATGCCTCCCTTCCATCAGTCGAGATTAGTGGGAACGAGGTAAGAATTCCTCTCATCCCTATAATTCAACTGGAAAGGGGTAAGAATACCTCCCTTCCATACACGTATATAGATCACATCTGGCGTGGGGTAGAAATTCCTCCCACCCGTACTCAAAATAAGCTGCCATGGGATTTTCATGCCTCCCATCCATAATCATTCAAAGTAGATGGCATGGGGTATGGATGCCTCCCATACATAATCATTAAAAGTAGATGGCATGGGGTATGAATTCCTCCCATCCATGATCACCCATAATCATTATCAGAAGTCAACTGGCAAGGGGTAAGAATGCCTCCCTTCCAGACATGTACTGTCACACTAGCATGGGGTATAAATGCCTCCCATCCAACCACGTATCTGTCACTAGGTGGCCTCAGCATGCACTCACCTTTATGATCATTCATTATGTGACATCAGCATGTGCGCACTCACAATAAAAACATGTCTATAGTATACTGCTTATGGAATTAACTCATAAGCATTCAAAGAATCATACCACATAAACAGAAGCGAACACATTCACATTCATACTTAAGGAAACCCATCTTAAGTATCTAAATATATATATTCACATATTCATTTTACTAACATAATCCGTTCTCATTACATTATCCCAAGGTGTGGTCATACCACCCTAGTCTGTTCCTTCCTAGTTTCACCATTTCATCTTAAAGGATTTGTTTATCATTCTTTAAACCTTTGATACCTTGCAGAGGTAACAAGTCATTTAGTCTTAAGTCATCCCACTATGGTTATCATCATACTTAATTTTCCTAAACATGGAAAATTGACCCAAACACAAGTATCACAACCATTTCATTCCCTTTGTCTCAACAAAGAAAGTTCACATACAAAGTATCAAGGAGGCACCACAAAAATCCAGTAGGAAAGAATAAAAAGTCTATCACTACTTTTTATCTTGAAGACATAACACCTCTAATTGAGAGGTTTTATTATTAAATCGTTAGTTTAGTGACCAAGAAATCTCTTTTATCTTATTTCTGAAATTCACACGATTTGCACAGAAGCATTTAATTGGAACTAAACTTGCATAGTTAAAATGATAAGGCAATACAATATTAAACTCACTATTACTTTACTTAAATTTAAAGGGCAAAGAGAGGGACCCTACCTCCAGGTGGATCCATCCGTCCACTCCGGCTCTTGGAGATTTCTAACTAAGAGCCACTGCTGCTTCCCCACTGAGCATGTGAACTTTCACACACATGCAAGGACATCCAGCCCCTATGCCCACACAGGCGAGTCTCTAAGATTCCGGGGACTCGAAACCACACCAAAACCTCCAACGTACTCAGGTGTTGGCGACAAACTAAAACAAAGAAGAAACCACACCACGAAGCTCAACACACTTCCAACAACAATCCAGGGACTCATAGACATCACAAGCCCCAAATTTAACAAGTGTGAAACAAAGAAAGAGGTGAAAACATTACCCCAAAACCAAGACGACGATCTAAAACCACCCGAACTACTTCGCCTTCGGCGGTGGTTGCTGGAACGCACACCAAGGAGTCCCAAAAGACCTTCCACATAATCTATAACCAAAAGAAAACTAAAATTCGGATCACCCCAAATCCTAGGGTGTTTGGTAGATTCTCACCAGGCACCAAAAACATCGAAAAAATGGATTTAAATAAAGAGGAGAGGGAGGAGAACGACCAACCTTGGATAATTGAGCCAAAAACTAGCGGAAATCAAAAGAAAATGAAGAAGAGGAGGAGGCCGGGGGTGGAGCATTGTGTGCGGCTCATGGGAGCCCCTCCCTATGTGTCGTGAGGGTTGAGTAAGTGTGAAGGAGTGTTTTAATTTCATTTTTATTTTATTTTATTTTAATTTTAATTAAAACCCTAAACTCACCCAAACACACAGTTTTACCCGCACGGTTTTCCAAACAATGCGAAAACCGTGCGGAGTCTGCTGCCTCCAAGACACCCGTTGCATGGGTTAGGCGCACGGTTTGGGAAACTGTGCACAGACCGTGGGAAAGCCACTGCCCACCTGATTTAGGCCGTATGGTTTGGGCCGCATGGTTTGGTCAACCCGTGCACCAACCGTGCGCCCTCTGCAGTCCCTTAAAAACTCGGATCTGGAGCTTCCTAAACTTTCCGAGTCACTTGGGAAACTCCTCGGGCCTTCGCCCAAGCACAAAACCAAAACAAAAAAGTGTTTCAATTCTTAGAATTCCATTCCGAAGCTCGGTTTTAAAAATAACCTGTTCAGTAATCAAAAAAGTTAAAATTCCTTCAGGTTTTAGTCCGATTCAAAATGAGGTTCATTACAACATAAATACTATATTAATTAAAAAAAATTCAATCCATGTTAATTGATCCCTTACATAATTATTTACCATAGTAATTATTATTTTTAACTTATTTAATTATCTAATTATTATTAGACCCATAGAGAGGATTAAAACCTGATAGGGGGGGGGGGGGTGAATCAGGGTATATAAGTTAAAATAAATTCTTCTTTTTATGATGAAATTATCCACTCACCATGAGGAATGCTTTAATTTTTCTCTATATTTCTTCTGAATGAGTGATGAAAGTAGTAAATAATGAAATTTATTTTAATTAGTTCATCCTAACTGGGATATTTTATGCGGTATGCATGATAATTCACCCATGAAATAGATTCACTAAAGCTAAATGCTTTATATGTACAATTTTGGAGCAGTCTCACTGACCCTCCTAATTCACTATAATTAACTACACTTTTTCAATAAGGAAATTAGTGCTCTATCTGTTGAATCTTTCCATCATCACACGAAGATGATGAAAAAATATACCAAGGATGGAAATTCTATTCAAAATGAATAATATAAAATTATAGAGAGAATTAGACTCTTGGAATAACATTTTCATCAACCTTACATATTCTATGTGAGATCTGGAAAAACCTCTAGGAATGCATCCAGGAATGATCCATCCATTTCTCTCTATTTTTATCTTCTTCTAATCCCTCTATCATGTGATGTGGATCTTATGATCTTATACCATGATTATCACATATGATGTAACTGAAATTTTAAGATACATAAAGGAATATTAAATTTCTCCTTATATCTCAGGTTGTAGCTGCATATATATTTATGAAATAAATAAATCGCTGATAATATCTCCATATACTAATTTGAACTTCCATAAAACATGGAAAACTATGTTTTCATAGCCCCACAATTGTGGTCTTCAGATTTTTTTCCTTATGACCCATGATCATCAAAACCCCCATCAAACATGGTTGAATCTCCATTGACAAATAACCACATATTGATGAATTTGTTGGTAGTCTGGAACCTCACAATTTCCTCTTGAAATCATGCATAACTACTATGGTGTAGTCTTTATAGAGAAAAATTTTCAATGAAAAACCACAAAGTAGCTGAAATATACATATAAAAATTCATGAAACCAATTGTTGATATAGAAAAAAGTGTAGGATGGTCACCTAACCACTTTTCTCATGTAGCTGATTAATATAACCATTTTGGACATGTACCGAATTTTATCATGTAACCATTCTAGCCACATACCCAATTTTCTCACGCAACCATTTTTGGAAATGTACTCAATTTTCTCACATACTCAATTGGATTACGTAACCATTTGGATCACATAGTAAATTTTCTCCAGTAAAAACCCTTGCATAATTCCATGTAGTAAAAAACAAAACTCATATTGTAAAAAAAAATAAACTTGTTAAAAGATCCATTACAAACTTCATTTGGGGTTTAAAAATCACTCCTCATATTTATTTGACAATATTATCTACTTGAAAATATTACCTCCCCTAATTTAAAATAAAATACAAGGATTTTTCTTGTGAAAAAGACCCCCAATTATCACTTGATATGTCAATTAATTATCCAAGCCTACTAATCTTGGGATTGATGTCAATAATAAGATCCTTAGATAGTACTTAGAAGGCTATAAATGTTACTTAAATCTCCCCCTAATTTTCCATTGAAATACTCTACCACTTTGGAAATAAACCCAAAGAGACCACTTCTTTGAAAATTTTAGAATAGAGGGTTTTAAATTCAATAATGTGAGGCGAGTGTTAGAGTTTGTGCCTTAGAACCAACTAATTTTTACCTAAGATGACAAGTATATTCAAAGTTTTGAATATTAATATAAATATATTATCACATATTGATTTTTTTCTGAATAACATTGATGTGATAATTTCTTAGAGTATCTGTTTCCTTGATTAGGGAATTATAGTTCCACGCTATGATGAGAACCTTGAGATTTCATGATGATATTCATTAAAATATTTATATAGTCAGATAATGTACTATGATAGGGAACATAATATATATACTTTCAGGTGATAGTACTCATAAGTGGGTGAGCCTTATTTTTCTAAAGTTTACACATGGTAATCTTCAAGATGGGAGATTATGAGAATATACCCACTAGCAGGAATTCCATATGTTTTGGTGTTATAGGATATTATGATCTAGGAGCATGTGTAATGGTATTTAGACTTTAATATTATTATTTATGCATTTAATTACTCACAAACTTAGATTTACTGACCAAAACCATGATGCTATGTGTTCACAAGAAGTAGGGTATGTTGGGTGCAACATCGATGACAAGTTATTAATAATAAGTCATGGAATCATTTGTCCCTTCCATATTTATAGATGTGTATATCTTGGCCCTTTTATTGAAAAATGATAATCACATTAAATTCCAAGGTCATGGTGTAGTGACCTTTATTTTAGATAGTCAAAGAAAGACATGTCAACTATAAAGGTTGATGACACAGATGTGCAACCTTGTTTATGAGATATTGTGAAAAATGGATTATTTTACATGGTGAGCATTCATATGTGGCTGCCAATGTTGTGAAATTTAGTTATTTATCTTGGTTTCTTTGACCCGTTTCTAGATAGTAATCTTGGAATTTAAGAAATCCTGATTAATTACAATAAGAATGATCTAGAGGGTCATACACTAAGTGTTTCCCTTGATCTCAATTAAATTACATTTGAATTTAATTATGAG
Organism: Viscum album; assembly: GCA_963277665.1. NCBI lineage: Eukaryota > Viridiplantae > Streptophyta > Magnoliopsida > Santalales > Viscaceae > Viscum > Viscum album. The sequence continues at coordinate 164,232,146 of OY728132.1, read as the reverse complement.
AATTAATATGATTTTCAAGATCTAGGAATAATTTTATTCAAGTTTTATTAATTGTTAATATTCTCAAGGTAATAAATAATTATTTATTATTTTATAAGTGGCTTATTTAGTTACATGAATATATAATAAATATTTATTCAAAGGATTGTGGATAAAATATTTTTCTAATTATTGAATATTTAATAAATATTTATCTAGTGGATTGTGGATAAAATATTTATTTATGAATAAAATATTTAATTAAATATTTATTCAGGTATTCAGTAAATGTTTAATAGTTCAAGAGTATAAAGATTATGTTCGATGATAAATATAAATTTATAATATGATAAAATAATATTTTATCATTATGTGAGTTAACACATAGAATAAAATAATAATAATACTATTATAATTTGACATGGGGTTTGTTAAGGATTATAATGTTTTTAAGGGATGATACACAATTAAATAATATTTTAATCTAAATTGTTATTCTATAAATCAATGGTTATGTCTATTATATAGCGTTTATCAAGAATTCATAATCGTTATATACAACAGACATATCTCTCAAATTATTCCCATCATATTCTCAAGAATGATAATAACACCTTCAATCCTTAAGGATTTTGAAGCGATAAAGATGAATAACTTGAGATGATTTATTCACCATGCTAGCACATGGAAATCAATCGATATTGTTTGAAGATCAAATTAGAATGTGTGGATCACCACTAAAGAGATTGTGTGCTTAAATCCTGACTAAGAGATGAAGGTAATACAAAAATGGGTTTTCAGATGATCAAAATATTCATTAAATAATGTTTTTAATATGATGTAACATATTTCTTCTAATCATAAATCATTTTTTTACAAATCTAACACAAAATGAACCTCTTCACATTTTTAGTTTATCATTATATCAATATTCGGTGAAATTTTTTTCATTGGTCTTGGAATTTACATCATGTAATTTTTTCAAATGATTCATTGAATAAAAAAACTATATAGTTATTCACCCACCAAGGCATTTATACTACATTCGAAACCTTTAGTGAGAAAACATACCTTGATCTTCTAAGAAACTATGGGGAGTGGGGGTCTATCCTAAAAACAATCAAGTGGACAAAAATAGTTGAGATCCAAGATCCATATGATGATTCTCAAATACCACTTTGAGTAGTGTCTTTTCTAATATATTGGTAACTTTATCTTGAGTTGACACATAACCCAGAACCATAATTCCTTGCTCCAACTTTACCTTTATGAAGTTATATTTGATCTCAACATTCTTTCTCCATGAATATAGCATAGTTATTTTTTCTAAGATTGATAGCACTTGTATTATCACACAAAAATGGGATAGGATAAATAAATTTAACACTCACATCATCAAGTTTCTATTTTATCCTTAACAATTGGGTGCATGTTTGAGTGGTAGAAATTTATTAGTCCTCCATGATGCTCAAAGATTTGTAGTCCTGGTTATTTATTTTCTATGAAATACAAGAACTCCCAAGATAAAAAGCACCACCTAATTTAGATTTTTGGTTGTCAATCAAACCATTACAGTCTTCATCCTTAAATCACAATAATTTACACTATGAATCATTATGATAGAATAAACCATATTCCATTGTGTGATGAATATATCAAATTATTATTTTTATATATTTCCTTGATATTACTTTGAGAAAAGAATCTTAAAAAGTGGAAAATTGAATATCTGGATGAGTGGTAGTAAAATAGAGTAAACTACCAATGGTTTGATGATATGTTTTCATATAAACATTGTTTCCCTGCTAATCTCTTAATAATTTATTCTTATCTATGTTTGATTTTCCATTGTCCTCGAATCCTCCATATAAAAGATTATTAAAACTTCATTGTATTATTTAGTTTGTGAGATAAATATACCCTACACTCTTTGAATAACTTGTAATATAATAGAAAATGACATTTCACCAATTAGAGACATCTTGAATTCACACCTCATGAGTTCTAAAAACCACTTTCATTGGTTTTTATCTGAGCCTCTAAACATTATGTCTTCCATAGAGATAAGCACCATCAGTCTCTTCTCATTCCACTTATTTATGTAGAGTTTATGATCAAATAATCCTATTTATAAACCTATCTTCTTTAGATATTTATCTAACCTAGAATATAATTCTATCAGTGATTTTCTGAATCCATAAAGACCCTTATTCAATTGATATACTTTTTCTTCATCTTTATTAATGAGAAACCCATCCTGTTTCTCAATTACACTTCCACTTTAAAGAAACCATTCCAGAAGGTAGATTTTAATTCCATTTGATATAAATTTAAACCCTTTTGAATCACCATGCATAAGAATAAATGGATAGTTTCTCGCCACACTATAGGAAAATACATCTCATCAATGTTAATTCCTACAATTTGGGAATGAACCTTATATGCAATCCGTTATTTATTCTTTATCACCTTTCCTTATTCATTAATTTTATTTCAGAGATCCCACTTGGTTGTAATGAAATTCTTGTCACTTTTCTTATAAAAAACTTCCCATGTTTCATTTTTGTCTATTTGTACAATATATTAATCAATAGACTTGGACCAATTATCATTATTTGTAGCTTCTTTATTAAGATTTTGGTTCCACCAATGATAATATAGATACCTTCTACTGAGAATTCATCCTTCAAGTTTGGACAAAGGATTTCAGGTCTCCAATAATATTTCTTTCTGTGATTTCATCAATACTCATTTGTCTTCTTACACCTGTTTTGAATTTATAAAATATCTTCATAGTTTGAGTCTTCATTAGAATTATATTCATTCCTTTAAACCCCCCCCTTAATTTTGTGCTTCTTCATCACCTTCAAATTCAAAAATTGGTTGGTTTTTATGTGAAATTTATTCATGTGATACTATCTTTTTCCTATTTTCAACTACCATAAAATCATTTCTCTCAATCATCTTGTTAAGTCTCTTGTTGTAACAATTATAAGATTATATATTTGACGAGTATCTAATAAATAAGAATTCATCTACCTAATCTTAAAATTTAATTCTCTTATCCTTATTAAGTATTGAATGTTTACTTTTGAATTCCCAGAAGTACTTGTGTCTCAGTTTCTTTCCATACCAAGTTTAATATGAACTTATCACTTCATTTTCACATAAAAAAGATCTATTGGATATGTACACCATTTCAAGAATAGATTATTTATAATATCGTTTTAGAAGAGACTTGTCAATAAAAATTATTCTTTCCATGTTTTTGATCATGTGATTTCTTATCTTCACTTCCCCATTTTTTGGGGTGTTCTGATAGTTGAAACCTCATGTTAAATTACATTTTTCTATTTATATTCTTCAAATTTATGATTTTTAAATTCTCTCCCATTACGAGTTCACAATTTCTAAATTTTTATACCATGCATCTTTTCATCTCCTATCCAATATAAAGTGATACATATGTACACCTTGGTCTTGTGTGTGATATGAATAATCCATTCCATATTGACGAAATAATTAATAAACAACGCATAATACCTTACTCTATTTATAATTTTAGGTGAGATCAGACCACATACAACCATGTGCACAAGATTAGGAAACCTCAATGCCTTCATCTTTCTTGGATTTTAAGATTTCAAAATAATGTTATACTTTTGAAATGAATCACATATTCATGTGTGATCATACATGTTATGGGGAATATAAAAATCTCTATTAATATTTTCCAATATCTCTAGAGATTTTTTTCCCAAATGGATAATTTGCCTATGCCATAACATGTTCCCCTCATCTTTGGATAACATATCAAATTCTTATACAACAAGGTATAGATTTACCTTGTCTATTCTTCCCTATAGAATAAGTTAACCATATTTAGCATTGACAATATTTTCCTTTTTCATTGAACTCAACTGCATGTTCATGGCCACTCAATTGGTTCAAATTGAAGAGATTATGAATTATCCCATCAAATATGAGAACATCAGTCGACCTGAAATCTTTTCCTCCAATATGGGATTTTCTAAACTCAACAATATTAGGACCCTCATCATTCTCAAATATAATTACACCATGTTTATTGTGCTTTAAATTCATAATGATATCTTTATTTCTGGTTACATGTGATGTGAAATTTCTATCCACCATCCATGAGCTTAAAATTTTAATTTCCCTTAAGAAAAGTTCAAAAATATTAGCCTTATCTGAACATATTTTCATTACCCATGTTGGTGATGAATATTATCCTCAATAGTTGGATCTATGAACTCTTATTCTTCTTGCAGAATATAAAATATGTTTTGAGTATTAATGATTTTGGATGAAGTTTTTAGGCTTTTATTTATTCTACTTTGAGGAATTATTGATGAAATTTGATGAATTATTGATGAAAAATTGATTATCTTATGCTTATATCCTTAAAAACAAAAAAGCATCAATTAAAATAAAAATAAATATTAGGAATTATACTCACCTGTTTGGATTAGTGTTGTTCCTAAAAGGATATCCTAGTAATAAATCAAACATAGTAAGTGTGTCATTACTTTCCACAATACAAAATACAACTCTTGAAGCATTATAATTTTACTTGAAAAATTGGTCAATTACCATTATAGTATTGAAAAGATTAACCTTATTCCTTGGAGTCTAAGTTTTAGGTTTTGAAATAATGAAAATTTACCTTTATCCTTGAACCACTGAACTGAAGGAATTAATATGTATTCATCATTAGAAGTTCCTTTGTATTTACTTGAGGATGATGTTGTTATATTCATTATCATCATACTAGGTGTCAATAATCATTCTTGATCTTCACACCTCCAATTCCAATTAATAACTTCTTTTTCTAGCTCCCTAGTTCTCTTAATCCTGTCATTGATAGTTTAATCCAAGCCATTAGTGATATAGGATTCTTCCTTAACTTTAAGTTTTAGTTAAAATTCCTTTCCTGAACTTCTTGAAATTACAATTGTTGCATTTTCAAGCTCAAAATTTAGTTATGATTTTTATTCATCTTGTTATTGTATATAGATATTGGAATAATGCACTAATTCATTGGAATTATTATTCTTTTCTCACCACAAAAAAATTTGTTAAAGGGTTGCCTCAAGTTCTACATTTAATTCAACCCTTCTAACAATTAATTTATTCTCATTATCACTATCACAATATCTTGGATCATTTGAAATAGCCATAAACACACCTTCATTATTACAATATTTAACTTATTATAATTAACTTTCTCCTGAGATATCATCTTATTTTGGAAGATAAATTTTTCTTTTGAAATACCACCACTAAGAATTATTTGTTCCTTTATTTGGAATATTATTGGGATGTTTGTCTTTATCTTGACTTTATTGAAAGTACTTAGCTAATTTATCCACAAGATGTCCCACCTTACCACATTTTAAGTAAGAAATAGGAAGATTACCCTTAAATATCCCTCTTACTCTATTAACATTAAAGGATAGAAATGAAACAACCTCATAAAATTCATCAACTTCTTAACCTTAAATATCCCTATTCCTCTATTAATATTAGATAATAGAAATGAAACAACTTCATAAAATTAATTATCTTTTTGATTTTCCTTGATTGAGAGTTTCTTCTTGGAATTAAAGGCCTCCTCTTGAATCATTTCCTCAATTCTTGACTCATTATATTTATATCTCATCTCACAAGCCACAAAATTACTATCCAAATAATCAAGAGAAGTCACTATCATATATTTTTATTATAGAACCAATTTTTTTTCATTGAAAAAAATAGGGAGTATTCTTATAATCCTCTTTACATTCTTGTAATTTTTGAGATATTCATCAAGGTCTCACATTTCTTCATAAAGAATATTTAGTTGATCAAAAAAATCATCATCCATATCATTTTATTTCACTCTCAAATATTTATATTTGTTTCATAGAACCTGAAATTTTTCTTATTAACCTTTAATATCCTTTATAAATATGTATAATATTTTCTCAGATAACATGAGATATTTTAAAGGATATGAATTTTTTAAAAATGGGATCAACAAGAGCACTTCCCAAGAAATTTATGATTTTGGAATCAACATCAAATTCTCAATGATCACTTTCTATGAAGGATATAATTTCAAAATTAGAAGTGTTTCCTCAAATGGTCATTATATAAATATACATTCCCAAGGATCTAAAATAATGTTGCATGCATATTTTTCACAACTAGAATTTATTTCCTTAAAATATAGGGAAACATTTATGGTTGAAAACCATTTACATGATTCCAAGATATTAAAAGAATAAATCACCCCCTATGGTTCCACTTATTGGACCCTTGGATAAGATTAAACCTTGAGGGGGGGGGGGGTGAATCAGGGTATAGAATTTTAAGAAAATTATTCCTTTTATGAGGACCTTGTTACCTCTCATTGAGAAACAATTCAATTTATCTATATCATTCCTCTTAATGAGAAATACAAGTATTAAATAACACATTATATTTTACTTGGTTCACCCACACTGGGATAGTCTAAGGAGTATGCCCAATAATATTACTATGCAATAAATTCACTAAATCTCACTGATTTATGAATACAAGTTTGGAGAGGTATCACTAATTCACTATTATAAACAATATGAGAACTTACTACTCTCCTTCAACAATGAACTCACTACCCCATCTATTAAATCTTTCCATCCTTACATGAAGATGATACAAACATACACCAAGGATGGTTTTTATCTTTAACATGAATAATGTTGTCTTCTTGAGAGAACTGGACTCTTGGAATAACACATTGTTTAACCTTCAACCTTCTCTATGATATCTAGAAAAACCTTATAGAATTCCTCCTAGATTAATCCATATATTTCTCTCTATTTATTTATTTTTTCTGAGGGATGTATTATGTGATGTAGATATTTAGATCTTATACCATGATTATCACTTGTGATGTAACTGAAATTTTAATAGACATAAAGGGAATCTTAAATTTCTCCATTTATATTAGGTTTCAACTGCATGAATATTCATGAAAGAAATAACTCTCCAAAAATATATCCATATGCCAGCATGAAGTTCTATAAAACATGGAAAACTATGTTTGTAAATCCCCATGATGTTTTATTCATATTTTAGTTCTTTATGAAATGTGATCATAAAAAAACATCGAACATGGTTGAACCTCCATTTATAGATAACCGCACACATTCATGCATCTCATAGTTGTTAGGAATCTCATTATTTCCTTCACCATTTATAGCGACCCTACTTTTTCTTACATGTATTATTACGTCATTTTAAAAACAGACAACACAAAATCATCACAAAATGGGGATATAAAGGTTTAGTATCTTTGGAAAATTAGTACCATACATAAAATTTACAAAATAAAACATAAAAATTTATTTGATTCCTTCTTCTCTAGCTTCTTATTAACCCTTTAATTCTTCTTAGTACATATAATCACCTAAGGATATACCTCAAAAAGGGGTGATCTAAAAGCCCAGTAAGTGTATAGATAATAACATTAAACAATATAACATGGGGTGAGCATAATAATTTTCATAATTAAATAGTCATAGTATCATAATCATGAGAAGAAGCATTAGATAAAGACATGGAATATAGAAATGCATAAAAATGAAACATCATATCATAGTGGTAAACTACCACACATAGTGGTGGAAAAAGATAGCCTCATGTTCAAAATATTTGACTTTAGCTCACGATATTCATTACATTAATCAATATATTAGATCACTATATAATTCTGGTTGTGCCTGTCACATCATAACATTTAAATTGTGCTATATAATTCCAGGAACACTTGTCAAATCATAACATTTACATTATCCTACATGCTACATAGAACACATATCAAGGTTAAGCATATAATAACCCATGTAAATTAATGGGTTTAATTTCATAAGCATACATTCATAAACTTTGGATTCCTAAATTAAATAGGGAGTAACATACTTGATATAAGAATCACCAACCATTAGTGAAGAAGAAATAATCTTGAGAAGTAAAAGGTATGTTTTTTTGAAAGAAAATCTCTTTTAGAAAACATAGTTTTTGTCATAAACTCAAGTAGAAAACATGTATATCCTATAAAAGTTAATATGATGATGAATAAATTATATTTAAGGAATATTCATACTGAAAATGGGGAGAATGTGGGAAACCCAAATAAAGAGATTTGGGTTTGAGAATTCCCCTTACCTTGTGTCATAATGCCTTATTCACTTTAATATCCTATATAATCACATTAGATTCATTAATTAAAAAAACCAGAACATTTTTTACATTAATTTTATTCATTATGGTTTTATTTTGTTTATTTATGGGATTTTGGATGAGTTATATAGTTTAATTTCATTGTTCAAAAGCATTCATTTTCATGGTTTTCATGATCGGTTCACTTGTATACATGAATCGATGTTCGTGTAAAATAAGGATAAAAATCCCGAATTTTTATGACATGTTATTAATGAAATTAATTTTTTTAAATGATATTATAAATAATTTGGTTATATATATTGAGAATTAATCATTAAATAAAAGTTAATGAAGATCATTTTAGGTTAATTTTGGCATTTTTTTGATCACAACGAACTCATTTTTTTACCATTTAGTATTATGTGTATAAGTTAGTTACAGAACATAAATAGAGTCATAAAATACACTTTATAATCTGGTTCAACCATTATAATGGTTTTATTAATACCCTTGAAGTTATAAAAATAAAATGAAAGTGTATCAACCATGATGTTGGTAAATTGACACATCACGGGCGATGATTTCATTTTTAGAATAAAAGAGGTGGAGGGAGTATTTTATTGATGGATCTTCCATAAAAATGATATAATAATGGTATATCAAACATACTTGATTTATCATTCCATTTTAATAATATTAGGTGAGTATAATAGAAAAAAAGAAAAGAAATTTAAAATAAACAGAGAGAGGGGATTTACCTCTTGAATTTATCCTACTTAAGGACCTCATTAGGGAAATGTTTTGGTATTTTTATGAGAAAAAGAGCTCCTGGAAGTGAGAGAGGGTTTAGGGAGAAGTATTGGAAAAAATATGGGCATGTTTAAAATATTTAGAGGTGTTTGGAGAAGAGGGTGTGAGGGGGGGGGGGTATTTATAGTGGAGGAGAGGGGTGTTTTCTCATTATTTAATTCATTAGTTTATTATTTTTCTCAATAAAAGAAATAGTGTTTATTATTGAGAATAAATATTTTAATTAGATCATTTTATTTTGAAACAATGTTTCTTACATCATAAATGACTCAATTAATAGTTTATTTAACTTATAATGTATATATACTGTAAATTACTACATTTCACTATTCACAAAAAATTCAAGTATTTCAGAAAAATCCAAAAAATTCACCCAAACAAATTTTCAACACGTAGAATTCAAAAATGAACTCTATTTTATAAAAATAATTTCATAAATATGAACAATTTAATTTTTAATTAAAATCACCATTTACATGGAAAATATAGATTTTAAAATCATAACTGGGTTTTTATCACTTTGAAAAATTACTTATGGAGTCATAAAATTATCATAAAATCAAAAGACCTTAAAATATTAATTTATGGATAAATTTTATGCAATTATATTTTATTTTAAATAATTAAAATAATCATAAAATTTTAATTAAATATTTATGACTTATAAAAACACCAACAGTTAATTAATACAATTTTAAAATATTTTATTACGTATACTATAATAAAATTATATCATATTTTCCCTCAAAAGATTCCTAATTTTAATTTAAACTTTCATGGGTAATGCTACTATTTATTTGGCCAGTTTACTATTCATAAGGGTCATATTACTATACTTAAGGTCACATTACTATTACATCGGTATTTGTTCCTTAACTTCGAGAAATACTTATTCTTTCATTAATTATTCATTTATAATGTTTTTATTTTGTTCTATAAGTGATTTTATTAGATTTATACTATATTACATTACTATAAAAAGGGATAAATTCTATTGATAAAATTTTGGGTTGTTATAACAATCATGTATGACCACGATAGTGGTGTTGCTATATAGCAAGATTCTATAATACAAACCTCCAAGGAGCCAAAATCTATGTATCTAAATCCGTGAACCTAATTATGAATATAAAAAAAATGGAGGATGGTTACATAACTACCTTTTCTCACATCAATGACGTGGCTACATAGCCAATTCATGTAACTATTTTGGTTACATACCCAATTTTCTCACATAGTCATCATAGTTACATACTTAATTTTCTCACATAACCTTTCTGGCCATGTACCTGATTTTATCACATACTCAATTTTCTCATGTAGCTTGTTTTCTCTATTAAAAACCCTTGCACAATTCCATTCAATAAAAAACCAAATCCATATTTTCAAAAAATATACTTGTCAACCAATCTGTTCTTAACTTCATTTGGGGATCAAAAATATCCCCTTTAATTTAGTTGATAATATTATCTACTTGATAAAATCAACTCCCCCTAACTAGATATAAAATACAAGGCTTTAGCTAGTGATAAATATCACCACTTTTCACTTGAGATGTTAGATAATTCTCTAAGCCTACTGATCTAGGGATCAGTGTAGGAAACATGAGCCTTATTTAGAACCTAGAAGGATTTCAATGTTACTTACATCTCCCCCTGATTTTCCATTGACATAATTTCCACCTTTGGAAAGGAACCCAAAGAGATCACTTTTATGAAATGTTTAGAATAAAGGGTTATAAATTCAATAAAGTGAGACGAGAAAAATTAACTTTATAATAAAAGTAACTATGTGGAATGAAGTTCTGTCCTAAAAAAAATTAAGTGGATTGATATGTTCATACTCTAAGATCCAAATGATGCTTCTCAAACACCACTTTGAGTAGTGCCTTTTCCAATATATTAGTAACTTGATCTTGATTTGGAACATACTCTAGAATTTTTTTTTGCTCCTCATTCTCCTTTATAAAGTGATATTCGATATTAATGTGCCTGTTCCATGAATATTATATAGGTTTTTTTGATAAGAATGATCATGCTTGAGTTATCACACATAATTAGAATAGGAAAAATCACTTTAACACACACATCATCAAGTTTTTTGTTTCATCCATATCAATTGGGCGCATGATTGATTGGTAGAAATATACTTGGCCTCTATAGTCCTCAATGATATGCAATCCCAATTCTTGGTTTTCCATGATATAAAAGAACTACGAGGATAAAAGAACCACCTAAATTTGTTTCTTAGTTTTCTACCAAACCATCTCAATATGCATCAATACATCACAATAATTTCTTTTACAAATGGTTAAGATATAACAACCTGTAGTTCATCATGTGATGGATATTTTGAAGTAATATTTTAATAACTTTTATTTGTATTTCCTTGGGATTAATTTGAAAATTATTTAATGAATAAGTGGAAAATAGAATATCTGGCTGAGTGGCAGTCAAATAGAGTAAACTGGAAATGATTTTCTGATATGTGGTCAAATCGACATTGTTTCCCTGCTCATATCATGATAATTTTTGTCTTGTCTCCACTGCAGTTTACTTGGGCCTCAAATAATCTATATGAAATATTCATAAAACTTCCTTGGTGTATTTAGTTTTTAAGATAAATATCCCATACAGTCTTTGACTAACCTTAAAATTTGAGCAAAAATGAAATTTAACCATTTAGAGATAACTCAAATTCACACCTATTAAGTTCTGAAAATGACATGCAGTGGTTTTCAAACGATCCTAAAAATACTCATTTATTCAACATAGATAAGCAACATAAGTCACTACTCATTTTCCTTATTTATGTAGAGGTTGTTATTAACTCCTCCTATATAGAAACCTAGATTCTTTAGACTTTGATCTAACTTAGAATACCATGCTCTTGGTGCTTTTTTTGGGGCTATAAAAATCCTTCTTCAGTTGATATAATTTAAATTCATCTTCATCAACAAGAAAAAAATATGGTTTCTCAATGTATACTTCTTCTTTATGGATACCATTCATGAAGGTAGATTTTACATCCATTTGATATACTCTAGAACTCTTTTGAATCACCATGTCTAGGAATAAATTGATAGTTTCTATCCATGATACAGGAACATAGGTCTCATAAATATAAATTCCTTCAATTTGGGAATAACCTTTGAACACAATCCATGATTTTTTTACATCACCAATCCTTATTCATAAGTTTTATTTCAGAACACCCACTTGGTTACAATGACATTCTTTTCACCCAAACAAGGAAAAAATTCCCATGATTCATTTTTCTCTATTTGGTTAGGTTCTTCATCCATATCCTTAACCCAAATTTAATAATTTATAAATTATTTAAAATATTTTTGTTTCACTAATGATAATAAATATACTTATTGTTGAGCCTTCTGTAAGAACCCAGATCTCTTTTCAGGTATATTTTCCTTTTTCTGGAGTTTTTGAGAAAAAATGAATTTTTTGGAAATTTCAGAAGTACACACCGTGTAATTTCTGATTACACGCCGTGTACTCTATTCTGGCTCGAAGCCGTGTGCTAGCTGTGTCCGGGCCACACACACGGTGTGTAAGGCTGAGGGGGAGGCCGGTTATTTCGGAGTACGGAAAAATTAGAAGTACACACCGTGTACTCTAAAAGTACATGCTGTGTACTTTTTTTTTTCATGAAACGAACCGGGGTCGCATCTAACCCTCATATTCACCTTATTCTCTAGTTTTCGGCCGTCTGAAGCAACCCGTACGACCGGATCTTCGACGGACGACCGCCTCAGCGTCCGTTCTGCGATTCGAGCACGGTCAGTTGCGTTGGAAGCGCAGCAGTGAGTTCTTCCTTCTTCTTTAGACATGTTTCTTGATTCCTCCTCGTTTCCATGTTATTGTGGGATGAACGTTTTGTGCATTTTCCTAGATCTACGTCGTTCTAAGGGGAATCTGTCGTCGAGGTTCACGTATATCGATCTCCTCGGATCGAGGTAGGTGGTTTGTGCCTTCTATATAAAGTCTTTGAGTATTTTGTGCAAATTCCACCAATACCCTTGAACGGGGTATTGCGTGTTTTCTATTTTTCTTTTGTTTCTTGTATTCTTTGCTTGATTGCTTTAGTAGAGGTTATTTCTTGTGATTAGAGTAATTTGTTGTGCTCAGATTGCTTTGCCATGCTTGTTCTGCCTGTTTGGCATTTGCCAGTTTCCATGCCTAGTTGTAAGATAGTGGAACTGTTGATTTATTTTACTGTGGAGCCTTAGTTGATATCCAATTAGTTCTTGAGGTTTACTTGGATGATACACACACGCTGAGCATGTTTAGTTACTCAGGGCTGTGAGAACCTAGAGTAGCAGACCAAAGGGAGAATTGACGGAAGGGCTTCTCCAGAGTGTCTTTTAAATCACGATGCGAGACCAAGTAGAGAATTGACGGAAGGGCTTCTCCAGAGAGTCTTTTAATTACGACATGGGCTATAGGGGGAATTGACGTTGAGTGCTTCCCCAGAGAGCCTTTAGCACGATACGAGACTATAAGGGGAATTGACGGTGGGTGCTTCCCCAGAGAGTCTGCTTAATTACATAGCTGAACCATAGGGGTGAGACTGTGTGTGCCTCCCAGAGGGTTGCTTGTACTTAGAGGTTGAACCATAGGGGCTAGACTGTGAGAGCTACCCAGGGGGTTACTTGTTTAATTCTTGTTGTTGACTGCTTACTTGTGTTCCTTACTTGTTAGAGCTGAGGATTGTAGCTGTTTGTTCTTTTCTGTTTACTGCTTCTTGTTTTAGTACTGCCATGTATTCATTGACTGTTAGGCAGAGATCTTTGGGTGATTGCCTACTGGGATTGTATCTCACTCCCTGTTTGGGCCATGTTTTTGGGCCAAGAAGACTATGTTGCTTCAGGTATAGATAAGGGCAAGCGCCCTTCTACTTCAGGATCTTGATTGCACCGGGAGCTGGGGAGCATGGGACCGAGCCGTGGCTCGCGATGCTGAGGAGCTTAATTTGTTTTCTTTTGCACTTGGTTTCAGTTTTATTTCAGAATGTTGTTGTGTTTTCTGTTTTCCTTAGATACTTGTACCTATTGCATATTTTTCATCATAGTTATATATCTACATTGCTTCCGCTATTTGGTTTCTGCTGTTATTCATGTTGTTACTGCTTCCGCTGTTTATTATTGTTTTCTTACCTTGTGTACCTTACCGAATGAGGGCATAGTTTCCCCACCGACTCACCAAGGCCCTCTCTGCTAGTTGGAAGCCTCTAGCGTTCGGGGAAACGCGCTTGAGGTCATGTGGCAAACCGGGTACGGGGCACCAGTGGAGGGGCTCCGAACTCGGGACGTTACAAAGTGGTATTAGAGGACGATTATTTTCTCTTGCTTTACTGTTTGGAGACCTTAGCCAGGGATAGGACAGATTTGGTACTTGGCATTAAGCTGTTCTTGGGAGTAGCTACCCCGTGTACAGGGAAAGGCCATACTACCTCGTTAATCGCAGTTACTGGTTTTGAGTTTTATGGTTGATATGTTTTCACCTAGAGTGATTCACATGACTTGTGCGGTTATTATTTTGATATTTCGGTTCTATTTCTGTCGCAACCCGATGAGATGAGGGTATTCCATCTCATGCATCATATAGGCACTTGTAGAAATCACATGTCATGCATTCTTGCCATGCCATCTAGGGTGCATTTGCGATTGCATGCTGTTGTGATAGGTTCTATGTAGATTATGCATGCTGTTGTGATAGTTTCTCGATAGATTCTCTGCTGTTATGTTATAAAATTATTTGTCTTGTTCTTTGCTTAAAATGAATGCCAATTTTTGGTTATTGAGGTGTTATGGGCCCTCACAGATCGTAATTGGAAATCTGTTCCCTCGTTTTTAGTGTTTCTGGAATTCTGCACAGTTTCTGAGCTACTGCCTAGAAAAACCCAGAATACACGGCGTGTACTTCTAGGGCACACGCCGTGTAGTTTTAAGGCCGTGTCACTAACTGTGTGAGCAGAACACGGTGTCGCAGGAGTAACTTCAGGAACACGCCGTGTACCATTGGTACACGCCGTGTGAGTTTGGAGCCGTGTACCCGGCCGTGTCACTAACAACACGGGCTGGGGAAGCTCAGGTAGAACATGTCGTGTCCGTAGGGAACACGCCGTGTAGTCCTGTCCAGGTACCCGACCGTGTCACGAACAATACGGGTCAGCGTGACCTTCTTTTCCACACACCGTGTTTGTTCGGAACACGCCGTGTAGTCTTGCCCAGGTACCCGACCGTGTCACGAACAACACGGGACAATGCCGCCTTCGCCTATGCACACCGTGCTTGTTCGGAGCACGCCATGTAAGGTCCAGCCGTGTAGACGACTATGTACTCAACAACACGGACCGCCGGAGCCTTGTCTAGTGCACGCCGTGTTTGTTTCGAACATGCCGTGTAGTATCGGGTTGAGTTGGACTGTGTGGGTTAGCCGTGTAAGGATACTCAGGCAGGGGAATTGTTTTCAAGTACACGCCATGTGTGGGGACAACACACCGTATAGTTTGTAGTGTACACGACTTTTAGGGAAGGAGTACATTCCAATGTCAGTGGTTTCAAAAGACACTCCGTGTAGTTTTATACATTCCGTGTAGTCGTGTTTTGCAATCTTGTGTGTTTTTCATCCCCTGTTCCCGTTTTGTACTCTTGTGTTCTCTGTCGTTGTTTTCTTGATCTAAGGCGTGATTTTGATCTTTCAGAGCTATGCCTCCGAGACGTCCTCTGGTCGTACGTCTGTCGTCAGGCAGTGATCAGATGCCAGACAGGGCCGATCAAGGACTTCCTGTCGATCCCCCAGCCGAGCCAGACTTGGCACCGGTTGTCATACCAGTTGCAGGCGCTGATGCGCAGTTCAAGGAAGGTTTCGTGAGGATGATGCAGGCTTTCCAGGGAGCACCGCCTCCTGCCTTGTCTATGGCAGACTTGACGCGGGTTTTCCAGCAGTAGCATCCTCCCACGTTCTCGGGGGAGGGAGGACCTCAGGCTGTAGAGTCATGGCTGGAAGCCATGCTGACTATATTCAAGCATCTGGAGATGCCTCCAGAGAGGCGGGTCAAGCTCGCCACCTACATGCTCTGAGACTCCACCAAGAGGTGGTGGGACGTGATCTCACAGGCGGGTCAGCAGTAGGCTATGACTTGGGAGGAGTTCCAGCGCGTGTTCTACGACTACTTCTACCCAAAGACCCTGAGGGCCGATCGAACCCGGGAGTTCATGAGCTTAGAGCAGGGTACTCTATCTGTCATGGGGTATTCCTCTCGATTCAATGAGCTGCAACGTTTTTCACCCCTTCGGGATGGGAGTGGGGTGTTCTTGGCGAGGAAGTTTGAGGATGGACTCAGGAGGAAGATTCGCTCACAGGTGAACATCTTCCAGCAGACTTCTATTACTTCCATCGTCAACTAGGCACTAATTGCAGAGCACAATCTGAGAGACTCTGGAGCTGTGAGTCAGGGCGGTTCTTCTTCCAGAGCTAGCTTTCCTTCAGATGACAGCAAGAAGCGCCGTAGGGAGCCTACGTGCGGTGATTCGAGGAAGTGAGACGCATCATCAGGCATCCAGGGGACATGCTACCAGTGTGGCCGGATAGGGCACACGAGGCCACAGTGCCAGAGAGACCTCGTGGAGTGCCGATCTTGCGGCAAGTTGGGTCACCTTCAGCGTTTCTGCCAGGTTTTCCCACAAGCAGCAGGTGACCAGGGTTCTTCCATGACTCCTTGTTCAGGAGTATCCCCACCAGTCTCTCACCAGTCAGGGAACTGGAGTTCTTCCGGCCGTTCGGGCCGAGGTGGAGGTCGAGGCCGTGGAGGTTAGCCACCAGTCCCTCAGCACCAGCAGGGAGGTTCAGCTCAGAGTGGTCAGTCAGGGGCGTAGGGCCGCGGTGCAGGCCAGTCTTTTGCCGTGGAGCAGACTTATCATGAGCAGGATCCCGACCCTTCTACTGTTCGAGGTATGATTTTAGTAGCCTCAGTTTTATCTTCATCCCTTTTCGATACTGGTGCTATGCATAGTTTTATCTCTGTTGCCGTTGTGGAGAGCCTTGGACTCTGCATCTTTTCTTCTGCCGACTCGTTGACACTAGACACACCTTTGGGAATGAGTACATCTAGTGTATGTCAGTGTAGAGAGTTCCCTATCGAGGTTGCAGGGTATCGCTTCTTATGGGATCTTTATGTCCTAGAGATGACATGCTATGATGTCATCCTTGGCATGGAATGGTTGATTCCCTTCCAGGCAGTCGTCGACTGCTATCGCCGCAGAGTCAGTTTCATTTCACCAGAAGGTTAATCTTTCCTTCATAGAGGCGAATGGGACATTAGGGCGAGTCGGGCGGGACCCGAGCATCTTGGGCTAGGAGGGGTGACAACCCAGATTGCTAGTCTTTATCTGGATGATCAGGGGACTCCACAGTCGGACTTTCCTCTAGTGGTGGATCGCTTCAGGGATGTCTTTCCAGAGGACTTTTCAGGTTTGCCTCTGGAGCGTGAGGTAGACTTTTCTATTGAGCTCATGCCAAGAGCGGCACTGGTGTCCATTCCTCCCTATAGGATGGCCACACCTGTGTTGCAGGAGCTCAAGAAGAAGTTGGAGGAGCTACAAGATAAGGGTTTCATTCGACCCAGTACTTCTTCTTTGGGTTCGCCTGTTCTGTTTGCGAAGAAGGCAGATGGTA
This sequence comes from Viscum album, assembly GCA_963277665.1. Lineage (NCBI taxonomy): Eukaryota > Viridiplantae > Streptophyta > Magnoliopsida > Santalales > Viscaceae > Viscum > Viscum album. The sequence goes on along the minus strand of OY728132.1, from coordinate 164,214,450 downwards.
CCCTTCAGCTTTTTGTGGATTATCAGAAGTTGAACCAGTTGACAGTCAAGAACCGATATCCCTTGCCATGGATTGATGACCTTTTCGATCAGCTTAGAGGAGCCCAGGTGTTCTCGAAGATTGACTTGAGGTCCGATTATCATCAGTTGCGTGTTATACCATCAGATATACCTCTGACAACCTTTAGGAGTAGCTATGGTCTATACGAGTATACAGTCATGCCGTTCGGCCTCACGAACGCGCCTGCAGTTTTCATGGCACTGATGAACCGAGTGTTCCATCCTTACTTGGAATCCTTCGTCGTGGTCTTCGTAGACAATATCTTGGTGTACTCTCACACTCGACACGACCATGCCACACATCTTGAGATCTTTCTGAGTACACGGAGAGAGCATCGACTTTATGCTAAACTCTCGAAGTGCCACTTCTGGGTGGACCAGATTCACTTCTTGGGTCACGTCATCTCAGAGGCAGGAGTATCAGTGGACCCAGAGAAAGTGAGAGCTGTAGTTTCCTGGGAGCATCCGAAGGACGTTTTTGAGGTATGGAGCTTCCTAGGGCTGGCTGGATGCTACAGACGCTTCATTTAGGACTTTTCTCCTATAGCAGCACCTTTGACAGGTCTGACCAAGAAGGGGGCGAAGTTCTTATGGTCATATTCTTGTGAGTCATCCTTTCAGGAGCTGAAAGTAAGGTTGACGTCAGCACCGATACTAGTCTTACCAGAGCCAGGAAAGAGCTACACTATTTACTGTGATGCTTCGGGTATCGGGCTGGGAGCTGTGCTTATGCAGGGAGATGGAGTCGTTATGTACGGGTCTTGGAAGTTGAGGCCACATGAGAGGAACTACCCTTTGCACGATCTGGAGTTGGCAGCTGTTGTTCATGCCTTGCGCTGTTGGAGACACTATCTTCTGGGAGGGCACTTTGTGGTCTTCACTGGCCACAAGAGTATTAGGTATATTTTCACTCAGCGTGATCTGAATCTGAGGCAGCGCAGGTGGGTTGAGTATCTTTAGTCTTTTTATTTCGAGCTTTCCTATACGCTGGGAAAGGGCAACGTCGTGACTGATGCTTTGAGCAGGAGAAGTCAATTTCAAGAAGTTCAGGAGTCCAGTAGTGAGTGGCAGCTGATGGATCTATTCTTTGAGATGCATCTGGAGGTGGACGACAGACGGGGACATACTTTACTATCTTCTGTAGTTGTTACCTCCACGTTACTTGATCGGGTACGGATGAGGCAGCTATCAGACTCAGAAGGCTTAGTCCTGCAGGAGAGTGTGTCAGGAGAGGACCCTCTTCCTGGATGGACAATGGGCGAGGATGAGATCTTGCGTTTCCAAGGACGCGTATGGGTGCCAGTAGACATACGAGAGGATCTGATGCGGGATTTCCATTCCTCAGTTTGGGCAGTTCATCCTGGCGTCACCAAGATGTATCGGGATCTTCATCACCAGTACTGGTGGCCAGGTATGAAGAAGGATGTTGCTGGTTTTGTCTTGAGGTGTTCTACTTGTTAGCAGGTGAAAGCAGAGCATCAACGACCAACAAGCCTTTTACAACAGTTACCCATTCTGGAGTAGAAGTGGAACGATGTTGTGAAGGAATTCGTAACTGGGTTGCTGAGGTCACCTCGGGGAAATGATGCTGTTTGGGTTGTCGTCGACAGACTTACGAAGGTTTCTCACTTCTTTCCGATCAAGGAGACCTTCAGTGTCGATGATCTGGGATGAATTTACATCAGAGAGATTGTGCATCTACATGGAGTTCCGCACTCTATTGTTTCAGACAGAGATGCACGCTTCACCTCTCGGTTCTGGCAGGGATTTCAGAAGGACTTGTGTACACAGGTACTTTTGAGTACAACATACCATCCCCAGACTGATGGCCAGTCTGAGTGCACGATCCAGGTGCTTGAGGATATGCTCCGAGATTGCATCCTTGACTTTGGCGGTTCTTGGGAGAAGCATATTCCTCTGGTGGATTTTACCTACAACAACAGTTTCCAGGCGACCATCCAGATGGTGCCATACGAGGCTTTGTACGGTAGGCCATGCCGATCAACCTTATGCTGGCTGGAGGCAGGAGAGGTAGCTATGCTGGGACCTCTTCTTATTCGGGAGACTTCAGAGTAGATAGGGATGATTCGGAAGAGGATGGATACAGCGCAGTCTCGGAAGAAGTCTTATGCTGATCAACGGAGACGTCCTATGGAGTTCGAGGTCGGTGATCAGGTCTTCCTACATGTCGCACCGAGGTTGGGACACAAAAGGATTTGGATATAGGGTAAGCTCTCACCACGGTACGTCGGGCCGTTTGAGGTTTTGGAGAGAGTGGGGTCGGTTGCCTATCGGTTGCAGCTACCTCAGAGGTATTGGGCCATGAACGATGTCTTCCATGTCTCTCAGCTCTGACGCTACTTTTCAGACCCGTCTCATGTCTTTCAGCCCGAGGAAGTCGAGCTTGAAGCGGATGCGTCGTTCGAGGAGCATCTTATCCGGATTGTCGATCGTAGTAAGAAGGTTCTCCGTGGGCGGTCTGTTCCTCTGGTATGAGTGCTATGGCAGCACGAATGAGTATAGGATGAGACCTGGGAGAGGGAGGCCAATGTTTGATCGCAGTGGCCGAAGCTGTTTGGGGTTTCTCCTTCTCCGCCTCATTAGGGAAATTCGGGGATGAATTTCTTTAAGGGGGGAAGTTTGTAAGAACCCAGATCTCTTTTCAGGTATGTTTTCCTTTTTCTGGAGTTTTTGAGAAAAAATGAATTTTCTGGAAATTTCAGAAGTACGTGCCGTGTACTTTCTGAGTACACGCCGTGTGCTCTGTTCCTACTCGAAGCCGTGTGCTGGCCGTGTCCGGGCCACACACACGGTGTGTAAGGCTGAGGTGGAGGCCGGTTATTTCAGAGTACGGAAAAATGAGAAGTACACACCCTGTACTTTTTTTTTCATGAAACGGACCGGGGTCGCGTCTAACCCTCATATTCATCTTCTTCTCTAGTTTTTGACCGTCCGAAGTGACCCATACGACCAGATCTTCGACGGACGACCGCCTCACCGTCCGTTCTCCGATTCGAGCACGGTCAGTTGCGTTGGAAGTGCAGCGGTGAGTTATTCCTTCTGCTTTAGACATGTTTCTTGATTCCTCCTCGTTTCCATGTTATTTTGGGATGAATGTTTTGTGCGTTTTCCTAGATCTACGTCGTTCTATGGGGAATCTGTCGTCGAGGTTCACGTATATCGATCTCCTCGGATCGAGGTAGGTGGTTTGTGCCTTTCTGTATAAAGTATTTGTGTATTTTGTGAAAATTCCACCAATACCCTTGAACGGGGTATTGCATGTTTCCTTTTTTGCCCTTGTTTCTTGCCTGCTTTACTTGATTGCTTTAGTAGAGGTTATTTCTTGTGATTAGAGTAATTTGTTGTGCTCATATTTCTTTTCCATGCTTGTTCTTCCTGTTTGGCATTTTCCAGTTTCCATGCCTAGTCGTAGGATAGTGGAACTGTTGATTTATTTTACTATAGAGCCTTAGTTGATAGCCAAGTAGTTCTTGTGGTTTACTTGGATGATACACATGCGCTGATCATGTTTAGTTACTCAGGATTGTGAGAACATAGAGTAGTAGACCAAAGGGAGAATTGACGGAAGGGCTTCTCTAGAGTGTCTTTTAAATCACGATGCGAGACCAAGTGGAGAATTGACAGAATGGCTTATCTAGATAGTATTTTAATTATGACGTGGGCTATAGGGGGAATTTACGTTGAGTGCTTCCCCATAGATCCTTTAGCATGATACAAGACTATAAGGGGTATTGACGGTGAGTGCTTCCCCAGAGAGTCTTCTTAATTACGTAGCTGAACCAGAGGGGTGAGACTGTGTGTGCCTCCCAGAGGGTTTATTGTACTTAGAGGTTGAACCATAGGGGATAGAATGTGAGAGATACCCAGGGGGTTACCTATTTACTTCTTGTTGTTGACTGCTTACTTGTGTGCCTTACTTGTTAGAGCTGTGGATTGTAGCTGTTTGTGATTTTCTGTTTACTGCTTCTTGTTTTAGTACTGCCATGTATTCATTGACTATTAGGCACAGATCTTTGGGTGATTGCCTACTAGGATTGTATCTCACACCCTGTTTGGGCAATGCTTTTGGGCCAAGCAGACTATGTTGCTGCAGGTATAGATAAGGGAAAGTGCCCTTCTACTTCAGGATCTTGATTGCACCGGGAGCTGGGGCGCTTGGGACCGAGCCGTGGCTCGTGATGCTGAGGAGCTTAATTTGTTTTCTTTTGCACTTGGGTTTAGTTCTATTTCATCACGTTGTTGTGTTTGCTGTTTTCCTTAGATACTTGTACCTACTGCATCTTTTTCATTATAGTTATATATCTACATTGCTTCCGCTATTTGGTTTCTACTGTTATGCATGTTGTTACTACTTCCGATGTTTATTGTTGTTTTCTTACCTTGTGTACCTTACTGAATGAGGACATAGTTTCTCCACCGACTCACCAAGGCCCTCGCTGCTAGTCAGCAGCCTTTAGCGTTCGGGGAAACGCGCTTGAGGTCATGTGGCGAATCGGGTACGGGGCACCAGTGGAGGGGCTCCAGACTCGGGACATTACACCTTCATTCTTTTGGTATGGACCGGGGTTTTCTGATCTCCAACAATGTTTCTTTATGTGATCTCATACATTCTCGTTTTTTTATCTTGTTATAATTTCTAAACTTTATTCATAATATAAGTCTTCATTATAAATCTCTTCATTCTCTGTAACCCCACTAAATATTTTTCTTCTTCCTTACCCTTAGATTCAAATATAGGTTGGTTATATTATGAAATTTGTTCATGTATAGATTTCATTTTTCAACTTTGAACAATAACAACATCATTTATCTCAATAATATTTTCGAGTCACATAGTGTAATAGATGTAAGAATTACTCTTTGATGAGTATCCAAGAAATATTCCTTGATATCCCTAATCATCAAATTTTATTATCTTCTCCTTTTTAGGGATACAAAAATTACTTCAAAATTCCCAAAAGTACTTGAGTGTAGGTTTCTTTCCACACCAAGTTTCATATGGAGTTCTCCCCTAATTTTTACTTAAAAATTTAATATAGATGACACACATATTTTCTGCTCATTTCTTAAGATAATAATAAATACCAAGAAAGTATAACTCTTTGGAATGATCTCTCTTATCTTGGCACTAACATTAATGCTCCCTGGTTTATTATGGGTGACTATAATTTCATTCTCAACTCAAGATAGAAAATTGGACCTTCTCATGATTCTATCTCCAAAAGGGAATTTAAATACTCAATAGATGAAAAAAATATCATTGAAATTAATCTCACTGGTGAAAAATACACTTGGTATAGAAGACAATTCAACAAAGTAGTTTCCTCCAAGTTGGATAGAGCCTTCACGAATATACCTGCTTTAGATAAACGAGACACTATATCCAGCCCCACTCTTCATAGGCTGAACTCTGATCATCACCCCATCCTATTCAGTGTCTCCACCAAGTACATGAAACCACATTTGAATTTCATATTTAACAATGTGTGGTTCTATGATGATGAGTGCTCTCATATCGTCCAAAACTATTGGTCCTCAATGTCTCATAACAATGATATTTTTGACTTTAATCTCAAATTAAAACATCACAATAAAACTCTAAAAACTTGGTGCAGCTCTAAATCCAAACATATTAATAATTACATCATGAATCTTGAGAAATATCTCAATGATATTAAAATCACAAACACTAGATTTGTCCTCAACACTGACCCAACTCAAGAGCTAAGCATTGTGGTCAAGCTCAACACCTTGTTCATGTTCAAATAAAATATGGGAAAACAAGCGTTTAATGTTAAATGGTTAAATGGCAATGATAGAAATACTAAATTCTAAAACTCTATTCAAAGAGTCAGGAAGGCCTATAGGCCTTTAATATTTTTAGTGGATGGGGACAAGATCCCTGATAATGAAGATGACATCGCTCATGATATCATCTCTTAGTATGAATCCATCTTCAATGGTCCTGATATAAACAAATACCTCCTACCTGAGGTCATTCCTCTGGTGATCACTGATGAGGATAACTCTTTCCTTCTCAACACCTCATTAGATCCTGAAATTAAAGACACTGTCTTTAGTCTAAATCCTGATAGTGCTTCGGGTCATGATGCCTTCAACAATGGTTTCTTCCAACATAATTGGGATGTGATTCATAATGATGTTTGTAAACTTGTAAAATCATTCTTCTCCAATGGGGTTCTTCCTCACACTCTGAATTCCTAGTTTATCACTTTGATCTTAAAAGTGGATAATGTTTCTGATATTCATTTGTTTAGACCCATTTCTCTTATCAACACTCTTTTCAAAATTATCACCAAAATAATTACCAACAGACTTTCCACTCTCACGGATAAAATTGTCTCCAAGAACTAATTTATTTTTATAAAGGGTAGATCCATTAAAGTCTGTATTTTCCTTGCCTCTGAGTGTATCAATAATCTGAATAAAACTAACAGAGGAGGCAACATTTCTGTTAAGCTTGACTTCAAAAAATCCTTTGACACCATATAGTGGAGTTTTATTTTCAAAGTCCTTTAAGGTTTTGGTTTTAACGCCATTTTTATCATTGCAATTAAAACTATCTTAACTTAGATTCTATCTCCATTTTGATCAATGGATCCCCCAAGGTCTATTTTAAATGCATCAAATGTGTTTGACAAGGTGAGCCCTTATCTGCCATACTATTCTCAATAGTATAAGACTACCTCAATCGTCTGATCATCCGTTTAGTGGACCAGAACAAACTAAAGCGCATACATGTCTCTAGGAGTGTGATTTCCCCTAATCATATTTTTTTATGCTGACGACATCATCCTCTTCATTCAAGGTGATAAAAGAAAAATTCTTAATCTCAAACATGAAATCTCACACTATAAAGAGGTCTCTAGTCAAACCATTTGTTAGAAAAAATCCTGCATCTTCTTTGGGAAGAACTTTCCTTACATTAGAAAATGAAACATTATTAATGACCTAGGTCTGAAAAAAGGTACGCTCCCTTTCAAGTATCTTGGTGTTCCCATTTTTTGGGGCATACCCAAATTTTGTCACTTTGCGACTATTGTTGAACAAGTTCTAAACCAGCTATCTTCTTGGAAAGTAAAATCTCTCTCTATGGCAGGTAGGACGTGCCTTGTTAAATACTCTATTTTCTCTAAGATGGTTTACTCCATGATGGTCTACAAATGGCCTGGTGGTCTCATTAAAAAAAAAATAACACTGCTATAAATAATTTCATATGGTATGGTGGTATTCTAGAAAGAAAACTTGTGACTGTTCCTTAGTCAACTTGTTTCAAGCCCATTGAAAATAGTGGTATTGGTATAAAAAATATCAAATACTCAAATGAAGCTCTTCAGGAAAGACTCACTTGGAAACTTTTTCACAATACTTCTGAATCTATTACATTTTTCAAAAATAGGTTCCTTGACAAACTTAAAATGGGAAATTCTAATTTCCTTAATTCTTTAATATGGACTTCCATCAAATAATCCTTTTCCAAGATTATGAATAATTCCTGATGGATGGTCTCCAGAGACTCCTCCATAAAATTTTGGTTGGATAAATGGACTGGCACACCTTTAATTTCTATGATATCACCCGATCAAGATTTTGATAATACCAACATCTCTATCAGAAATATTTTAAACTCTCCTCCTGATCACCTCCCTAATACTATTCTGAACATCATTGAAAACTACTCTTTCTCTCACACTAATGATTTCTTTACTTGGGAACCTTCTCACAATGGTGTGATTAACTCAAAATATTTCTACAATCACTATTTATGTAACTCTGAGAGCCATTACAGCAGGTTAAAAAACTTCAAAAAACCTTGTATTAAACCTTCGAGATTCAATCTCATCTAAAATCTTGCTCACAATAGAGTTCCCACTGGAATTTTCCTCCAATATTTTGGAATCCAACTCTGTTCTAAGTGAAAAATCTATAATCAACACAGAAAAGATTCTAACAACCACTTTCTATCTTGTTCTACTACTACTAGTACTCTTTGGAACTATATTATTGACATTTTTGACTGTAGATGGTTGATTCTTGATTCCTTCAAAGCTCAAATAAAAAAATGTGCAGAAATGGAAGGCTCTTAGTAAATCCGGAACCTCTTAATTTCTGTGGTTGCTGAGCTCCACCATGTGATCTGGTATGATCAGGATACTATTATTCATAACAATTACTCACTCAATCAAAATGCAGGTTGGATGAAGATCCTCATTTCCATACATAAAGCTGCCTTGATACAAAAGGGATATTACCACAACACCGTGCATGACTTTGGGATTATGAAATGTCTAATGATTATTAGCAATTAATGTCAGCCACAACTTACTCTGAAGGTGTTTTGGAGAACCCCCCCAACCTGGATGGATCAAAATCAATATTGATAGTGCCTCCAATGGAAATCTAGGACCTGTAGGATGTGGTGCTATTTTCAGGAATCACCTTGGTCAGATTCTTGGATTCTTGATGGGTAAATGTGGCATTGCCACCTCCCTTAAAGCTGAGATTTTGAGTTTGATACATGCTGTTGCCTTTGAAAATATTTTTTTTGGAACAAACTTTGGATTGAAAGTGAATCAATGAATATATTTCAAGCCATTTGGAATGGCATAACACATATTTCTTGGCCGATTACTACCTATTGAATGGAATGAAACTGTTCGCTCATCGATATTAACTGTATCATCACACATGTTTATAGAGAATAAAACATAGTTGCAGATAGTCTGGTCAACATGGGAGTAAATCAGGACATTACCTAGTTTCAAGACCTTCCCGATGCTCTTATTTCCTTTCATGAAAAATATTGTAATATGATCCCGTATTTTAGACTCCTGTAATCTTTCTTTTAATAATATTTATGCTTTGGTCATTTTGTGCCAAGGCATCACCTTTTAAAACAAACATAATAATTTCTTAATCTTCATACCAAGTATCTTTTTAGATCTTCTTAGATATAAAGTGATATATCTTTACACCTTGGTCATATTTTTGATATTCATAATCCATGACATATTTCTAAATAATTTACAAAAAACACATTATACCTTACTTTCACTATTGCTTTGGGTGATATTTCCCCATAAACATCAATGTTAATAAGTTCAAGAAAACTTAATGCCTCCATACTCTTTATATTATATGATATTTGAATAATGTTCCATATTTGAAATGAATCACATATGTTTGTGTGATCATATATTAGATGGGGAATATCACATTCTCCATCACTCTTTTCTAACCTCTCCAGTGTTGCTTGGATCAAATTGACAAGATGTCTATACCATAGCCTGCTCTCCACCTCTTTGGATTGCATAAAAAATTCTTGTCTAATAAGATATATTTTCCTTCTATTCTTCTTCCCTATATAATAAGTGAACAATATTTTAAAATACACGCCTTTTCATTAATCTAAATTGCATATCTATGGTCAAAAAATTAGTTGACACTGAGGAGATTATGAATTATACCAACAACTAAGAGGATTAATGTCCTCATGATATCTTTTCCTCTAATATTGTTTTTTTTAGACCCAACAAGCTTAATACACTCATCATTCATTAAGTGAATGACACTATCTTTATTAATCCTGAAATTCATATTAATGTCTTTATTTTCATCCACATGCGATGTGAATTCATTATCCACTATCCACAAGATTAACTTGTGTATTTCCCTTAAGAAAATATTAGAAAGATTATCCTTCCTAGAAATACCTTTCATTACCCATGTTGGCGATGAATATACCACATCAACAGTTGGATCCATGAACTATACTTCTTCTTATTGAACAAAAAATCTATTTGGAGTCTCTATGATTTTGGATGAAGGTTATAGATTTTTATTTCATCTTATTAGAGGAATTATTGATGATAGTTGATGAATTATTGACGCTTAATTGATTTACTTATTTCAAAATACTTTATAAAAAATAGTATCCATTTAAAGAAAAGGAATGATTATAAATTCTATACAACTGTTTGGATTGGTGTTGCTCTTAGAAGGACGTACAAGCTATATATCACTCATAGTAATTGCATACCAAATTTATATAGAAAAAATATCTAACTCTTAAAGCATTATATTTTTCCTTTACGACATGGTTAATTCCATTTACATTTTTGAAAAGATCTACATTCTTCCATGGAGTCTAAGTTTGAGTTATTGAAACAACTAAATTTTTTTATTTATCCTTAAACCACTAATGTTGAGGAATTGATATGTATTATTCCTCAGATGTTCCTTTGGCTTGACTTGATAATGAAACCTTTTAATTTTCTGTCATCATATCAAGTTCCAATAATTATTCTTGGTATTAACACCACCAATGAAAATTCATAATTTCTTCTTCCAACTCCTCAATTCTCTTAATTCTATCATTTATAGTTTTATGCATGCCAACAATGATTTGGGATTGTTTTTAACTTTAAGTTTTATTTAAACTTACTTGACTAAACAACATGACATTCCAATTTTTAGTTTTTCAATATTAGACTTGAGTTATGATTTTTATTCTTCTTTTTGTTCCATATAATATTGGAATCATGCACCACTACATTGGCCTTATTAGTATTTTCTGTCCATACATCAATTTTTTCAAGGGTTGCCTCAAGTTCTTACTATAAATTAACCCTTTCTCTAATTACTTTATTATCATCATCACTATCATCATATATTGGATCATTTTCAATAGTCATCAAAACACATTTATCCTTACTATTTTCAACTTCTTATACTTTAATTTATCCTAAGCTTTATTATATTTTAGAAATAATTTATTTCCTTTTGAAAGACCTTCAATGAGAATTCTTTGTTCCTTCATTTATAATATTATTGGGATTTTTTTTCTTTATCCTCAATTTATTAAAAGTTTTTGGGGGAATTTAGCAGTAATATGTCCCTAATTTTGACATTTGAAGGTTGAAAGAGAAAAATTAACCATTAATATTCCTCTTCCTATATTAAGATTATAGGATATAAATTACATAACATTATCTACTTCATCAAATTCTGGATTTTCCTTGATTAAGAGTTTTCTTTAGGAAATTAGAGGCCACCTCTCATAGAATTTCCTTTAATCTTGACTCATTATATTTGTTTCTCATCTCATAGGATAAGAAAGTACTTTGAAAACTATCAAGATAAATCTATATCAGACATTTTTCTACTAGACTTGACACTTTTTCATTGAAATGAGGAGGGAGATTTCTCATGATCATCTTTATCTAATTATTGTGATCTTCACTGAGGCCTCACATATCTTCAAAAATAACATTTAGATGGCCGAAAAAGGAATCAACCATCTTATTTTAATTCATTGTAAAATATTAATATTTATTCCATAGAACCTAAAGCTTTGGCTCAAGAACCATTGAATATACTTAATAAATATTTAGAATCTTTTCTTATATTACATGAGTGGTTTAATAGGACATTAAATTTATTAAACTTGGATTGAAAATAGCACTACATAAGGCATTTATAGATTTGGAATCTGCATACAATTCTCGAGGATCTCTTTTCATCAAGTATCCACTTTCAATATTAGTGGTGATTATATATATGGATTCTATATAAACATCCATGCCCAAGGATTTGAAATAATGTTTCATGTAGTTTTTTCAAAACTAGAAATTAATGCCTTTAAATATAGGGATATATTTATGGTTGACAACCGTTTGCATGATTCCAAGATTGAAAATGATTAAATCACTTCCAATAGTACAACTTGTTAGACCCTTAGAGAGGATTACACCCTGAGGGGGGGGGGGGGAGGGATCAGGGTACATTTATTCCTTTTATGAGGAACTTGTTCTATCTCCTTGAAAAACACTTCAATTTATCTATTCCTTTACTCTCAATAAGTGATGAAATTAGTAAATAATGCAAGGTATTTTACTTGGTTCACCCACACTAGGATAGTCTGAGGAGAATGCATGATAATTCACCTATGCACAAAAGTCACCATATCTCACTTCTTTATGAATATAATTTTGGAGTGGTATCATTGATCCTCCTAGTTCACTACCATAAACAATCATAGAAATCACTGATTTAATTCAATAAGAACCCACTACTACATCTATTAAATCTTTCCTTTCTCACATGAAGATGATGAAAACATACACTACGAATGGTGTTTCTCTATAGCACAAAAAAATTTTACTTCAAGAGAGAATTGGACTCTTGGAATAAGACCTTCTTCAAGTTTTAAACTTCTAGATAAGATCTATAAAAAATTCCTAGAATTCCTCAAAGGATACTCCTTGTATTTATATCTATTTATTTATTCTTCTAAGTCCACTTTCATGTGATTCAAATATTCAAATATTATACCTTTATTAACACATGTGATGTAACTGTCATTTTAAGATACATAAAAGACTCTTAAATTTCTCTATGTATATCGAGTTACAACTGTATGGATATTTATGAAAGAAATAACTCCCCAAGAATATCTCTATCTGTCAGTATTAACTTCCATAAAATATGGAAAACTGGTCTGCATAGCTCCATGACATTTTTCTCTATCTTTTAGTTATTCATAACCAATGATCATAAAAACCACTATCGAACATGTTTTACCCTCTATTTATAGATAACTGCACACATTTTTATATTTTTTGGTAGTTAGGAATCTCATAATTTCCACCTGCAATCATGCATGGATACTACAATGATGTTGCTACATGGACTAATTCTCAAATCCAAACCTCCACATAGATAAAATATGTATAGAAAAAATCCAAAGACCTGATTATCTATGTATCCAAAAGTGGAGGATGGTGGTGTAGTTGCTTTGCTCATGTAGTCGATGCAATGATGTATCTGATTCACATAACTATTCTTGTCACATACCCAATTTTCTCACGTAGCCATTCTAGAAACATACCCAATTTGATCACATGCTCTATTGGATCACATATTTAATTTTATCTAGAAAATACCTTTGCACAATTCCATCTATAAAAAACCAAACTCACATTGTCAATAAATTCACTTGTCAATAAATCCCTTTCAAACTTGATTTGGGGTTTTACAATTATTATCCATGTTATTTATTTTTTAAATTGTTTAATTATTTACCATGGTAATTATTTACCCAATACACAATTATTTAATTATTTACCCCTTACACAATTATTTACCATTTTAATTATTTTTTCTACTAATTTAATTATTTACCATGATGTTTTTTGCACTAAAAATATAAGATGGACCACCTACACAATTTTGATGTGATAATTCAAAATTTTTACTCCATTTATTTTAATTCAATGTATATACATTATAAAATTAGTTATTAAATTAAAAACAATAATTATAGAAAAAAACATTTTTGAAGAAAAATGAATTTTAAAAAAATAAGCATTCTTATTCTTTTTTCCTATCAATTACTAATTAAATGAGTTTTAATATATTTTTTTTAAAATTTAAACATTAAATATAGAGGTATATTTTAAAATGAATAAATTTATTTTATTTATATAAAAATCACACTATACTTATATTTCTTTTTGAAAATAACCCTTTTACCTTTATCATAGTAACTAAATTTGACCTCGAGAGCTTATTTTCATTCCAAAAAATTAAATTGACCTTATTTACTGATTTGAATTTTATTTTTAAAAATATGAAATCCATTTCACTTAATTCAATTACAAAATATGATTAATTTTTTTAATATAAAGATGCATAATGCATAAAATCAATTTTGAAGAAAAATAAAATTTTAATCATAAAATGAATTTGTTATTATAAAATCACATTTAAGTAACATAGATGAATGATGATTTAGTTTATTTTTTATATTATCAATAAATTTAATTAATATCATTTTTCAGTGATTAATTTAATTTATTATGTTAAAAATACATTACACATAGAAAATAATTCTTTGAAAAAGTATATCTTTTTATCATTAAATGATTTTATATTCATTTTAAACAATTAATAATAAATGTTTAAATGATTATTTATTATATATATATATAAACATAAAATTTTATTTAATATTCCAAATGTAACAAATTTATATTTTAAATAAAAATATATAATAAAAATAATGTTTCTAAATAAAACATTTTTTATTTAGCTATGAATAATTAAATTAGTATTAATTATAGATACTTAACTACTTATTGTATGTTATTTATTTATATTAAAAATCATTCATTTTTTTCAATCAATTTTATTTAAATCATTATTTAAAAATAACAAGTTTAATAAAAATGCATATCTTATAAAAATTTTTATTTTTAAAATAAAAGGCATCTTCAAAAATGAATTAACATCCTTTAATCCTATCACAAAATAATTTTTTTATTTAAGGTAAATTATTTATAATGAAATTGTGTATTTTTTAACATCTAAATAAAATTTATGTATATTAACTATATATTGATAATTCCAAGTTGGTAGCATGTTTATTGGTATTATACCCAATGACTATATACCCATTTACAATGTATTTATAACAACTAAATTACCTCAATTACCAATTTAAATTAATTAAATTATAACATCATAAAGTTTACATCTCATTCCTATAGTTTTCATTTTGTATTTTACAACATGTTTTCTCTTTTCATGATGGTTTTTTTCATTGTAGGTATAGTTCTAATATTGGTGATTCTTAAGAGTGAAGATGATCTAAGGGTTTTCCTAGTTGTGAATATATTATTCAATTATATTTAATTTATAAACTTATAAGGGGTGTATTAATTCATGGTATGTAATAATCCATCGTATGTTATACATTATTTCATATACATTTATTGAAATATTTCATTAAGATTGAATAAAGTTCTATTGGTTTGATTCATAACTAGTATGACTTATTTTCAAGTTAAATTATTTTGAATGAATAGAAAAATATATTTAATAATTCTATACATATATTTAAAAATGTAACCTAAAACCTTTAGTGTTACATGTAATAACAAGCTCGTAAGTTGACCAAAAACTTAGGTTGGACATATGAGATCATTGATGCATGTCCCAATTGATAAAGATATTCCCTAAATCCTATATGAATGTGATGTGTTCATGAATATATCACAGTGTACGATATATAGTCATGTCATATAGAAAAAAATATGGAAACCAATGATATATCTTTTGAATATGAATATATCATTTGTGAGTCTATCAAACATTAATATTAACGTTTCAATGTTGGATATCATTAATGACACATTTCATAAAATTAAAAAATTTAGATAATAACAATTAGAAATGGTTACAACATGTTTGTAACCACCTGAATAACTATGAGTTAATTCATGGTGACTTAGGAGTTTCATTAGGTCCTATATAAAGAGACTGATTCCATCTATATTCTTGTTCAAGTTATTATAGTTTTATACTAATTCTCTCAATATCTCTCCGGCTCCTTCATTTATATTATACTATACTTTCATATCATGGAATAATGGAGAATCCCAATCAAACGTCAGGTTATTAATTTTACCAAATGAATATAATATAGAGGATGGAGTATATTGTCTACCATTGAGTGATCTTCGTCAACCACTTGAATAAAGAAGGAGGATTAAAAATTAACTGGTGTAAGGTTTGTAAAATGCTGTTCATTTTTTTATGTATGATTTCAATGTAAATACATGATATATCTTGGTTTAAAAGTTTCTTTTTTTGTTTCATCTGCATTGATTAAGTGTTAATTGATCCTTAGAAACCCAATAGTGTTATCAGAGAATTACAATGTTTTATTATCAAAATCATGTTGAAAATGAAGATATATATATATATATATATTGTATTTGTATTGTATTACCTATCATAATAAAAGATACATGTATTGTATTGTGGATGGTTATACAATATATAATACTGTAATCTGTGATAGGGTCATTGTATATATTATATGATATTGTAACCTATGATCAGATGTTAATTCTTAGTTTGTTAAAATATCATAGTATATAATATGAAAAATCCTTGGATGTGATAACAACATTTCATGTGAGGGAAAAAATAATCACATAAATATTATGATACAGATGATATCATAAGCTATGATTTTTTGATTCCAAAGGTTTTACTCTTACGCAAGCTACCATTGATTGTGATAAGTGTTGCATAATATTAATATTGGGGTTATATTACATACACCAAGTGATACATGGGTTATTCTTATATAGCTCTATGTTCTTTCTGTGTTACTCTTACATAGAGGCTAATCATAGACTACGACTGTTTCCACACGAATTTTTTCTTATACATACCACTACCCCTATCGTAGGATGATTATTAGTAAAAAAATATGATCAATAACACTTAAAGATTTTGATGCACTAGGGTATATCAATTGTATATTAAGTTTTTTACATACCATTAAAAAACATGTAGTAGATAATTTTTTTCCTAAATTTCAATTATGAATTGAATTAAATAATTTATAATTTTTTTATAAATTATTTAAAAATAAATTTAAGATATTTATTTAATATACAAAGGTGTTTATAAATTAATTAATTATAAAGTGTTTATAATTAATTAATTAATTGTTTATGAAACATTTATTAAATAAATTTCCATGATATTAAATTTCAATATTAAATACCCTTTTCCAATTATATGGAATGAATTAATTTAAATATAAAATTTTTATATGGAGATTATAAGTTTAATTTGATAAAGTATTTATGAATTACATAATAAGAAAAAAATAGAAATGAGTTAGTATTTAAAATTATGAATTGTTCATAATTATTTAATTTGAATGATTCAAATTAAATGTATTATTTAAGAAATTATTTAAACCATGTCAAAAAGAGTTTTTATAATTGATGATATCAAGGTTTAAATAATTATAAATATGTGATATTAAATTATATAATTTGTTTACATAATAGAATTGGAATATAAAATGTTTATATTTCATTTGAAAATGTATATTTAAGTAAATTTCTTATAACAGATAATATGAAGGTGTTAATATTAAAAGTAATTTATAAAGTTTTTATATTTAATTATAAAATGTCCATATTATATGGATCAACTATAAAGTGTTTATAATTTTATTTATTTATGAACTATTCATAAATAGTTTATCTCATGTTAAAGTCTATTAATTATCCATTTATTTAATTTATTCTTTTATTTATTCATAAATATCAATGTTTTATTATTAATGTATGTATGATTTAGTTTAAATTATTAAAACAATTCTTTAAATTGACATACATTCATCTAAGGCATTACATGATAGGTATGATAGTTGATTTTGTTTTCTTCTTCCTTGATTTTGGATTGTACTAATTTATGAGCTTGAATTTAAAATTTAATTACTGTTTATACATATTAGGTGTTAGAGTTATGATGGATTTAAAGTATCTCTTAAGTAAATTATCCTTTGGAAGAGTAACATTGGGTCATACTACTCACAATCCTAGAGGCTTTTTCATTGCCTAGAAAAGTGGGGGTTGACTATCTATCACTCCAAGCTTACTTATATGGGGATTGTTGATTTAATATGATTATAAGACTTTACATGATAGGGTTTTGTGTACCATATACATGGGATTCATTTGGATATGTATAAATATAATTGGATTTTAGTTTGAGTTCACAACATAATATATGTGTTATGTAAATATTTACACATCAATATGGTTTGAATATATAGATTTGGTGGAAGGATAAAGATTCAAAACTAAATATTTTAAACTATGCATAAATTTAAAGGTAATACATGAGATAATATAGTGATATTAAATCCCCATTGATAATATTAAGTTTTAGATTACTTCTAATGAATACACTTATCAAGACCTTTATCATCTTACCAAGTAGTTCATGCCAAAGTTGGGAACCCTTATATTATTTTTGTGTAAGTAAAAAATTTAATGGTTGAACTTAATAGAATTAGGTGCTTATTTTTGGAATTTTATTTGGGGTAAAATTAACTAGGATACCCTAATAGGATTAGTTTACTGAAGGAATATTGTTGAATTTATCCTTACGATGTATTATTATAAAGATTTATCCAGTAAACTATCCAAGATCCATATATCATATGATTGGAATGACGACCTACTTAAATAACTAAGAAAATAGATAAATTCTAAATAAAACTCATTAATTAGTGAAATATGGATCTTGTCCCATTAATGGATTGATGATTTCAAAAGGTGCTAACATTTTAGTGAGAGAAAATTAAATAAAATTCCTTATTAAATGAATGTAAAACAAGATACTCATATGTTGAAATATTATGCTGTAGTTAGATACTATCATAATCCCTAATTTTTAATTCTAGATTAATCTTAGTGTAAGGAAATTATTATTGTAAGAAACTTTCTATGTCTGTTTAATTAAAAAAAGTTTCCAAGTAAGAACATTCTATGCGTTAGAGAAAACCCTTCCTGAGTAGTGAACTATTTAAGTTGTTCAATAAGTGGATCTAGATTCTTATGAGAAGAATAAAATGATTCAATAAATATTTTAAAATCAATATATGCATTCTATTATAAAGAAAGTTTTTATCCACTCATATACTCAATATGATTGTGTATTACTTAGAGAGAATAAAGGTTTCCTTCACAGATTATTTTGGATATTTCATTTATTCAGTTGTTACTATTGGAAATATTCAAATAATGAAAGTTAGTTAAAGAAATTTTTACCATATTTTCTCAAGTACCATGAAATGAAGAACTAGTAATGTTCTTTCTAGGTTCTAGTGTTGTGTTGATATCACAAATGGGTAAATGTTTAAACTTGAAGAAGGAATGTTAGTAAAAAACTCTAACAATGTTTTATCAAATATTCATTAAATGTTATTTAAACCTGAAGGTAAAGTCAGGATGGAAATGGAATAATTTTATATGATGAAATTATTTTTGATATACAAGAGGGGATTTGAGTAATTCCATAGAATTTTTATGTCAATTATTAGTGTTATAGAACCAATTCTTTTACTTTGAAAGTTATATAATACCAAATGTATACTTTCATAGTTGGGGTGTCACATGAGTGGTAAAAACCATAATCCTATATCCAAAAGATTATATTCTAAATACAAACAAGACCCTTGTAGGATTTATGTCATGGGCAGTGACATAGCTAGGCAGTGACGCAGGCATGACACATGCCTGATGATGATGGCAAGATGATGTAGGCAGGATGTTGCACTAGGACTTTGAGACATGTTCATGGGATACTTATCCTTGGACCTATAGACTATATAATGAGTCTCTCCCTACCCAGATAGAAAGTGGTATTTGATTTCATAATAAATACATGCTTTGACCCCATTTTTTTTAAAAAATGTTTAGTTTACAATTATTGAAAATATAAAGAATCTTAAAATCAATGAATTAATTGATAGAGATTATAGTTTATATTTGAATGGTAAATCAAAGGGTTGAATCATGGAATAAATATAAAGAAACAATATATCATTTCCATATGAATTTGTAAAGGATGTGTATTTTCATCTTATTTCTCTTATATTATAAGAGGATTTATTTTTAAACAATGAGTTATTTTAAACAATACAAGATGGTGGTTTTAATAAAAAAGGATTATGATTTATAAAATTCTATAGAATACTTCAGATTAAGATAAAAGAGAATTTTTTTTATCCAAAATAAAATTATTTATCCACATATTTATTATATATGGGGGATTTTATCCCACCTTTAATGTAATATTTTAATGGATAAAGTATTCTTTCTAGAATAATTCTCTAAACAAACAAAATACCATATATAATATAGATATAGTGGTTTTCTTTTTAAATATTCACAGTAAAAGAAATAATAATTATTTCATAACAAAAATAAGTTTATGTATCTTAGCATGATATTATTAATATAATATAATTTATATGAGGTTAGTGGTAATATATTTATAATTAGTGAAGTTCAAAGGTCAAAAAAAAAATTATGCTAGTAAAAAAATAAAAGTGAATTTCTATTTATCCTAAATGTATTTAAGGTATATCGATAAATAGAAATTTAAAGTGTTACGTTTCATTATCTTAATGAATAACACTTTATATCCTTAAGGATTTTAGGTTGAGTTGGTCAATAAATAATATATAGATTTAAATTAATTACAAAAAATATTTCAAAGAAAAAGTTTAATGGAAGGGTTCTATGAATGATTATTATAATAAAAATATAGAGATTTATAAGTATAAAATAGTAATTATTAACATCAAAACACTTGATGTTGTAAAGTCAAGGAGTTTGAGTACTTTATTCAAGGAGTTAAACATTGATAATATTATTCCTAAATCTAAAAATTATGAAAACTTTATTTCTTTATATATGTTAATCACTAAAAGAGTCTAGTGGGATGTTTTTTATCATATGGTTAAATAGATATATTGTAGGAATTACATAGAGATGTAATGTGTTTAATAAATCCCTTAAAGTTTAGTAAACATAAGGTCAATCTGGTGGTCTATCAAATCAGATATGATTTGATGAGTGATTATTCATGGTTTTGTTAATATTATTAAAAGAGTTTAATAATATCAAATATATCATGTTATAAAAATGGTAAGATCCACTTTATAATTATTTCATAGTGGTTGTATATATATATATATCACCATGTGCACTGTTAATTAACCTCTCAATGTATGAATTTGAGTTACCCCAAACTGATGTTCATCATAGAGTATTATATATTGTGATTAAATGTTAATATTTTCATTTATGAGATTCCTGTATCAGTATAAGGAATATTTTCATGATGCAAAAAATGGGTTTTGTGAGCTGGATAACCCACGAAGTACACCACATAGAGTATTATACAATATGTATTTAGTATACTAAGGGCGAATTGTTTGTATTTAAATTTTCCCATTCCCGAGGTCGGTGGGTAGCCTAGAATTATAACCTTCCTACTTTTATAACTTTATTATAAAGGACTTGAGTCTTTGCAAACCAGAGGTGTTTGGGGATATTTTTGATCATGTCATTAGTTGGAGACCAACCAAGATGGGATTTTTTTCTATTATCACAAGTATGAAATATGAACCATAAATTAAGATAAATTGAGGAAATTTATAACCATACCTAGAAAAAAATTCAATGTAATTTTTTATCAGGTGAGGTGATTTTGATGTGATCATCTATAAAGGTGAATGACATGTGATTTATTCATCAACTTGGTTGGTCTATACTTAGAGAATCAAGAATTTTTGTATATATATACAAGATTTACGTACTATGTTTTCCATGGTTACTTGATGTTTTAGGAAAAGAAATTATATGAAAATGAATCCTTTTATATGTTGTAGTTAGTGGACATAGTTTTTATGATACATATGTTTAATGGTGATAAAAAAATATACCTTTATAGCTTGAGTAGTACTGATTATTTGATATAGGCCTCTCTTTGATTACATTTATGAATTTTGGAAATCAATTTTTTTTTCAACTCTACAAAGGTTCATGGGGTTAATTTTTTTTGACTAAATAGAGATTGATTTTACTCATATATCTGCTAAAAAGTAGTATAGAGTTTATCCTAAAGGATTTTTTGATGGGTATTCCCAAGGTATTTCATATGATGCGATTCATGGTGAATTTAATAATAGTTTTATTAAATTTTTTTGGATATGATTTGAAACTTTATTGTATATGATTCAATATATGTCTAAATGATAAAAATTGCATAAGGATTTAGTGTAAGTGGGATATTGATAGAGATATTTCATAATATATATATATATATATGATGTGTTTTAGCATATATCATAGTGTACGATATATAGTTATGTCATATGGAGTGATATATATATACTATTGACATATCATAATGTATTGAATCATAATGTATGATTCATGATGTTTTCGAATGTTAGTAGTTAATGTTCAGATAACTTCCAAATTGGATAAGATTAATGATATGTATTATAAGATGAAACAATATAGAGAATATAAATGGACAAGGGTTACAACTAGTTTTCAACCACATTCGTAACTTGTAAATTAAAAGTAAATTCATGGTGAATTGGGAGTATCCCAAGGGAATATATAAGGAGACCGATTCCACCAAGATGACTGTTTGAGTGATTAGAGTCTCCTACTAATTATCTTGATATCTCTACTCCTCTTTCCTTTGAATTATAGGATACTATAATATCATGGAAGAAATAATAATCCTTTTAGAAATTTTTATAATCCATTTCAGAGAATGGGTACAACATAGAAGGAAGAGTCAATTAGTTGCCTTTTAGGGATCTTCATTAAGCACATGGATGAAGAATAAGTATTTACCATTCACCGGTGTATGGTATGTATAATTTTATTCATTATGTTTTATGCATGATTTTAGTTTCAATACATGAAAAATCTTGTTTTAATGGTTTCTTGTTATTTTCTTTATTTTGTTTAAGTTTTAATTGAACATTATAAAACCAGTACAAAAAACTGTATATTATTTAGAAGAGAGAATGCATATCTCAGTGCTTGTACTGTTTGTATCTCATCTTGGTGGATAGATAATAGGGTAAATCAAAGTTATCATATCATTCCTGGGAGGGTATTTAATAATTTTAAATAGATCATTACAAAGAAAATGTACTTATTCCCCTTGAAACTAAGGTTTAGTAGGTTCTTATTATCATTTAAAATCAATAAATTAATGATACGACTTGCAGAGAAAAATAAGGAAATTGATAAGTTAACTAACCTAAAAATTTATTTAGAATGGAAAGTGTATGATAAAAGGTAATCATAATTTTATTAGGATAATTATAATTACTTACTAGGCTTGAAAAAAGATGAAAGGAAACAACCTTAAAATATTACATAATCACGAGTTTTAGTCAATAATTTATATTCTTTAAAATTGATCATTTTTTCAAGTTTAGAGTTTTATAGAATTAGGTCATAATACATACATGACATACCACATTCAATCAAAGAGAATACTATTAATACAATATCCATTTTTTCAACATAATTTTTTTAAAATAAAATATGATTTATTTGAAAAATATTTATAGCATTCAACCTAACTTCCTTATTTATCTTACCCATCCTTATACCCTGTGAAAAACATTTTAAAAAATTGGGTTGAGCACAAAAATATTAGTAAGGAACATAAATAAAGAAAATTTTTAGTCCATTGAAAATATGAAAACCCATGAAAACCCATTTCTTGAAAGATAATTATAATTCATTGAAAAATTATATAGTTTCCTTGGGACATATTTACCATATCAATTTTACATTCACCCTTACAAATGAAATTACCTTTTGGTAGACTTTCATCTCCGGAGCACCCAATGATTTGGAGAGCTATAATGGGGCTCACCCATCATATATTGAGCTATAACGGGGATCAAACCATTATATATTTAGATATAATGGGATCAACCCACAATAAACAATATTCGAGGAACATATCAGGAATAAAACCTATGATAAATCATTTAAGTCCATGGAAAAAGCACATTTAGATATCAAAATACCCTTTTCTCATAAAAATAAATTTTAAAATATAAAAAAATGAACACACTATAATGAAATAATATTCATAAAAAATAACTTGGAAAACTTATAAAGAGAGCAGCATAGTAATAAATCTTCATAAAATATAAATAAACCAATCATTACATATAAAAAAATAATCTTTTTGAATTCTGTAAAAGAGACATTTAAAAGGATTTTAAAATGAAAGTCCCTAACCTCAGGTTTTAATTCCTTAAAATGTGTTTAAACATCCTGTATAATGGTTTCAAGAGTATTATTAATTTATTATTGAACTATAATCATGTTTATAATACCTTACCTGATCTTCTTATAACATTTTCCACCCATTTATTAATACTGTTTTTTTATTTCCATTATTTCAGGTGTGTTCTTTTCATGGTTTTTGAGGATGGTTTATTATTAACTTTCTTTTCAAATATAAATAATAATACAAAAGTGATAACATATAAATATTTATGTCATTTTAAATTATTACAAGTGAATTTAAACTATCCATGATTTCAATGAAGGGAAACAAAAACTCATCATCCATGAAGGCGGTGAATTAACACACCATGGATGAAAATTTAATTATTTAAGAATAAAAGAATAAAATGAGTGTTTTTGTGATGAATATACCATAAAAACAAAAAAATTATAGTATATATATGACATTGGAGTTATCATTAAACATTTTATAGGAGGTTAGGATAAGGTATAAGTGATAAATAATTTAAAAGAAATAAGAAGGAATTTACCTCTTGAAAAGTTATCCTTGAGAATCTCCTAAGTCTCTTAGAAGTGGTATTTTTAGGAAACCAAAGGAACTATAATGTAGAGAGGGATGAGGATAAGGTAATTTTTTAGAATATAGTCAATAAAAATTAATTAATTTTATGAAATTTTGTGAAGGTATGAGCCTCATTTTATAGAATGATGCTTTTCTCTCCCGGCTCTCCCCCTCTCGATCTCAGCTTCGCTTAGGGTTTCCTCCTAAAATTCTCTGATGTAGGGTTAGTGTAATGTCTAAGTTCTGTTCTTATTCTTTTCCTTCATTTATTCCTTTATTTTCTCCTCCTTCATCTATATTCCTTCATCTTTCATGGTGGTGTAGTTTTTTTGTTGTTTATCTCTCAAAGAGGATTGACTGGTACTAATAAAGGCCGTCACTCTTGAAGCCCCTGGACACTTATAATTTTATATGAACTCATGTTACACCATGCCTCTCTAGGTCAAATATGGATCAATGGTAACACAATGGTTTTTGTTTAATTGGTTTGGTAGTCGAGGGTTTTTCAGGTGATCCTGTGTTGGCTTATTCTTATATTTGGATACTAGTTTCAACATCATTGTGATGCCAATGTTCGGAGCCCTAGATGTTAGAATACCTACTCTAACCTTGATTCCCTCCACTATTCTCTAATTTAGATCAGGAGTGGTGGTTCCATATAGGTTTTGGGAGGTGGGGTTTGGATTTCAACAATGCTCCCAATGTGGACTGATTCATTTTTCCTCTATGTTGATGGTATGGTTTGTATTCCTCTTTTAGATGTGCCAATGGAAATAATTATGGTAATATTTCTATTTTTTTTGGATTTGTCCCTCATGTTTTTGGTGATGTTATAGAGGTGGATGTTTGTGCTATTCAGTATGGTGTCGTGTCAATGATATTGTGTTTTCAAGAGGTGGGTTCTCTCTAGGATGGTGGCTTGGCCATTTCTGGTTCGCGATGACATGGTGCTCATAATTTTATTCACTTATTAAACAAATGGCTATAATATTTCCTCATAACTTTTTAAGATTTCTATTTTGCTTCTTCAATCATATGGTTTCTCTAGAAAATCTTAACCTAATGAATTACCTTATTCTGCAGTACTTGATCACTACAATTAAGAATATGAATAAGTATCTCCTTAGAAGAAAGGTTATCTTCTTTATGAACTAATTTGGGGCTCAAAATATGAGATGGATCTAGCACATACTTTCTTAATACCGAAACATGAAAATCATCGCGTACATGAGATAAAATTGGAGGCAAGGATACTCAGTTGGAAACTGGTCCAACCCTTTCCAGAATTTCATAAGGTCTAATGAACCATGGAAGTAGCTTTTTTTCTTACAAATATGCATAACACTTTTTCATGGCGGTATTTAAAGGAAAACATGATCACCTACCTCAAAAAAGTTTCTTTCCTCCTATTATCTATATAACGTTTCTACTTTCTCTGAGCTGTCCTCATATGTTGTTGGATAATCTTCACTTTCTCACCCACTTTCTCTACTAATTATTCTCTCTTCAACTTCCTTTTCTTGACTTCATTCCAAAATTTTAGAGTTCAGAAACACCTTCCATATAATTTCTCAAAATGTGCCTTCTATATACTGTAATAAAAACTATTATTATAAGAAAACTTAACTACTTAAAGATTATTATCCCAACTCCCTTGAAAATCCATTGAACAAGATTGAATAATATCCTCCAATGTTTGATTTTTTCATTATAACTGTCCATCATATTGAGGATTAAAGGCTATACTAAAATTTAATTCAGTACCCAAGAAATTCTAAAGGACTTTACAAAAGTTAGAAGTGAAGCTAGGATAGTGGTCAGATACAATAGAGGGAGGCAATCCCTGTAACCAGACAATCTCCTTTAGATACAATTGAGAAATTTTTTATAGATATAGTGTGTCTCGAATAAGAAGAAAATGGGCATATTTAGTAAAATGGTCAATAATAACCCAGATTGCATTGTTACCTTGATAATTATTAAGTAGTGCCACCATGAAATCCTTGGATATATTTTCCCATTTCCAAAATGTCACTAGAAATGGCTGAGACATTTCCTTCAATAGTTGATAGTCTACTTTAACCTATTGAAAAGAAAAACATTTCACAGTAAAGTCAACAATATCTATTTTTATTCTATTACACCAGTAATAATCTAGAAGGTCTTTGTACATCTTAGTGCTACCAGTATGAACTAAAAAAAAATAACTATGTGCCTCACTTAACAATTCTTTCTTCAGTTGGGAATCACAAGGCACACCAAATCTATTTTCTTATCTCAAGACACAATATTGTTCAACATTAAATTCTGACAACTTAAATTTCTTAAAAAACTATACCAGTTTCTATTACTCAATTTATTCCTTCTGAGATTGTTTAATTATATCTGATAGAGCCAACATCAGTGACACCTGAAATAGAAAAGAGGAATTTCCTACAACAAAAACTTCCAAGACAAAATTTATCAAATCATTAACCAAGAGTTCATGTTCTAAACGTAACATGGTTAATGTATCATCATTTTTCAAACTCAAAGCATCAACCACTTTATTTTCTTTTCAAGGATGGAAAAGAATTGTTTAATAATAATCCTTGATTAGTTCCAGCCATCTTTTCTTGTCTCATGTTCAATCCTTTATGAGTTAATATATTCTTATTTTTTTTGATTAATATACACTTAACTCCTTTATCCATACAAATAATGCCTCCAAATTTTTAATTAAAAAACAATAGATAATTATAAATCATGTGTAGGGTAATTTAACTCATGAGGTTTCAAATTACATGAAACATAAGTAATTACCTGATCATTTTTCATTAGGTTACAATAAGTCCTTTAAAAGAAGCATTAATATAGAGGAAAAATTCACCATTTCTGGAAGGCAAGACTAGAACTGAAGCATTCATTAATTTTTTTAAATTCCTAAAAATAATCATCACATTCCTTCACTATGGTGAACTTAACTCCTTTATAAGTTAACTTAGTCAGTATGCTAGATAACCATGAATTTTTTTTCAAAAAACCTCCAATAATAGACTACCAAACCAAGAAAACTATGAATCTCGGTAATATTTTTGGGTTTTGGAAAGTCTTTAACCACCTTTTCTTTAGCTAGATCAATGGTTATGTAATATTTAAAAACAATTTGACTAAGGAAATAATTTTTTTTCAACAAATTTCACACCTTTAAAATTTCCCATATAGTTTCTTTTCTTTTAAAGTTTTCCAAAAAATTCTTAGATGTCTTTCATGCTCCTCTGTAGTTTTAGAATATATCAAAAATTCATCAATAAACACAACAAAAAACTTATCCAAGAACTCATGAAATATTCAATTCATAATATCCATGAATACAATAGGTTCATTAGATAATACAAATATAATAACTAAAAATTCATAATGCCCATATCTAGTACAAAACTCAGTCTTCAGAATGTATGCTTCCTTTAATTTTATCTCATGGTACCCCGACCTTAGTTCAACATTCTAAAAATATTATGCTCCCTAGAGATGATCAAAACAATCATCGATATGTGTAAAATGATAATTTTTCTTAACATTGATGTTATTCAAGGCTCTATAATTAATGAAAAGTCTCATTTAAATAACTTCAATTTATTTTTCAATTCTAAAATTTTGGGATATTCGATAAGGGGGTTTTAAAATTGTCTTACCATCATAAACTAAGAAAATAGTAAAATAAACCTCTTGATAAGTAATAATACTGGGAAAACCATCATGAAAAACATTAATATAATCATTTACTATTGGCACATCATTAATCTAAAGAGTTAATTTGTTATCAAAAATATGTGTTCGATAACTTTCATTTATATATTTTAACATTTTCTTAGCTTCCTAATATGTTTTCAATAGCATGGGTTCATTATTGTACACAAACTGATACTATTTATGAAAAGAAACTTCTTTAGCTATAAAATTTATCTTATCATGGTAAATAGAAAGTCAATCCATACATAGGATAACATCAAAATCTAATAAATTCAAAACAACAAGGTTTGAAGGTAAATACATTCCACAAACAATTAATGAAAGATTCTTATAATTTCTTTTTGTCTTAATTTTTCCAACATGTGTTTCTACAGAAGTTCTGGAAACATTTCTTGAAATTGAATTTAGAATTTACTAAAAAATTTCTAGAAATGAATGAACGTATAGACCCCAATCAAAAAACACATTGGCATATTTAATAAAAATAAGAAATTCAATTAATATCACTTTGTTTTATGGATTAACATCTTCTGAAGTAGTTTCAAAGGATTTTTCCACACCCCTCTATTTCCAATCATGCTTATTTCCCACCTAAGTCACTAGATTTTGACACATATTAGCAAAATGACCCAAATACTTATAGTTAAATCATCTTTCCATCAGCTTCTCATTATTCTTCTAATCATTTTACTTGCACTCACGATCCATGTGTCCAAACTTTCCACATCGATTGAACTTCCCATAATTTATAGGACATTCTCTAGGATCATTTTTACCACACTTTTCTCAATAAGGGATTATGATTTTCTTACCTCAAAATTTATTTGATGAATTATTCTCCAAATCCTACCAAACTTACTGATTCTTATTCTTGTCATCATTAGCAACATTTGTGTCAAAAAATTACATTTCAAAATTTTTTGACACAACAAAAAACTTTATCATAGATTTTAAATTCTCATACTTCCTAATCTCTTCCTAAACCAAGATTCAATCATGAGAAAATCAATTAATTTTTCTATCGGTGTACCGAACAAAATATGGAAAATACCTGGCCAGTCTTGTGAAGTTTTCTTCATATAAAACTACAAAATATTTATGTTTTTTCTTCAATTAGATAATTTTTTATCCATTTATATTTGAATAAACTTAGGGAAATATTTTTCAAGAAAATATACTTGAATGTTTCCCTTTCCATTGAATCAAGATCTTATTTCTCTTTGGCATTCTTAACCAAAGACCACCACCAAAAATCTTTATCTTCAAAATGATAAATTACAAGGTTTACCTTTTTATGTTATTAGCATACCATGACATCAAATTTCTTTTCTAGGGCATTGATCAATCCTTAAACTACAACTAGGTTAGATGATCCACTGAATGATGGGGGGATGTTGCCACAAAAAAGTTTCTAAGAAATACATTTTTCTTCATGGTAGATCAGGTTTCTCTCTAACATAGATACCGCCACAATTTATCTATTGAGTTAACTGAGCCATTAATATCACAAACTGTATGGTTCCAATTCCCATCATTCTAGGCTGCAGATTCAGAAGGATAATATTCTATCGATGCCTTTCTACCTCATCTTCCTTATTTATTCTATGAAAAACCATTCAGAACATACATATCTTAGATAAATAAACATGGTAATCTTTAAATACTATATTATTTCTAATTAACTATAAAGTAAAAATCATTTATGATATTCTATTAACATAATATTAGCCCTTGAATTTATCTAAACCATCCTTTAATACCAAATATATGGAACCAACATTAAAACATTAAATAATGTTGAGTTTTAGTCAAGAATTTACTTTCTTTCACATTTAGTATCTTTTTAGGTTTATAGTTTTATATAATTAGGTTATAATACATACATAATATACCAAATTTAGAAAAATAGGATATTACTAAAATAATATCCATTTTTTCCAACATTAAAAGTTTTAAAATAATACATGATTTCATTGAAAAATCTTCATAAAATTCAACTTGACTTCCTTTTTTCACTTAAACATACTTATAACCAATGAATTTTTTTTAAAAACATGGGATAATCACCAAAATCTTAGTAAGGAGCATAAAAAAAGAAAATTGTTAGTTCAGTTAAACCATGAAAACCCATGAAAAAAACTTTTATTGAAAACTAATTAGCATGAATAAAAAATAATATAGTTTTCTTGGGACATATTTACCATATCACTCTTACATTTAAAATTAAAAATGTTATAAAATTTTAGTTGACTTCTATATCTAGATTACCTAGTGCATTAGAGAGATATAATGCGGTTCACCCGTTATATCTTAGGCTACAATGGGTATCAACCTCTAATATCTTGAGATATAATGGGATAAAAACATAATAAAAAATTTAAAAGGAATATGTATTGAATTAAACCCTTGATAAATCATTTTTTTGATTAACCCTTGATAAATCATTTAAACCCATGAGAAAAACACATTTAGATATCAAAATACCCCTTTCTCGTAAAAATTAATTTTAAAATATAAAAAAATGCCCACATAATAATGAAATCATATTATTCAAAAATAAATCTAAAAAATTATAAAGGAAAAATTATAGTAATAAAAATTTATAAAAGTGGGATAAATATCTCATTCCATATAAAAAGAAACAATCTTTTTGAATTTTTTAAAAGAGACATTTAAAATGATTTTAAAAGGAAATTCCCTTACCTTAGGTTTGAATTCCTTCAAATGTGTTCAAATATCATGTATAATGCTCTGAAGAGTGTTATTAATTTATTAAAGAACTATAATAATGTTTAGAATACCTTACATGATCTTTTATAACATTTTCCACCCATTTATTTATAATATTTTGTTATGTCTATTGTTTTGGGTGCGTTCTTTTCATGGTTTACAAGGTTAGTTTATTATGGAATTTATTCTCAAATAGAAATAAAACTCCAGAAGTGATAATATATATATATATATATATATAGGTAATTTTAAGCAATTATAAGTTAATTTATACTTTCCATGATTATGATAAAGGGAAAAAAATTCATCATCTACGAAGGCAGTGAATTAACACACCTTGGACGACGATTTCGTTATTTAAGAATAAAAGGATAAAATGAGAGATTTTATGTTGAATATACTATAAAAAACAAAATTATATTATATATATTATACTAGATTTATCATGAAAAATTTTATAGGAGATTCAGATAATGTAAAAGTGAAAAAGAATTTAAAAAAGAAAAAGAAATAATTTACCTCTTAAAAAATTCCCCTTGAGAACCTCCTTAGGCTCTTGGAAGTGGTCTTTTTATGAGACCAGAAGCACTATAATGTAAAAAGGGATGATGATATTGGAATTTTGAGGAATATAGTTTAGAAAAATCACTTAAGCTGATGAAATTTTGTGAATGGATGTGTCGCCTTTTATAATTGAGGTGAGGGGTTATTTAGGAATCACATTAAATATTAAAATATAATAAGTGTAATATAGGGTTAAATACTTATTTAAGGCCTAAAAATCATAGTATATCACATTTTAGAATTAATATTATCCTTTTTTGACCTTTTCAAGTTTTTTTTGATTTTTAAATAATTTAATAAAATATTTTACTCATGAAAAATATTTTTTATCAAATTAAACACTATTCATAACTATGACATTAAAACATAGTGTCAAATTCGAATAATTTTTTTCATAATATCCTTGAAATATAATATTAATCTAGAGAAAACATGAATTAACTTAAAAATCTTAAATTACATTTATTTTATTATTTTTAATATCGTTAATTTGTTTATTCATTAGTTAAATATTTACTACATCATCATTATGCAAGCCATTATGGTGATTATTTACTCCCTAAAATTGAAAAATAAAATTTTATGAATAGAATAATTTTATTATGTTTAAAAATAAAATTTATTTTTGAAAAAAACTTCTTGAAAACCATATATTAAAATAGTATACAAATTAAAAACAATACTGTGAACAACTTGACTTCCATTTGAATAAAATATTATAAAGGACTTAATATGATTAATATGGATCCAAAATGTCTCAAATTCGAATAAAATTATAATAATTTTCAAAACTTTATTATATAAATTGATTTATTCATGTTTTGGGTCCTCTAATGGTCCTTATAATTTTAATTAAGAACATTTTATTTATTTTTTCTTCTACTAGCATAGTCACCATAACAACATTTCATAAGAATTAATATTAATTATTTAATATATAAAAATTTAAAATAAATTTAGATCATAAAATTAAATTAATTATATTCTATATAATATTATATATTCATTCATTATTTATATTTACTCATATACAAGCTAAGACAACTTCCTTAATTAGTTAATTTTGTCATTTCTTACCTTGTGCAAGCATAACACAAACATTTGGGTAAGAATTATGTTATATAACTATATAAATAGAAATCAACAGACAAAAAAAAAATATTACAGAATAATTAATAAAAAATTCATGAAAATACTTTTTAGATCTCAATTATTATCTATAAGGAACCAAATTTGACTTTCTCACCACTACGCAAGCACTACATCAGCACTGACTAAGTTTTTAATACTTATCATGAAATAAATTATAACTTACTTGTTCTTAATTATTTTTGTAAAATATTTATATTATAAAATAATAATTTATTTATTCAATAAGTTTAATAAATTTTATATCAAATTCATCTCTTTGCGATGTCACAAAAGATATAGTATCTAAAAAAATTTTATTTTTTACCATTCACCAAAAATTTATCATTTTCAAAAAATTATAAAAAATTCAAAATAGGATAATTTCAACATGATAAATTCAAAAATTAACTTAGTTTTTTCAAATTAAAATTCAATATTTTGAAAATTAATGTTTTAAATAAATTACCATATAATAAATTATTTATTTTAAGAATTACTTAAAATAGTGAATATAACTATTTAATTCAAGAATACAAATAAATATGATAAAAAATTATTATATAAACACCTAGGTTTTTATAAAATATGGTTTTAACCCTCTCCTGTATATTGTTAGTGAAATAGAGGATACATTTTCAATGGTTTTGGTTCTATAAAATGTTCCCCCATGGTTATGTATATGGCATCCATTTCTGTTACCATCCAATTTTATTAATAGACAAAGAAGAATCATTGATAAAATTTATGTTTAAATGATTTCATTAATTGAAAATATTTATTATTTTTGGATATAAGGTTTGATAAATTTTTTCATGGAAGGTAATGGAAAATTTAGATTGCAGGTCACTTTGTTACGGATAATGAATGAATAACCCATGTATAAAAATTTATTTGGTTAGAGCATACCAGGTGAATTCATATGTCCTTATTGAAAAAAATTAAGAAATAAATATGACTTAATCACTATAGATTGTGGGTAAACCCTGATCATGTATGAAATTTCCTCTATTAGAAAAATTCAAAAAATATAGAGTGTAATTTCATAGGAATAGAAAGCATGACCTAACACCAAAAATCATGATAGGTGTTAGAAGTTTGAGCACAACATGACCAATAAAACATTCACATTATGTACGATTTTCAGGATTTTTTTTTCTCGCATTACCATTCACTCCTGCATTACAATCCATTCCTATTGAAACTAAAAAATGTAGTTATAATTAGAAGAAGTGAAGTATTTTTTTTTCAAATTACCTCATCATAAATAAAACATTTCAGGAAATAATTTGGATGTGATGGAAGTTGATAATTTTTTTGAGATAATATATTGTGGACTATTCTAGGTGTCAAGGGAAAATATATAATTCCTCTCTCTAGAGGAAACTCATTTGGTGCTCTGGAAAAGTTCAACACATGACCTCCTGTACACCCGTAGTATTCCAGTGGATTCCGACTAGTAGTGGGGGTATAAGGAGTTACTGTGAGGAGACATTACCTGCTAAATTAGATTGTGAAATAATAAAATAAATCACAAATTATCATACACCACACATAAACATTATAGTACATAGATAATTTGAACAACCAAACAATAATAACATGGGTCCAGGGTTTGCATGCAGTCATCTAGACTCAATCCCCCATTGGAAAAATCATATATACATAATAAAAGAAGAAATAAAATATCACTAATGACCTAATCCCATTTCCATGCCTCATCTCATCCCATGCTCCAAGTACACACTGAGATATCCTACTGAATTAATACTTGGATTCTTCCCAATCCATGCCTACAACCATGTGAGAATCTGCATGGGTACCCTATTTTAATAAAGGATCGAGTAGGGTTTGTAAATATAAGTCACTAGGTCACCACCTACATGGTCTTATACTATTCTAGAAATGTAATTATATGTGTAGATGAAATGTTAATTTAAAAAAAATAAACTATAAAAAATAAATGAATAACTAAACCACCAATAATAACTGCTTCAACCCAATACTGGAATTTCCTTAAGGATGTTAATATCACCATTCCAATCAGTAGCATAACCAAAATATGACAATAAACATATAATCAGTGCCTTACCCAATATGCATCAGCAATCTTCATGTTTGTGACCATTATCAACCATATCTACCATGACCAGTGTTAGAGTATTTCTAATCATGGAAATCATATCAAGCGGACCTCTTTCCACTCATTGGTTATACCACGATCATAGATCTACCATGATGAGTAGTGAACCCCATGGCATCATCGAGATTCCCCCATCCTTAATCTCCAAATATAGAACCCCACCATAGTACTTGGGTGTTCTCTATGTTAAGATGAACTCTAAATAATTGGAGGGGGATTCGCTAGGAAATCCTATATATCCTGGAATGACTGATTCCTAGGTGACCGAGTCCATCGAATGGAATACCCGCATGGATCCCATGGTCTATACTTGGTCATCTAATAACTCTTGTCTCCCTAACTAATCCAAAAATGGTGAATCCACCCAATCCTTGGGGGTACCCTAGTCATGAATTAATGGGATGTAACTATCACCCTTGGGATATATAAAATCCATGATTAGGGATATACACCCACATGTTACCTCATACTTCCATTTCAATCCCAAAAGTCTTAGGAATTTATAATGGTATATGATATCACCATTTGAATACTGATACCATGGAATTCAAAATGGCATCTATATATCAAATAAAACCTTTACATCTTGGGAATTAATATACAATTTTCCACATGTTTTCTATGATGTTGGATCCTAGGGACCATATTTAGGATTCTGCTCCTGCATTAACCATATCACTAGATGCTAGCTAAACTAGGCATCTACCCCCAAAATACTGTGAGACTAGATACCAAATATCTCAGGAATCCTAGGTTCTCATCCAATTAAATAGATGATTCTTGGGCATCTTAAGAAATAAAAATAAATCTAGTACTAATATATGATTCCTATGAATCCTAGAGAATCATATTATATATAAAAATAATAAAATAAGATGTAACAAGGGCCAACTGAATTCCCATGATCATCACACTGTCCAAAGCCCCTTGGGATCACAAGTTTGGTATGAGTTATAGGTGAAAAACACTACCATATTCACCCAATCCTAATTTCCACTACTATAAATAAGGCTTTTAAAGGAACAAAAGAGGAAATTTTCAATTCAAAAAAGTGTTGATAACCAAAGCATAATTAAAATTCACAGGATTAAACCAGTGCTTGAAAAGAGATGATAAAAGAACACTTTAACAATTCTTTTATGTAAGGTTGATAAAGTTAACTTCTATTAGTGCAATAAAAACCAATGATAAATTGATATTTTATATATTCTATATAAAGCGCTAAAAAGGACCCCTTTACCAATTCTTTTAGTAGAGATGATAAAAGGGACCTTTATCAGTGATATTACTAGCGCTGATAATGTGGCATACTGCTACAATGTGCTGTTAAAATTACAACACACTACAGAAGTAAAAACTATAGTAAAAATATAAGAAAAGATAGATCATATATATAATTTAATTGGAATAAAATTTGTAGCAAAAATAAGACAAAAAACACTATATTATAAAAATTTTAAACATTAGTTTGTAAAATGACTTGAATAATTACAAATTATCACAGAAATTCAAAACCCACAAATGTTCCTTTTTCTTTGGTCCACAAACCCAGGTCGTGCTATTTAAAAAAACACCCCATATTGAGAAAATAATTCACCTATATAAGAAAAAAATATGTTCTTAGTTATAATATAATGAAATAAAATAAATACAAATTGTTATTTTTAAAATAAAAACATATACTTTGAGTCATATCAGGAACACTATGTATCAGATTGAGCTGTAGTTGATTCTTAAATATCACACCATTTATTTATTTTCCCAATATAAGGTACTCTTGAATTATCTATCATATTTGGTGATAAAAACTCACTATAGATGAGAGACAATTCAAGAAGAATTTCTTTTTGAGAATTAGCCTTTAATTTTCCCAGCATTTATTGTTCATCTAAAATAATTATATCTGTGAAAATTAACTAGATAAGTATAATATAAAAATGATAATGAAATTAATTAAGTAATAGTAGATAAAATTATGAGAAAAAACCATGAGCTAGTTTTCTTAGTTTTGGCGATGCGATACACATTTTAAAATAAAATGTCACATATGTATTGAAAACACACACTTTGAGTGATACTAAACACATTGTGTTTCAAATTAACATGAGGTAAATTTCTATATACCACAAATGAATTATGGATCATACTAAATTATCAAGAAAATATGAACATATTTTCTCAGTTTTCACTCAGTGACATATGTTTTCAACTAAATTGTCAATTTTAAACTGATAACAGACACATTGAGTTATACCAAAAAAACTGTGTATTGGATTGCGGTGTGGATGATTCCTATAAATCAAAAATAAATTATGGATAATTTCACTAAAGTATCAAAACAATTTGAATACGTTTTATCAATTTTGAGTATGTGACGATAGTTTTTAACTAAAATGTTAATTTCAAATTAAAACCACAAAATTTGAGTAATATCCATCACATCATGCATCAGATTGAGGTAAAGATAATTAATACACACCAAAAATTAATTATGGACCATTTTACTAAAGTATAGAAACAATCTGAATGTTTGTTCTTAGCATCGAGTATGTCACTTGTGTTTTTTTACTAAAATGTCATTTTAATATGAAAACACACACTTTGAGTCATACTGGTCAAACTGTGTTTCATTTTGATATGAGACTGATTCAAGCATGTCAAAAATGACATAAAAGTCATTGTACTAAATTATTAAGAAAATAAAAGCATGTTTTATTGGTTTTCAATTAGTGACATACATTTTGAATGAAAATGTTAATTTTAAACTGATAACAGAAACTTTGAGTCATACCGGGAACACCAAGTATCATATTGAGGTGCGACTAATTCCTACATGTCAGAAATGAATTATATATCATTATCATAAAGTATCAAAACAATCTAAATATGTTTTATTAGTTTTAGGTATATTAGTTATCTTTTTTACTAAAATTTAATTTTAAACAAAATACTTAAACTTCAAGACATACCGGTCACACCATTGATTAGATTGAGGTAAGGATAATTCCTAAAGATCAAAAAATGACTTATGTATCATTTTCCTAAAGTATGAAAAAAATCTGAACAAGTTTTATCGGTTTTGAGTATATCACTTGATTTTTTTACAAAAATAAAATTTTAAATTGGAAAAATAAACTTTGAGTCATACCAATCACATCCTATGTGGGTTTGATGTGCGACTAATTAATAAATTTCAAAAATGAATTTTGGATTTTTTTCTAAAGTATCAAGAAAATAAAAGCATGTTTGCTTGGTTTTCAATGAGTGAAACATGTTTTGAACTAAAATGTCAATTTTAGGTCAATAACGATCACTTTGAGTTATATGGGGAACACCTTTTATTATATTAAATTGAGGATAATTTCAACATGTCACAAATGACAAATGGATAATTTTCATGAAATATCAAAAAAATATGATTTAATTTGATTATTTTTGAGTATGTCACATATCATTTTTACTAAAATGTTAATTTTAAATAAAAAGAAACACTTGGAGTCATACCGGTCACATCATGCACAAATTGGGGTGAAGATAATTTCTAAACATAAAAAACAACTTATGGATTTTTTCCTAAATTATAAAAATAAACCAAATGTGTTTGCTCAGTTTTGAGTATGTCAGTTTTTCTTTTAACTAAAATGTCATTTTAAATTAAAAACAAGCACTTTGAGTTATACTGGTCACGTTGTGTTTTAGTTTGAGGTGATACTGATTCATACATACCGATTATAAATAGTTTAATTATCAATACAATTCAATCATATTTTCTCAGTTTTCACTGAGTAACACACATTTTGAAATAAAATGTCAATTTTAGGATGATAAGTGTCACTTTAATTCATATAGTGAACACCGTATATAATATTGGGGTGAGGATGATTCCTACACGTCAAAAATGACTTATATATGATTGTATTATAGTATCAAAACAATCTGTATGAGTTTTCTCCATTTTGAGTATATAACTTATATTTTTTTAATAAAATGTAAATTTTAAATAAAAAGACATAATCAAAGTCATACTAGTCACATTGTGCATCAGATTGAGGTGTAGATGATTCCCACATGTCACAAATGAGTTAGGAATCGTTTTACTTAAGTATAAAAAAAATAAGAATGTGTTTTATTAGTTTTGAGTATGTGATGTGTGTTTTGAACTAAAATGTAAATTACAAACTAAAAATATACACTTTGAATCATACCGAGCACACAATGTATTAGATTGAGGTGTAGATTATTGTTTTATAGATGATTCCTATAGAATTTAGGAAAATGTTCATGATATGTCTTTTGGGAAGTCATAATTTGCATTAAACAAGTGAAAAATAACTTAGTAGATGCATCGTTACGATCCACTTCACATTTCAGGAAGCAAGGGATTTCCTCTTCCATCCGAAATTAAAATTTTCTCTCTGTTTTGGATTTTTGTAGATAATTTAAAGTAAAATATGACTTATAAAAAGATATGTGATATAAACTTAATAAATATTTTATAAAATTGATAAGGGAATTAACTTAAAAATAATAGATATATTGATGAAAAAATTAACTAAATAAGTACTATGAATCCAATTTTTCTAGATGTTTGTATACATTCTTGAATTATCTTACGATACTCTTCACATTTCAGGAAGCATGGAATTTTCTCTTCCATCTGAATGAAATGTATTTTCTATTTTCTAGATTGTTATATAAAGTTGAAAGTAAAATATGACTACTCTAAAGATATGTAAAAAAACGAAATAAGTATTAGATAAAAATGACAAGGAAATTAATGTAAATATATTAGACGAAATGATGAAAAAATTAACTGAATATGTTGTACATAATCACCTTTTCATGATATCTATTTACATTATTGACCCATATCATGATTTAGTTCACATTTTAGGTATCATGGGGTTTCCTCTTCTATCTGAAAGGGACATGTTTTCTCTTTTCTAGCATATTGCAGATAGTTGAAAGTAAAATATAAATTCAAAAAATATCTATCAAAAAAACTAAATTAGTATTAGATAAAAATTATAAGAAAATTAACAAATTTTTTTAGATAAAATGATGACATAATTAAATAAATAAGTAGTAGGAATCCAACTTTTCATGATGTCTATGCATATTCTTGACCCATTTTCCTGATTTTATTATCTCAGTTGAAGCCTTGATGTCCAATATCTCATGAGCATGAGTAGCTTTAAACAAACTAACCAAACTAAAGAAAATGAATCCACCTATATTATAAATCAATTCTTATGTAAGTAAAACTATAAGGAAATAAAGTAAACATAAATATGAAAGAATACATTAATAAAATGTCAATTTTAAAATGAAACCACACTATTTGAGTCATACTGGGCACACCATGTATCGTATTGAGGTGAAGACGAATATTACATGTAAAAAGTCACTTATTGATCATTTTTATAAAGTATTAAAACAATATGAATGTGTTTTATCAATTTTGAGTATGCCACTTGTCTTTTTTACTAAAATGTAAAATTTAAATAAAATGACACACTTGGAGTCATACCGGTCACAATGTGTGTCAGATTGAGGTGAGTCTAATTCCTATATGTAAAAAATGACTTATGTATTTTCATCCTTAAGTATCAAAACACAAAGAATGTGTTTTCTCAATTTTCAGTGAGTGACACATATTTTGAACTAAAACTTCAATTCTAAACTGATAACATACACTTTGGATCATACCATGCACACTGTGTATTAGATTGAGGTTAGGATGATTCTTAAATGTTGTGAATGACTTATGGATCATTTTCTTAAAGTATCGAAACAATCAGAATGAATTTTCTTAGTTTTGAGTATGTGACATTTTTTTGAACTAAATGTCATTTTAAAATAAAAACATAAATTTTAAGTTATACTGGTCACACCACACATCATATTGAGGTGAGACTTATTCCTACATGTCAAAAATGAATTATGGATATTTTTTATAAATCATAAAAACATTATAAATTCATTTTCTTAGTTTTGTGTATGTAATTATGTTTTTTAGTAAAATTTCATTTTAAATAGAAAACTTGAACTTGGAGGCATAATGGTCACAAAGTGTGTCAAATTGGAATGAAATTGATTCCTACACATCACAAATGACTTATAAATTGTTTTCCTAAAGTATTAAAAAAATATAAATGCAATATCTTGGTTTTAGGTGGGTCACATATCATTTTTACTAAAATGTAAATTTTGAACTCAAACCACACAATTTGAGTAAAATTAACTTTTTTTATTAAAAACATGCACTTCAAATCTTACCAACCACATCACGTGTCATGTTGATGTGTAGTTAATTCCTACACATCAAATATGAATTATGAATCGCTATCCTAAATTATAAAAACAATGTGAATTGTTTACTTGGTTTTGATCATGTGACATGTGTTTTCAACTAATGTGTAAATTTTAAAAAATATGTATCAAATAAAAATGATAAGGAAATTAACTAAAAAAATTAGAGAAAATGATGAGAAAATGAACTAAATAAGTAATAGGAAGTCACCTCTTCATGATGTCTATATATATATATATATTCTAACACCATGTATTCTACTAATTTGTTTCAATACAATTTGATTTCCTCTATTATACTTATCCAAGAGAAACATATCAAAAATAATATAAATGAGTTCTTATACTAATGCTTCACATCCCAAATAATTTTCTATGGTCATTGCCTATACTAGATCACAAACATAGTTGGTAATCACCTAAATTTGATGTCAAAAAACATTCTAACACCATGTATTCTTCCTACTCTTCTCTAAACAATTTTAATTCTTGTTTTGAGAATATATATTTTTTTAAATACTGTTAGTACTAAGAAAGTATAGACAAAAAAATGATAAAGAAATATTTTTAATGAAATTGCAATTACCTTTGGAAATTACCAGTTTAGGGATGCTAGTATGTTTATGGTATTTGATATCTTTTATAAATTTACAAACATAATATCCATAATCGTTATTAATATTTTTCTTTAGAAACTGCATAAACATTGACCAAAATAAGTAAATTGGTTTGAAAAATGATTTGATAATTAAGAATTTTCTATATATACCTTAATATATTGACATTTAAAGTAATCCATAGGATTCTTATTTTCATTCACAAACCTCATAGCATGATTTATCCTATATTTAGTGATTACCCTATCATAAAAAAATTCTTATTAAAACATAGACTGAAATATATAATTCAAAGTTTATCTATAAAATGTTGATTTTAGTGAATGAAAAATTCACAATACACATCACATGTGGTCGGTTTGATTAGTATCAATGCATTGGATCCAGAAAATACATAATTGGGGTATCTATATTGATGAAAATCATTATCCATTGGTTCCTATAAAAATTATTAATAAAAAAATAAAAAATATTTTATGATTATATTGAAGAGTTTTACCCCTATATTATAGGCATCAAAAAGAGACTATTGTCTGTTATTTTCTTTTCAAATTCCTCATTTATATCATTTTTTTTTTTCAATTTCTTTCACTTCATTGAAATTTCTTCTATTGAAATGATACATGGATTAATGAATCCAAATGGTGATTCATAGCGTTTTCTATTTATATATTATTAATATTAATTCCTATTGAAAATATGGATAATTATTAACTTTAATGAACTTATTTGATCATTTTTTGGACTACTGTATTATAAAAATGTACCTTATATATTTATTCACAACTGAGACTCCTTGACCATTCAAAACTGAGAATTTAATTTATACTCTCGAGAAAAACCACATTTCTAATGAGAGTTCATAATATTTATTCTTCATTTGGAATATAGAAAACATCTCCATCTTTGAATGTGGTGTATTCATGAATTCTTAATAATAAGATAAGTTGTAGTGGAGCTTGAGGAGAGAAGGTACTCCTAGAATATATATTTTTTTCTTGGATGGTTCACTAGATTGTCTTGATCCAACCTTCTATTTCACTATCATTTTATATATATTTAATATCATTCTTCACTTCATTCCTTTTTTCATCAACTATTATAGGATTTTAATTTTGTTTAAGGAAATAAATCATGTATCTTTATAAGATTAGAAAACCATGCTACAAAAGTTCTTATAACATCATTGACCAGTTTAATATCCAAATCATCAAGAGGGATAGACAAATCAGCACTCGACTCTTGAGTTACCTGAATACCCACTCTCATGTAATATTTTTGGATTTATATTATTTGTGTATATTGTCTCCTAGGATATAATACACCATACCCCTCACAATAAGAAAATATGTGGGTATTGATATATAAAAATCACATAAAATTTTACCCTGAAAAATTTTATTTATAAAAAGTTATTTGAAATTTTTTGATTTATATTTAGGATAAATAATAATGAAAAAATTTATTACCTTGGGTAAGGTAGATGGTTGAGGGGGATGACTAGCCTTATTTCTTACAATGTCATTTGGTTTATCATGTGTTGATCTTTGTTCCACCACTGGTTTTCATTGATACGTTTTCATATATTAGTCTACCAAACCATATTAAATAATAATATCTTGAAAAGAATCTAATTTTTATTAAAATACTTTGATTATATAATATGTTTCTTCTTATGGATTTTTCTTTTTAAAATATGTTCTAGGAGACACTCCAAAACCTACACCTCTAAGATGACCATATTGTTTTGGCCACTTCAAAGCTGATGAATGTAGTTTTTATTTTCGCACAGTCCTTTCCAATTATTATGTCTAAAGAATATAAAAAACATATTGATATAAATTGTTATTTTTATATAATATTATTATATATAATAACTAATTACTATCATGTCATACTTACACATGTTTCCCATACTACTTTCATTCTTTCATCATCTAGTTTCCCCTCATTATTTACACAGACTTCCTTCTATAGAACATGATGTGGGATGAAAGTGGATTCAGATTTTGATTCATCAATATGCATATAAAAAATGAACATAATTTGTTTCATATCATATAAATTTTTTATTATTTATTTAATATACATACCATTTTATTCTCTAGTGGAAAATACCCCATCCTTGCTTTATGATGGGGGTACATTAGTTTTAATGCACGTTATTTATTTTCATCACTCCTTTTCTGTATCATAAATTAACAGTTTTGAATCAAATTATATAAAATAAATAATGTTAAATAATATATTATCAACTATAATGTACCTGGAATTATTTCTCATCATGAAAACTGATGAAATCATTCCATGTTTCCTGCTCTATAATGTGTTAATAAGTAACTGGTGGGGGGGGGATTTAATTTCCTCTCAACATACCTAAGATAAAACTTGGTAAGAAGTGTCTGGAAGCCTCTATGAGATTTTTCAACAGACATTAAGACATATTTATTATAGAAATTATCTAACATAAATGTACTCTACAAGTAATAATGAAAATTAAATCAACATTTCATTATATAATTTTAAGTAAAATAGAGAATGTATATCGCAGGAGTACCTTTATATCTTCCCAAAGGGTTTCCTTCATTATAGGTTTGACATGGAACCACAAATATATATCAATGAGAACATTCATCCTCATTGTGAACCCAACATAACCAATTAATATTAACTTTTTTGG
The DNA here is from genome assembly GCA_963277665.1 of Viscum album. Taxonomy (NCBI): domain Eukaryota; kingdom Viridiplantae; phylum Streptophyta; class Magnoliopsida; order Santalales; family Viscaceae; genus Viscum; species Viscum album. Next base: position 164,170,194 of record OY728132.1, on the reverse strand, counting down.
TTCAATAGGTTTCTTGTTTTTATTCCATACAACATCAAATTTTTTACCCATACTTATTTTCTTCAAAATTTTAGTCAACACTGTGATACTACATCATTCTTTTTTTCATCAACATGGTTTTGATCCCCTAATAATTCTACACTTTCAATATTAACCACCTCTTCTTCCCCAGGGATAATGACCTCATCATGTACATATATCATTATTTGAATGAGTAGTCAAACATTTAATTTTGATCATGTAAATATATTATAGAACATATAATATTATTAGGAATACTAAAGTATATTAATTTTTTACCTGCTCATTGAAATCTATTTCTTTTCTTTAAATACTAAAGGGGTTTGGATCCTATAGCGAGAATTGAAATCCTCTATTTTTTGTCCCCTATAACATAAAAGAAATTGTCTACATTGGGACCACTATGAAATGATTGTGATATCCTAATGAAAGGTTTATCCTCGATTGAATTTTCATATAAATTTTTTTTTTCTGGATTTGAGACATAAAATACCCGAACTTGTTGTGATTTTATTATGGATAGCTTATCCTTTTCCACTTACCCACTAAAATTCATGTTCACAAAGATCATCTCATTAACTTTTACTACAGTCATGTTTTAAACTCATTAACAATGTAAAATAATCACTTGAAATGTTGTATAATCCAACTCGTTTATCTGTTCGATGTTGCAAAATATGAGATATTTTCATAAATTTGATTTCTACCCTCAGAACCAAATATGTGAATTGCTTCTTCCATAAGCGTAACTCCACTATACTGCATTGTAATACAATCATCCTATTATTTTTTATAGAACTTTTAACTATTAATCAAAAAATTAGTATAGGATATTACATTTTCCTTTTGTCACTTTTCTTGCCATTAAAGTCATTAAAAAAATTGAATTTTGGATTTTTAGATAACTCCTTATAAATATGATATTAGAACCATCCTATAAACTATGGATTATGTGTATTTAATATCCATCCTCCAATAGTTGATGGATTTAAATATCTAAGAATTTATTTATGGGCTTCGACATTTGAATAAAGGTGATCTTGTATTTTCTATGTAACGGTAATTGTAACAACATCTCCTTCATAAATCTCTTCACCCATAGAGAATCCCCTATGATGTGACTTTGGGAGAATGATTCTACCAACATTTAATAGGTAATCAGTACAGAATTCAAAATATTCTTCAACAATATATCATTCTACAATACAACCTTTTGGCCGACTTTGATTCATGAAGTACCCTTTTAAAATTTTCTTATACTATTCAATGGGGTACATACATCTATACTGGACATGGCCACATAGTTGAACCTCTATAACCAAGTGAACCATGAGGTTTACCCTTATATCAAATAATGAAAGTGGGAATAAATTCACTAATTCACAAAATATGAATGCAAACTACTTATTCATGATTAGAAATTTCATCGGGTCTATAAATTTACTACATATGGATTTGAAAAATTAGTACATTCTGCTTAATATATAGCATAAATTTTTGGAAGAATGAAATATAAGGAAACAAACATTAAATATTGCATCAAAACATGAAATTCATGTGATTTTAGTCCTTATAACTTCAAATTAGTCATTTACATGAAATTATTTATATTTTATTAAAAACCCTATATAAATTTTACACTATTAAGGTAAATGAAATTTTTTAATTTTTCTTGTCTGGATAGAGTCTAAGCTATAAGAGGAAGAAAATTCAAACTTTTACCCTCCAGTAGTTCTAATTATACCCTTATCACCATTTCAATGATGTCCAACCTCAACTTGATACTATAATTTGTTTTTGTAGGAACATTTAGTAACATGACAATAAAATTATCAAATACATTTTTTCTACATGCATGAAATCCAGAAAATTTATAGTGTACAAACAATTCTGGTATGGAAATTCAATGAGAATTAATCTATTTTTCTAAATGGATTTCATATTTTTTTTCCAAAATAGTTTTCCAAAAATAGTTTCAATATATTTTACTTTATCGAATAGATGATAACTCATTAGTGGAGATAGTCTTGTACCTTGTTCACTATTCCCATTGAACGCTATCATCAAGGATCATTATTTATGTCACCGAGGAAAAAATTTATAATGTTTTAAAAAAAAAGTCTTTAAGGAATGTTTTAACTGAGATGAGTGTGTGGATTCTTCACAAATGGGACACCCTAACATTCCTATAATTTTATTGCCTGAAAATTTTCCATAAGTAGGAAATTCTTTTATTGTCCCATACGACATGTCCGTTAATATTAATTCTTCACTTCTATGTGCATCATACATTGTAACACTTGTATCCCACATCAATTTGAAATCATTGATCAATGGAGCCAAATATAAATCAATATCATTATCAGGTTGTTTTGGTCTAGATATAAGTGTAGAAAACATAATATATTTTCACTTCAAGTATAATCATTGTGTAAATTTATAATTTACCAACATGACTATCCATGTACTGTGAGTATTAATCTTTACACTAAAATGATTTATTCTACCTGTGGACAATGCACTATGAAAGTTTATCGACTCATTTACAAATTCATGATACTCATAATCAATTTTATTCTAATCAGGAGAGTCTACTGAATTCCATTGTGTCCCATATTTAATTATTATATCCTCATGGCATGTAAATTTTCTCACAATTTCCTAACATCCATATAGTCTAATAAACCATTTAATGATAGGAAAATACCACAAAACTTTTAAATGAAACTATTTATCTTTCTTGTATCGAATCATTCCACTGTTTGTGAATTTTATTAGTGATTCATTATCCTTACGTAAAAATAAGAAATAATTTGTGTAGGCATGTATTTTTATGAGATCATTCACATTGAAATTAGAATTATTTAAGTAATACAATTTCAAAAGGGAAGTTATTTTTTTTGGTAGCATGTCATTAAAGAGACTAAGTAGTTCCATAAAGCTGTTTTCACTCCATATACTACCATTTTTTAAATTATATAACTTAAATATAGTTTAAAATGTTGTGTATTTAGTAAAACTGGTATAAAATGGTCTCCTTAAAATCAATTTAACTTCTCAAACAACATTTGAAAATCACAAAAGTCATATTCAATTTCCATTTTCATTTATTCCATATGATCTCTATCATCATTTACACTTGTGTTCATATCAAATGATTTTTAAATCGTAGTATCATCCCAATCACTGTGAACATTCGGTTTTTCCTTATGTTTAATAAAAAAATTATCACTCTGATCTATTATATGTCAAATCAAATTTTCTTCCAACTCTTCCATACTAATTTATCTTGAAGAAAAACAATGTAAATTGGGATAAAAAATTTGAGAAGGGCCGTATGAATGCTCTATTTAATAATTGATGAACTCTTTAACTCCATTTTCATAGTATTTTTTATAATATTAGTGCAAATTAATTTTTTATTTATATCCATCCTATTAGGTTAATAAAATATATTTTTTTTAAAAAAAATAGATAATTACATATAAGATATTCATAATCAAAGCGAAAATTTATAGATAATTCTAAAATGGGGAACCCAAAATTTGAATGTTGAAAATAATTTCAGCATGATTTGAATGAAATGGGTAATTGAATTTATGAAAACAATTACTCCACTGGTGGTTGGTTCAATACTATGAATTCATCCAAAATGATCCTCGACACCAAGTATGGTATGACTTCTACTCATAGTAGTTCAATCAACATAGGTTTGTCTCTAGAATATATGGGGGATGAAACTATGGAAATAAAATGAAATAATACTTGTTTGGGAGATGAAGTCGATGAGGTTGAAATTTGTATTCTTAAATACAAATTTTACTAGGTTAGGAGTTGGTGAAACATCAGACAACATTTATTATTTTTCTAGATAAAGATAAAAAATAAAATAACAACCGTCTCATCCCAACAAGGGGATAATTGATTGGGGTAAACATGAGAAGGCTTGGCTGGATGGTCTTACATGCACTCATGTTGAGTGAACCATTTATTTTTCAACATTCGAAGGAGAAGTTCAATTACTAAATAAAAAAAGGCCTTTGGTATGAGGACTGAATTTTAGAAGAAATTTTCTTTTTATGAGGCCAAGGTTGTGAGAGCGTGGTCATGACGAATATATTATGGGTGGGATGGAGTTTGTGACATGTACTTTATATGGTGTTGTTATCCGTCTATATTGTGTAGGAAGTGAGATTCTCTGTATGTAGGAGGTAATTAAAATTTAGTATAATCATATAATTTAAATAGAAGATGGTCATATATGAATAATTTTGATTGAAATAATGATTTTATGACAGTGTAATTTTTTTAAAATATATTTACTAAGAACATACACAGTCATGTAATCACTGGATTTTTACATAGGGTCAAGGAGATTGGAATTTCATGAAATAAATGGATGAAACTATTGTTAATGAGGGGGAGAAATGGATCACAAGTAATCACATACCTTGATTTTAATATATAATTATAATTTCAAGACAACAAAATTAGAAAAATATTAAAATAAGAAAAATATAAGGAAAATCATTTATTTACAAAAAACCTTTAAAAATAAAGAAAAAATTTTATTTTAATCTTCAAAATCATTAAAAATATTTTATTTCAAATCAAGATTCCCAAACAAGAGATGAATAAATAAATTTAATTTTTTAATACTTCACAACTCATTCAAATATCCCATTAGTTAAAATATTTTGTATATAAAAAAATAATAACCATTTTAATATATGAAAAGGACATTCTATTCAACAATAATTACTTTGACTCAATTTAAAAATATAATTTATAATTTAAGTTAAGTAACAACCACATTAAAATCTTTCTTTAAAACATTAAATTTCATAATAAGAATCATTTAATAAGGAATTTACTTGTCATGATACTAAAAAGTAATAGTTTTTGAAACCACTATATATGGAAATCATAAAATTTATATATAAAAATGGAAACTATAACTATAAATTAATCAAACACTTAAAGATATTTAAAAGAAAAAAACATGAGAATCAATTAAATTTTCTTGAATCACTTTGAACAATGAATATTCTAAAAACAAAATCCACGAAAAGTGAGTTATATTTTTAATAAATAAATTAAAAAAATTCACAATAAATGATAACATGACATATTTTCCCATTTATTCATAAAATGAAATGATTTAAATTTATCGAACTCAATTTTGAAATCAAAATATCTTTAAAACTAGATCACCTACAAGAGGGTTTTGAAAATTTAGAATAAGAATTTTCAAAACATTTTTCCCTTAAATAAAATAAATATTGTAAAATCAAATTATTATATAAATACAAATTTTATATGCATAGATGTTCCATACCATTATAAAACTATTATATTACAATGTTAGAACTAGGGAGTTTATATATATCTTAAAACATCATGAACTCCACTTTATAGATTTTTTAATTTTTAGACCAGACCTATCAATATTAAAAGAAAATTAATCTCCTCACTACTTTTATTTCTCTATGCACACCTATGATTTTATTGTTGTTTAATTTTTTAGATGACTTTATAGTCATTATATAGTAAAAAAAATATGTTCATACATCCCACTAAAGGGATATACTTTCTTTCAAGGTTGACCAATATCTATTTTAAAATGAATACACCTATGAAATTTTACTATTCATGAATCTGTATCTCATTGAAAGGAAGTAGTTGACTATATTAACCTTAATATTTTTTCTAATTAATTATTGTATTTAATCAAAACATACTATTTTATTCACTATAATTTATTCTATATAATGTACAATTAAAAATTTTTATTTAAATATCTAAATTTTTTAATGTTAATCCATTATTGCTAGAAGGAGAGTTTTTTCATTTAATTTGTTGATAATAGATGTTGAGATTATTTTAGAGGCTTGAAGAAGATAGATGTTTTTGGGAATATTGGTGAAGGAAACCCTCCCAACACTATGTTGAATACTATATGAGATATTTTATATATGTGTGAACATAACTAACAAGGACTTGACATGATTGAGGATGCCTTTTTTAATGTTGATCATATTCTACATTTGAGATGATATTAGGTGAAAAATAAAAGAGAATGAATATTTAAAGCATAAAATATATATGTTTTATTCTTTGAGTGTTAGTTGATAATAATAAACACTTTAGTGAAATGTGGTATAAGATAGAATATATGAAATATTTATTAAAATATATTCCAACCTTAGGAAATTCATAGGAAATATTCTCTTCTACCATGAGGCAGTGACTAAACTCTATCATAGAAAGACTAGGCAGTGGAGAAGTGGACATGAACCAATATGAGGTAGTTTTATAGAGCTCCTAGAATAGGGCGAAACTAAGACTAGGAGGAAACAAATAGTCATCGAGTGGGTTGGAAACACAAAAACCTAAACACAAACTATGAACTGAGGATGACCTATGCAAGCCGTAGTAGGGTAAAATGAGGAATGTAGAGACCCACAAAAAATGAACCATCAATGTAGGATGAATGATGGTGGGGAATTCATTGATAGAGCTCTTAAATGTGTAACCTTGTGATTATCGATCCAAGATAACACCATACTGTTGCACACTACTGAACCCGAACATTCAAGCTATATGTGAGGAGGAGAAAAAATAACATACCTTAGATTTGAGGCTTGATTCATCTGAGAGAAGGTGGAGGAGTAGCGATGACATCAACAGAATTCCACAAGAGCTTGAATGACATGACCAAAATTAGTTTAGTTAGGGTTCTTTTTAAAAGATTGAGGAGGGGTTTTTCAGTGCTATAAAAAAAGCATTGTTAAATAATGGTTTTATCTACGCAAAAATAATAAGTGCTAGTAAAAGAAACCTTTATCAGAGCTAAACAATAACCGATAAAGATTCATAACTATAATTATAAATAAATATATTTATAAATATTTGTATATAATTATAAATATATTTTTATCATTATATATATTTATATAATTATATATATATATATTTAATAAATAAATATAAATATGAATATAAATATATTCATTATTTAAATATAATATTTTAATATTTTTTATTTATTTAATTATACCCTTATTTATTTATATTTATATAAATATTTTTTTAAATTAGATATATTTATTTATAATTATAAACATATAATTTTATAAATATTGTAAATAAACATTTATAAATATATTTATAAATAAATATATTTTTAAATATGTTTATAATTATAAATATATTTATATCATTTTATATATTTATATCAATATATATACTTTTATAATTCTATATGTTTTTGTTAAATATATGTAAATATATATATAAGTATAAATATATTAAATATATTCATTTATTAAATATATTTTTTATAACTTTATAATTATTTGAATATAAAATTATATATTTATAATTATATAAATGATTTTAAAAAAACTATATTTATTTATTTATAATTATATAAATTTCATTTTATAAATATACTAAAAATATATTTTTAAATATATTTATTTATAAATTTTAATTTACAAATATATTTTTATCATTATTAATGAATAATATTAAATACATGAATGTTAAAAAATTTGTGAAAATGAATAATTGAAAATGAGTAGAGTTTAAAAATATTGAAAAAATGGTTAATTTTTTTTAATTATACAAATAATTAAAAAATAATATATGGATATATATTGAAATGAAGATGAATACTGACACGCGCGTCGCAACTCGTGAAAATTTGAAATATTTATTTACCTACTAACTACTGTAGAAGTTGTGAGCATGGTCTAACCACAGAGAGAATGTGAGTAGACACTAGTAATGTCCTTTGGGAGGAATGTTCAGGAAGACGAGATTTAATTGTGTGATTAACAACTAAGTTCTAAAAACTAAATGACTATTTTAATAATGACAATTTAAATTAACTAAAACTATCTAATTGAACTAATCTTTGAAAGAAACTGGCAGAGATGGAAGTGTTAGAGTCGCGACGTCCGTTCAAGTGGATGTAATGTCAATTATTTAATTCCCACATTTGAATATTTATTTATTCAATTATCACCGATTCCAAATTTAATCAAAATACTATCTGGTCTCGTTCTCTGATGTTAGACAGTATTTTAATGTTTACACAAATTATCCGTCATTTCGTTCTCTGTCCTGAAGAATAATTTGCACGTCATTATAGCACTGAATCACTTGGTGAAATACGATGACCCATTTCTCACAAAGTCAAAGTATATACCTGCATCGGGTTTGCTCACATGAGATCACTTATTCAGTATCACTCACACAAGTTTGAAGAAGCGCACACAAAAAATATTAATTTTCCAATTAATATATTTATTATTCAGAATTCGCTGGCGCACTTGATCGAATTCCAAATAAATAAATTCTATGATGAACTCCCGTTAATGATTACTTATTAGGTATCACATGAACGAGCACCAAATCATGTGTGCAGATCCCAAATGACAATTAATTTAAACGCAAATACAATTAATTAAATAAACATCCAAATGAAATTGATTCAAAAGGCAATCAAACATGAGGATAAATTAAATACATGTAATTACCGTCAATTTCATCACAACTCTGACACAAAAAGGATTAGCCATCCATCATGATGAAATGACACATAAAATAATAAATAGAAGATATCACCATGGTCATTTCGTTGTTGTGGTCACCGCGAGATGCCGTCAATGATCGAAAAATAATAATCATCACTCTGCTTCGTGCATTCGCTGACGCCACACCCGAATCAAACCACCACGCTGCTAAAAATATGCTTTGATTTGTGCTTGCTTTTTCTATGCGAAGTCAATATCTGGAAGTCCAAGAGAATAGCTGTGCGCATCAATGATGCTGTATGTTGAAGTCGAGGGTGGATTTCTGCTGCCTGGGATCGAGGAGAGCCCGCAATTGCTTGGTGTACTCTGAAGTGGTGGGGGGGGGGGGGTGGGAGGTAGGTGGGACCTGGGGTAGAGAGGGGCGATGGGTTAGGCATGGGAGAGAGCGGAAGGTTGTGGGATTGGGGAGAGGCCGAGAGGTGAGCGGCGTGAGGTGAGGGCACTGGGGACGAGCGGGTGAGGGCCTGGGAGGCGCTGTGGATAGTGGGTAGGCGGGGTAGAGAGGAGAGGGGAGAGGTTGGGGAGGCCGGGGCCGTGGGGAGATGAGGGGTGGCGGGTAGAGGATGAGAGCAGGGAGCGGTTCTAGGGAGGATGGGGCGGCGGGATAGAAGGGAGGGAGTTAAAGGGGTGTGACATGGGTGATTGGAGAGAGAGAGAGGAATGGGTCAAAGGGGGGTGACGTGGTAGGGGATGGGGAAAGTGGTGGAGTGGGTAAAGGATAGGGGATGTGGTGATTGGAGAGAGATAAAAAAAACAAAATAAAAAACAAAAAGTAAAATCAAAGTTAAAACTAAATTTAAAATTAAAAGTAAAAAAAAACAATTATCTAAATATTTAATGTTAGATAATAATAATAATAATAATAATAATATATTAATGAACATGTATTTAAATATAATACTACTATTAAATATAATAATAAACTAATAACAAATACTATTTTATTAATACAACAAAATAATGAAATAAAATAAAATACAAATTAAAATATACATACTAATAAAAATTAATAAAATAAACTAAACTAAAATTAGAGAAACCAATAATAATAATATAGTGTTAAATATAATATATAAAATTAATATAACTAATAGAAATACTAAATTACTAATATAAGTATATAAATTTACTAAAAATTATCAAAATATCTAAATTACTACAAAACTACAAAAATAAACTAAAAATATAAAAATTGGTTAAACTAATTAATTAAAACTAAGTTAGAAAATTATAAAAAATATATGTAAAATCCATGTAAATCAAATACATAATGGAAATATTAAAGAATAGTAAATAAATATGTATAAATAAATATTATAAAATGATTAAATTCCAATGAAATAAAAAATATTTAAAATTAATAAATTATTCTAAATATTATAATATTAAAAATAAATAAATAAAATTTACATATTAAAAAATAATATATTAAATATATTATGTTACTAAATGAAATTTTAAAATGAATATTAAAATTAGAATAAATTACATAAATATTAGGTGTAAGTGCTTCTATATATGGTTTCATTAGTTTCATAAATATTTGTGTGTGTGAAGTTAACGCGTGTGTGTATATATATGTACAAGTTTTATATATGTTAAATTGGAGATTTAAATTATATAATATATAGTATCAATTAATGAAATAAATAATAGTAAGAATGAATAAATTTAAGAAATGAATAACTGTTATTAATTATATAGATAATTTAAATAAATTAAAAATGAATATTTAGATATATAAAAGTGGAAATGAATACATATTAATTATATAAATTAAAATCATATTAAAAACATTTAATGTTAATGAATAAACGTGTATATATAAATATTTAAAATGGATTAAATTACAAAAATATAAACCAATGAAAAATTAAAAATGAATAAATTAAAAAATATATTAAAAAAACAATTAATATTATTAATGATTAAATAATATTAAAAATGAATAAATTAGAAAAGATATTAAAAATTAATAAATAGTATATATTGAATAAAAATATAAAAAATGATAAAATTTACTAATTAGAAACATAATATATATTAAATTTATTATGTTAATAAATATAATTCCGAATTAAATTTTAAAAATTGAATAAATTATAGAAATATTATGTTTGTGTGCGCTGTATGTAAAAATGTTTTAAAAATGAATAAGTCATTAATATTATTTTAATTATTACATTTTCTTATTTTATATATTTATAATTAATATATATAATTTATTACTGTTTATAATATAAATATATATATTAATTTTTTTTCATTTTTATTAATAAATGTTTCATTATATATTTTTTTAATAATTTTGTAATTTATTTTTTATTATTTTTTAACTATTAAAAATTATTCATTTTATATATCTCTATTTAATATATACTATTTATTAATATTTATAATTTATATATATTTATATTAAATTTATTCAGTTTTATTAATGTTTTTAATTAATAAATTTTTAAATATTTTTTTTCTTTACTCATATTTAGTTTACCCATTTTTAAATTTTATTTGTTTAATTAGTTCAATTTATTCATTTTATATATCTATATTTAATATATATTGCTTACTAATATTTATAATATATATATATATATATATTAAAGTTATTAATTTTTATTTATTTAAGAATTTTTTAAATATTTTTTAAAATTTTAATTTTAATTTTTTATTTGTTTAGTTATTTCATTTTTTTAAAATTTTTAATACTTTTATTTTTTTATTGGTATATATTAAAAAATGGGGACATGACCTGTATTAGTGGGACACGCTGTGTATAGGCCCGAATGGTGAGGTAGATGGGCTAGGTTTGCAGGTGGGCTAAAGCTCGCAAAAAGTATAGAGTGGGCTAAGTCCTATATTGGTCCATATGACCATATTGGTGTGTGGATTGTGTATGCGGGAACCCATCCCCACAACAGGATTCTATGCTTACGTTGTGGTAGAATCTTATATAAACAAGCGACTGAACATCTGCTTTTTTGATTTGGGGTTCATGAGTACTATCATGACCTTTATAGGCACTAGAAAATGCACCGATAAAGGTCACCGTTTATCAACACTAGTGAGAAGTGTTGATAAAGACAATCCTTTATTATTACAAAAAAATGCTATGATAAAGCATACCTTTTATCATTGCTTTTTTATAGCGCTCATAAATGGAACACTTAATGAGTTATTTTTTTAGCACTGATAATGGAAGCCTTTGTTAGCACTTTTCTCTAGTACTAATAATGGCTAACATTGTATATTGTGCATTTTTTTGTAGTGCATTCCCACCTAGGGTTATTTAGTCACTAGGGAACCCACTGTGATCTCCTAGGATAATACAATATAGTAATGTACTAACCCACATCACAAGTAATATAACACTCTTTCGTAGGGATATAAACAAAATATAACCTCGTAGGCCACATAGAAAACACTGCATTGTCAAAAGTCAATGTAGATGGCTCACATCCCATATGAAATTCCATGGTTATCCTCAGTGAATATGCTTACCCAACCGAAATCTGTCCTACCCATGGTCCATCTACTTAGGCTAAATGTAAGTCCAGTATTACCACATGACTTACAAGGGTTACTCCACACAATCCATCACACACCCCCATTTAGAGGTATCAAAGGATTGTTAGGTATGGGGCTCTATGTCTATTCTAACGCAAGTGATATGATTGTAATCTCTCAATGGATTTTTGTTCCAAGGTCTCACTATAAGTCCAAGCCTGGACCATTAGTAACTGATGTGTCAAGTTAGTGCACTACATTCGTAGAAGCATAAACACTTTGTTCCTTGATTTCTTAAATTATCACATGATTTATAGTTTAATAAAAATTAATCCATTTAAATTATATTAAAATGGGACCATCAATTTAGTGGTGAGACAACACCTCCACATTACTATAAGCCCTACCATATGGCTATAGGACCAGTATCAAGTCCACTTACCATATTTCATAGATTTTCCATTTATTTTCCAAATGTTGGTAGCTATTGCCAAGGCCTATGTATCCCTTGACAATCCTAACACACCACACATTCACCTATCTCAAGTAAAAATCCTAACAATTAATTATACACAAGTCATAATTAATTAATTTAGACAAAACAAAATTAAAATACAATTTTACTTGATTTGGAATAACTACTAAACCACTCATCGAGTCTATTTGCATTACTGAAACCTTGACCAACCATCCACTGGAGGTTCACACCATGCCCCAACCTAAACTTAAGAAAAAAACCCAACCCAATTCATCAACTCCATCTCAAAATTAATTTAAATATAAGGAAAAAACTCATTAAATTAGGTGGTGCAACATACCTAAAACAAATTGATGAAGGAAGGAACCCAAATGTGTTCTTGAGACATCCTCTCACTAGGAAGAACCAAAAAACCCATGGTAAATATCAAATTCCACCTTTCTTTGATAGATTCAACACCAAATCCAAATACCTAGAAACTGGAATTAAAAATGAAATAAGAATAAGTAAGGAACACGCCAAAATAGGTGGTGAATTTCCTTAATCCTTCACGAATCACTGCCAAAACATTCTCCTTAATGATGCTTTAAGAGAAGAACAAAGTGGGAAAATACCACCTTCCACGAGGGAGAAATTAACAAGAGAAGTGGGGTTTCACCCTAAAATATACAAGGGGGAAGAAAAATCCATTTTTTCACATTTAAGGGACACTTTATATTCTATACTAGGACACCAGATAGATAGAGAGAATATGTATAAAACCCATACCTTGGCATGTGTGACACCCCAAACTTATTTCTTATGTAATAACAATATTGTTTGGTTTTACTACTTTCCCATGGTGTCCCAAACCGTACTTGAAAACAAACATAAGAATTTATTTATTCAATGGACACTAAAATGATTATATTGCTTCAAGGATAAGTGAATCCAACTAACCAAAAATACCTACCAAGAGACCTATTAGAATGACAGGGAGACCACCTAATACAACAAAAGCCCAAGATTATAGTAGGGTTCCTTCAGATCCGTCACGAGGAACATCATTATGTCCAGAACCACAACAACCATGCTAAGCATCAAAGGAATGATGAGAACCATCATCTTTGCCCCAACTTTTGAAATTGGAACACCCTAATTATTGTTTTTATAAGGCCTAAGTAAATTCAACCGTTTCCTCCTTTAGGTGACTGTTGAGTTTCTAACAACCATAAGACCATATAACCATTAAGTTTTCTAGTGGTTTAATTTAAAATTCCTCGATAGAATCAGTTTTATAAGTGTTTAAAGTATGTTTTGAAGTTATAAATTTATAAATGTTTTTAATAATCTTTTTATATATTTTAGAATTATAATGGGTTTTGAATCATACCAAGAGAAGAAAATTTTTTATACTTTTTGGTTTTGGCACAAAGAAATATGTTTTTGAGTTTGAGATTGTACTTTGGGAAAATGAAATTAATTACTATTATTATATTTAATATTTTATCTATAATTAGTGAATTAAGTATTTAAATATTTCAAATTTCTTGTAAATCTTTTATAAATGTTTTCATCTATGATGTATAAAACAAGGTATTAACTAAAAATATGTTTTAGATTTTGAAATATAATACTAATATAAGAGTTTATAAATTTTGATTTATAACTTTAAGTTTTAAAACTCAAGTGTTTATAAACATAGTAAATTTATAACCTTTACTATTCTAAAAAACAGGTGGGCATCCCACCTAGTCGAGGGCCACCTTGTAGGCAGCCACTCAAGGCCTTAGTGAGCATCTCACCCATAACCCCTGGAAATTGCCCAGGGCTATGCACGCATGGTGCGATCTAAGTCGCACCCATATGGGAAATACTAATCCCTAAGCGTGCACAGGCATGCCTGTGCAAGGGAAACGGAGCGCGCCACCGTGCGGGGTGGCACGACGGGAGGTGTGGGTGCAGATCATGCTCACAAAACCCGGTATAGGGTGATAACGGGAAGGGGGAGAGGGATTTCTGAGCTATGGTTTGGAGCCCCAGGCATATAAGTGAGCCACAGAACTAGCTTTGTTTCGATATGGGATGAAGATTTTCAGCTGAGATCAGATCTGGATTATCAGATCTCACCGCGTAGAACCCGTACAATTCGATTAGTTAAGCTATCAAACCCACACAGATTCGGATTTACCTCCACGTTTTTATCAACCGTCTGATCCATCGGGATATAATCACGATCATTCAAATATTTTTAAATCACCATGTCGCTTTTAGACGTCCGATGTACTCCCCATAAAATCTCAACCATTCATTTTTTACAAAATTCATGGACACACCTCAGTTGTCAGATCTTCTCTTTGGTTAATATTGTCCATCTGTTGTTTTCCACACCTAAACCATCACCTTCTTCTTCTTCTTCCTCCCGCGTGCTCCACACCAGTAGCCATTATACTCTTTCTTTTCATTTTTTCCACACCCGTGGCCAAGTGTCCCTCATTTTTACTTGTTTTTCACTCGTTTTACACATGATTGGACACCCTCAGTCTTATTTTAAACTGAGGACCCTTGGTTTTCCATTCAAGTGGAATTAAAAATATATTACAAATGATTTACATATGCAACACTTTTTTCACTGAACCCTATGGTGTTCTTCCCCAACAACGCCTCCATCAATCCTATCTGGACTACTTCTCCTCCTTCGAACCAGGTAAGGGACTTATATTATCATGCCTTTTTATGTTTTGAATATATATGTATGTATACTTATATATATATATATATAACCTTATAGTTTAGATAAACCTATCTTATGCCCGCTTCTAAGACTTATGAATGTTGGGTCTCATGGTTTAATTAGTATTTTTAAACATGAGGGATTATATTTCTCATGAAAAAGATATTTATACACTTTGTATATCAGTAATATATACATATAAATAATCATATAGTTTTATATACATTGTAATTATATCTGATTTTCAAGACTTCTAAGGTTGGTTTTTAGTCCTTAAATGATGTTTTTAAAATGTAAGGAAAATGTGAGTGATTATTTTTGTTGTAAGAAACCCATAAGTATATTTTATACTTGGTTATATATATATTCACTTATGTTTATTTCACAACAACCCACTTGTTTATGTGTTTCCATTTTGAAGGTTGAAAACATACCTTTATACTATGTGATTATTCTATTTATCATGTTGTAATTGAACTACATATGGTTATATGTATACACCTATGGATTTTAAACCATAACCCAAATTTAATTTTTCATGAAACAAAATTCGATGATTAAAGTATGAAATTGATATATATAATTAAATTTTTATGCATTTATGATTTACATAAAACAATTATTTCACTGCAATTCAATTGGCTACTATAAATGTTTTTAGTAGTTGTAGTTTATTTGACATGGCCAATTATCAGCACATGATTTGTGTAATTTAAATCTTTCTCAATTCAAAATTATTCATTTTAAAATATACAATATTGATGAAATAATAATTTTTGAATTTAAGGGTTATCATTTTTTGTGACAAACCTATATTTTATGTGCATTATAAATCAACACTTGTACTATAATTTTCTTACCATACATGTCATTTGTTAAATTTCCATGAAATTGTTGATTTTTATGTTGACACTTAAGTGCATGAAGAACTATATTTATGTAAATGCTAAAGAATTTAATTAAACTATTATGACCATTTATAGTTTAAAGAACTAAATTATTTAAAATGGCATGGGACACTTTGAATAATATGAAATGGGAAATTAAATTATTCAAAGTGGTATGTGATACTTTGAATAATATGAAATGAGAAACTAAGTAATATGTGAAATTTGGAATGATAATTAATGATTAATTTTATAAATCAAATTGGTATGAGGAACTTTGGTTTAAAGAAATGAGGAATGCATTGGACTTAGTATGTGATGGGTGGGGCCTGATACAACCCCTCGATGCATCGGTAGGTCTCATGAGACAACTGGACATGGAATTGGATGAGTCCTTTCCAAAATTGATTTATGGTATTAGAAAGAGGCATTGAGAGAGAGTTTATGGTCTTGGCTTGAGGCCTTGACACAATCAGGCATATGCACTTCCCTCATTATGACTGTGAAATTTAATTAACCAAGTGAATATTCGATTAGTAGAATATTCATGGTTAATGAGCTTGTATTTATGAGAATCAGAAGAAGTAAATGATTGTGGCATAATGTGTATTCAACACTTAGAGATTTATCATCCATATTTTGTTTTATAGTTAGTAAGGAAATAATTAGTGTTATTATGTTATACGCAACTCTGATTGTGTATTACTCTCAGTTGTAAATTATGTTCTTTCACTTTATCATGTCATTCTTATTAAAGTTAGAATGAACTTTACTTTATATGCTGCACATCATATATTCTGTATGAGAATGCATATAATTGGAGCATGTTTGATTGTAACTCTATTAGTGTTCCTTTAAATGTTCACTTATAATTCTTGGACAAAATGTTATGTTAGGAATAATTTTAAAGGAATGTTTTCAAGAGGTTTTAATTGAAACATTATTTTATTTTAAAACTCTTTACTGGGCATTGGTATGCTCACCCAACGTTTTGACCTAAATTTTACAAGTTTAGTAGATTTGAGATACACTATATGGTGGCAGATTTGTGGAGATTCATTTCCCTTATAGTTTGAAAGGAACTGTAATAATTGTATCTGGTTTTCTAGAATCTAAACCAAAAATATCATCTTTAGTGGAACTTGATGTTTGATTTATCATCATTCCTTTTTATAAATAGAAAATTACACACCATATTTTATTAAAACCGCACCGGCTTCGGGGTAGTCCGCTGCCGTGGCATGATAGTTGGTATGAGAGGATTGGTTTAGACAACCTTGAAAAATTAGAACAACATTAGAAACTTGATTATGTTTTACTAAGTAGAATTATTCTTAAAATTTTCATATGGTAGATGAATCGAGCCTTCTGTCTCTTCCCAGAGAAGTATTAGAAACTATAGTGGGAAAATCATGTTTTAAAGGATATAATATTTTTTAAAGCCTTCATTTTTCATGCAAACACCTCTATCTTATATCCAATTATTGTCGTGTACACCAACTTCACCGAGGAGGAGGCTTCAACTATTTTCTTACGGTGAATGCTCAATTCCCGTTCTATGTACAACAAGGGAAATATTTTGGGGGTTTCTTTAAATGTTTTACCCTAGGTGAGAATGCTTCATCTCGAGAGGATTTCCTAGAGGATTACTAGGAGGGTGACTACTAAGCAACATACCTATGTAAAATCTTGACCTATGGTCTTTGAGGTCAGGTCATGGACTTTGAAATTCTCAAGGATGAGTATTCCAGTTCATTTTATCAACAAAAAGTTCTTACGGTTGTCTCTCAACTTGATACATTTCATGCTTCTCTCACATTGAACTTTATATGTCCACATGCGGCTTATCCTAGTTGCCCGTGTTGTGTTTAGAACAAATAAATTGAAGAAGTTGGAACCACCTCAGGGATCCGTTTAACCGCGAGTTGGGGAAATCACTAGCACTAGTGAAATCGGTGAAGTGACATCTTGGTGGATGTCAGGAAATCCATAGTAGTGTTTGGAGAGAGCAAGGGAGTGGTTATGTAACACCTTTGGTTTTATGAACCTTGTATAACTAGATAATGCTATATTTTATGTTTTAGTACTTTAATATGCTTTTAAAAATAATGTTTCTGTTTTAATATGATTATGTATTACTGAGTAAAACATATATCTTGAAAATTTTCAAATGGAAGACATGAGTTCACCTACCAACCTCTTATCTCTTCATACCAAATTATTAGAATGTATAATTATTGAGTCATGTTTAAAAGACCATGACCCATTTTAAAACATATTCCTGACTTGAAAATGACTTTATAAAGTGTCCCTCAGCTCAAATATCCTCCGTTCCTACAAAGGAGAGAGCTAAATCTATCAACATGTTTCAAATACTCAATTTGCAGAGTTTAGGAAAAGGGGAAAGTACTACGAAGGTATTTTTTTATGTTTCAGCTTATCTGAGAACTATAAAGATTTGATGAAGTTTTAGGAATCTAAATTTGAGGGTGACCTTCTGGTGGTATATCTATTCCAAATTCAAAGTTTTAATATGTACTGAGTTCTCTACGAGTTCAAAGTTTTCAAGCATGATGTAGTACGGGGGATTTATAGAGATCTAGTCAACTCTCAAATCTCTGATCTTCACACCACTCAAGACATCCTATGGAAACCTGAATGCTTTTTAGAATAGGGATGATCCTAGCTTCTATAAGTTCTCTCTATGTATTTGGGTCAGAGAAGTCGATGGACTGGAAACCAATATAGGGATCCACTTGGGGGTTTTCGACAGATTGTTCACGTTGGCTGACTTTGTGAGGGGGTGTTGGAAGTGATGCGTGTCTAGTTTTGCTGGTGTTTGTGTATGAGTATTTTAGAATTGAAAGGATGAAATTATTTCAATGGGGGAATAATGTGATTCCCCAAACTTATTTCCTATGTAATAACAATATTTTTTGGTTTTACTACTTTCCCATGTTATCCAAAACAATACTATAAAATAATTATAAGACTTTTCTTATTCAATGAATACTGAAATGATTACATTTATTCAAGGCTAAGAGAATCCAAATAAACAAAAATACATATCAAGATACCTATTATAATTATAGAGATACCACACAATACAATAAAAATCCCAAGATAATAGTAAGGGTCCTTCAAATTCTTCATGATGAACATCAATATGGAAAGAACCACATCAAACATGCTGACCATCAAAAGAATGATGAGAACCATCTTCTTTGTCCCAACTTTTTAAATTGGAGCACCCTAATTCATGTTTTTATAAGTCCTAAGTAAATTATATCATTGCCTACTTTAGGTGATCGTTGAGTCTCCAAAAACTGTAAAACAATATAGCCGTTGGGTTTTCTAGTGGTTTAATTTAAAATACCTAGGTATAATGAGTCTTCCAAGTGTTTAAAGTATGCATTGAAGTTATAACTTTAAACTTGTTTTTAATAAACTATTTTAATATATTTTAGAAGGATAATGGGTTTTGAATCATACCAATAGAAGCACACATTTGATACTGCTTGGTTTTGGTAAAAAGAAACATGTTTTTAAGTTTGAGATTGTACTTTCGTCAAATGATATTAATAACTGTTGTTTTATTTAATATTTTTTTTACACTTAATGAAATAATTATTTAAATATTTCAAATTTCATGAAAATATTTTTTAAAGGTTTTCATCCTTGATGTATAAAACAAGGTCTTAACTAAAGATAAGTTTTATATTTTGAAATATAATAATAGTACAAGAATTTTTAAACTTTGATTTATAACTTTATGTTTTAAAACTCAAGTGTTTATAAACATAGTAAATTCATATCCTTTACCATGCTAAAAAATAGGTGAGCACCCCACCTAGCCGAGGGCCACCTTGTAGGCAGCCACTTAAGGCCTTTGTAGGAATCTCACTCATAACCCCTGACAGTGGCCTAGGGCTGTGCACACAAGGTGTGTGCTAAGTTGTGCGCAAAGGGGGAATACTAAGCCCTAAGCACACACGAGCATGCATGTGCCAGGGAACCAGAGCATGCCACTGTGCGGGGCGACACGACGACATGGGTGAGAACATAGCACGCCCGCAAAACCCGGTATGGGGAAGTTTTGGGAGGGGGGGGGGGAATTATGAGCTATAGCCGGGAGCCTTAGTCTTATCAAGGATCCACAAAACTCACTTTTCTTCGATATGGGACAAATATTTTCAGCTGAGATTAGATCTGGACCATCAGATCTCATTATGTAGAACCCGGACCATCCGATCAATTTGGCTATCGAACCACCATAGCTTTGGATTTCCCTCTACATTTTATCAACTGTCCAATCCATCAGGATATAATCATAGGCATTAAAATCATTTTAAATCAATGCGTCTCTCATATCCATCTGATCTAATCCCCATCAGATATCAACCGTTCATATGTTATAAAATTCATGGATGCACCTCAGCCATTGGATCTTCTCTTCGGTTAATCTCGACCGTCCATTGTTTTCCGCACCAAAACCATCACCTTCTTCTTCTTCTTCCTCCCGCGTGTGCCACACCAGTAGGCATACTACTCTTTCTTTTCATTTTTTCCACACCTGTGACCGGGTGGACCCTGTTTCCACTCATTTTCCATAAGACTGAATACCCTCAGTCTTATTTTAAAATGAGGAGCCTCGATTTTTCATGAAAGTGGCATTAAAAATATATTATATATGATTTACATATTCAACTCTTTTTTCACTGAACCCTATGGTGTTATTCCCCTCCAGTGCCTCCATCAATCCTTTCCGGACTTCTCCTCCTCCTTCGAACCAGGAAAGTTACTTAGCTTGTCTTGCCTTGTTATGTTTTGAATATATATATATGTATACTCATATATATATATATATATATAACCTTACAGTTTTGATAAACCTCTCTTATGCCTAATTCTAAGACCTCTGGGTATTGGGTCTCAAGGTTTAAGTAGTATTTTAAAATGCAAGGGATTATATTTCTCATGAAAAACCTATTTATACACTTTTTATATCAGTTATATATACAAATAAATAATCATAAATTTTTATATACATTTCAATTCTATCCTGTTTTCAAGCCTTCTATGTTTTTGTTTTTAGTCCTAAAATGATGTTTTTAAAGTGTAAGGAAAATGTGAGGGATTATTGTTTTTAAGAAACCCTTAAATATATTTTATACTCAGTTATATATATATATATATATATATATATAAATACACATATTTTAATTTGACAACAACTAGATTGTCTATGTGTTTCCATTTTGAAGGTTGAAAACATACCTTTATACCATGTGAGTATTCAATTTATCTTGTTGTAATTGAACTATATATGGTTATATGTATACACCTATGGGTTTTAAACCATAACCTAAATTAAAATTTTCATAAAACAAACTTTGGTGATTAAATTATGATTTTGATATATATAATTAAATTTTTATGCATGTACGCATTACATAAAACAACGTTTTCACTATAATTCAATTGGATACTATAAGTGCTTTTAGTAGTTTTAGTTTATTTAACATGGAAAATTATATGCACATGTTTTGTGTAAATTAAATCCATCTTAATTAAAAATTATGCATTTTAAAATATACTATATCTATGAAATAATAATTTTTGAATTTATGGGTTATCATTTTATGTGACAAACTTGTATTTTATGTGCATTAGACATCGACACTTGTGCTATAATTTACCTACCATACTTTTCATTTATTAAATTGACATGAAATTGTAGGTTTTGTTGTTGCCACTTAAGTTCATAAACCACTATATCTATGTAAATTATAAAGAATGTAATTAAACTGTTATGACCATTTATGGATTAAAGAACTAAATTATTCAAAGTGGTATAGGAAACTTTGAATAATATGAAATGTGGAATTAAATTATTCAAAGTGGTATGGGACACTTTGAATAATATTAAACGAGAAATAAAGTAATATGTGGTACTTGGAATGATAATTAATGAGTAATTTAATAAATCAAAGTGGTATGAGGCACTTTGATTTAGATTAATGAGGAATGCATTGGACTTAGTATGTGATGGGTGGGGCCTGCTATAGCCCCTCGATGCATCGGTAGGTCTCATGAGACAACTAGATGTGGAATTGGTAAAGGCCTTTCCCAAATTAATTTGTGGTCTTGGCATGAGGCCTTGATAGAGAGTTTATGGTCTTGGCACGAGGCCTTGACACAAACCGTCATATTCACTTTCCTCATTATGACTATGAAATTTAGTTAACCAAGTGAATATTCGACTTTTAGAATATTCATTGTTAAAGAGATTGTACTTATGAGAATAAGAAGTAAATGCTTATGGAATAATGTGTATTCATCACTCAGAGATTTATCAACCATATTATGTTTTATAGTTAGTAAGGAAAGAATTTGTGTTATTATGTTTTTCTCAACTCTGATCATGTATTACTCTCAGTTGTAAATTATTTACTCTCACTTTCGCATTTCATACCTATTAAAGTTAGAATTACTTTTAATTTATATGCTGCAAATCATATATTCTGTATGAGAATGCTTATAATTGGAACATGTTTCATTGTAAATATATTAGTGTTACTTGAAATGTTCACTTATAATTCTTGGAAATTTTTTTATGTTATGTATAATTTTAAAGGAATATTTTCAAGATGTTTTTATTGAAACATTCTTTTATTTTAAAACCCCTTACTAGGAATTCATATGCTCACCCTACATTTTAACTTAAATTTTACAGGTTTAGTAGATTTGAGATATACTTTCTAGTGGCCACTTTGTGAAGATTATTTTCCATTCTAGTTTTGGAGGAATTATAATAATTGTATCTGGTTTTCCAGAATCTAAACCAAAAAGACCCTCTTTAGTGGAACATGATGTGTGATTTATCAACATTCCATTTTATAAAGAAAAAATTACACACCATGTTTTATTGAAACTGCACCGGCTCCGGGGCCGTCCGGTGCCAAGGCGTGACAACTTGGCCACTGGAAAGATTGTGGCTAGCTTTCATCTAGTTAGTCGTTACAGACTACAACCACCATATGCCCAGCCACCCCAAGATGCCTCCAACACTCCCCCACACAACCCAGCCACCAATCAAACCTCATTCCCTATCCAATATATATATTTTTGGGCACAAAGACTCTCAGAACCTAATTTTGAATCCTGATTTAAAATTCTTCCTCTCCACTAATTAGAAAATTTGGATTCCTTCTAGAATTTTTATGCCCGTACAGACATGAAACATTAAAAACTCATCACTATAACATTTTTTGTACCTGATAAATTTCATTGAAAATTCTATCATGGGTCTCGACTTACTCGGGTCACCAATTCCCATTCAAACATCCATTTTAGCTTCTTGAATTACCAAAACACCTTTAAATAATGAATATAACATAAGTTTCTTAATCCACTAAAACACAAGTCATCATTAGAATTTATTAATGAAACTTTGAGTCAATTTTATACTGGACCCATCGATCATGAGACACCCAAGGTGTCCTTAACCAATTTTTCATTCAGCCTATGGTTCTCCCCACTCTAGGGATCATCTCATAGTGAACAATTCCAAACCATGATGCCTCCCCCACCATTGGTTTTTTTATAGAAAAATGTTCTTAGTGGTCCAACAATATGCTTAGTGCTGTTCCATCTTACTTCACCAATAAACATATGATAATATAGTTTAAAATCCAGTACCCTATCACATTTCAAAATTTCGAACCAAAATAGATGTGCCTCAACTATCTAAGCACCAATCCCAAATATTATGACTTTTCCATAAAGCCCTAGTTAACTTCCAAAACATAACCTTCATATCCAAAATGATGCACCCGATGTTGTTTCCATCTCACTGTATCAAATTATATATAAAACCACTGATATGACCTATTATAAATAACCCATCTAAAAAATGATCGGTCACACCCACTGATGTATTCCCAAATTACCTAATCCTAGTTCCTCTACTCTTATAGGTAACAAAATATCATTTTTATACACCCATTGATGCCTAAAACTAACTTCTAATGTGATTTCCATGATCAAAACTTCATTTGTCCATATCCACCATCGTTCTCTTCCATGTCATGATCACTAAGTTTTACCTCCAACCCAATCACACTCTAATAATATCAATTCATCCTAAGCCTAATGCCAATTCTAAAACTCTATCTGAAACCACATTAAAACTCCCCTATGATTCTCCATCGAATCCAGATCAACTTTGACCCAATTACTCACCGGTCTCCCAATTCCCAAAATGACCATCTAACCACCTATATCATTCACCCATGACCCTTTAACACAAGGTTCATATTACCCCTCACTAACATCTTTCTACCCACCATAGTTTCATCCTTTTCATCTCATTATCGAACCAAATTCATAGTCATTATGGCCCAAACCCCATCTATTACTGAACACCATGATTGACATGACCATGATCACTCATAATCAAGTTCTAAAAAGAAACATAAATTTATTTCCCATTTCCATCTTGAAGAATTCCAATGACAACATCCAATGAGATTCATCGGAAGTGAGGGTCATGCACTCAAATAGAAAATAGTGGAATCCCCACTATACAACTTCTTTCACAATACTCCTCAAGTTTTACCTTAAAAAGTTCCATTACCAAAGAACGTGAGTTGGTCCTTATAGGAAATAGTTACCATATCCCATTAGAACCCATTAGCCCTTAACCCACAAACAACCATTGTGGATTTAAATTTAAACAACACCATTCCTAACCAGTTTTTGTTCAACCTCAATCTCATAAAAAAATGAATGGGAACATGCACTAGTGCAGCTCAACAATAGAATTCCCAACTCATGCTTCCTTAGTGATATGGAACAAAAACTAAAGATACATACCAAAATTACCAACCATTTTATATGGAATGTCCATTTCACATGACCATAGTACCCTTGAAACTCTCTTAAAAATTTAGCACTTCACTTGTGCCATTTTTCATCACATTCTCACCTTCATACTAATATCATTTTCCAAACAACAAGCATCAACCCAGGCTTTCACCATGCCGCTAAATTTCATCCAAAGTTATTAAGGTCAGGTACTCAAATAGTAGTATGCTAGTAAACCCTCATTGATACCAAATAACTCAAGGTGTGTTATCAGGAACTGAAGGAATCATCTTTCCTATGCCTCAAACCAAAAGAAATTCCCATGCATCGGTCTCAAAAAAAGAACCTCCCTATGATTTTACTTTTAAAGGACTCAAAATACCGAATAAACCCTATTACGAGTTACCCTATTTAACACAAGTCATTGACTGAGCAAGGTACCATGTCATGTCACAAGGTCTCTAGGACTACCACGAAGCCCAAACCACAAATCACAAGGCGATGAATAAAGGGAAAACTTTTATTTTTATTTAAAATATTAAGGCAAAAAGAATTCCCACACTCACTCTTGGGTCCCATATATATTCCATGAAATAGAATTCCTAAATACTTATAAGGGAATTGATTCTCAAAAAGAATATATACATAGGAATGATACTTCTAGAATCCCAAACTCACCACTCATGAAAGTTGAGACAAATGTCATTGATCTTATAAAAAATTAAAACTAAAAACTACTTGATAAACAAAAGAAAGGTATCAAATCCAGAGAGAAGGAAATTATGACTACACCAAAGAATAAAACCAAAAAAATATAAATAAAAAAAATAAAATTTAAATGATGAAAATTATTTTTTTGGAAATATATTATAATACAATGAATATTTTAGACTTATGTAGTGTAAATATATGATTAAAAGCATATGGGTAGAGAATAAGAAAGGATAAAAATAGATGGTGACTTCAACTACTTGGTTTAAAATATATTTCTATATTCATGGAAAGTTTATTTCATGAAATTGGTCAAAAATGTTTAGGTAAATATCATTCTACAAGTGATTAACCTACATATGGATGATTTTGGAATCTATCCACTTAGAAGATACATCCAACCATTAAAAGTTTGAAGAAAATATGTTCAGAATAATCTTTTTGAAAAGTTATGATGTAATAAAAATAGTTATGTGGAGAAGAAAAAGATAAAATAGAAAAAATTTATTACCCAAGATTACTTTAGAAGAAAATAATTTTATTATTTATCAAAGAAAAATTATAGATCAAGAAAATCAAAAATAGAGGAAGAATAATAATATGAGGAGTCTTACTTTGACCTCCTGCTCCTGATGAGCTCCTGCACTACTCCAAAACTAAAAAACTCCTAATCTATCTTTTTAGCTAAGTTTACATGAATTTTTTCCATATCTAAATGTTTTTTGTATCAATGAAAATAATCAAACATCTAGAATTATAAATTTTGATTTATTTCGAACTTTTATTTCCTTCACAATTACTCACTTACTTCACTACCTTGATTTTATAAGTTAAAAAGTCTATCATAAATGATAAAATATTCCCACTTTATCCTTTTTTCACATATTTCTTTACTCTTATAATCACCACCAAATTTTTTTGTTCCACATACAAGAAATTAATTTCTCCAAAAATCACCTAATAAAACATCAACACCAATACATATTCAATGTGTCAAATAATTAAAACAACTCCTGAAAATAACACTTCCTTCTTCATCAAGACAATTTATTCTTCAATATTGAATTAATAAAACTCCAGAAAATAGTATTTCATCATCAATTCAAGTTTGAAATCCTCAATTAAACTTATCATGGGTCGAAAAATCTTTTTTTTGTTTCTGGTAGAACTCAAAAAAATCTAGTTCAGTTCATCTTGGTTCAGTTATATTTATTCACTAATTGATGATCAATAACCAAATTTGTATATTATTCATGGACTTATGCTCATCTAAGATAGTTCAAGATCATACTCTACTATTGTAACCTAATCACATAAGAACATAGAGGTCCATTATTTTCACTTGCATCTACACCGTAATGTGAAACTGGATCATCAAACTGATTTGAGTTCGACCAACATAGATTGAGCTTGGATTGCATTCATCTTCCACTAATGTAAAATTCACTAGATAAAGTAATCAAGAAATGTTATAACACCCCTAAAAAGTGATACTTAAAAGGATAATTGTTACTACCCATGTCAATAATGTGAACGTTTGTTTACGAGACCTTACCTGATTAGAACTTCATTGTTTAGTATTCTTTTACTAGATTAATGACCAGGATGGGTGAACTCTTGGTAATTTTACTAGGATGTGTGTAAGTGAGGATAAAAACACTACAAGAACATGTGTTGTCATGTGGGTATAGTCATTAGTCTGATAAGAGAACCCAATGGATAATAGCCTATGGTGATTTGGGAAGGAAACCACAGAATTATTGGGAGACCCATGGGATCAGGTGATCAAGTTCATGGCCTGAGAAAGGAAAGTTTGTGAAAAATGGTATCAAGGACAAAACATAGCCATAAATGTAGAGTCACTACCTAATTTTGAGTCTTGGGGTCCAGAATGAGGGCACCATTCATTAAGGGAGTGGAGAGTGCAACACCCTTGGAAAAGTGAGACTTAAAAGGATAAATGTTATTAGTGATGTCAACATGGTGCACCTTTATTTTTAAGATCCTACCTGATCAGAACTCCATAGTTAAGTGGGCTTGTCCTGAAGTAGAGATTAGGATTGGTGACCTTCTATGAAGTTCATTAGGGTGTGTGTGAGTGAGGAAAAAAATTGAAAAACATGTGTTGACCTATGAGGATAGTCATTAGTCTGATAAGTGAACCCAGTGGGTAATAACTTACATTGTGCTGGGAAGGAAACCTAGGTATTACTGGGATACCCATGGGGTTAGGTGACTAAGTTCGTGGAAAAAGGATTTTTGGGTTTTGAAAATCATGGCACACCCTTCGAAATTTACACAACCACAAATATTAGAAGGAACGAAGTCCCCTAAATATTCCGTAGATCAATCATGAAGACAGAAACCATAGATTTCACATTTTTATTCAATAATTTATTTTGTTTTTGTTATATATATCATTTCAAAATTTCCTAAAATAACATGTGTTGGATTTTAGGGGAATTCATTAGTTTGATAAGTTACCCTGATGGGTAATAACCTATAGTGTGTTGAAAAGGAAACCATGGTATTACAAGAAGATCCTTGGGGTCAGGTGACTGAGTTCATGGATTGGGGAAGCGTGGGTTGTGACAATTGTGAAAAAACCTTCCAAAATTAGACAAAAATAGTGATTAGTGGGAACGAAGACCCCTAAATTTTCCTTAGATCAAACCTGAAAATAGAAACTAGTGATTTCACATATTTATTCTAGAATTTACATAGCTTTGGTTTTCAATGTCAATTTCAAATTTCCTATAAAATATTTGGTTCTCTATGGTTTAAGAACTTGAATTCTTCTCAATTTGTTTCAGTTTTATGAAAAAAAGTTGAAACTGAGTTAATCAATAGAAACTCGAATCATTGTTTATTTGAAAACCCATTTTTAGAATCATATTTACTAATGTGACATCTGTTTATGAAGCTTTGATGAAAATTTCTTCCTCACCAAGCTTGAATTTGAGAGGATGGAACTTATATAAGAAAATTCAAAGGGGAATTTTACCAAGAAAAATAAGTAAAGCTTATTGTATCATTGAATCCATAATGCATATGGGAATTTTACACCCTTTGAATCAGTGAAAATCCCATAATCAATTACAATCTTCAGTTTTTCTTTATAAGTAGCTTGAATTTGATCTAATCTTAGTTTTTATTTATTTATTAGCAAATGGATGGTCCTTATTTTCCTTCAACATGCTTCGATACAAGATTGTCTCCTTCAATGAATGATTTTAGTCTCCCACTTTCCCAGATTCTATTATTTATCTCCTATTCTTCAACACATCAGTTTATTATATGTTAAATATACCCAAAACTTTCATATATTCCTCTGATCGAACCCCTTAATACATGGAATAGAATTAATCAATGTTTCAAGGTAATCAATTATGACACCATCAATAATGACCTGTATCCATCATAAATATTGGGGTACTCATTGATCAATGTGTATCATCTTGGATGAGGTTTAAAATTCCTTTTACATAAAATTAGACATGCATTTCTCTAATTTATTCCTAATTCTTGATTCTGTTAAAAATAGAAACATTTGGTTATAAATAGAACTATGTATGATAAATTATCTTATGTAGTAATTCTAATATGCGATCCATAAAAATATATTATGGTGATTCTTTTATAGAATCCTTTCAGAATTATGTTATGCTGAGTGAATTTATTTTTCATATAATTTAAATGAAATGTATCTTTCACAAATATTGTTTTAATTAATCATATGTGAATTTCTAAAATTTCATGCCTATACAAAATATAAATATAAAAAAATAAATATACTGAAAGTAAATTATACTCCTAAAAAATTATACATTAAATGAATTCAATAAATATTTATTCTAAAAAATTAAATAGATTTGAATACTAAAAAACCAAGAAAAAATTAATTCAAAAAATTATATTTAAATTCAAATCAAGGAATTTCAAAAGGACCTGAAATCCATCAACGCACTGAGAATATTATTTCAAATAAAATTTATTATCGTGAAAAAAATTCCACCAAATTCATGTGATCTGAAATAAAAATTATTATTTGCATTTAAATTCATTAAAAATGAAATATTTGAACCTAAATATATATATAAATAAAATAAATGATCATTTAAACATTTCAGCACCATAAACACTCAATTTCAGAAAAATATTCAATAAATTATAATTTTAGCAAAAATTCATACATTCACCTAACTTAAAATATTTAAGTTTATAAATTCCTAAAATATCACAAAAAATATGTGTTGAACATGAATCAAAATAAAGCCACATTAAAATTATAGATAAAAACATTGTTCTAAATTATCTTTGTCAAAAAACCATAAATACAAGGTTCAGTTAGATAGAATTCCATTTCAAGATATATGGGAAAACACTATACAAGTTATTACGGTAACTTTAAATAACCAAACCTAGGGTACTCAACCCTCTCTGAGCATCTACATATTAGATTGATCTCTATAGGATCTAGTCACATCACCCAGACACACACATTCAACCAACATCTCCCTATGAAATTATTTATCTTAAGAACCACAATTATATTGTTTAGTTAAGCAGAGTGTCATTTCAAGACATACAGGAAAAAACCATACAGGTTGTTATTGGACTTTTAAATAACCTAAAATTTAAAATAATCACCCACAAGGGGTTCATCACCAAGCCTTCAAATTCCATCACACCCACTAGGGTCACTGCATGTCCAATGAACTAAGGGAAAGTACCATCATCCTCCTCATCAAGTATCTCACTATATATCTACATGAATGACCATTAGAAAGAGATACATATACTTGTAATTCTATATTAGTTTAATTCCACCAAGTAATTATATGGTAAAACATGATATGATAAGTTTTTGACACTTTAAACAAATGAGCCTCTCATCAGTGAAAAAAATTAAACATAGGTAGGAAAACATGTCATGTAGATCCTACATAACTAATCATGATGTATGAGATGAATCTTTATTCTGCAGGCCAAAAGAAAAATCCCAAATAACTGGGTTCTTACTAATGATTAAGTTACATAAATATAACATAAATAATAAATATCAATCATCATGTGTGTCACATGATGTGAAAATCATATAAAACTATAACATCACACACAGGGGAGATCAATCCCATCCCTAGAAACTTGGAATTCCTACTAGAATAGAAGTTTATGATGCACTAGCTCGATATCCATAAATGTATCTAACACAATCATATATGTCTTATCTTCAATACCCAAAATAGAAAAAAAATGATAACCCTAGCCTAGTTTTCCACAAGATCTTAGGTGCACCCCCTTGTACAATAGAGGTTTTTAACTATTAGTGGGAGTCTAAGGAGGTACCATGGGGAGACTATATCCCTAATATCAGAGTGAATAATCATATAATAAATCATCAAGTATTATACACCATAGATAACCATTTGAGTATGTAAATAATTAGAACATCAAAATAATAATAATACAGGGGTAGAAAAAGCATATAGTTGTAACAAATTGATCATATACTAGTCCAATAAAATATATAGAATAAAAAAATAAATAAAATAGAAACAAGGAATTAATCCCAATACTAAGACTCACCACATCCCAAGATCCAAATACACATTTAGCTATCCCGATTGATCAGTCCTAAGACTCTACACAACTTGTGGCTGAAGCCATGTATAAGTATGCTAGGATGACCCTATGCTTAGGTAGCCTGAACATATTTTGAGAACATAACTTAGTATATAAACACAAAGTTGTCCCATATGATACCCATAATTCCTTGATATATACATGTGAAATGCTTAGTTGGGAAGGGTAAATAAATGACAGGAAACAATTGAATAACCAAACCAATGATAATACCTAGTTTTTCCTGATTCTAGAATGCATCTACGCACATAATGATGACCATGCCAACAAGTACTATAACCACCATAGGGATATACAAATATAACCTAGGACACACCCTCTATCCATCATCAAACCTCTATTCAATAACCCCGATCAACTGTACCTAACTCAACTAGTGTTGATGTGTCTCTAATCATGATAATCACCTTAGGTGAAACATTATCCCCTCACTGGGGACCCCATGATCACACCTCCACCATGACGAGTTGTGGAACCTAGGTAATCTCTTGTAATCCCTTATCCTTAATATCCAAATGATGAACCCCAAAATAGTACCTTATCATTCTCAATGTCAATTTGATGTCTGATTCCTTGGAGGGTGGGAACCTAGAAAATATTATATGTCAGATCATGAAGGATTCCTAGGAGGCCCAAAAAATCTAATAGAATGCACTCCTAGATCCTGAGATCCATAACTAGGAATCCAATAACTCACATATCCTTATCCAATCCATTAATAGTGAATCTTCCCAATCCTAAGGTGTATTCAAGGAATCTATGTAAGGAATGAAACTACCACCCTTGGGACATTCAATATCTATGATTTGGGATATAACCCACCCAAAACCTCATACAAATATTTGAATTATAGAATTCCTAGTAATTCACATTGTCCAATTGGTATCATAATTTTAATCTAGACACCTTGGAATTCATAATGGTATCTCTATATCAAAGTAATCTCATACATCTTGGTCTTTTCTCTACAAATGTAAAAATGTGCCCTATGATACTGAATCCTAGGAATTTTTTATAGGAATACACTCCTACTTAAACCATATCATTGGATTCTAAATTAACCAAGAATCCACCCCTTAAATACCATGATATTGGATTCCAGAAATCTTAAACATCCTAGGGTTATATCTATCAAAATTGGTGATTCCAGCGTATACCAAGAAATAAAAATAAATCCATGACCAATAGCCAATTCCAATGGATATTCATATAAAATATCAAAATAATAAAATAAAATACAAAAATGGATCTACGAACACCCACACCCATCATACTTTCCACATCCCCTCTAGATCAAAAGTTTGGTACAAGTTCTAGGTGACACTTCATGCCATCTCTACCTAATCCCAATCACGCATGCTCAAGATCATTCCGTCCCCAAGACACCAACTGGAGTTCCCTATGAAATTAAAAGTAACTCATGTTATAAATTGTATCATGGGGGATGTCACACTCCTTATCTAGGTCATAGATAAAATTTGTCCTCACAAGACACATAGGACACACCACATCAGAAAAAGTCAAAGGAGATGGCTCACTACCCATATAAAACTCCACAGTCATCCCTGGTTAGTCTATTAGGACCAGGTTCTATTTTGGTTGTATTTGTTATCAATAGGTCAATATATTGATTATGCTAAAGAAAGAAAATTATGTTAATAAGGTAATGCAAATATGGATTGAAGAAAAGTATGTATGAAGTTGTTAAGAATATCCAAATCTATCAGCATGGCAATCAAATCTAGGCTATCAAACTCATACCATAGTCATGATTCATTGATTAAGATCCATCAGATTGGGATATTTATTGAAAGTCCGAACCAACTTGAAATTGTATTAATCCTGGAATGAAAGTGGTGATAATAACAAATAAGTGTTTCAAAGTCTTAATGGATATGATGTAATTTATATGATGTTGAATATGATATTCAACATATTCAAAGTCATGAGGAAGTCATGATACAATATGGAGTTTGTGGAAGAGAGGATAA
Organism: Viscum album; assembly: GCA_963277665.1. Lineage (NCBI taxonomy): Eukaryota > Viridiplantae > Streptophyta > Magnoliopsida > Santalales > Viscaceae > Viscum > Viscum album. Next base: position 164,136,769 of record OY728132.1, on the reverse strand, counting down.
TAAGATGAGAAGGACTCTTGCTATTCATCATCTATGAAAGGAACACTAGAAATACAAGGATAAGGATCATCAGTATGAGAATCATCAATGTGACAATAACTGAAGGATGGAAGATTGATCTTGCTAAAGTAAAGAATTCGTTGCTAACACTGGTCCATCGGACGTGGTATGCCATCGATACATCATAATGGATTCTAACATCGATTCATATTGTTTGTATCCTTTTATATAAAATGCATATTTTTATCAGAGGTAAAATATTTGAGGAAGGATGAATTCTATTTCAAATGGTTCGATAAAACAACAAGTCATACTTTGTTATCTTACAAATGGGTCAAGATAAAAAGAACAAAATTATTGATTGTTTCTCAAGAAGAGGTGCATACTCATCAAATTGGCACTGAAAAAGTTCATTAGAGTGAGATAGAGACTGATCCATTAGGTTGACACTGACATGGTAATCATATGTAGGATCATCAACCTAAGGAATTGAAGAAAAAGAGAAATAATTTAAAGATATTTCAGAATGGTTTTCAATGTCTTACATTTAAGAGTAGATATGGAGAATCTATATAAGAAGACTTTCAATGTTTACAAGATGTCATCATAATGGACTGTCTTCAGTAGTTCATGAGTTTTGATCATAATGGGAAGTAATCTAGTTTTCATATATGACCATTTAGTATGGATAAATAAAATGAATAATCTATTTTATTCCTTCATCGCAATGAAGAATAAGAATAGAGAATCATAATCAGATTGATGAAATGTTTTTAAACTTGAAGAAGTATAAAGTTTTGAGAATATCCCATAAGTTTTATAATGTATTGAATAATTAAAAGATATATATGATATTTAAGGAACAATTGAATATTTGGTAAATCTGGTTGATAGTTAAATATTTTCAGGAACCCTATCCAAACCATACATTGGTTTCCTATAAAAAGAGAGCATAGTTCATTTGTAGAGTTTGTGAAACTTGAATTGTTAATGTCCACTGATCACTTTGTCATTTATTTTTTTAGGTATTGATTTTCCAACCATATTTTTTTTTCAGGTTGATGCTAAGGAATTGGGAGCTTCCGATTGAGTTAATACTCAGTTGAAGAAGGAAGAACATAAGAATAATAATACTAATGCCAATCAGACAGAGCCCATCGGACTGAGGGTACCAGACTAAGGAAGATTGGACTGACCTTTGCTGAGGATGACTTATAGACTATGTTTCTAGAAGAAGTTTCAAGACCATCCAATTGCTTAGATAATTTTTGTAGTTATTGAAGATTGTATGTAGGTAAATTTTGATTCAAATTACTTGTAGATGAAGTGAAGAATTTCTAAATTGGATTAGAAAAGAATAAGAAAAGTAAATCTTGTAACTGCAGATACAAACCAATTTTTGAAAAGGATTATCTTTCTAAGGTGTATAACCAGTTGTGGTAAAGTGGATACTTAAAAGTATTTTTGGAGGGTATAACCAAATATAGTGGGAAAGTTGCTACTGGAATTATAGAATTATTCACTCCTTGTACGTTTTTATTCCAGAAAGAAGATTGTAAAATAATTCATGTTGGTTGGAATATCCAATATGGGAAGGAGTCGGTCTTTGTACCAAACCTTGTAAATATCATGTGCTGCCTTATATTTATATTTGTTTCATAATAAAGGTAAGGTTTACATGTTTTATTTGAGTGGATCATAACTTTAACAAGTTTAAGAGGTTAATAAAGTTTTTATGAAGAAGTTAAGAAAATTTCTTATAAAAGAAAAAGAAACACTAATTCACCCCCCTCTCAGTGGTCTTGATCCTACCTAGGAACTATAATTGGCATCATAATGTAGGTTCCCTCTAAAAGATCCATATTTAAGAATGGATAATTTGAATTTGATGAATTATAAGGGGATTCCCATTTTCAATGGTAAGAACTATCATATCTGGAAATATAAAATGTTGTCATATCTTATGTATCTTGGATGTGATGTTTCTAAAGCTACTCTAATTGGATTTTCTCCTCGTATTGATAATGTTCCTCTTACTAATGCTGATAAGATTAACCTTGAGAATGATGGAAGAGCTAAAAATGATTTACTCTTATCACTAACTGAAAGTGAGTCTATTTGATTTAAGGGAGTTGGAACTACCAAAGGTATCTTGGATAAGTTGAAAAACATTTATGAAAGACATATAAATGGGAAAAAAGAAAAGTTACAACTTTGGAGGATAAAGTATAATGATCTGAAAATAGATGATTATGAATCTGTTGGTGACTTCCTTACAATGGGAAATGATATTATATAGCACCATAAGATGTCTTGGTGAGAAACAGGAAGATTAAAACATTGATGGAAAGATATTAAGAATTATTCCTAATAATTTAGATGATAAATCTTTGTATTTGGAAGATAGAGATATTGAAAATCTATCTTTGGATGATCTTAATAATACTCTTGTTACTTATGAAATGAGAATATATAAGGTTAATAAAAGTAAATAAAAGTTCGATCAAGAAATGGTCTCCAAAAATTTGTTAAAAGAAAAAAATAAAGATAAATAAGTTAAAAAAGTATCATGTGATTCATAACAAGAGGAAGAAGTTGAAGTTTTCAACACATTAGTTTCCCTACTTTCTAAAAAATACAATAATGGAAAATGAAAAAAAACCTCTAATGTTGGAATTATGAAGGTAAGGGACATTTTTCAAGGAATTATCCTAGGAAGAGAATTGAAGAGTATCAATATGAGGAAGATGATGATAAATCTCACAAAAAAATGGGTAAAAACATAAAGAAATATTTCTATATGAAAGGAAGAATAAAATTTATCTTAGTAGAAGAAAATATGATGATTCCCCATCCATTGACGAACTTGATCCTCAACTCGACTTTATTTATCAAGTCTGAAATAGAAGTGATTCATTTAGTAGTGATAATTATTATGATGAGATGACAAAAACTGAATGGATTCTTAAAATAAATTTAGAGAATACACATGAACAAAATACTCAAATAATGAAAGAAAGAAGGAAGTTTCAGGAAGATGTTAAATTTATAACTTTCTAGAATGGTGAGATTCCAATAAAACTAAAAAAGTTATGAAGAAAAGAAAACTATAAATGAGACTCTCAATAAGAATGAATTTTTACTTGTTAAAGAAATTAAAGAGAAAAAGCTCAAGATAACTGAAGCAAAAAAATGGTAGATGTTATGAAAAGTAATTTGGATGAGAAAAAAGAAGAGTTTTTTATAAACAAATTCAATATTTCTTATGTAACAAATTGAGATAATAAATATGAGAGAAAACTTCACCGTGGAAGTTAATGTTAAAGGTGAAACTTTTAAATAAGGTGAAAATAATGTTTTCTAAAATCAGGTTTGCGAGAACACATCTTTCATTAAGAAATATAAAAATTCTTAAAGGAATATTCCTCCTAAGAAAAGTGGTCCAGGATTTTTTAAGAAGCAACAACAATAATAATTTTTTGAACAAGTTCACTATCAGTCCAAAAAATCAAGATTCTAAGGACACTACAGGTGTTGTGGAGTGTTAAGAAACAAATCTTATTTATTTTGGTACAATATGTCTCTTAGAGGAAATAGGTATGAACCAAGGGGGATCTACGATGAGAAAAAAGATCAAACGTTCATAAAATTTATATTGAACCAGAAATTCAAATTCAAAAGTTGAATAAAAATGATTATTATAATAAAATGAATATAAGAAAACATGTTACTTCCAAAACAAAGAGCACTTAGTTATCTAGAAAGAATAATTTGACATGGCTGGGAAGTTATAATAATAAAAAAACATTTGATGTAATGGGAATGAAAATGGTTTTTAATATGAGAAAACATTTGATAAATATTTTTCAATAGATGGTGATTTGAAAATTTTGAAAATGTAAAAAAGGTGTAAGAAAAAAGTGATTTTTACTAAAAGGTATTTAAATATCCTTCTCTAATAAGAGAAATTCATTAAAGAGTTATTATAAACTCACTATAAAAAATAGTTCTAAGAGAGTAAACTATGTTGGCATCCTTATATGAAGAATCTGTAGATGAAAAGAAACTTGTCACAAAATATGAGAAGGTTGAACAGAAGGAAGAAAATAAATCCAATGAAAAATCTAAGAAAAAGAAAAAAAAGGAAAGGTTGATTGAGGGATCTCAATCAAAGAGATGATTCTAATAAACAAATGAGGTTCCTCCATATTCCCAAAAATATTTTTAGTTGTAATAACTTGTATTAAATTGAAGGAGTTTAAATAAGGAAGCTAATGTTGATAAGAATCTTAATATTCTTAGAAAATAAAGCAACGAGGTTACAAAATATAAATTTTGGAAAGTTGTGTTTATTAACCTAAACTTTCTAATATGTTTGTTGAGTAGAGTGAAGGTTACTTTTTAAATAAATCTTTTCAATATCTCCCTAAATAATGATAATGTTGAAAGAAACATGAACATGGTATTACCTGAGAGTTGTGTATTGGACAAAATTGAGAACTTTAATTATACACAATTATTCTCCACATTGGGTTCACCCACATGGACCTATAGTTTTTTAGTTAAATGATATTTTTTTAATAAAATCATGTGATACTTCCGTTATCCTAAATGTAGAATTTTAAGTTTTTGTGGTGAAAGGCTTCAACCCTTGGAAATAAGATTATTTATCAACATGGGGGAAACTTTTCATGGTGGACCCTTTTAATTTTCTTTTCAATAAGTAGGATATATAAGGAATGGGGGATTATAAATAGGGGGAGAAATAAATGAATGTGGAGAAGAAAGGAAAACAAAAAAGTGGTATTGTTTTGAATTGATTGAAGTGGGTATTGGAAACTAAAACAAATGGGGATATTGTTTGGCCCAAGTTGTGTTTTAGTTTTGTTTTTTGTCAATAGATCAATATATTGATTATGTAGAATAAAGAAAAGTATTTTGAGAAGTTAATGTAAATAAGGATTGAATAAAAGTGCATGTGAAGTTTTCAATCGGATCCAAAATTATTTTCATGGTAATCAGATCCAAACTATTGGACTCAGACCATAGGCATGAGTCATTGAATAAGATCCATCAAATTGGAATGTTGATAGAAAGTTATAAGTTTATAGAAATCGTATTGATCCTTGAATGAATGTGGTGATCATAATTTAGAAGTGTTTTTGGTTTTGAATGTCTTCAACATAAGTCTGATGATGTTGAAGTTGATATTTAATGTATTCAAATTCATGAAGAAGTCATGATATAAGATGGAGTTTATGGAAGAGAGGAGAATATGATGAGAAATATTCATTATTTTTCTAATCAATGTAAGGAACACTAGAAATAGATGGATTAATATCATCATTGTGAGAATCATCGGTGAAAAAATAACAGGAGCCTAGAAGATTGATCTTGTTGAAGTAAAGAAGTCATTGCTGACTTGGGTCAATTGAATTTGGTATGCCAGTGATCCATCATAATGGGTTCTGATACCGAATAATATTGTCGGTATCCTTTGTATATCAGATGAAAAATTTTATCAGAGGTAGAATAATTGAGGAATGATGAATTTTATTTCAAATGAGTGAAGAAAACAAGAAGTCATACTTCATTATCTTATAAATGGATCTTAAGAAAAAGAACAAAAGTAATGATTATTTCTCAAGAAGAGGTTTAGACTCATCAGATTGGAAATGAAGATGTTCATTTGAGTGATACAGAGACTGATCCATTAGACTAACACTGATATGGAAATCAGATGTAAGATCATATGTCTGAGTAATCGAAGAAAATGAGAAATAATTTGAAGATATTTCAAAATGGTTTTCAATGTTTCACATTTTAGTGTTGATAAAGTGAATCAGCATGAGAATAATTTTTGTGTTTACAAGGGGTGATAATAATGGGCCATCTTCAGTATTTCTTGAGTTTTTATCTTAATAAGAATTCATCTGGTTTTCATATATGATCATTTAGTATGGATCAATTTAATGATACATCTTTTGTATGACTTCATTTTAATAAAGGAGAAAAATAGAGAATTGTAATTAGGATGAAGAAATATTTATAAACTTTAATAAGTATGAAGTTTTGAGAGTATTCTAAAAGTATTTTGAATAATTGAATAAGTCAAATATATTTCTGGGATTCAAGAGAAAAATGACAACTTGGGAAATCTGGTTGAGCAGGATATATTTTCATAACCCCATCGAAACTATATATGTGTTTCCTATAAAAGGAGAGCACAATTCATTTGTAGAGTTTTAAAAAATTGAATTGTTAACATGTAACAAGAGATCTAACATTTTTTTTTCTAGGGATTGAGTTTCCAACTAGAGTTTGTTTTTCAATATTATGATAAAGAAGTTCCATTAGAACAAGTCCATTGAAGTGATCCCATCAGAGTGATATCCATCAGAGCAATGTTCATCAGACCGAGTTCCATCAGACAAAGGTATTGTGAGATACTGATTGTGTGTCTAACAAATTTAAAGAAGAGAAGAAGGAGAATCAGAATGAGGAAAATCAGATGGAGCCCATCAGACTGAGGGTACCAGACTGAGGAATACCAGACTGAATTTTTATAATGATGATTTCCAGATAGAGTTTCTGGAAGAAGTTTCAAGGCCAAAAATTTCCCTAAAAGATTATTGAATTTCTTAAATATTTCATGCAGGTAAAGTTTCTTTTCTCCTACTTGTGGAGGAAGTGAATATTTTTTGAAGTGTATTAGAAAATAAGAAGAAAATATAATCTTGTAACTATGGGTACATACCAGTTACTGAAAAGGATTATCTTTCTGTGGTGTAGAACCAACTATGGGAAAGTAGATACTGAAAAGGATAGCTGGTGCAAGGTATAACCAACTATAGTGGGAAAGTTTCTACTGGAATTTTAGAATTGTTCACTGCTTATGCCTTTGTATTCCAAAAAGAATATAGTGAAATAATATATGTTGGAGGGACTATCCAACATGGCAAGGAGTGGGTCTTTGTACCAAACCTTGTAAATATGGTGTGATGCGTTCTCTTTATATTTTTTTATATATAAAAGGTGGTGTTGAGAAGTTTTATTTGATTGAATTATAACTTTAACTGGTTTCAAAGGTTAATAACGTTTTACTAAAGAAGTTTAGAAACTTTCTTATAAAAGAAAAGGAACCACTGATTCACCCCCCTCTCAGTGGTTATGTTCCTACCTGGGAACTACACAGTCCTCTCAACCAACCGCGGTCTATCCTAACCTAGGTCCATCAACCTAGTATAATCATAACCATATTATAACAAAATAACCTATGAGGTTATCTCTACACAATCCATTAAGCACCTCTTACAGAGAGGAATCTAAAGATTCTGAGGAACAATAAACTAGTTTTTGTCTATATTACCATTATTAAAATCTTAAAACATCAGTTAATGACGTGTAAAATTAGTGAACTTGTTTGGTAGAGGCATATGGACTTGGTTCCTTGGGTTCTTAAGTTCTCCAATGATTAACACGATAACAAAAATTAATCCATTTAAGTTATATTAATAATCAAATTATTAACAAGGAATTGTATCTTTAGTGGATAGAACATACCCGCACATTCTCAAAACATAATGCATAAGGACATATTTCCTATATTAAAACTACCTACCTCATTTAACAGCTTTTCCATTTATTTTTTAAATGCCAAATGCTACCGCCAAGGATTATTCATGAATTTCCAAGCCTGGCACACCTCCCGTGCACCTATATCATGCCAACAATCTAATAATTAATTATACTCAATTCCTATTTAATTAATTTATATAGAAAAAATTTATTTTCAATTTTATTCAATATGACATAATCACTAAACCACTAAAACATTTATGGTATATCACTAAAACCTTGACCAACCATCCACTATAGATATATTACACACCCCTAACATGAACCTAGAAAAATATCAACCCATATCATAGATTCTATTAAATAAATGATTTAAATTTAAGTAAAAAAATCAATAAATTAAGTGGTATGACATTCCAAAAATAAATCATTGAACAACGACACATGGATGTGGTTTTATGATATCTATCACTAGGAGGAACCAAATACCCATGGGAATGTATTGATTCTACCATGAATTGGTGGAATCGATACCAAATCCTTAAACATGGAAGCCAAAAATTAAAAACAAAATAAAGATAAAGAATGAGATAACAAATGTTGTTTGATTGGTACCTTAATTTTCCAAGAATTTCTACTTATAGATACTCCTAGATGAGTCTTAAAAAAATAAAAATGGGGGAGGATACCCCCTACCATGAATGAGAAAAAAAGGGAGAAGAGGGGTTAACCTATAAAAAAACTTGAGGGGGGAATAAGAGTTATTATCCCCCTTTAAGGTCTATAGGCAATCTGGTGTTCCCAGACATTAATCTAGGTCCAATGTTCACTTAAAGCTAGTGAGGGGCTAGTCTGAAGCTATCCAATTGTTACAGACTATATCCACTATACTTCCTAGCCACCCTAGACTACCTATAATGATCCCTCATTACTCCTCATGACTAATTATACCTCACCACCCATCCAAATCAAATAATCTAGCATTCCAAATCTCTTAGAACCTAATTCCAAATCCGGATTCAAAAAATTAACCCTCTACTAATTAAAATTCCTAATATAATTTACAAGCCTGTATGAACATGGGGAACTTCAAAATCTAAAGATAGCATCAATTTATGACATGATTTTCAAGAAGTGGATTGAGATAACCTTTTCATTTGTAGTTGGGTGAGGGTAATAAGAATTATGTACCAACTACATAATACATGGTTTTAAAAATGAGAAAGTTTAACTTCTTACAATATTAAAGATGATTAAGATGAAATTATGGTTATTGTTATAATATTTCCAAGAACTTAAATATGGATAGTAAGAAATTATAGGGGCTAAAATGTCGTGATAATCTTATTTTACTTCATAAGGCGATTCTAATTATAATTCCAGATCTTTTTCCCACCCCTGTTTTTTATCCCTTAATTGGAGTTTCTTTTTTTTTAAAATATTTTTTCAAGAAATTAGTGCATGACTAATTTGAAAAGTCAATTGGAAAATATTGTGTTCACATTTTTTCATTTTGAGAAACTCTTTCCTAATTTTTTTGATGTCGTGGTCTACTTTTCCTTATATTTAACTAGGAACGTCTTTCTTATAGATCTTATACAATTCTAGTGGATGTATAAAATTCAGAGTTACTTGAATATGCTAAAGTAGTATGCTTGTAACATATATAATCTAAAATATTTGATATCAATGGGTTATTTTATGAATGATTGTATTTATTTTTATGTTATATATTCAAATGATGTTGAAATGAATTTAAATAAACCCTGATGAATTAATGAAGTCCCAATTATAGAATGGAAAATGTTTGATATGGACAATGTTGAGTGAGTTAAAACTCATCAATATAAATTTTTTAATGATATTTCAGTTATTATATTGATATATTAATTCATATATTTTACATTTTATGTGTTTTTTTATATTTAATTTGTTTCTTATGTCTCATTATTCTATAATAAGAAAAATATTGTTGATTTGAGACATGGATGGATTCATGTTACCGACTATTAGGTTGAATAAGTTAATTTATATTCAATTCATGATTTGTTCAAGACTTATGTATGTATAAATAACTTTTTTTTTATTTTTTTTATTAAAATGTATTATAAGTTCATTTTTCACAATTTTTTCATTTAATTACAAGAAATTTATAGGTTCACAAATTTCCTAAATTAGATTCACATACCCTTATTAAAACATTCTATTAACTAATTTATAGTTAATTAATTATATCTCATTATTATAAGTATTTAGATACCAACCAATTTCAATTTCAATTTATTTATGTTGATGCGAACTTAGAAATTCAAAATAGTGCTATTAATTATCCATCCATCCTTTTAGGTCTTTATTATAGTTTTTTGAGGGATATCATTGAAGTTATTTATAGTAATGAATTAAAAATTTTATTTTTAACTTGTAATTGAGTGAATCTAGTTGGAGGAAAGAAAGTTGACAATTTCAAATTTATGATGAAAAAATTTAACATTATTTCCTACAAATGTGACTGATTAAGTAGCAACCCGTTTAATTAGAACCACAAACAAATCATGCTTACTTTGTTAGTACTGATTAAAAATATAAATTTATGGTGAAAATTTATAAAAGGGGAGTTATTTTAATTAAATAATTGGATCCTAACAATATTACATTTCCTAACAAAAAACTTGAACAAACCACTTTAGGCATATTATAATAAGATATTTAATGATCCCAAAAGACTGCTAAATGGGATACTATCTAATTTCATGATAAAGTAAAGGTTACTAATATTTTTTTTCATTTATATATAAAAATGATTCAAAAATGTTTAAATTTTTATTAATATTTTTCACAATGTTACTTAACATATATTTATTTTACTTTTAAAAATATAGATATGTTACTAGGAGAATAAGTCACATCTTCTAGTGGTTGTAGTATATATAATTTTGATTATTTAGTTCACTTTATTTGTATATATTTAATTTATCTAATTAATATCATTTTTAATAAAAAATTTGTTATTGATGAAAAAATTATGAATGTTTGTTTAATATTATTAGGTGTGTTATTTAGTAGGCATAGTTACCCTAATAGAGGGGTTTATGATGGGTTTTGGGTAATCATATTATGATATTTGGCTATAGAAGCAGACCTGTATATTCCTGATCTATTGTCAAAGAAATCAATACACATGAAAAATGAAGAACAATTTACCTATATCACAGTTAGAGTAGCCTTAATATCAATTGATTAATATTGAAGATTATCATCAAAGTATAAAAAAAATCTTCCTAACTCTGAGGGATTACATTTACCTTTGGATCCATGATTGTAGCTTAAAGACTCCCATACATCAAAAGGGGCGATAACTCCCCCACTATTTGTGATGAATGATATTTCAGAAAGTAAGAGAGTTTAAAAAAGATTTAAATGAAACCAATTATTAATTTTGAACCCACAGGAGGGATGACATCCCTTTTTTATATCCAACCTTAATGATCCTTACTTAAAGAAAGTACGTTGCTCATATATAACTTATCTGGTGTTGACTATGAATTACTTCCTATTGGGATAATCCATTGTACTATTTCATTTTTCTATTTTTTTATTAAAGAGTATTGATTTGTTATTTTTGACAATAATAAGTGAAGCAGTGAATAAGATATTTATGTTCAAGGTTGTTGAAAATATGAGTGTTGGAATCTCAATGAAGAAATTTGGATTTGTTTATTAAGTTTGGTGCAACATAGTCTTTGGTTACATACCATGCACACTAGACAACATTGTCACCAACATATGATTATTATTGAGATTAAGGATTTGATAGTTCCATCATATCCTTAATCTAAATGAATTTTATGTATATTTTTTTTCACATATAAGAGTCTTCCTATTCCACTAAAAGCATTAAATACTTCATGCACAACTTCAAAACTATTTTTGAATCCATAAAAACTTGTTTGGATTTAGTTATCAATATCTCCTAATTTCTGAGAATATTTTTTTTCCAAAACTCAATCCTTATCCTAATTCTTAATTGTGTGACCCTTAAGGTCTTAGTAGCATTTATGAGAAATATGAAATCCATATTTCATAAATGTTACCAAAGAGTGGTCAATAGAAATGCATCAGTAAAACTCAAGCTATTTAGGGGTCTGGTGTGATCTCTGTCAGACATAATCATATATCTATAAAATAATTTCCAACATAATATATAGGATATAAATCATATGTATACCTATGTAATACATTTTTTCATGACATCTAGTGACCACTAGATATGGAACAATTTCAATCTAGTATACTCCATCTATTATTTTTTTAATTTTTTAAAAAAGATTGACCATGTTGATGAATACATCATAAGTCATTACTATAATATATGAGTACAATACATGTCCCTTATCCAAGTAGTTTAAAACATCATATGTGAATCAACTAAGCTTGATCATGAATTTCCTCAGTCCAATTAAATCAAGTGAACAATTTATTTACTCATCCTAAAAGTGAAAAAATACTTTCTTGGTTATGCTCCAATTGATGAAAAGATAAAAAAAATACCCAAGAGCCCCTTATTAAATAAGCCTCAATGAATTGTGTAATAAAGGTATCAAAGTATAAATTTTCTAATGCTTGGTATCTCTCCAACCTTAGGTAAGAAATATTGATAATAAGCATACACCCCTAAGTATATTGATGACTATATGAAATTTCTTAAAATATAATTTGGAATTTCAATATAAGTAATAATTCCCACATAATACCTCATGAATATATTCCCCATATTTACCTTTGTAATGTGGAAATGATTCTATTAATGATAATATTATCATATCATCAAAACCCATTATACCCCATGATGATAATTGATTTGGGAAAAATCAAAGTCAAACTCTGAGGGGATATTATCATTGGAATATTCTAGTAAATTAAATAACATCACACATGAATGAATGATAAAAAAATATTGGATTTATTATAAAATCATGATACATTTTTAACCATTTTAAATAATATCTCATGTGTCTAACCCCCATAGATTCTACCTGACCCTCATGTTTTTTCTCTGATAATGATTTTTTCAATGGATCTTCTATATTATCCTACATAACCACCAATAGATCTTTATATCACCCTTATAAATAATATCACATATGATATTTTATTTTTAAAGGATATTTTTTGTTCATTTGGTGAGATCAAAATTCCTCATCCTAACCAATAACTCCATTAATGTCGCATTAAAACTCAATTTTTCTCATGATTATAGGAACCACTTCTCATTTAGAGATTAAAATCTTGATCCAAAAATATTCCTTGAAATCACCTCATATAGTGATGTACTTTACCTATATTATCAAGTCCACATTGATGGATTCTTTGGAACTCCTCCAACTGAATGTTCTAGCATTAAAGAAAATCATGAAACTTGATTGAGATTTTATATCATCTCTTTTGAATTAGAAATAAGAATCCATGTAACCCTTTACATGGAGCCCATCCTCTTCTCCAAATAAAAATAACATATCTTTAGTCCTACTCAATTAATTAAAGACATTATTTACCATAATATGATGAATCTCACCTTATTTAGATTAGAATCTAAAAGTTATACTTAAATAATAGGTAAAATAAATTTTAGTTCATAACAAAGCATACACAATAGGTCTTATAAAGGACACATAGATAATTCTATCAATCATTTCTAACTATTTATAAGGATATTTAATATTTCTAAGGTTTATGACATTTAAAATTACTAAATACCCTTTCTTACAAATATCCATGCTAAACCTCTTTAGCACTTTACCTATGTAAGTGTCCCTCTTGAGTCCAAAAAGCCTATTAGATCTATCTTTATAAGATATTCATACCAAATGTTCAGGAATATTTACCCATATTTATCATTGAGAATAATTTACCCAACCACTTACTCATAGAGTGAAGAGTCAATATATCATTTTTGATAAATAATATTCCATCTATATACAATATCAGAAACCATAAAACACTTCCATTAATCAAATTATAAATACAAGAACTGTCCACATCTTTTATGGAACTAAACTCTTTGGTTTTATTGTCAAACTGGATATTCTAACTCTAAGAATATTGCTTCAGTATATACATATACCACTGCAACTTTCATACCTTTTCAGTCTCATTTGATATTTCAAAACCTTCGGGCTATATCATATACACATCCTCAGTTAAATTTACATTATGGGAAGTGATTTTAACATCATTTGATATATCTTATAATAAAATTAAGATGCTATTGAAAGAAAAATATGATTTAACTTTATCATTATATTAGGTGAAATATTTTCTTCTAAGTCAATTCCCTGAATTTTCTTATAACAATTTTCTACCAAGAATGTTTTATAGGTAGACACCATACCATCCATGTTGGTTTTCTTATAAAAAAACCACCTGTACCAATTGGGTTTCACCCATTCAGGTGAATCCATAAAGTTCCAAACTTGGTTAGTTTGGATGGATTCCACTCTAGATCCCAAGTATTTTAACCACTTCTTAGAATCATAACTCTATATAGCCTCCTGTAAGGTGGTGGGTTCCTATACTATAAATACTAACTCTTCATAATTATCTATGAGAAATATATATCTCACAATATCTTCACGAATCCTATTAGGTATTTATGCTTCTTATATGAATTCACTACAAATAAAATGGCTTATACCAATAGAAATTTATTAACATATAATATATCTATTGGTAAAAACAAGAAATTCCAACAGATATTAAGTTCTATTACTATTAATTTTTAATACCAACACTTCTTTTTACCAAAAAATATATCTGTTGATATTGATCATTCAATACCAACATATCATTTACCAATAGCTGAATCTGTTGTTTTGTTATACTAATACCAATTTTTTTACTTACACGTGAATTTTTTATTAATAACGCTATTACTAAAAATTATTTTTCCACCAATAAAAAATGTTACAATAAACCATTCAATAACAAAAAAATTATTTATCAATAAACAATCAATGGAAATATAGTATACACAAACACACACACACACACAAATATATATATATATATATATATATATATATAGTATTTTTATGACTATTGTAAATTTTTTTTTCATGGAGTTTTGTTAAAAATATATCATAATTAATTTTAATTTTTAATTTTCTTGAAATATTATTTTTTATTATTTTTAAATATTTTTTATCCAGTTTTATTGAAATATTCACCATTTTTATATTTTTCAGTATTATTTATTTAATAAAAATTTATATACTTTTTATAAAAAAATTAACCCCACTAAACCCTAATTGATATTGCCGCCCCCTGTTCTCTGTTCCGCCTCTCATCCCGCAACCCCACCTCACATCCCATCACCCTACTCCAGCCTCACCACCCATCGTCCCACCTTGCATCTCATCACCCCTATCTCAATTTTCACACCACTCCATCATCAGTTCTATCTTCACTTGTATTTAGTGACACATTTTTCTTCTTTCTTGTGATGCTATGTAGGGTCGGTCACATATAGTGATTTCGGGACTGTTTAGTTTTCTTACTATGTTTTCTCTTTAGGGTTTCTTGCCCATCATTTTGGATCAAACATCGACTGTATTTTATCTTCCATATACCCATTTGAATTTGGGGTAGTTATATTTAAACTTTAACCGGTTTTGATTTCCTTATTTCGTATACTGTTTCCGTGTAAAAATCTCAAAGATGGACTTTGTTAATGGCAGATGTAGTTTTTGTCTCTAGAAGCCTTGATAGGTCTTGAAGGTAGTCCCTCCAACCCGGAGTGAGACTAGTCTGTTGATATTGAAGCGATGGGTACCAGAATATATAGCGTGGTCATGATCCCTGGTGAATGAATCATGGATTTATCAAACAGTTCTTATTTCTCTTCTCTATGTGAGTTTATTTTTCAAAATAGGATCCTTCTGCTAGTTATTTTTTCAGATCACACACCTATTCAGCTGGAACTAAAAAAACTATTATGGTGATTGGGATACATTAATCCAAGAATAAGATTTTTATTATCTTAATGGGATGTTAGTTGAAGTCTCAGCAACACAAACTATTAATGATCGTTTGATATTTTATCCATTGGGGCATGAATTATATATAAGAAATAATGCATGGAATCCTATATTACAGGTGGCTGTTAGGGAAAAGGAGCTTTGATATAGCATGAATTGCATTATAGTAGTTATGATACCTCGAGGGAAGGTAATATCTCCTCTTGTAGCCAAAGAAATTGGGGAAGTATGTCATCAACTCCATGTTCCACAAAAACACATAGAATAATTTTCTAATGTTGATAAAGTGTACTGTGATCTAGATGTTCTCAAGGAAATATTTTTAGAAGGATATTTCATGGTTTCTGATATGTCTATATTTTATGACTATTAATGGATTTCAGCAATGTTTTAATCCAGAATAAGTGTATTTTTTGGTTGGATATTAGTACTCACAATGTGTTATTCTTAAGATATTCACCTATGTTTTTTTTCAAGTGGAGATCTGCCATGATGAAGGCACTGTAGTGCACACTGATTCCACTAGCTTGGGGATGATCCATCCTTGGGGTGGTCTATTTACAGGATCAATATTCTAGGATAAGAAGGGGTCCATAGATGGCCAGATGAGACCAAGTGGGCCTGCTTCACTCCCTCACCACTTTCCAACATTTCTTCTTTGGATGCTCTTGTGTTGTTTTTTCATATGTAACATCATGATATAGCTACTTAGGTTGGTTATTTATATAAATATGCATGTGGTAAATAGATATATTGATGGGTTTGGGTTTCAATCCTTATATAAAAGTTTATATAGTACTTATATTTTATTATCTTTTAGTTCTTTTTAGAGTTTTCATTGTATATTTATCTACAACGATGAGAAGATGTCATGTACAAATGATCATTTTTAGGGAACATTCATGGAAGTTACCTTGTTGCACATTGATTCTGAACATATTTCTCTAGTTTATATAATTTTGGAATGATTTGCACAATACATTTTTAATACTACATATACATGTTGTTGATATTAATGCTTTAAACTGTTGTTTGTTTCAGGAAATAATTACTTGTCAGATTTGAATAATGCATCACTTTCAATATTGAGTGTCCCTTCTAGTTCTCAATCAAGGTTGACCTATTCTATGAGGCGCATTGAGAAGCTTATTGAGGTTTAATAGGTTGGAATGTGTAAGTACTATTTCTTTCTCTTTTGAATGTTTTTTAACCCCATTTCTTATTTATTTAGTAAAATATTCTAGTGTATATGATTAATTATTTCTAATTCTATTTATTTTTTTTAATCTTGGAAAAACATATAAATTACTTAAGATTATTTATTCTTTTCATTTTTTCATATGTTCCTTTTCAATAGGGTTCCTAATGAGCTACTTGAAAAAAATATCAAATATCATGTTGTCTTTTTATTATTATTAATGTTTTGTAGGAATTAAACTAATTTTTGTAAGTGATTTGACAATATAATAAGAAAAAAAATAAGCTAGTTAATTGTTTAGTTTTTTCATTTTTTGGTAAGTCATTATGATGATCAACTCATGTGGACAAAAGAATTTTAAAATGTTTATAAAATGTACATTGAGAATTTATATTGAAAATGAAATTGATCCTGTATAAGTTTCTTCTTCTTTACATTATAGGTTTGAAAATTCTACTATTTCTAAGTCATTATGATAATCAACTCATGTGGATGATGTATTTTAAAATTTTTATGAAATGTACCTTGTGAATTTATATCGAAAATTAAATTGATCCTATATAAATTTCTTCTTCTTTACGTTTCATATTTTAAAATTCTAAATGTGACTCTTCTACTGTGTAAGTAGAAGTACATTTGGTAAGGGGGAAGGTTTTGTCATCACCTGTATGAGAATCCCTTACCAAATTCTGGAGTGGTGTGATAATAGTTGGATTCAACCTCTTGCAATAAGTAGGGTCTTTTAAATCATAGAATTTTCTTCCATTTCATGCCATGAAATGAATGTGGAAGTCTAATTGTTATTCAGGGCTATGATAGGTATGAAAAAAATTTATAAGGTGGCTTGAAGTACTCATCTGGTTGTGGACATAAACCCAATAGACTAGTTCCATAGGTATACCATAACATTTTTAGATAAATCCTTTATTCCCATGATCTTTTCTGCATTATGTGAACTCATATTTTTGGGTTTACAACTTTTTATTTAAGACTTGTTGTTGCATCTATAAAGAATATATTTAAGATATGTTGTACCACATGAGTTTTTAGTGTTATGACATCTTTTTTATAATTATTTAACTCAAGGTCAAGGTAGGGTCTTCTAAATTTTATCATCTTAAAAAATACCAAATGTTGCTAGATCAGATAAATTTTCAAGTTAGTTCAAGATTCTTCATGTTCCAGAAAAATATTAGGAAAAAAAAGGTTAGCTTACTGATTTGGATTGCTTCTGGTTATCTATCCACTCATTGACTTATCTTGATTTTGAATGGTTTTCAGAAGTTGAAATGACTGTGTAATCCTTTTTTTAGGTAGAGTAGTATCATATTAATGGATGGAGCATAAAACCTTTTCACTGTAACCTTTCATATACTTCTTACTTTATTGTTTGTGCTCTAACTAGGAATGATCCTATGAGGAATAATCCATTTCTAGTCATGGGGCATGGATGGATGGGTGCTTGGAGCTCGCTGGACCCTATGTGGCATGGATGGGATGCTTCTGAATTACTGGAATTCTGAGGCATTTATGGGCTTCCGATGCTTGCTGGTCCCTGATGTTGCATGGACAAACGACTTTTCTTGCTTGGATGGGAGGGATTTCGGTTGGGGGGTGTGTGCGATGGATCCTATTGGGGAATTAATTTTGTATTGATTCTATTTTTATTAAATTTCAATATTAATATAATTAATTTTTTTAATTTTAAACAAGTGTGAAAATCATATTCTTTTTAATAATTAAAATATGTATTATATATGATAAATTAAAAAATATAATATGAAATTTTATTATAAATAAAAATTTATAATTATTTTTGAATTTTAATTTGTAAAAATATATTATATGTTTGTAATATTATTACCAATAGAAAAATGTGTCATTAGAAACTGTTTCTAATCATTTTAACCAACATATATAGTATATGTTGGTATTATTATAATTGTAACAGAATGATTTTAAATTTTTCAAAAACATTTTGTGATAGATTTTTTACCAATAATTTAGTGATAGAGACATATATGTTGGTAAAAATTTTACCAATAGAAAATTCACTTTTACCAACAGATATGTCTTCATCAGAAAAAGTGAAATATTTTGTAGTGATTGAGTCAGTTCTTCTTTCACAATTCTTTATAGAACTGTATTAACTTATATATAAAGTATATTTCCTTTTTATTTTCCATGAACTTATCCATGTTTGTCCCTCCTCCAACTTAATACGTGATAAATAAATTACTTCTCAAGGAATATAAAAAATCAAGATACAAACACCTTTTTCTCAATTGGATTATAAAAATAATATCCCATAATTTCTATAGGATAACCAATAAATAAAATCTTATCTATTTAGATATAATATTATTAAAATCCAATCATCATATGAATGATTTTAATTCCCAAATATTTATAAATGATATAATGGGACATTTTCTAGTATATATTTCGAACAGTTACTTTATAATCACTTTAGAGACAATGCATTTTTTTTTGAAAAGTATCAGTCTCTATAGAATAGCCCTAGAATGTAATAATTCATTCTCATTAAATCACCATTGATGAAACCATGTCCAAGAGGGTATGATTACTTTTCTCAAACACACTACTCCATTATGGTGTTCATAGAGAATTGTGTTGTGAAATAATTTCAAAATCCATAAGGTGATCAATTTATCCATTGATTAAGTATTCACTACACAAATTTGATAAAATAATATTAATAGCCTTTCCTAGTTGATTCTTTACTTCTTTATGAAACTATTTAAATTTTTCAAAAGTTTCATACTTGTGTGTCATCAGAAACTCAGATCCACACTTACTAAATTATTTAATAATGTTAATAAATTTCCTAAAACCACCACTTTCTTTTGTGATCATTGTTTCACATACATCACTATGTATGATATCCAATTGTTCACTAGAACTTTCACCTTTACCATTTAAATGTTTATTGGTAATCTTTCTTAATAAAAAATATTTGAAAATATCAAATGATTCATAATCAAATGAGTACAAAAATACATATCTATGAATACTTTGAATGTGATGCTAATTTATATGTCCAAATAAAAAATGAAAAAACTATGTCAGATTGGAATAAACCATGAACATATTTTTTTGAACATTATACTTAGGATTATTTGTATCTAAAATTTATAAACCATTGATCATCTTCTAAATTACATAAAACATTTTATCCCTTAAATTAATTTGTTCACACCACATTAATGTGTTACCCTATAAAAAATCCACAAACTTGTGTTATTCACCCAATAAAAGAAGCCAAACATATTCATACATATCTGAATACATTTCATTCATATGGTAAATTAAATTTTCATAGAAACGAATATAGTTATATGAGATTTACAATCTCTAAATGAGTAAACCCAATGAAATAGATAACTTACCCCTCCCATTTCTTGAACAAGGCATAAGCCTTTAGGCTAGTGGGTAGTTTGACCCCAATCCCATCTCCTTATGTAGTTTTTATTCAATAGATAATTCAATTCATGATATCTTTTACACCAAATATAAAAAAAACTATTTTCAGTTACAATTATCAAACTTATAACTCTAAAAACAAATAGATGTAAAGTTAGATAAAAAATTAAATCTTATGTAGTCATACCTAGAATTTAATGAAAGGATTTATTTCTTAAAATAAATTTATCACATAAATTTTATATACAAAATATGCACATTTCATAAAAAATTTATAATTATGAATATTATAGGAATCAACGTATAAATAAATTCTTTAATTAATTTCATAAACACGAGATATTAATACAAAATTTCTATATTTAATTTAGGTATAAAAAATAACATTTTAGAATGCATATATTATATCATTTATAAATAATTTACAAACTACAATCACATTTAAGAAGAACATAAAAATTTAATTAACTTTAAAAAAACTTATATCACTTTTAGTAAACATTACATTAACCCTCAACATAGTGTTGTGGTGTAGAGGGACAATGTTGGTCAACATTGGAAAGAAGTGAATGGGGAAATGATAGTAAAAATAATCACTATGTGGGTTGGTATAAAGGTTGTGGCTATTGGATTGGGTTAATATGCCATGAATTCAATAGTATCCCCTATAATGTATGAGGAAATGAATCAGGTGACATCATAGTTATAGTTTTATATAGGACTCACTCTCTATGTGAAATATTCATCTTTTAAGTGCATGGGTTTCATTCCATTATTGACATTATGTTTTCAAATGATGTTATCTTATGCCCACTCTATAAATTACTTTATTATTCAATGTATTTTTAAGAAACGAAAAATTGATGTTATGTTTTTCTATGATGAGGTTGATCCAAATAATTTTTCTATGCATCACACTCCATGTTATGTTAAAAACTTTACTTAATTTTAAATTTCAAATTCATATTACATTATCAAAGAGACGTATCTTCCAATCCTTACCAATATTATTTTATCATATAATATAATTAAAATTGGGGTAGTCTAAAAAATGTTACATCATATATATTTTTCATTAAAATGAAAAAGAAAAAAATTGATTCATCAAAGGAGAAGGCTATGATACCATTGATGGGTTTTTGTTTATCATATTATGAACATTGATAGAAGAAGAAAAAAATATTCCCAATATATCCTAGATAGAATTATCATGCATGTAGAATGAAGAGAAACATTACTGTATCATAGTTCTAGTAGCCTTCATATTAATGGAGTAAGATAGATGATGATCATTAATGTAGTAAAAAAATATTTATAACTCTTAGGGATTGTACCATAATTTGGATCAATAATTGTATCATGAGGAATCCCATAAACCAAAAGGGGTCCTAGGACATTCACTATTTTGGTTGAAAAATTCTTTGGAAATGAAGAAAGTTTCATAAAGCTGTACAAGAAACTGATGACCATTTTCTAACCAATGAGAGGGTTCACCTACCTTTTTATATCCAATCTCAATGACCATAACCTAAAGAAAATGAGTTGTCTATATATAATGCAGTGAGTGTTGACCAAGTTTTTTTTGTGAATCTATTGAACTATTTCAATGTATTTTAAATTTATTTTTAATCTATTAATAATTTATTGGAAATATATGTAAATAATGTGTGAGGGAGGTGGTATATGTATGAAATCATTATTTTATACATAATGTAGTCTCGAGTTTCAATGAATACACAATAAACTTCTTTACACCAACATATTATCGAGATCAGTCTTAAGGATACATTATCACTAACATATCCTTAAATCATATGCATTATATGCATATTATTTTGGTGCAAATCCAATAGTTCATACTTAGAACTTTGGTACCTGACTATAAGTTATATTTGAAGATTAAATTCCATCGAGTTAGTGGGGGGGGGGGTGAGTGCATTGATTTTTCAACTAGGTAATATGATATGATACCCTTATAGATTCACCAAATGACTCACAAGTTAACATAATTTCCCTAGGATACGATCACCATATTATGAAGGGAGATTGTGGTAAGACGAAAATTTTAATTTTCATGATATTTTATAAATTATGATTATAGATAATACCATTTTTTGATAATATAATTTTATATCTTACCTATTTCATATTTTGACAATGCGTATTGAAAAATAAATAAATTTATGGAAATATTATAGGGGAAGGGTAAAGAGAGATCACTGGGCCCCATTTAAAGATGTTATAGACATCTTAGAGTGATTAATACCATGAATTATTCCCACATTGTGGTGTGATTTGTTTGTTTACTGTTCGAGTTATGCGATGAGGATGAGATTAATTATTTTAAATATATGAACGAGTTTATTATTTCATATGTTTAATAATATAGACTGACATCAGTTATTATTTATGTACACTATCACTGTAGTGGATGCCTTATAGACATTGCACTTAATATGTGTCAAAATTTAAATGTTATATATGCTTAGTTTTCATTTTTATTTGAAATCTTTAATTTTTTTTATTATAACATGAATTCAAAAATATAATTTGTGTTATGCATATATAGTTATGTCAACGAGAAGAACTAAATAGTCAGATTTCATTCTGTATGAGGTCTCATTTGGCCATCAATTCAAATGTTGTTGGCGTTATAGTAAGAAACATATTTAGTAAAAAAATAATTTGCATGGTATATAAAATATTCATATTTTTCATTAATTTATTATATATATATATATATTTGATTGGTACAACTTGATCTTATGCTAGAACAAATTTTAGAGAAGTGGTGACATATTTATGCACCGAGAGATGAAATATTTTAGCATGTCTTAGGGAATGATAAG
Organism: Viscum album; assembly: GCA_963277665.1. Taxonomy (NCBI): domain Eukaryota; kingdom Viridiplantae; phylum Streptophyta; class Magnoliopsida; order Santalales; family Viscaceae; genus Viscum; species Viscum album. Next base: position 164,113,667 of record OY728132.1, on the reverse strand, counting down.
TTTGTAAATTTAATAAAATATACCACAGGTGTCCCACCTTAAGTAGTTTTGAGAGAGGAGGTGATGGGTGAATTTATAGATGCATGGATGTTCACATAGGATGGGTAAGATGCTATAGTGTAGACTATGAAATGTGATACAGACGCTTGATTATGTAGATATAGATTGAGTACATGGATATATATTCACATATATCAACATTTTTATAGGATGTGGTGAAACAACATTCCGTATTGGGTCATGAATCCATATATAAATTACAGGTTCCACTGTCATACATAAAAAATGAAATAAATTATATTTATATAATTTTTTTAATATTATTATAATATATAATATTTATTTCTTTTTGGATCTAAATGTAGCTTGTGGGTAGATTTGTGAGTATTTAGGTGATCTATTGGAGGATGTACCACATGTATGATGTACGTTTTATTACACTTTTCATATTTAATGCCTCATTTCAGAACTCTTATTAAAATTATTTACTAGTTATGAAAGTGATTTTAATATGAAAACATGTTTCTCAAACATTGATGATATAGAAAAAACATAGAAAAAGATAACTAATTTTTGGGAAAAAATAGGAAAATAATCAGTGATTTTTTTGAAATATAGGAATGTTTAGTACAATAATGCGTTTTGTATTGTGGTTGAAATAATAATAAAAGTTTTAGATTAAAAATTGATTACAAACTACTGATTGGGAAAAAACCTAGAAAAAAATTGGATTGTCTTAAAATTTATGGATAATCATAATTGCTTAATTTTTGACATTTACAAATAGTTGTGATATCAATTTTGCATACGGTGCATTTGGGATGACTGAAATTTAATTTTTATAGAATTAAGTCCTTAAAAACTTGTACCAAAAGGTCAAAACCTAGAAAACAATATTATATTATTGTGAAATCAAAGGATCACAATCATATATTATTTTATGACATGTAACATTAGATGAAACATCATTCAAATACACACTATGGTTATAATGAACAAAAAATATGTTTTAGAGTAAAAAGTGATTAAAAAAGTGATATGGTAAAAACATAGAAAATGTCTTTAGATTTTATTGAAATCACAAAAAACAACCATTGATTATTTTGTGACATTTACAATAGACTACCTACCCATCCAATATAAATTGTTATTATAAAGACTAAAATTTATTTTTTATATATTAAAAAGTGTTTGAAAATATCCATCCGATAGAAAAAACCTTGAAAAGAACCTCATATTCTTGTAAAATCATAGGAAAATAATATTATATTTTTTTGATATATAATAATAGATGAAATTTAAATCCGATGCATGGTGTGCTTGAAATGATTAGAAAATATTTTTTAGAGTAAAAAGTGATTAAAAATTACTATCCAAATTAAAATAAAGAAAATGAATTCATATTTTCATGAAATCATCGGAAAATAATCTTTTATAATTTTGTGACATGAATGAATGGATCACACATCAATCTGATGTGCATTGTGGTTGAAAGGATTGGAAAATACAGTTTCAAGTAAAAATCTATTAACACTAATTGATATGGAAAACACATATAATAAAACCTTAGAGTGTCAAGAAATCATAGGAAAATGATCACTAATTATTTTGTGACATGTAAAAATTGGTCACACACAAATTCGACATGCGTTGTGGTTAGAATGATGGAAAAGTATTATTAGAGTAAAAAGTGATTGAAATAAAGTGTAATGGTAAAAAATATAAATATTCCTTAAATTTTTATGAAATACTATGAAAATTATCATTAAGTATTTTATATTATATAGGGATAGATATTACAACAATTTAATTTTTTTGATGTCAGAATGATCAAAAAACAATTTAAGAGTAAAAAGTGATTAAAAAGTGATATGGATAGAACCTATCAAAAAACCTTTAATTTTCATGAAATAATGTGAAAAATCTCAATTATTTTATGATATTTAGGAAGATACCATACATTAATATGTTGTACAATGTGTTAAAAATGGCTGAAAGTGAATTTATATAGATTTAAAAGTTTTAAAAACATTCACTAGATGGTCAAAATATAGGAAATAATATCAAATTTTCATGAAATTATAATAAAATTATATTAATTTTTTTGATATCTAAGAATAAATAGAACATCAGTTAAATATATTGTGTGTTTGGAATGACCAAAAAAATCAGTTTTAGAGTAAAAAATGATTAAAAAGAAGTGATACCATCAAAACATATAAAAAAATATTGGATCATCATAGAGTCATAGAAAAATGAATTTTGATTTATATTTTTACCAATGCTACCAGAATTTACATAAATTTTACATACATTGTGGCTGGACATACCAAAGTGATAAATTTTAGAATAAAAAGTTATAAAAAACAAGTGATACGGTCAAAACCTAGAAAACAATCCTAGATTATCATAAAATTATAGGAAAATTATCATTGATTATTTTGTGATATATAGGAATATACTTTACATAAATAAAACTTATCATGTGTTTATAGTGAAAAAAGTTTTTTTATGGATTTAAAGTTTTTTAAGAGTGTTTTAGATAGTCAAAACCTAGAAAATGATCATGATTTTTTTTTAAAATTATAAGACAAAAATATTTGATTATTTTTTGACTTGTGAGAATATATAGTGTGTTAATATGATGTGTGGTGTGGTGAAAAAGGCTAAATAGTTTTTAGAGTAAACAATTATTAAAATCCAGTGATATTGTGAAAACTTAGCAAACAAACTTTGATTGTTTTTAAATCACAAGACAAAGATATTTGATTATTTAGTAACTTTTTGGAATATACAACACGTTAATATGGCACGTGGTGTGATCTAAATGACTAAAAAAAAAATTAGTTTTAGAGAAAAAAGTGATTCAAAATAAGTGATATAGTTGAAACCTATAAAATGACATCAGATTATATTAAAATCATTAGAAAATTATTAAATATTATTTTTTGAAAGTTAAGAACTGAAAACATGTCAATTCGATGTGCATTGTGGTTAGAATAATCAAAATTTCATTTTTATAGATTTAAAAGCATTTAAAAACATGTATTTTATAATAAAAACCAATGAAATTAACTTGTATTATCTTGTAATCATATTACAATTATTGTTCATTATTTTGTGACATTTAGAAATATATGACACATCAATCTGACCCGCAGTGTGGGCTGAATTATAAAAAAGTAATTTTATAGATAAAAGTGATTAAAAAAAGTGATGTTGTCAAAACCAAGAAAGATAAATTGAATATTCTTGTATTTATAGACATATAAGAATAGAACACAAGTCAATCGAACATGTCATGTAGCCAGAATGATTGAAAAAGTAGGGTTAGAGTAAAAAGTGGTTAAAAATAAGTGATATGATCAAAACCTGACAAATGATACCAGATTATCATAAAATAATTTGATAATTATTGAAAATTATTATTGATATGTAGGAAATACGAAATGACTATCCAATATATTATGTAGTAATAATGATTGGAAGTTCATTTTTATACATTTAAAAGTGATTAAAACCTACTTTAGGTTAGTCAAAACCTCGAAAATGACCTCAGATTATCGTGAAATTATAAAAAAATGATCTAGCATTGGTTTTTGATATATAGGAATATATGACACATCAATATGATATATGATTTAATAAAAATTATTAAAAAATAAAATTTAGAGTAAAAATTGATTAATAAAAAGTGATACAGTCAAAACTAAGAAAAAATCACTAACTATAGTGAAATCACATGACAATAATGTTTGATTATTATGATATATATGAATGGATCTATATTTAATTTGACATTTTGCGCTTTCATATTGACCAATTTTTTTATAGTAAAAAGTTATTAAAAAAAGTGATACATTCAAAAAATAGAAAATAACGATGGATTTTCATGAAATTATAATAAGTCAATTATCTATTTTTTGAGACATATTAGAATAGATCACATATAAATTCAACATGCTGTGTTTTCAAAATAGTTAATTTATTTGTTTTAAAAAATAATATTTCTTTTATAAAACATAAATGTATATTAAAAAATAATCAATTGAGTTGTATTTTTTAAATTTAATCATTTTTTTATTAAAATAACATTTATTTTAAATTTAATTGGATTCTAGTTACAAGTTGGTGATTGGAGTTTGAAGAATCGTTTTATCAAGGTTAGATATTATTTTATTTTAAAAATTGTTGAATTATTTTCTATTTTGTTAATATGATGATGTTCTATAATTATAAAATAGATTTGTTTTTGTATTTAAATTATAGGTGGTGTGATGTAATGTAATTTTTTTAAAAATTAAATGGAATTATCTATCACCAATTTTTTTCACTAATGGATCTAAATTAACCTTTATAAATTATTGAAAAAAGTTAATAAAAGGTTTCAAATTTCTAATTTTTGGACTCTCTAACGATAGAGCAATGAATACCACAAAAACAGTTGCTAAAAGGCTTTAACAACTACTTTTTCTGATTGCTAAAGCTCATTTATGTAATAGTGATGATATTATCATATAAATATTTGATGATTAATGTATATTTTTTTAGGTTGATAAAAATAAAATTTCACACCATCTATGTTTAATGAAAAGGATTTTACATTTACTAATATATATATATATATCAATATAAATCATATAAATGTGTGTGTATATATGTTTGTATTTGAATTTATTATATATATTTAAATAATATTTATCTACGTGTAGACAGACACACACATTTTTTTTAAAATAATAAATTTATTAGAAATTAGAATCCGTTAATATTAGAGTCTTAAAAAATCTTGAAACAACCCCAAACTTGATTTTATGATGACCCTCTTTTTTTAGATGATCAATATAATGGGAAAACATGGTTACCTATCCTTCTAACAAGTGAAAAAATAGTTCACTACAAAAATTAATCCATAATAGTAAAAAGTGATGAAAGGTTATCCTCTATGAAAGTGAATCAAATCCTGGTAGTCAGACCCAAAGATAATATACCTCCATATATGCGATAAAGAAAAATCCAATCCAATAACAACACCTTTTTCTTTAGTAATTAAAAGTATATAATTAATATCAAAAGACTTGTGAAATAATACTAACATATAATTAGTATCATACCTCTAAATAAATCCAATTATTATCTTTCACCCATTAAAATTTACCAAATCAGTGTTAACATTAATAAATCCCGTAGTCGGTGGAATCCAATCTGAATTTGAATTAAGTTTCTCAATCAATACCACATCATCATTCTTTTTATTCCTTATGTCAAGATTATTAAATGTTTTTTTTGAATTTACACTCTGTATAGAATAATTTTATACTTAAAATGGATATAATTATATTTTATCCTTGAAAACCATGATATTGTACAAGATTCTTGAATAATAATTACATCATGTGAATTGTTCTAACTGATAATGGCATACCTTTCTCCACTAACCTATTAATGGGTTGGTACAATCTATTTATTCCACTTTCTAAAAATGTTTTAAACTTTATCGCACTAAAATATAACATGTTTAATAGTTTCTTTAACATCCTAGCATTGTTGTCATAGTTATTTAGAAACAACATGTCACCAATAATGAAAATATCTAGTATAAAGAATGTTCTTTCATATTTTCCACAAAAAATTACTAACCTTATTTGGAGATCATCTTGACATACAAATTTACATATTATTTTAGATGATAAAAAAACTACCCATCACTAAATCATACACTGTAAAAACATTATAAAAACTTTTCTTTGATCATTTCATTTAAATTCGAGCCTAATATGACCTTGAATATATAAAAATACACAGAATAATATTTATATACCTCTCCTTAATCTGTGAAATAATATTATCCAAGAACTAAACCATTAAATTGTTATTTATAATATCTTTGATAATTTCATTTTTATAAGTATTTGAGGATCAAAAGAAACCATCATATAAGAGTAATACCAAATTAAGTGTTCCATCCAAATATTTTCACTAGAAAAATAAGTAATCTCTAAAAGGCAGTATTTTTCATATGTGATCTAATACTCCAGATACTTATCCAAAAGTAACTCTTCCTATTCCTCAATTCTGTATATAGAAATAAAGTTCTAGGAAAATATTTTATTTTATTACCTTTAAACAAAAATAATCATGTTTTTAGATGATATTTACCAATTTTTTTAATAAGAAATACATGATTAAATTTTTTTTATATATCTAAAAATTCTATCCACTACATTGGGAATGAATAACTTATACTAATAAACCCAACAATTTTAATTTCATCTCTCAGGTTACCCAACTATAATTTAGATAAATTGGAATGAATTTTATCAATAAGTGAACAAGGATACTTGAATGTAGACATAACATACATAGGAATAGATTGATCTTCTTACTTTACTAAAACCAAATTTAAACCTTTGAATTGTTCTTTATATTCTAAACATGGATTCACTTCTTAACTCCTTCTATTATTAAAGAAAAAAAATTTTCTTTGATATTCCAATCATATTAGGGATACCCACATTTTTTTATTACGATTTTATATAAGCATCATCTTATTCATTCTATAAAATCTTCTATTATCTCCATTAACATACCTTTATTGAAAGATTCTTTATTTTTTTTAAAATTAACATTTTTAATTGAATTCTTTCCATAATTATTAACTAAACCGATAATTGTGTGGAATTAATCATATATCACCCTATAAAATATGAGTCCATCATTGTAAAAGAAGAATCATGTTTCCTGTAGTCCCCATTTTGTTTCCCTAAAACTATAAATTCTAACATGGGAATATATAAAATAAATCATCTTAGAAAAAAAAAAATTAGAATAAAAAAGTATAGAGAGAGAGAATATCCTTGGAGTAATACTTCCCATTAATATTTATCTTACAAGGAACAATGGAAATATATCACATGACCGAATTTATCCATGTATTATTAAATCCCATCCTAGATATACAAAACATTAGAATTGATAGTCATTCATAAGACTTAATCATATCAATATTTAAATACGTGAAAAATATTTTTGATGTATATAAATCTTTATTGAATGAATAGCTTCATGAGAAATGATAACATTATCCGTGATAATATGATTTTACAGAAAAATCACTTGTTCCTATAATATAATAACTGTCAAAATATTATGTAATATATTATCAAGAATCATGTATAATATTTTATAAATTACATTTAAATCAGTGGAAAAATACTGGTTTAAATATTTTTAGAATCAAAGTATTAATAGTGTCAATAAATTCGTTAATGGAAACCTCACCCTTTCAAAAATATTTATTAATATATACAATATCAACACCCAAAATGTTATAAAATATCTTGAAATATAAACCATAAATCCCATATAATATAGGATCTTCATTAAGAGGATTTGGTTTATGTCCATAATGTATTATAAATATCAAGTGTAAATTAATAATTCATGGTAGGAGTTATAATAGATTTAATACATTCTAAAACCAAATAAAAAATACTAATTTTTTCTATAGTAAATAGATTGACATAGAAGATAGAGATGAACCCCATAATACTATTAGTGTCCTCCACAAAGACCCTATTTTTTTAAATTTATAAATAAATGTTCCCTTTTCCTAGCACTACTCTTTTAAAGGAAAGAAGTTTTATTTTAATCAACATCCTTAATATGAGCCTCACTGGATCTAAAATTCCAATATTGTTCTTTCATTTGTAAAGAGGTAATCATGTTTATTTTCTAAATAAGTGATTCTATCCAAAGTAGAATCATCCACGGTTGATCGATAACAATATTTTAAACTCTTATCAGGGTTATCCTCTATCAAAATTATAAAAATATCATAAAACTCTAGTTTTTTAATTCAATAGAGACCCTTTTCATTTTATACTTTAAACTGATAGTATACTGTTATCATGAATATTTAAAAATTTCCTAACACTATGGGTCTGTTATCCATATAAATTAAAATTTAAAAGTTTTTTTCCTTCCCCCATTATTCTTATAATTATTATAGTAATGAAATATTTTAAAATGATCTGAATATATAAGATGATGATGAGGAATTTTGAAAAATAAAGAAAGGTTTTATCACTCCAAAGAACCCAAATGAATCCTCTCTTTAATTTTGGTATCAAAACATATTCCATGAAACCAAGTAAATAACCCCCATTAAAAACAATATATGAAATCCCAAAAATTATAGTAACTTCATGGAATTGCTTTATAAAAGTAATTTTATATTATAACCTCACTTCTTCTCATAATTATATAAAATATCATTTAGATAGTATCTTATAATTATAGAGATCATAAATTCCTCTATAACATGTTAAATTAGGTTCCATGTATTCTATTGATCAATATAACTAGGCTACACATACACCAGAATAAAAAAATCTCATCCTTGTGATTTTTATAAACATAAAATACAATGTGTTATTGAGAATACTTCTAAAGAAAAACATTCACATAATCCTTTAAAAAAAATTCAAATACCACCTACATAAACCATTATCAAAATAAAAATATCTTTATGAAAACCCACCTTATATTAAAGAAGATAAAAATACTTATATTGTTATATAGTTTTGGAGAGTAAAACTATATTAGGGATATATTTATAACTATATATATAGATAGATGAACCGATATGGGGATTTACAAGTCTCTAAAAGTTCTAAAATAAAAGTTTCATGTCTCTAGGAGATAATACCCTTAGTCTGGTCATCTCGAATATTGCTTGAGGTTGAGAGACACATGACTTCAAGCAAACTTCCAGGTACACTAGATTCTATTGACTAGAGATGAGGGTCTATCGATACTATGAGGGGATTACACCATATATTAGATAATAAAAATAATAGAGAAATAATAATGAACAATTATACACTATATAAGAAAATAATATTGGTATTACAATGATAAAAAAACCATAAAAAACACATCCCATGCTATAATAAAATATGATCCTAATATAAGTGTTTAACAGTCATGCACCAGAGGTTGTATCACCCATTATGATAATCATATATAGTATAGTCTAAAAATTTAAAAAATATTGGATACATATATAAATTATAGTTCTTTGTCTCTATCTTTTCATATTCTCTAATTATAACTATCTTTTTCATAGAGTCATTGATTATTAGGATCTAACCCTTATCAATATATTTGACCATGAATTCTCTATACCCATGAAAGTGCATGAATATGGTGTGAAAAAATATACTTAGTAGGTCATCAACAATAGTGTCCCTAATTAAATCATGATTATATATATATATGTGCAGGTATAATTTTATATAAAAATAAAACACCCATAAATAATCTACACATCATGTCATCAGGTACTCATAAGACACCCATATGATTAATCCTACCCACTTTTTCCAATGCCAGTTTTGAGTTTGAACTTATACCACATAACCATGGTGGGATAGAGAAATTTGTGCATATTAAAATATAATAAAGTAACCCAAATATCTATGTTGGAATGTATCCTAACCAATCCATAACTATATGAAAGAATTATAATTTGTTGTAATGTTCAATATCCCATATCTGAATAAATCTTAGTAATCAGTTATAAATTAGATCAACTAGAACACAATGATATATACCTGGGATAGAACCACACTCCCCCACCCAAGAATACCAAGACAATGGAATGGAATTATGTCCAATCCCACTCAAAACATAAATATAATAGGTTGGATTTCTTCCAACCTCAATAACAAGAAAAATTATCAATTGTAATCACACTCACGCTCAATACCACATAATATTCTTGGTAATCATCACAGAAAAACTGAACACAAACAAGAGACTCAGTGGCATAACACCCAACCTATATACTAAACAAGATACATTGTTCGAATCACACCCAACCTAAATTACAAGAAAAATACATGTTTTTAATCAAACCTAACCTAAATACTAATAATTAGAGATGATTAAGATCACACCCAAACTAAATTCTAATGAAGAGGCACGTCTGGAATCATGCACAACATAATTAGTAGGCACAATACATGGTTAGTATCAAACATAAACTAAATACCAATAAACAGACATATTTATCATAAATACCAACCAAAATACCAAGAAAGAGACATGATTGGGATAATTACCAACCTAATTAACACTTACTTATACCCATGTATCCCTTACTAGGTTGTGATCCATACCATTCTTATCATGGACATGCTCCATTTTCATTGAAGAACAGTCTAGGATATATCTCAAGGTCTATCAACTCACTTTTTTTCAACACAAAACTTTTTAGGTTTCTTTCACAAGGTTTATCAACAATTTCTACATGTAACATGACTATTAGTATCCTCATGATCAAGGATATATCCCAATGGTCCTAGAAAATTTTCAATGAAACTCACCCAATTTTGAACATGTAAAAAAACCCATTTTGTTTCATTCTATTAAAATTTCACTCTCTTTGAAAACAATTCATATTAAATGATGTTTAAAACATATATAAAATATAGGGAAAACTAAGGGACTATGTACCATGAAGTATGATAAGACTTCACATCTAAAGTTATCAGATGATCCAACCCTAATCAAGGGAAATTAGAGAACTGATACTTATATAATGGGATAAAAATAACCTAATTTAGAGCTCATATAAAGAATATCTCTCACTTAGAGGAGAAAAATTAGAGGAATAAATGTGGATAATATATTTTACTAGCATCAATATGCATATATTATTACAAACTTCTAGCCATATAGCTTGTATTCCCCAAATATTTTCACCAAGATTTTCTGGAAAAAATATCTTTCCATTACACTCTTATTCAAACATCTAACTCCCCAGTATCCTCTTGGAATTGTCAATGACAACACTGAAAATATATTCAGGTATGATTTTCACTTAAAGGATCTTGTTAGTAATGTCCACCATGAATAAAGTATTCTCCTTGAACGACACATTAACCTCTAGCCTTACGTCATTGATACTGATCAAATGCATGTTGTCTAGATGATATATTTAAAGATAAGATATGTAAATACATCATTTATAACATTGAATATTTTATGAATCACTATTAGTCATTCCATGATTCCAATTATATCAAAAATCTCAAATGGACCCACAAAACATGTCTTTAAATTTTTATGCCCTTAAAACCACTAGTTTTTTAACATCTATGACACTCTCAAGTATAATCAATTGCTTAATTTGAACCCTAGTGGTTGAAATCACTGGTATGTATATGAACACTATTTTATTTTGGTGATCACCAATAACTTATGAATCACATTAAAACACTTCCATTTTTCCTACACATGACTCGACCAATAAGAAAAGAATTTCAAGCATTAGTTAGTATATGCATGGAGGAAACCATTTTCTTCCGTAGTCTATTATATTGAACAATAATTTCTTGAATAGAACCTGATGAAAGTAACTAGATAGTATCATGATGAACTAACTATCTCAAAATACTCATTCGTTCACACAATAATAATCTACTATATCCGCCTTCTCAATGACGCTACACCAATATTAGTGATATTCAAGATATACCCCTTAGTATACAAGATACTATAATGGATTAAATTTCTAGCCTAATCTTGAAAACTGTTTTCTTGGGGCCTTACCTAAGAATCTCAAATTATTGACACTAGGATTCAAAACATTCCACCCTCAAATTTATCCATGATTTGAAATATTATTTTAAACATATATCATCATACTCCCCAGGTGAGCACAAAAATCTCCTAACACAAGCACAAAACCAAATTGATAATTGAATTATACCATGTTCAATTAATAAATGCACCAAATTCACTCTCAAATCGTAAATAAATTTTCAAATTTATTCAGCATTCATGAATCAAATATATTCTTAACTAACCACCTTCCTAGTTATGCTCAAACCCCCATGTATAACTTCAACCAATTAAAATTTGTTTTCCCAAAATATCTTTATTGATAATCAACATACTCTATAAGTGATGAGATTCATGTTCTATAATAACCATTTTTTGTGATCCCAACCAAAGGATTTTAATTATCATTATTTAACAATATCTGAATCTCCTAGATTCTATAATTATCCAGACATCATGACCATTGAACTATGTTAACTCAATTCTAATAATCAAATCTGATGAGACTTTCTCTTGGATATAAAAACACCACATCCTTACCCCAATATTATTCAAGATTATGAAAAAAAAGAACCACCATGACTAGGTTGTCTCTAAAAATTCACATATAACCTATAAATATTAAACTTATCCTGAAACTATAATTCTCACATAAAAATAGGTTTTTATAGATTTTCTAAAAAATTAGTAGCTTCTAGACACTATTTCAAGCAACCCATTTCAAGGTTGTTGTGAAACTACAACTATTTCCTTTGAAAACCTTTATAAGTTACCCATATTCTAATAACCATGGAATTTTGTTTTAGTCTCTATCAAACTGAACTCAAAGACATGAACACATTTAATATCAAAATCACTATTGATAACACCTTAATTTTGGTTAAATTATTTCAGGATTACCTTACTAACTTGACATAGGTTTTTCATCTCAAATATCCTCACAATACTTCTAATTATTCATAATTATTATATTAATTATACTAGTCTTATGTGGTAAGGATAAATATACCACCGATGTTCAAGCCTACTTGACTACCTCAGAGTAGGTTTCGAGACATAATTATATGACCCCATATATAATAGATCATCATGGTCTTTCTCAATATAGAGTGCCTTTATGAGATCATTTCTTTACAAGGCTAATTAAAGGTTGAGAAACTACAAAAATTTGATAGTATACTCTGGAACTGATTGGAAAGGATGTTAGTGCTTCATAAAATCCCAAAAATCACTATGATGAAAAGTCTATATAAAATATCTCATATATAATAGGGTGTAAAATTTTATCCAATATGGTCTCCCACCACCCCTTACTTGCACCAAGGAAATTCAATATTCAACGGTATCATCCTGAAGCTTAGAAAATATTAATAATATATACAACTCCATTGGAGAACCAATCTACTCAAATGATATTTAGATATTCTCAATCAAATTATCACCATCATAACTTTCAAATCCACCACTAAAAGTTAGGATGTATAGATCTTTGAAATCATATATGGACCCAACCATCAATTATTCTATTTTAAATAAGTCTTTATGAAAATCCAAAAAAACTCTCAACATACTTTGTAAAAAAATACATCCATAAGATCAAAACCACTTGAATATGTCACCTAAATCTATGGGTTATTCTAAAAAGATAAACAATACTCATCTATTATACTATAATTGCCTAGGTACCCATCAAATGACCTTTTAAAACATATAGCATCAATAATTTCATCAAAACAATCAAAATAAACAAAAATTTCCATTGGATTGCACCCAATATTTATTTTAAAAACATATAAAACCATATAAAATTCCTTTATTCTCAAGGTCTACCCACTAAATTTCCAAGATAACTAACCCTTAACATAATTCAAGGGAAAATAAATTCACAAGCACAACTAGGTAATATTTTTCCCCCTTAAAGCCAATTGAGTTTTCAACCCACCTCAAAGGATATAAAATTACATAAAATAGATAGTTTAATCATTTATTATATATTTAAAACCACTCATATCATATAATAAATAGCCTTATGACATCAAAATATGGTTCTAATGCCTAATTTACTAGTTTATAATATTATATGCCTACGTTTCTCACACAAACTAACTCTAACAAGAATTTTCATATTTAAAAACCATACATCCTCAAGGAAATGAAAATGAATAATATTAAACATGATCACATTCCACTCATTCATCATTCTAAAATACTAAAAATTTATTATTACTTCAAATTTCTAAGGCACCTATGTTCCCAGGTTAACTGCTCTCTACTGAGCAAATCTCACCAATCAATACCCATCTAAATAAAATCAAAAAAAGGTCCTTTTATTTATATTAAACACTCATCTTTTAACACCATGAGTCACATATTCTCCTAAATAATCCCCTTGAACAATAAAATGACTTTGCATCCCATTTAGGTCATAATTATGAAGTAATATCTAAAGCTTGCATATCACATGCCTCAAGGTGTCTCCCACTAATACAACCTTCCTAAATATCTAAAACATACCAGAATATGCCACAATAAGGTCATCAATATGTCCACACACACATATATATATATATATCAAAAAAATACCATTGAATAAATTATATCAAAAGACTATCATTTTTCATGAAAGAAATTATAGGAAATTCACCATACTACCTTAATATCACTCACAATCCTTCCCCAAACTGATCGTATATAACTATCACATGCTCACAAAATAACTTAGTAAAGGGGTTTTAAGCACAAAAAGAATTAAAATTCCCAACCTTCTAAATCTTGGAGCTCTATACATAACACACTTATGATCTACATAATCAATAATCAAATACTAGTAATAAAAGAAACCAATAACCATTTGTTTTACCAATTAAATTGTCACTAATAACTTTTGAACGCAATAACTATATAAATTTTTATCTAAATTTTAAAGAATAAAACCTAATTCTATAACCATTTTATCAATAACACATAATAAGAAACATGATATATAAATCTCATGTACTAAATATGTTGCAAGAACACACACCCTCTTTCCACCCCTAAATAAGAGTAACTTGAACTTCCCTATACAACTACAAAAAAGGAATTATAATGTCACTTGAAATATTTAAACCATAACACTCGAAAACCAAGAATCATAATACCACTTTTTGTCACTTGGACTTCCATATATAGATATTATAAATGCACAATCAAAGGGTCCATAACAAGTTCTAATCACTCTTATCTCTAACTATCTTTTCAAAAATAGCATGATAAGTTAAAATAAGGCTTTGATACCACTTCTTATCATCCCCAATATAGTCATCCTAAATAGTGTTCGAGATGGAAATCCACATGACCTTAAAAATGCATTCCCATATACTAGAGTCTATTGACTAGTGTAAAGGGTATATTGATACTATGATAATATTTTACCCTATATCATATAACTACAATTGATTCCTTGGTTAGAGGAAAGATATTGAAGGGATTTCTAGGGAGATAAGAGACCATCTCTCTTTAAAATTGTGAGTAGCTAGGGTTTTCTAAGATCTCACACTCTTCCTCTAATCGATGATGCGTTTCTTATGCCTGGGAGATTCGACTCCCTCTTATTCCAAAAATAAAGTGTTTGATATGCGAGGATACGGTGCTGAAAGCAATGAATGAAAATAAAATATTGGAGGTCTCACCCATTCATTTGAGGGGAGACCTAATGGTGACTCCTTCCTAGAGGCGCTCAAAAGCACATATCTGAGCAAAGATATTTTATCAATGAGACCTCCTCTTTTCAAGAAGTTGGTTGATGGTGGTTTGATGATTGAAGAAGATCCAGAGGAACTTCATCAACGTGAGTTGCTCTGCATATTATCCATCATGTGCCGCATCTCCTACTATAAAGGTGACCACCCCTAGACTTTAATAGATCTTAAATGTATAATTACACACTATTGGGGTAGATAGAACTGGAAATTAGTTCCCATAGGTCGCATATACTTTCACTTTCTATTAAATTCTCAATCTAACCTTGATATAGTATGGGAAATTGGTAACCTACATCTAAAACCTACTTTACTCAAGATTTCTAAATGGGACTATGTTCTCAATCCTTACACTCATAGGAATACAATGGCCCAAATATGGTTCAATTTACGTGGACTAAATTGGTACTTTTGGAATCCTAAAATACTTAATGACATTGCATCTGGTATTGGATTACCATTGAAAATTGACCAGAGAACACTAAATACTGATTTGGGCCTCTTTGTATGGGAAATGGTTGAGGTTAACCTTGCTGTACCACTTCCTAATTCAATAAGCTTCTCTGTTAAAGAATATAAATTTGAATTAGTATATAATATGAGAAAAAATCACCATACTGTGGAATTTTCAAACTTATTGGCCACACTATATCAAATTGTAGGGTGATTAGGAAACAAGTGGTCCAAATGATAGATAATGAATGAAAGTAAATGAAAAATAACAAAAAAGGAAATCCACTCATCACTGATATCCTGAATCTTCAAAAACAAAGAATGAGGTATAGGT
Organism: Viscum album; assembly: GCA_963277665.1. Taxonomy (NCBI): domain Eukaryota; kingdom Viridiplantae; phylum Streptophyta; class Magnoliopsida; order Santalales; family Viscaceae; genus Viscum; species Viscum album. Next base: position 164,097,509 of record OY728132.1, on the reverse strand, counting down.
TAAGAAAACCATTAAATCACAATATATAATCAACCCCTCGTTTGCCTCCTGGGATGATCTTATAAAAGAAGAATAAAGTAAATATCACCACCTCCTTAATGATCTCGAATCCACTTTTATGGATTCTATTCAAAAATAGCAGGCAAAGAAATTTGGGGTGAATGATTCAGGAAAGGTATCTACCCCCATTGGTATTACTATTTCTAACTCCCATGATTTGGGTAATGATTATTTGAACACAATAAATTCTATGATTGAAGGTAAGGTAAATTGAAAAGATATTGGGCACTCTCTTGGTAACATGATTGTAAGAATAAAACTCCAACAAGAGTTACCAAATTACAGCCACATCCCCTCATCTTTGGGTTTGGGCAGTGACTCAACCTCAGCTAGAGGAATCATCACAAATGATACTGCATTACCAGTACTACCTCCTCCGGAATCCTCTACAGGCTGTGATGCAAAAATTGTAGGAACACTACCTAAGATGAAACATGTTATTTCATATGATTCTAAGCAGAATAAATGCAAACTCAAACTTGGTTCAAACGTGGGCAGTGGTATGTTAATTGGTTGTTCTAAACAATCAATTGGAATAAGCAGTGCCCTCACCTGGGGATTATCATCTGAACCTTGTAATTCCAAAAAATCCACCATAGTTCTGGGAAATTCCTTGGATCTAGATCTCCTAGGTCTGAAAGGTAAAGTATAGGTAACTTCATATAATTTCACCTTCTTTTCTTCACATTATCATCCGAACCTGATGGACACTCCAACACTAGATTCTGGACAACAACCAGAAAAGCACTCCAGTACATCCAATCAAGGCCCTACCTCAACTATTTTAATTATAACATATCCTTACCCTGGCATCAAATCAATAGGTAGATCTCAAAATAATGACAGTGTTATCCTTGTGAATGTTATGAACATGAATACTCAACATGATGATAAACATGATTCCAATAGCACTAAAAACTATGGATTTACCTATAAAGGATAACTCTTTGACAGGAAGAACAAACAACCCTCTTACTTCTAAAAGCAGTTATAAAATGACCAAGATCCCAATTACTTATAAACAAATTAGAAGATCTTCTAGATACAAGGGTTCAGGAAACAAAAACAGAGGAGTTATAACTCCAAATATTGGTCTAAATGAAGATAATTTTTTGGAATTGTCAGGGTATTGCCACCTCTGACACTATTTGTTTTAAAAAGAACAGCCATCACCCAATACCCTATTTTGTTTGCAATTTCTGAACAAAAAATTATTTTCTCTCCCAAGTTCATCCACTTGTGTCAACATGGATATTCTTTCATTGGTGCAACTAAAAATTCCTCTGTGGTTGATTCTATATGGATCTTCTCACACTTTTCCCTTCAAAATGTCAATATTTTAACATAATGGAACTAGTATTCACAAGTGATATTGTTTTTGAGGATACTCAAAATATATGCACCTTTGTTTATGCCAAGAATATATATCATGATAGGAGACCCATATGGGATGATCTTACTTATATAGTAACTAGCATTCAGGCCCCTTGGTTTATAATTGGAGACTTCAATGATATCCTCCATTCAAGTGAGAAAATTGGTCTTTGACATGATATGATCTCCATGAGAGAATTCAAAACCACTATTTAATACAACAACCACATTGAAATAAATCTTACGGGTTCCAAATACACATAGTATAGAAAGAACTACACTAGGGTGGTCACCTCCAAACTTGATAGAGCTCTCACGAATGTTCATGCTTTAGATAAATGGGACACCATTTCTAACACCACCCTTCACAAGGTCCAATATAACCATCATCCTATTTTGGTCAATGTCTCCACCAACATTGTTAAACTTCCACTTCGTTTTAGATTTAATAATGTTTGGTTCTCTAATACTGAATGCACTGAAATCATAAAGAATTTTTGGCTCTCCACAACACATTGCAATGGCGATTTTTATTTACCTTCCAAATTAAATTCTCTTAAACAAATGCTCAAATGTTGGTGTAGCTCTAATTCCAAAAAAATCAACAAGGATATCCCCCCTTGAGAATGAGCTCAATCAAATTCAAAATAATAGCATGAACTCTAACTTTAGAACTAATCTGAATCATGAAATAAACATTTTGATAAAGCTAAATTATTTTCTCACATTTAAAGAGAAGATGAGGAAACAAGATTTCAAAGTAAAATGGTTATCTGATGGTGAAAAAAATACTAAGTTCAATAATTCCCTCTAAAGAGCTCCGAAAGCATGTAGACCAATTGCCTCTTTAAAAGATGGTGAAATTATTTTTGACAATGAAAATGATATTTCCAGAGTCATTGTTTCTTATTTTGAATCTATATTTAATTTCCCTAATAATAACAAAGACCTATTACCTGAGATAATTTTTATGGTGGTTAGTGATGAAGATAATAACTTTCTTCTTAACATTCCTCTTGATCATGAAATTAAAGGCACTATGTTTAGTTTAAATCCTGACATTTCTCCTGTCCCTAATGGATTTAAATATGGTTTGTTTCTACCCTACTGGGATATTATTAAATTTTACATTTTCAAGATTTTCAAATCCTTCTTCTCCAATGGTGTGACCCCTCATGGTCTAAACTCCCAGTTTCTCTCCCTAATTACTAAGGTTGACAATGCTTCTGAGATCCACCTGTTTAGGCCCATTTCCCTCATTAACACCCTCTATAAAATCATCACTAAAATCATTGCTAATAGGCTCTCTTATATCACTGAAAAATTAGTCTTCTGGAACCAATTTGGTTTTATTAAGGGTAGATCCATCCAAAAATACATTTTTCTTTCTTCTGAGCATTTCAACACATTAAAAAACCCAACAGAGGTGGTAATATTTCCATTAAACTTGACATTAAAAAATCCATTGATACCGTGGATTAGAGTTTTTTTTAAACTACTATAATCTTTTTTTAGTGATAATTTTATCACTACTATCAGAAATTTATTCAATTAGGCCTCCATCTCCATTCTTATCAATGGTTCCCCCAAGGGATATTTCAAATAAATCAAAGGTGTCAGATAGGGGACCCTCTTTCTTCCATCCTTTTCTCTATTTCGGAGGAATATCTTAGCTGTTCACTCACTTGTCTGGTTGAACAAAACACACTTAAACCCAACCATGTTTTGCGGAATCTGAACGCTCCCAATCACCCGTTGTATACTGATGATATCATTATTTTTCTTTAAGGTGATAAAAAAACATTAGAACCCTCAAAAATTACCTTACTCATTAGGAGGATATCTCTGGTCAAATGATTAGCTGGAACAAATATTATATCTTCTTTGGAAATAATTTCTCCCCTAATAGGAAATGAAACATTATAAGTGACTTAGGTTTAAAAGAGGTATCCCTTTATTTTAAGTACCTAGGTGTCCCCATCTTTTGGGGAAGACCCAAATCTTTCCATTTCTCTAAAATTGAGAATCAAGTAATAAATCAACTTTCCTATTGGAAAGGAAAATCCATTTCTATGGTAGGCAGAATCTTCCTTGTCAAATCTACTATTGTCTCTAAAATGCTTTACTCTATGATGGTCTACAAATGGACTGCTAGTATTATAAAAAAATTCATACCTCAATAAAAGATTTTGTTTGGATATGTATCACTATGTAAAGAATACTTGTCACCATCTGCTGGGCAAATTTTTGAAAACCTATTGACAAAGGAGGTATTGGCATTAAAAATATTAAACATTCTAATGAGGCCTTTCAAGCCAGGCTCACTTGGAATCTTGTCTATAATAAATCTGATTCCATAAACTTTCTTAAAAATTGATTTATTCAAAAAATTAATAAAGGAAACTCTATTTTTCTTTCCTCCTCTATATGGAAATCCATAAAACATTCCTTTTCTACCATAATGAATAACTCTAGGTGGATGGTCTCTAGAAACTCTTCAATGAACTTCTGGTTGGACAACTGGGCTGACATTCTGTTAATTTCTATGGTTGCACTTAAACCAAAGTCCTGAGAAAACCAACCTCTCTATCAGAGATGTTCTTAATACTTGAAGTTATTCTCTTCCTTATAAAATTATGACTGACATTGACACCTATCCCTTCTATAACACTAATGATTTTTTAGTTTTAGAAAATTCTCACAATGGCATGCTTAATTCAATTTTTTTTACAAGAACTCTTTTTGTAACTCAAAAAGTGATTTTGGGTGGTTAATTTTTTTTTTTTGAAAAACCTTGGATAAAACCCTGAAGATTTAATCTTATATAGAGGATTTCCCACAAGATACTCCCCACTAATTATCGCCTTCAATTGTATGGTTTTTAACTCTATTCTAAATTCAGTCTCTACAATCAACATAGAGAAGATACTAATCATCTTTTTCTTTCTTTTTACACTACTTCTTCCCTTTGGAATAATATTTTTAACATTTTTTATTGTAGATGGTGGATGCATGACTCTTTGAAATTTCAATTAAAGAGATGCACATATATGAATAGATCTCATCAAATTAAGAACATTTTTCTTGCTGTTGTCGCAGATCTTCACCACATGATCTGTTATGATAGAAATTCTCTTTTTCATAATAAATGATATTCCATTAATAATGATGAAAAAATGAAGATTCTCATTGACATTAATGAAGCCGATTTAATCCAAAAGGGTTACTGCAAAAACACAGTGCACAACTTTGGAATCCTATGATGATTTCGTGTTTCTGGAAACTATTTCCATTCTCACCGTAATTTTTAAGTATTTTGGAATTACCCTCTATTAAGATAGATTAAGGTTAATGTGGAAGGTGCTTCTAAAGGAAAACTGGGCCCTATGGGTTGTGGTTCCATCTTTAGGAATCATATTGGTCAGATCATTGGTTGTTTTTATGGTAGTTGTGGCATTCCTTTCTCACTGAAAGATGAAATAAGGGGTATGATTCATGAAATCTTTTTTGCAAAAAAACATAGTTGGAAGAACTTATAGATTGAGAGTGACTTGACCACCATTGTACAAGCAGTTTGGATTGGTGTGACACATCTTGCGTGGTCGATCACCACCTGTTGGATAGAATGAATCAGTGCTCTTCTCCATCAACTACATCATCACACATATATATCGTGAAGCTAACATGGTTACTGATGGTATTGAGAACAAGAGAGTCATTCAAGACATTACCATTCTTGATGAACTTCCTTCTGACATAATTACTTTTCCTAATAAATATTATAATATGTTTCCATCTTTTAGACTCTTGTAATTCTTTTTCTTTATAATAATTATGCCTTTGGTTTCTGGCCAAGAACCATCTTATTCTTCAAAAAAATTATAAATAATATTGAAATAATAACAAACCAACATCCACAATTTAAAAATTAATACAGTAATTACAATGATAAGTCAACCATAATAAAAACACATCACATTATATAATGGTGTATGATCACAATTTAAATATTAAATTTTAAAATATTAAAGGTAAGATCACCTAATGGGAAGATCCCATACAATATAGTTTAAAATGAATAATGGGATAAAGATATAAAAGAAGTATAAAACTATGGTTCCTTTTAGTCGTATCTCTTAATTCTTGTTATCCATATCACTTGAATGGCCATAAGGCCTTCATTTTTTTATTGTTTTTGACAATTCTCCTTTAAAGGGGTGACGTGGAACCCTTATGGTTTTGTTTTTAGCCGAAGTATTATGTTTAACCACCCAAATTGTAATTCTTAACCAGTATAGTGCATGTATAGGGTCGAAGCACATGGAGATAGAGTTATGTTTTGTTTACCTTATTTGAAATTAATTAGGTGAAGGTTTTATAGAATTTAGAGTCTACTTTTATTCTTTCATTTATGTAAATATTGATTCCTCAATTTTTGAATAATTACTTAAAAGATAAATAAAAGCATGGAAACTGGTTTTGCTAACAAATGGATAAGCTGCATCAGGGCTGTGGGTTTTTAAGGTCATTAATTAATAGATTGATTTTTGAGGTTTTTTTACTCATAATAACTCATACTTACTGGGTTTGAATGTAGTGGAACCCCCTTGGTCTGATGAGTTTCACTTAAAATATTAGGTGACCAATTCCTTGGTCCGAAATTGATTCCTTTTTGTTTTGTCAAGTTTTATCCCTTTTTTAGATGTTAAGTGAACCCAATAATCATGGGCGTACTTAACATAATTCTTCTTGAAGATCCCCAAAAGTTTCATTATTGATCCGATATGACATTCCCAATAACATTTAACAAGATAAAAGAGAGGAATTTATGAATTATATGAATAACACGATTACAAAAATACAATATATTAAAATCAAACCATAATCGTCCAGATCCCCAAAACATGATAAAGTTACCTACTAATGAAATAGATCATGAAAACCAAACCCATAATACCTGATGCACATATCACAGAAGCCTTCGGTTGAGGATCCTCGGGAAAGGTAAAGCGGCATAACTTCCCCTCTTCTCTTCTTTTATTTCTCTCAATTCTTCTTTTTTCTTCTCTATCATGCATTATCTCTCTATTCTTCCCCCTTCTTATCTCTAGAAAATGGCAGGCCCAAACCTATATTTATAATTTTTACAAGATACACGGTGTGCATAAAAGTACACGCAGTGTACTTGGGTCAAGATGACTTGGCCAAATTTTATCCCTTGGTAGGTGATCAACCGTGCCACCTCCTGACTATGAATGGGTCAGTGGTCGGTCGGTGGGGTACACAACATGTATCTCTTCCACACATGGTGTGTAAGTGCATCTTTGGCCACCGACTACTTCTGGAATAGATGTACATGGTGTGGAAGAGTCATGTACATAGTTTGTAATATCGGTCCTAGATTTTGGGCATGTATCCGATTTGGTAGATCTGTGTCTGGGTCAAAATGTACACAACATGTAAAAATGGTATATGCCGTGTATATGTGAATTTTTCATCTGATCAGCCCTGATTTGTTCTTATGGATGTAAACATCTTGGAAATTATTCTAGTCACAAAAATAATGAATTTTACCCACAAAAAAAAAGATATTTGGTGAAAAAAAGATTTTATGCTAAATAAAATGTTTGAAAAAGCATACACAAATCAGGTACATCACCTTACAAGGCCTAAAATCTTAAGGGAAAATTACATGACCTATAGGCCTTAGAGGAAATCATCTAGACAAGATATCATGGAACTGCTTCTCCCCAACAAATGTCAAGACATCATCACTCTACCTTCGCAAGGCTGGTCAGCAGCTGTCCTGTGAAAAGTGGCATAGTCCCGGAACCATGACAATTCCATACCCTCGCAATCTTCGAATTCAGTTTAGCTATCCTCTGGTGGATGCACCTGCCCTGAATCCTTATCTAGATCCTTTTCCATTGTGATATGATTGGTGCATCTGCATATTCCATGTGTCATGAAAGCCTTGGGGTGGCTTGAAGGCCTTGAGGTGGACTGAAGGCCTTGAGAGACAATTGGCCCGAAGTCCTTGGGTGGCCTGAAAGCCTTGTAGGACCCAATGACCGAACCGGTGGCAAGAAGTCCTAGATGGATGAATAGTTCCAACTACATCAGTACCAAACATTATCTATGATAGTTCCTGCTACAGTAACTGCTACAGTGCTTCTATAGTACCCATGAAATATTTCTCCACCCGGATTTGATCTTGGGTCTCTTGGATGCACTTACCGAGTCCTCACCAACTGGTTGAGGCTCATGTACAAGTTATCCATATCACTCAACCATTGATAACTAGGCCTTTTAATTTACATGTATCCTTGAACATGATGTATATATTCACACCAAATTACACTTATAGGGCCTAAGTAAATATATGTATTATGTCACCACTGATGGTGTCCCAAAATTAATGTTTAATATAAATGGGTGCTTATATAATCTAATATAAAAAATTAATAATAAATAAAATAATCACCATGTTATCAAGTACTCATAATCCACTTGAATTGGTGACCCTATTTTCTTCATCCAGATCCAATGTCTAGTCTGAACACTTTACACATAACCATGGTGGAATGTGAAATTTCCACCCACAAGAACATAATATAGTAAAATAACGAACCATGCTAGCATGGAACCTAACTAATATATAACCATAAGAAAGAATACTAAGTTGGAATAACATCCAACATACTATAGCTGAATATTTTCCAAGACTTGGTTAGAAATATGACCAACCAACCCCCCAAGATTTATATCTTGGTCGGAACTTCTCCCAACTCATCATGAATATCAATACAGTGGGTTGGAACTATGTACATTCTATATCACAACATAAAAATACTAGTTTTACATCCATACTAACCACAATACCATAAACCATACTCAATTAGTATCATTAACAACCTCAATACCTCATAAGATACTTGGGTGGAATCATGGACAACCTCAACATCAAACAAAATGATTAGTTGTCACCATTACCAACCTCTATACAAAGAAAGAAATATGGATGACATAATACCCTATCAAAATTTAAAAAAGTGACATGAGTGTAATCACACCCAACCTAAATACTAAGAAAAAGACATGGTTTACATCACACCTAATTTTAATTTCAAGCAAGCGACATGGGTGACATCATGACCGAACTAAATAATAAGGAGATACATTCTTGGAATCATAATAAACCTAAATATTATGTAAAATACATGGTTAAAAACACACCTAACATAAATACCATTAAATTGATATTTTTGAAATCTTGTTGAACCCAAATTCTATGAAAAATATATTTTTGAGAATCCCAACCAACTCTATCACTACTTCTTTATACCCTATCCCCCTTACTAATCATATCTCACCGATATACCCATCCTAAAAATGATTTCTTTTCATTTATAAATGATCTAGGATACATATCAAGTCCTATAAAATCACTTTTAATTAATGGAAAACTTTCTTGGTTCTTATTATATGGTTTATCACTACAATATACATGTAACATGACCATAAATGGATACATGATCAATGTTATACCTAGAAGGACCTAGAATGGACTGTATATACCTTACCCAACTCTAAATGTTCATAGAATCCCATTTTTTTTCATTCCATTCCATTCACACCCACTCACAATATATGTGAAATCAAATTTCATATACAACATGTATAAAACAAGTGAAAAGCACAAGGACTACTCACATTGTAGTAGAAAAATCCTTCTTATTGAAAGTCATCAGATGATCAAACTTAATCTAGAGAAATAAAAAATTTAATGAAACATAATAGGATGAAAAAACTATATTTGGATCATGGATGAATAGTATATCCCACTTGTAAGGGTGAAAATAGAGGAATGTTGGTGGTTGGTTCTTGTGGCTATTCTTAGTTTGCACAGGTCGCTATATATGAAAGGTCTGGCCAACCCAACTTCTACCTTTTAATAATATGTATACACTAATTCATAAAATAGTTACTTAATTTATGAGAAAGTTTATGTTATCCTCAAAAAAATTCTCAACATATATTGTCCCTATAGTAAAATATTCCTTGATGTTCCTTTCACCCATATAATGTTTCCTCTTCCAATAACCCTTATATAAAATCTTCTTTCTTGGCGAACCATTATTTACTTTTAATGTCCAATTCACACTTTTTTTAATTGATAATTCTTGAGAATGAGTAATCATAATAGGATTAGTTGAAAAAAAATGAAGTAAATAACTCCTTTGGAACAACACTAGAATCAGAATAATTGGTGCTGTGACACCTAAAGGTTAATAAAACAACTTTTCAACTAAAAACCTATTATATATTTAAGATATTGAATCCATTTAAATTTTAAATTACCTATTGTAATTTTTTTCATCAACTAGTAGTCCTTGATTAACCAATTCAATCCCTATTTACAAATATTATGATTTCTCCTCTTGTAAATTCTATATTTTATTTTTATCTCTTTCCATTTATTTTTTAAATATAATTTTTTTTTTATTTTCTTTCTTAAATCCATTAACAAATTTATAAAATTATTTTACTATCTATAATATTCATTTTTGAAGCACAATCCATCTCCATATATAAATTAATTCTCTAAAATAGTAAAATAAAGGTAATCGTTCAGATTAAAAAAGTATGACTTTTTTGATCTCCTGTTTTTAAATACAAAACTCTAATCAGAGTTTGATTAGTAGAAATCTATAATCTTTATCATATCGATTTTCTAAATTAATCAAATATGTTTTATCCCAATAAAAAAACTGACTTAAAATTTTACTAATTTCTTAAACCACATTTAGGCTTTGACTTTCCAACAAGATTTATTTAAACCATATCTATAATAGGGATTTAGAGAATTCAGGATCCATGGGGTTCCCTTATAAAGAAGCTTTTATAATCATAATAAGATGAGAATAAAAATTAGAAGGTTTTCATTTTAACACGTTTATTTTATGTTTTTCAAAATTCAAAATTAAAATTAAAATTAAAATTAAATAATAATTTTTTCTATATAATATATCATTTTATTATTAAGTTAAAAAAATTTATATAAATTTTTTAAAATATACAATTTTATTTCTTAAATAAAAAATTTCATTGAAATTGGAAATTGAATTTAATATATAATTTTTAATAAAAATCAAAATAAAAGTAAGATCAAAATTGAGCAATATAAATTAGAATATAAATTTATATGAATAAAATATAAAATTTATATATTAATGTGAAAATATAATTTACATACCTAAATATAATTTATATTATAATAATATATGAAAATATGTGACACCAATAATGTTATTTTTTGGTGAAAAATTTATTATCTACTGATTTTTTAGGTTTCTTGATTTGGGTTGAATTTAGGATCAACCATGGGATTTTGGACCCCTTCGAGGTGTTAGGGGTGTTAGTGTAAGATAGAAATTGAGTCTCGGGGGGGGGGGGGGAGGGGGGGGGTTGGCCTGGGCTTGGGGATACAATTTTTCAAAAATATTGAAAACCATATGTGACTAAGGGGAAACACAGTGTGATTAGGGGAAATGTGAAGGAACAAGTTTTTCCTTAGATGTAGGCTAGACCGTGAAATATGGGACAACACAGTGTGAAGGTCTGAAGGGGAATTGTTGGGTTAAGGTTGATTGAGAATCACACTCTGACCAAGAGGCATCACGAGATGATAGGTGTTTGGGGAAACTAAAAATGGAAAAGTCATATACATAAGGGTCATGAGGTTAATCTCATGTAAGGGTACTTCTATATACACGATTCCCCATTCATATGGTTTACTATTATGCATGGTCACCATATATATAAATTTACCATAATTTTTGAAAACTTATGTTTAGGGGAAGGTAACACCATGATGGGTATGTGTTTCACTATGATGGTGGTATCATGGATGTGATCCATACTATGAAGGCCCATTTGTGCAAGGTAACCATTCCATGATAAGGGGAGGTCATTTCATTACCTTGTGTATGGGTTGGGTGATATGTAAGGGTTCTAGAATTTGTGAAATTTAAGGGGGGTGGGGAGAAGTCACACTATGAGATAGGGGGAAACATAATGATCATGATTATGGGTTTACTCACACATAAATATTGAATATTTTTTATTTATGTCCCATACAAAAGGTTACCCATAAGTAAAGGTTCCATAATTTTTGAAATTTGAGTTTGTAGGGTGAAACAGTCACACTATATACCAAGGGTCCAAACTGTGATGTGACCAAAGGTAGTGGTTTTATGATTTGACATGGATTTGGGTATGGTGTGTCATTCTGTTATAAGGGGAGGTCATTCCATAACCTTCCTTAACTAGTTTTTTAAACATTTGTTAATTTATTAAATGTAATATAAAGGTGAGTGATGATTTTTTATTAGGTATTCCTTAGGAAAACCTCATTCATTCTTTCCAAGATATGAATGTCGAACCTCTTTCTTATCCTCCCCTTAAACATGATCCAAATGGGACTATCATCAATAAACCACCAAGTAATTTTCTTTGTTTCTCCTTTAAGTTACAACCTCTTATTTTTATTCAAGTTTTCCTTATCTATGGCCATGGTGTCCTAGGGTTATTGGTGGAAGAAGTTATGACAGGGGTTTCTTGATGATTGGCTGTTAATACTTTTTTCGCTTCTTCATTAGTGTATTATTATCATCATCTTTCAGTTTCATCAGTTTAAGGTTGTTAGTTCCATGACCATTATTTGTTTTAATAACATTGTGTGATTAAATTTCAAAAAGAATGTTTAAATGTATTTTAAGGAATTTTATGCCATCATTGAAGACTGATATATATGTTATATGTTTTTCAAATTTTTAGTCGGCTAATGGTCTCTGCTTTTCGATTAATTAAGTATAGAAACTCACATTAATAGTTACCTATGGTGTTTAACTTCTTATTTTTGGAACAAGAAGACCCTATCCTATTATATGATATGGGTATGACTCCATAGTGGATTCTTGATGGAGGTTTGTAGTTTTCATACTTCACTCTATTTTTTTATTCTTTTTATCCCTCCAATCGATCCAACCTATTATGTTCCGTTATTTAGAAATGGTTTCTTAATGGTTGAAATATCATCTTACAGGATTGTTTTAGAAATGAATTCACCTAATCTCACCATGGTTGCTTGATTTTTACTTTAGTAGGTTTTAAATGAAGGATTTAATTATCATGTGAACTTGGAGTTGGGTCTGACGAATATGATAGTTGTTGGGATTCTTAACCGTTGTTCATTCAATTTTATAATTGATGAGGTTGACAAATTTATGGTCTCCTAGTCAAATATCTAATGGGTGTATCGATCCTTTCAATTCTATTTGATTCATTGGATTTCTATGATCCATTAACAATAGGATGGACCTTTCATAGTGGTTTGTATTTCTATCCCCAGCTTCTCACTTTATTTCCAAAATGTGTATGTTTTTAAGTTATTTGGAGATACGATTGGGAATTTATTTCTGGAAAATCACCAAAAATTGATAGGGAAGAACCCTATTTAACCTAGATTATGTTTTGAATAAGATTTATCTCTTCCTATTATGGATTTAATGTGTTTCAAACTAGAAGGCATTGTATGAGGGTAAAATTGATTTTTTCACCTTTATAACCTTTAAGGTCATAACCACCCCTGATGCCACAAGGTTCATCCACATACATTTCTTATAAATGGATATTATATTATAAAAGGTGATTTTGATCATGTGTAAGTTTCAAATTCCGGTGCTACTAGCCAGGATGCTAGTAAGACTTCAACTTTGCATGCTAGGGTGTCTCCTTTTGTGAAAGTGCAAAAGTCTCTCCTCCCCTAACTCTGTTTACTCATGGAGTGGGGAATTCTTAGAATTATATAGAAGTTGTGAACCTAGTATGTTAACATTGGAAGTATTTAACCTATCAGGTGGATCTTATAGCCTTGGAGATGCTGTAGGAGGAAATCTTGGATGGAAATAATGATTTCATCTTTCACACTTATATACACATCGATTAAATGTAGTTGTATCATGAATATCCATTTATTCTAGTAGGTGTGGGATATTATTCTTCTCCATTAGAGTTTATCCTTACCAAATCTCTCCCTAATAGGTCATAAGGTAGAGTTACCACCATTTTTATTTAATAATTAGAATTGTATGGTGTTTTTGTGACTGATGCATAGATGTTAACAATTAGAGTTTAGTAGTTAACCTGATATAAGATTATTCTGATGTTTTAGAAAAAATTTGATGGTTTGGAGGTTTTTACACTAGAAAAGATATGGGGTAATGATAGGGAAAACAATAATTATTATAAATGGGATGTTAACCCAAAGTTATCTTAGGCATAGGAGGAGCTACATCCAGTATCCCATGATGGAATATGAGAAAATTCTCTACTAGAGTCACCTGAAGATGAATATTATTTTCATGATAGAGGGAACTATAAATTTAAGGGTAAAAGGTAATAAAGTAACCAATTTCATAGAGTATCACTCAATTGTTAAGGGGATTAATGCAATAGTGTGTAAATTTTATTCTTATCTTACCATACCCATGGTGAAAAGGCCAAATGTTAAGGTAGATAGTTCCAAGAAAAGTAATCACAAAATCAAAATGATTTAGAGTTATAAGGACCCCCCCAATTTTTGGATTATGTTCTTGAGGATATTGATGAAAGATAATATGATCTATATTAGAATGGACCTTTGGATAGAATTATTAAGGAATTACCAAGATAATAAATATAGAATCCCACAATGGATCTGTATTTTCACTCTTTAGAGATAATGGAAGACATAATTCATATTTTTTACTTTGGTTTATGATGTATATACTTCATAGTTTGATTCTATGGAAAATTTTGAAACATTAGGGAGGCTATGGAGCTAAAAAATACTCTTGAGATGAATTTACCATTCAACTTCAAAATAGAGAAATAATAAGATTAAGGGAGTAAGAATAAGATTTAAATGAGCCCAATATAACCTAACTTATGCATTATAATAAGAATATGTTAGAAGAGGATATTCCAATTAAGGCTTTAAAGGAAGACCTAACCAAGATAAAGGCTAGAATCATGATATTTTCCACCAGTGAGAAATTTGAATGTATTAATACCCTAGCCCATATCTTTCTTTTGGGATATAATGAAATGAAGATCAACACGAAGAGGTTTATCAAGTGGTGTGGAAGAACAACCTTCTTATTTGTGGATCTAATTCAGAAGGAGGTAAATTGGTGTAATTTTCCTATCATTTGGAGTCTTATTTGGATGCACGATTCAAATAATTTAATTTTTTAATTGTATGGAAAAATATTACCTATTTATATTTAATCTGGTGTTTTTTGGGTGACCACTTCCCCTAAAAGTGGTATTAATGGAAATGAATAAAAATATAATTTATAGCTTGATATTAGTAAGAAAACTTGTTTCCAAATCACGCATTATTTATGTACATTAATATTAATTACTTGTTTTTGATGTAATGAATCTTTGAATGGAAATGGTTTTTTTGATGAAATGAAATAATTTTAAGTGATTATACCTCATAGGAATCCCTGGTTCTTGTGTAGGGATTTTGATATTTGTGCACAGGATGAACTGAGAACAACATATATACTCATTTAATTTTTAATGAATATTCAATACATCTCACTGAAAATCTCCCCCAGATTCCATAGGTTTAGTTCTTTATAGATTAGAGACATAAAAAAATTCTATTTCAACATTTTTAATATATCTGAATTTTTTTTCTCACATGATACAATTTTATATACATCATACATAATACTTGTCTTTATAACCAATCAAATTTAAATATAAGAAATGGGTGATCTCAGATGCTCAGTAAGTGTGACCATAATAGATATAAATTATAAATTATAGGTCATCACAAAATGATCATGTGAGTAGGAGAACATAATAAAGGTGTATAAACATGAAATAAGTTAATCATACATAATAAAACATAGATAATAAAATCCAGAGTCACCAAAAAGGTATTTCCACATAAGATCAAAAATAAAATGTTTAAATTTGGAAATACAAGCCAATAATCATGATACATTAAGCATAATATATCCATGGTTTGTAACATATTGAAGCAGCATAAGCATAAGTATTAGAAGTCATAATAGTATGATAAAACCTAATAATACTCACACATTTAGTTGTTAGAAAACCCAATCATGACCATGAATTTAGTTTTGATAAAACCCAATTCTAACCACATATTATGTTCTCAAAAAACCCAATCATTCCCATACATTAAGTTTTGACAAAACCCAATTATACCCATATACTAAGCTATGAGAAAAACCAATCATACCCATGCATTTATTTGTGATAAAACCCAATCATTCTCACTCTATATCTTAAGAGATATAAAAAATTACCAAATTAATTAGAGTTATATAATAGAACAATGCATCACATAATGATAAACCATTCATTTTTGATTTATATGACCATGAAAACATTTATAATTCCATCATTTCTTAGTTTACACCGGAATGACAAATGGGAACAATGAAGAATTTAACATAAAATGATCATAATCCATCCAAAGAAATAATGTGAATGACATCATTAGAGAATATACCCATAGAATTATAAAAAACTTAATGGATGCCAATATACGTGAAAAACTAGTTCATAACCACATTAAAAAATTATTTTAAAAAAAAAGAATAAATATCATTTTCTTTTGTTAAATTTTATTTTAAAACAAAAAATTCAAAAAAATTATTGGAATACATATTTCTTTGAAAAACCATTAAAAAATATAGTGAAAGATTCATTTTGAAAAATAGTAATAAAATTTGGAAAATCCATTCACAATAAATCAATTAAAAAACAAATATTCTTTTCACAACTTTGTAATGAGAGTAAAAGTTAGCCGGAAACAACTAAAATGAAAATTTTAAAAGAATATTATTTTTAAAGAAAGTAAAATTAATATAAAAAGACATTAATAAGTCATAAGAGTTAAGATAATTTAATCTATATAATATAATAAATAACATGGGTATGGAAGAAAAGTATTCCCAATGAAAAATAAGAGAAAAGGTTTTATCTACTTACAAATTTCCATCTAGTTGAATTTTGAATCGAAGGGCGAAGAAATAGTAAGAAGACATTTAAAACGTATGAATAAATTAAGGAGAATAAAATAGTTGGTATTTTTAGAGAATAATATATAACTTCAATTGATGGAATTTTAAACATAAAAAATATCAATTTTAAAATGAGATTAGTTTAGAAACCGTTAAGTTTACTCTTGAATTCTACAAAACCGCTTTAACCTCCTAATGAATTCTCTCCTTGACCCAAGTTACTTCAAAATAAAGGATTTAGTATTCAATAAAGGAACTATTATTTATTAAATTGTTATTTAGGATTTCAGAGAAATTAAATACGTATAAATTCAAGAGATTAATTAATTATTTGATTTGTTTGAGAGGATTATAGGAGGCAGTTATTTTATAGGTTAGTTTTTAGTGGTATTTCTACAATTATTGACATTTTAATGTATAAGGTTTTCATTTTAAAAATAAAGTTGGCATAAAGTGGAAAAATAATGGGGGTTGGATAAGGTTTGGTCACGATATACCTCATCCACATACTTAGAGACATGGTTTTATGATATTTTGAGTCTTTACCACTCAGTTAAAACCCGTATCAACTAATTTTACCTTTAATATGGAAACTTAATTTTTAAGGTAGTGAATTAATTTTATTACTAAAAATGAAATTTCACCCTTAAATAATTTTTATATCTTTATTATATTTTTTCACTCTATTTAATCTAATTAAATTTATAAAAAATGGGAAATTAATATTTTAAATGAAAAATTGAAATATATATAAAAAATATTTTTATACAAAAATAAAAATTTAATCATCATGCATACTTAATCCAATTCCATACTAATTAAAAATTAATTTAGTGTTAATCTATTTTTAATACATTATAATATTCCATTAGATTCATCATTTAAAAGTGATCATTTGAATTTATTAACATAAAAATACATAACACTTAAAAATTAGTTCCTCAAAATGTGTAATATTTAAATATTAAATAATTTTAAGAATATCCTATTAAATGTAAGTATTTGTCTTATAAATATTTATTTTTATCAAAAAATATTTATTAAAATAGTTCTTTTAATTTTATAAATACATCAAATAATTATTTAAATAGTAATACACAACCCATATAAATATTTTAAAATTATATTTTTCTTTCATTCCTAATTTATTATATTATTTTTAATTAAATAACATACCCATTGGATATAACCACAAAAAATATATCCAACAACCATTTATCTAATGGACATATTTCTAATGATCATATAAAGGTAATATTTCATTCCTTTATATGGAATTACCTATATTACTAAAATAATTCATTATATCTATATACTTATATCTAAACATGTCTATTATATTTCTAATTCTCTACTTTATTTCTATAATTTCATTTATTTTTATAATATATATTAAAAACCATGTGGAAAATTATTTTTTGTTTATGGTATTTTTATATTCCTTAGAATTAATTCCACTTTTATTTTTCTTAATAATGTTTCATGTTACATTCACATAATATATTAATGTTTATATATTTTTTAAAATATTTTATATTAATAAAATATATCATTTTTTATTTTAGATTTTTGTATTGTGTAAAACTAGCTATTTGACATAGTATTTATTTAAATAAAAATCACATAGTAAAATCATGGGTTGCAACATTCCACTACCCTTAAAAATAATATCTCCTTTAAATTTTTTTTACTCTAAGGATGATAATTAGTAATTAAGAATAAATATGTGTCAAATTATTATTGATGCTTTTTATATAAATTTTAGGTAAAAATCAAATCTTTATTTGATACAATTGAGAGTGGTACTTCATAGAACCTTACCACTTCCTTTATGTATATCCTGAAATGTTGATTGAGTGAGAATTATTCTCAAACAACAATGAAATGTGATGAATTTTAGAGGTGATTAAATATAACCCAAATGAATTTATGACCATTAGAGGTCTTAGGATGTCCCACAATGAAATACATGATGTGATTATCCCATTTATATAAATCTATAATAAATGGTTTCATTATCCAATTAGAATTTTTTCATTATTCCTTTATTTTCTAGCATACTAGGCCTTGATATATATACTCTACAATCACCCTCTTCATGTTTTACCACAAAATATTATTCTTGAAATATCTGTAAATAGTTTTTCTTTCGGTATCGATAGAGAATTATGAGATATATATATCATCATACAAATCCATAATCAATTATAATATTTCTTAAATATTATAATTCTTTTATTGAAAAATTTTAACCCTAGAATATTCCAAACAATATTTTTTTTCTAAATGTACTCCTTTTATTCCATATTGATCATTACATGGATATATTCTTGAGTATTCATTTATTAAAGATAAAATTTATCTCCTTCCTTTATAATTTCATGGTATATCCTTTGAAAATCCATGATTATTAGGTCTATGTAAATCCCCATAATGTGTATAAAAGAACGATACTTCCTACCTAAGTTTTTAACCAACTTGTTTTCCTTCCCTGGGTGGTGATGTATTAAGTAGTCACAATATTTCATCAACTCAAACCATATCCATTGGTGCATTTTCAACTTCTTATATGTGAAAATTTAATTTATTCTCTTTTATTTGGTATATATATTACAATTTTTACCATCAAGATAATTCCTCCATATCTAAAAGGGCCTATTCCAACTTGAATTCAGGCGTTGGATGATTTTTCTATAAAATTATTAATTAATTTTTGGAATAAGCAACCAATATATCATTCTATATAAGGATAAATACTTATCTCTTTTTTGGTACATCACTATATATTATGAACCCTTATTTTATGCAGTGTAGTTTAAGTACAAGTGAAGTGACACACCTTCTCTTTAACTTATTTAAATTTTATTCACATTCATATGTCTAGAGGAACTTAAATACCATATAAGTTAACTTGGTTAGTGGATTTAAAATTCATGAAAATTTTCTCATAAATCATCTATATTATCCAACGAATCCAAGAAAAATATAAATCTATATTATAAAATTTGGTTTGTTCCATTATTTTATTACTACTATCTATAAAAGATCTATAAATATACCCTTTATTTTATTTACATGAATTAAGAATGACAATTTATGTTGATAGAATTAAAAATTTTCAAAAATTTTCATACATTTTTTTCCTTTTCATGATCTTCAATAAAATAATCAAATCATATTCATGCTCTTTATTTATCATGGAATATATGTGAATAAAATCTATATTGGCTGCCAAAAAATTGATCTTGGTAACCTCTAAAGATTAATTTCATCACATTCATGAAGATAGTTTGAGAATATATATGTCTGAATGACATCACTATGAATTCATAGTGTATATATATTGTTCAAAAGTTTTTCTTGGGTATATCCATATTTTTAACCTTTAATTGATGATATCTCAATCGAAGGAAAGTCTTTAAGGAGTCTTAACTGTAACACCCTGAGATTTTATGAGAAATATTCTTTTTAATTTCTTTGATGTCTTGTGTTGTATGATACACCAATATTAGATTGTTCTATACGCAACACCATATTAGCTTGTAGTATACGCAACAATATTATTGGCTTGTGTGGCACACAAGAGCGACATTCTTCAATAGCGTGTGTTGTACGCAATACCAAGTTTCACTAAACAACTATATATTGTTATAATATTATTATGAAAAAGAATTTATGAATAATATTAACCACATTTTAAATTTTATAACATTATCATTCATCTTACACATATTTTAGAACATGGTATGAGAAAAAAATTATTTTTTTGGGTAAAATAAGTATTTTTTAAAAAACACAGTTTTGCCACCTTTAGATGACACACCCACTTTAAATCTATTTTTGACACGTTTATAAGTTAAATTTGAAAAAATAATCTTATTAATTTCAATAAGGATATAAAAATTTACATGGGATAATTTTTTAATATTTTTATGTTAACTTTCATATTTTTATGAATAGTAAAAATACGCAAA
Source organism: Viscum album (assembly GCA_963277665.1). Taxonomy (NCBI): domain Eukaryota; kingdom Viridiplantae; phylum Streptophyta; class Magnoliopsida; order Santalales; family Viscaceae; genus Viscum; species Viscum album. The sequence goes on along the minus strand of OY728132.1, from coordinate 164,076,988 downwards.
ATTTTAATTAAAAACAACTTTTATCATCAAGATAATTTATATGGTTAAATTATAATATTGAATGATTTTAAATTATAAATTGAATACATTTTTACCATTTAATATAATTTATGTCATTATCATTAATTTTACATTGAATTTATAGGTAAAAACATTTCAATCTTTTGCAATGTTTTAAATAAAAACCCATTTTTTTCGACAATGAGATTAATTTTAAATTAATTACTACATATTCTGTGTTTTGAATTTTTAAAAATGGATTCCATATTTATAATCATGAGGTTCAAATTTTTTAAATAGACAAGTTTTAATTTTGCGGATTATGAATAGTGACTTCGGTAAATTTTATTTACCACAGTTAAAGGTAAATATGGTAATAAAGGGTAAAGATAATATTATAAAATTACTCTAACACTTGTATTAATATACTTGTATGATTATATTTATCTCCAAAACATACTAGGGTTTAAATGGAATCAATTGGAACCCACTTGGATGATATTAAGACCTTTAATTTATTTTATTTAAAAAAAGTGAAATATGTCTCACTCAAACTTTAATAATTAAATTATTTTTAATATAAGGTTATACATAATATAAATTCAATTATAAATAATCATTTTAAATATAAAATGTTTTTCTTCATTATGGTAATTTATTAGTAATTTTTAATAAATATATAATTACCTTAATAGCTTATACATTATTGATGCATAAATTATTTGTTTAGTAAAAAATCAATGATATTGTTTTTATTAAAATAATAATACACATAAAAAGGACCAAAACCTTGACCAAACCTTATTGGTCGAGTATATATAAACCATAATCATCAAAGGGTCGACTTGTGGACCATTTGGAGCCTTATAAGACATATTATGACATTTATATTATTTTATTTTAAATGATGTCAAAGTTATCAGCTTCATAATTTAATAAAGATTACATTTTAAAAGTTTTTTTGAGAATATAAATTAGACTAAAAGTGGTTTTATGAAATATATTAGATTTATGTTAGTCATAGTATTTTTTTTAATTTTTATGCAACAAATAAGTATATTAAATAATTATACAAAAATGTTGTTGTAATTATTTTATTAAGAAAAATATAAAATAAATGGTTTCAGAAATATTAAAATAAATATTATATGAACTAATTAATGTTCTCCATGAATTTTATAGATAAATATGACATGTTATAAATCTATTAAATATTTTTGTTCGAACATATCTTCTGTGAGGATTTTATTTAAATTCAAATAATTGAATAGTGTCAAAATTGACATGATTGGTATTTCAAAAAAATAACATATTATTAAATTGTTTAAATATCACAAACAATATTTAAAAATTAAAAATTAAAAATTAAATGGTCTAAAATGTTATAATGTATCTAATTATAGACAATTCACAACACATAATTAAGTATTTATAATAATTTAAAATTTATAACAATATTACCACAAATAAAATTAAATAGATTAAATAAGGATAAATAAAAATGATAAGGTTTAAAATAAAATAAAAATATGTCTAAATTTTATTTTTTGATGATGTTAAAACCCTATATCATCTCATCTTAGAAGTTGAGTCATTTTGGAGGTTTTTATATGGGGTTGGGTTTTATTATAAATTAATATTTTTTAGGTTTCCAAAAGTGCCCCTCTCCTCTCTTATAAAATGACACCCCCTTCCCTCATTTTGAGCCTTCAAGCTCTTCCAAACCCTAAAAATTACTCTTCTAAACCTCTCTTGTTACATTATAGTGGTGCTGGTCTTCTCAAAAGACCAACTATAGTGCCCTAAGAGGAAGTTTAAAGGAGGCACTTTGAGGAAGAGGCAATATCTTCTACCGATTCTTTCTAATTTATTTATTCTTCTACTTCATCTTCATTAGTTGTTTCATAATAAAGTAATAACATCAGTATAACTCATATACTAATATGTTATTATAAATATTAAACAACCCTATTTCACCTTCTTTCCATCCTATGAAATATGAAGTCACCATGCGTGCGTACGTACGGCTTACCGTCTCCACGCCGTGGTGTAATATGTTTTTGATCACCAACATACTTGGATGTGTATAATGATGGAAGAAATAATTATATGTTATTATTGTAAAATTATACTTATTATGAAATTATTATACACCATACCTTTCAATACAATTCCACAATCATGGGAATGATATCATCGCTTGTGCGTACGTACGGTCTACCGTCTCCACGATGTGATGTGATTCTTTATACATGATATTCATTGAATAAGGATTATATAAAAGAATTTAATGAATTAATATTATATATATTATACTAATAAATTTCTTAAATGATATAACTATAACCTAAAAAGAGGAATAATAATTTATTCGACAAAACATACATAATAACATAAAGTATTTAACACCCGAATAACGATTAACAATGAAATGTTACTAATAAAATGATAAGAATATGACCATATATGATATCATAAAAATTAATATTATTATAGAATTAGTCAATTAAATTATTTAAATCATTATAAAAGAGGTCCATATATGTAAAAATCAATCGGACCTAAGGTAAGGGGTAACTTTTCCAATCTCGTTTCTATCCATGATTGTAGATTCGTAAGTATTTACTGTGGTTATATTTATCATCCATGTCCATGTATTCTAAAAATATTTTCATAAACTATTTACTATTCTTCCATGTATGTTCAAAGTCATGTTTAACTCCTTTTGAATTTTACTATGTGGTATGGAAGGAATATTTATTTTGTTTACTATACGAGGTACATTTTGACTTTTCCGGAAAAAGTATGAGGAGAATGTTTTTTTAACTTATACGGCATGAATGGATTTTTATGATTTTATAACGCCTTATTTAAATAAAGATTACTCTACAATATTTCATGATTATTTTCAATAAAATTATTTTCTTTTAAAATTACACGTCATTTTGAGAAAAGAAAATAAATTGAAATAAGAAAGGATATTTTCCTCAATAATTCATTTGAAGTGTTTTATCAAAACTATTTTCCATCTATGTTGACATTATTTAATATGGTTATTTTTCAATTATAATGTCTCTAATATTTACATGGTTTGATTTTTTTATGATGAAATTATATCCATTGTTTTATATGGATCATGTTATGATGGGATGATGTTTATGAAACCCATTTTATTCGTTGGGTTATGATGAATGATTTTTGTTTTTTTCATGGCACACGAAATAATGATTTCATTATGAGATTGGTGGGACCTATATCTCCCTCCAATTCATTAGGTAAATATTTATGTCTCATGAGATAGACATGGTTGAAAGAGAAAGTAAATCTGGTTTAGTATTGCAAGCCTGGAATGGCAAGTAAACCTAGTTCAGTAGTGGACTTTGTCCACTATGATGGTCTTGGAAGCAAGGCCTTGGATACTATGGAAATAATATCATGTGATTAATGGTTTTCCCCAATTACATGTTTTATTACCATTCTATTTTATCATTATTAATGTTCCTTTATGATCTATGCCTTATGTACTGCCAAGATTTATGTCATTACTCATGATTTTGATGTTTTATGTTCATATTTTTACGTTCAAATGTTTATGGGTTTTTTTAATGTTTTCGATGTTTACCCATACTGAGAATTTGAGCTCACTCTTTATGTTTTCTTTTCCTCAGGATATAAAGAAAGGTTTTAGATAAGAAAACAAAAGGGGAAGATATTTATGGGAGATGTTGAAGATCTTTCACCATGATTAGAAGATTTCGTTCTGAGTTTCCTAAGAAACTAAACTAATATGGTCTTTGGGCGTCTATTTTTGGTTATGTATTAGTATTCCGCAAATGTAATGTAATTTATATGTATGTAAATCTTGGGTCTCTACAATTGGTATTAGAGAAAAGGTTTAGTTAACCTTTGGAAACTAGGATGCGAAAACTTTAGTGAGATCTCTAGATATATTTATAATGTATGTCTCGGAATGTCCCTAATGTTAAGTTTAAGTATAGGTTATAGTTCTAGAATTACAGTTACGATCTTAGAATTAAACCTAATATGTTGGATATTGAAGGTACTCCCCATTTATTATATTGTTTTCCTAGCATTATTTTTGCCTCTCACACTATTCTTTTTGGGTTTTAGATGATGGCTGGAGCACGAAGGAATCATGTTGATCAATGTAATGGAAAATGCAATGATTCTCCTCCTGAACAAACCAATGTTATGGCATATGGAGTGAAAAATCTTATTGCTATACTTACAAAATCTATGAATCATTCTAGACTTCCCAATGAGTAGAGAAGGGAACAATATTCTATTGAGTCCTTCATGATGCAACACCCACCTTCTTTCAATGGGTATTTTGATCCACTTATTGCTGAACAATGGATCAGTACCATTGAAAAGATATTTTCCATACTTCACTGTTCAGAACATGAAAAATTCATTTTGGTTGTTTTCCATTTAGAAGGTGAAGTAGACCTATGGTGGACTCTAATTAAGAATACAAGGACTGAAGATGAAATTGAATCCATGGAATGGGATAAGTTCAAGAACTTATTTTTCAATAAGTACTTCCCTCGTATTATTCGAACAAAGATGGAAAAGAAGTTACTTTAGATTAAGAAAAATGATGATGAATTTGTTGGTATATAAAAAGGGAATTTTATAAGGCCTTCAAGGTATGCCACTCGCTTTATCATCCAACCTGAGAGTAAAGTTGATTGATTCTTCAGTGGATTAAAACCAAGTCTTAGAAGGGAATTAGCTATAAGAGACTTCAGTAGCTATGAAGAAATTATTCGTTGTGATATCATCGTTGAACTAAAAGTTGGTTTTACATATAAATCACATGGTTTTGATAAGAAACAAAAGATGGAGTTCAAGGAAAAATCTCAAAATAATGGTGAAAAGATGACGAATGTTTCATTATGCTCAAAGTGGGGAAAGAAGCATAGTGGATATTGTCTTAAAGGGAATAGAAAAAGTTTTAAGTGTGGAAAAGAAGGTCATTGAGAAGCTGAGTGTCAAAAAAATGGGAAAAAGGTAGAAATGATGTGAATAGAGAAAATACTATAGAGTACTCACCACAAACACTTCAATGCTACATGTGAAAGGAATTGGGGAATTATGCTAACCAATGCCCTAATCGAAGGGTTAATGTTGATCAATATCAACAACCCCTTAAGGAAATGGACAGAGGTAATTCACATGAGATCACTATTGGAAATGTTAAATACAACAATGAAGTGGTGGAATGATTACGTGTTTATGTAACGAGATTCCAAAATAGTGTTGTGGAATCTCATTTATAGTATCATGGAATATTGGAATATCTATGTTTTAGTTTATTGTGGGTTTCAATTATTATATGGTACCGATAACCATGAAAATTTATTGAAATATTTTTGTAAAGTAGATGATATGTGCATAATGGAGGTCATAATGGAATAATTTGGGAATAAAATAGTAGTGTTTAAGGCTAGAAATTTTTTTGATATTATTTCTGGAATGTTATAATGGTGTTGTTTCAGAAAAAGGACAACCTGCAGGATGAGCGACAACCCGTTACATCAGACAAGGTTGCGGGAATCTAACCCACAACTGAAGTGAGACAAGCCTTTATCACCTACCAATGTCGTATAGGAAGTCCCTCATTTTTAGAAATTAGTTTTTTTATTAAATAGTTTGATAGATGAAGTATAAGTCCATTTTCATAACTATATATGATTATCCTCACCATAGATGGACATATGCATATTTAATATCTTGTGCTAACCTTTTTTGTGATAAATACAGATGGAATGACCTATCATTCTATCACATGATCTACTAATACTTTAAGAATGAAAAATTAAACTTCATTTCTTTAAATAAGATATGAAGTGTAAATTGTTCATGGAATGACCAATGTTGATATTACACTGAAATCAAGTAAGTATTTCTCCTTATGAAAAAATTAATCAACTTTAGGGAAATGATCTTGAAAACTCAAAATGTTGTCATAGTACCATCATATCTGATGAATCATATGGTACCTTAGATCATCCCAAATTTACAGATTTGTGATTATTGGATTTTTCATAGCCAGGGTATCTACCATTCTTCATCCGAACATGATGATTAGATTCCTCTTCCATATCCATATTTTCACCTGTATTCTTCGATGTGGAAACCCAGTACTGAGTTAATTTGGGTGACTGTTATGTTTCTAACTTTCCTTTTTAAAATTTAGTATTAGTATTTCTTTTTACGAAGTGTATTTATATGAAAGAAACCTTCAAGTAGTAAACAATTTATAACCCCGACGAATTTCAAGGGTGAAATTCATTTTAAGGGGGGTAGAATGTAACACCCCAAGATTTTATGAGAAATATTCCTTTTGTTTTCTTTGATGTTTTGTGTTATAATATAAAACAATATTAGCTTGCACTATACTCAACACCTTATTTGCTTGTAGTATACGATACACTATTCTTGTCTTGTGTTGCATGCAAGAGCGACCTTCCTCAATAGTGTGTGAAGTACTCAATATCAAGTTTCACTAAACAACGATACATTGTTATAATATTATTATGAACTAGCCGTTTTGAATAGTATTAACCAAATTATGAATTTTAAAACATTATCATTCATCTTACACATATTCTAGAACATGGTATGGGAACAAAATAGTCTTTTTCGGGTAAAAGAAGTATTTTTTAAAAATGCAGTTTTGCCGCCTTTTGAGGGAACACCCACTTTAAATCTAGTTTTTGACAAATTTATAAGCTCAATTTGAAAAAATAAACTTATTCATTGAAATGTGTATATAAAAATTTACTTGGGATAATTTTTTAATATTTTTCTGTTAACTTTCATATTTTGATGAATAGTAAAAATACATTAAATTTTAATTAAAAAAAATTTTATCATCAAGATAATTTATATGGTTAAATTATAATATTTAATTGTTTTAAATTATAAATATAATATATTTTTACCATTTAATATAATTTATTTCATTATCATTAATTTTACATTGAATTTATAGGTAAAAACATTTCAATCTTTTGCAATGTTTTAAATAAAAATCCATTTTTTTCAACAACATGATTAATTTTAAATTAATTATTGCATCTTCTGTGATTTGAATTTTTAAAAATAGATTCCATATTTGGAATCAGGAGTTTCGAATTTTATAAATAGATAACTTTTATTTTTAGGCACTATAAATAGTAACTACGGTAAATTTTATTTACCACAGTTAAACGTAAATCAGGTAATTAAGGGTAAAGATAATATTATAAAATTTACCTAACACTTGTATTAAAGTAATTTTATGATTATAGTTCTCTATAAAACATACTTGGGTCTAAATTGAATCTATTGGTACCCACTTGGATGAGATTAAGACCGTTAATTTATTTTATTTAAAGGAAAGTGAAATATGTCTCACTCAAACTTTATTAATTAAATTATTTTTAATATAAAGTTACACAGAATATAAATTCGACTATAAATACTAATTTTAAAGATAAATTTTTTTTCTTCATCATGGTAATTTATTTGTAATTTTTAATAAATATATAATTACTTTAATAGCTTATACATTTATGATGCATAAATTATTTATTTAGTGAAAAATAAATAATATAGTTTTTATTAAAACAATAATACCCATCAAAAGGACCGAAAACTTGACAAAACCTTATTGGTAGAGTATATATAACCCATAATCATCCAAGGGTCTACTTTTGGACCATTTGGAGCCTTATAAAACAGATTATGACATTTATATTATTTTATTTTAAATGATGTCAAAGTGGTCACCTTCATAATTTAATAAAGATAACATTTTAAAAGTTGGTTGTTTTAGAATATAAATTCGACAATAAGTGTTCTTATGAAATATATTAGATTTATATTAATAATTTAATTTTATTTTTAATTTTTATGCGAAAATAAGTATATTAAATAATTATACAAAAATGTTGTAGTAATTATTTTATTAAGAAAAATATCAAATAAATGGTTTTGAAAATATTAGAATAAATATTATATGAACTAATTAATGTTATACATGAATTTTATTTATAAATATGACATGTTATGAATCTATTATAAATTTTGGTTTGAAAATATCTTCTGTGTGGATTTTATTTAAATTCAAATAATTGAATAGTGTCAAAATTGACACTATTGGTATTTTATAAAAATGACATATTATTAAATTGTTTAAAAATCACAAAAATAATTAAAAATTAAAAATATAAAATTATATGGTCAAAAATGTGATAATTTATATAATTATGGGAAATTCACAACACATAATTAAGTTTTTATAACAATTTAAAATTTATAACATTATTACCACAAATAAAATTAAATCAATTAAATATGGATAAATAAAAATGATAAGGATTAAAATAAAATAAAAAGATGTCTATATTTTATTTTTTTGTGAGATCACAACCGTATATCATCTCATCTTTGAAGTTGAGTCATTTTGGAGGTTTTTATATGGAGTTGGTTTTTATTATAAATTAATATTTTGGAGGTTTCCAAAAGTACCCCTATCCTCTCTTATAAAAGGGCACCCCTTCCCTCTCCTCTTCACTCAATTTTGATCCTTAAAGCTCTTCAAAAACCTTAAAATTAATTTTCTCAAATTCTATAGTTACATTATAGAGGTTCTGGTCTTCTCAAAAGACCAACTCTAGTGCCTTAAGAGGAAGTTTAAAGGAGGCACTTCGAGGAAGAGGTAATATCTTCTTCGGATTCTTTCAAATTTATTTCTTCTTCATATTCCTGTTATTTAGTTGTTTCATTATAAAGTAATAACATTAGTATCATTTATAAACTGATATGTTATTATAAATATGAAACAACCCTATTTCACCTTCTATTCATCCTATGAAAAATGAAATCACCATGCGTGCATACGTACAACTTACCATCTCCACGCCGTGGTGTAATCTCTTTTTCATCACCAACATACTTGATGTGTATAATGACAGAAGAAATAAAAATATGTGATTATTCTAAAATTATACTTATTCTGAAAATATTATACACCATACAATTCAATACAATTCCACAATCATGGGAATGATATCGCCGCTTGTGCGTACGTACGGTCTACCGTCTCCACGATGTGATGTGATTAGTTCTACATAATATTCATTAAATAATGATTATATAAATGAATTAAATGAATTAATATGATATATATTAAACTAATACAATTCTATAAATGCTATAACTATAACCTAAAAATTGGAACAATAATTTATTTGACAAAACAACCATAATAACATAATATAGTTAACACCCGAATAACGAGTGACAATGAAATGTTACAAATAAACTGATAAGAATATGAACATATATGATATCATAAAAAAGAATAAGATTATAGAATATGTCAATGAAATTAATTAAATCATTATATAGGAGGTTCAAATACGTAAAAATCAATCAGACCTAAGGTAAGGGATAACTTTTCCAATCTCAGTTCTATCTGAGATTGTTTATTTGTAAGTATTTACTGAGGTTATATTTGTCATTCATTTCCATGTCTTCTAAAATGGTTATCATAAAATGTTTATAATTCTTCGATGTATTTTCAAGTCATTTTTACCTCCTTTTGACCTTTAATATGTAGTATGTAAGGAATATTTATTTTTGTTTACCATACAAGGTACTTTTTGACTTTTTCGGAAAAAGTATGAGGAGATTTTTTTTTAATTTATACAGATTGAACAGATTTTTACAATTTCATAACACCTTATTTACATAAATCTTCCTCTACAATATTTCATTATTATTTTAAACAAAATTCTTTTCTTCTAAAATTTCATGTCTTTTTGAGAAAAGAAATTGATTTGAAAGAAGAAAGGATATTTTCCTCAAGAATTCATTTGAAGTGTTTTATCAAAAATATTTTCCATCTGTGATGAAATTATTTAATATGGCTATGTTTCATGTATAATGTCTCTATTATTTACATGGTTTTATTTTTTTTATTATGAAATTGTATCTATTTTTTTTGTATGGATTATTTTATGATGGGATGATGTTTATGAAACCCATTTTATTCATTAGGTTATGATGAATTATTTATGTTTACTTTGTGAAACATGAAAGAATGATTTCATTATGAGATGGGTGAGAATTATATCTCCCTCTAATGCATTGGGTAAAGATTTATATCTCATGAGATAGACATGGATAGAATGGAAAGTAAATATGGGTCAGTATTATAGGGCTAGAACGACAAGTAAACCACGTTTAGTAAAGGATCTTTTTCACTATGATATTCTTGGAAGCAATTCCTTGGATACTATGGAAATCATGTCATGTGATTACTGGTTTTTCAAAATTACATGTTTTATTCCCATTCTATTTTAACATGATTAATGTTCCTTTATGATTTATTCCTTAGGTACTGGCAAGATTTATGTCACTACTCATGATTTAGATGTTTTATGTTTATGTTTTTACGTTAAAATGTTTATGGGTTGTTTTCTATTCTCCATGTTTACCCTTAATGAGCATTTGAGCTCTCCTTTTTTTATGTTTTCATTTCCCCAGTATATAAAGAAAGGTTTTAGGTAAGAAAACAAAAGGGGAAGATCTTTATGGGAGATTTTGAAGAACTTTCACCATGATTATAATATTTTGTACAGAGTTTCCAAAGACACTAAACTAATATGATCTTTGGGCATCTGTTTTTATTATGTATTAAGTATTATGCAAAAGTAATGTAATTTATATGTAGGTAACTCATGGGTATCAACATTGATACCCTTCATGTTTATCCAAACGATCTTAAATATGGGGCAGATGATACATTTTCTTGATCTTGATCTTGATAAGTTCACAACAATCAATTAAAAGTTGGATTGATCCATCCTTTGTCTTGAAACATAGGACTTGTACACCCAATTGTGAAGAAATTGGGAATATAAAACCATTTTCAAGATTATATTAAAATTGATTCTTAATTTATTACAATTCAATGTGTTACAATTAAAAAGGAATATTTGATATGGGTATATTACCTAGTATGATTTTAATTTAAAACTTAACCTCATGTTTTAGTGAAATACTAGGTAATTAATTAGGAAATACATTAATATAATCTCATACAATAGGAACATCTTCAACATTGAGGTCCTCCCTAGTCATTTTATACAAACATCCCTCATTATTGGGTATCATAACCAATATTAAGGATGTTTTTTTTGAAAGATAGTATATCATCATTCTTGTTTCAATATTTGATCATGGGTTCATTTGAGATATGAAATTTACCTATACTAACATTTGATATGAGATATATTTAGGGATATACAATCCATGTCTATTATCACATCTGATTCCACTAAGGGAAGTTAAACTAGATTTATAGGGAGAATATTCCAATAAATCATGTTTGGAGAAGAGTTATATACCTTGGATGAAATAATTTCACTACTAGGTGTTTTCACTAATAATTAAATATCTAAAGTTTGAGATGGTGAATCAGCATTCTTAGAAAACTTTTCTGATATGAAATAATTCAATAAACCATGATTAGATAAGACATTTACTATTCTTGAGTGGATTACAAGTGTATCTTTAACCTCTTTGTTATTGTGGTCCACTTCTATAGTAGTGATTGAATAGGTTATCTAATTTTCTCTTAGTCTTGTAGTTTTATAATGCATATTATACCGATTATACCTTGGATCAGGTTATTCATTTATCTAGTGATGAAACTCCTTTCATTTGATACAATGAAGTGTGGGTGGTGCATTAGCGAGGAGATCCCCCCCTCTATTATGTTAATTTTCCTTTTCACATTTTAGTTTCTATGGAACTCCATTTTAATTTTGTTGTCTCTAAATCAAAGGGAATAATGAGGGTCTTGAGTTTCCATTTCCACTATAAGTTGACATCAAAGTATTTCTTCATAACTTACAAAGTCTCCTATTTCTAAAACCTTTTGAAAACTTAGTTTTATGATACTAAATAAATGGTTGATATTTTTTCCATAGTCAAAAATAAAATTGGAGGTGGTCATTGTGAGTCCCATAAAGTTTTCATCATAGGTAAATGGATTAATTATCCCTTTGTTTCATCCACAAGAATCCTCTCAATTTTAGTTCAAAACATTTGGGGAAAATATTTATTGAAAAATACCTTCTCCAACTCCTCTGATTCCATGGATTTTATTTATTCCTACTACTTCTTATTATTTTTTGGTTCCCCCATGTATCTACCTCACATTCTAGATGAAAAATTACTAAAATAAGATTTTGTTGCTCTAAGAATTTTAGAAAAGAAAATATAATTTCTATTTATTTGATCAAAAACTCAGTAATTAGTGGATCATAAGACACATCAATGGAGGGTAGAGGATAATTATTATAGGAATAAATGGTGAGTTGGTCCTTGGTGAATTTGGGAGTTCAGAATGATTTGTGTTTTTTCATAGCTTGAGATATTTGGGTGAGTATAATAAGAAGAATTTTCACTCCAACTGCTGTCCTTTTTGGTTATTCCTTGATATGATCATTTCTCTATACACTACATTCATTATTAAATCAATTCATCCATGTTTCATCCATATAATACAAAATTAAAACTATTTTATGAGTATCAAACATTAATAATCAGTGTAAGAAATAATATGTTGAGGGGAATAATTTCTAATATATCAAAAGCTATAACACATTCGTTCCAACCTATGATATTTTAACTTCTTCCTACATCATTTTTGGTTCAATATAGGTTTTTTTAAGTTCAATACATTTATTATTCATAAAATAATCCCTAAAAATAACATAACCCCAATTTTATACCAACCTTGTAATGACCCAAAATTTTATCAATATAATTTATTTCTTATAATTATTTAATAAAATACATAAATCACATAGAGAACCTAATAAAAAAATTATTATCATAAATGAATAATGATACATTATTCATAAAATAAACTAATAATAATTTGAAATATTACCATGGAATAATAAATCGAAAATAAGAAAACAAAAATGGAAAAATTTGGATATGCTCAATCCAGTAGAATAACCATACTCATGAGAAAAGATGTATAAATAAAACATAATTTTCATAATAAAATATTCATTTTGAATATGAAAGTATATATATAACTATATATTAAAATATAAGTGTATGTAATATGAGGTATTTATAGAATTTATGGAACTTATTTGACCGTTATAAATCTGACAATTGGAATAGTAATCTTTCAATTGAGAATAGAAATATGACTATTAAGAATAAAAATATGGATGTTAGAATAGAAACCTCACCTATTAAACTATAAAATATAATTTAGGTATGTTATAAATAAAAAAACAAAATATTTATTTCACGGTATAAGTATATAAATGTTTCAAAAATGATAAATTAAATTTTGGTATTTTTGTAAAACTTAAAAGTTTATTTACAATTTTATAATTAATATAATGATTTAAAAGAATACTTATTTTCAAAAAATTATATTAATAAATTTACATAAAATTTTATTTTAATTATAAAATAATTTTATATGACCTTAATTAATTTTCAAAATAGTAAAAAAATAAATTATAATATTAAAATTGATATTTTTTGAATAAATAATGATTTTATTTAAAAATTAAATTTCTCATATTTAGAAAATAATTTTCATGAAATGAGTTTCATTTTTTTAATATACACATCGAAAAATGGTTAGTGTTATTTTTTTGTATTTTTCAAAAATAGTTGAATTTTAGGGGAATAACAAAATACGGTAATTTATCGTATTTTACATTATAAGCAAAATACCTGAATTTTTGAGTCATGTATGATGCAAGAACCCATTAATTCTAACTCTACTAAAATATTTTCTATATTTATTCATTGGAATCAAAATTTTTGATAATCTTGAGCCATAAAATAAACTAATGAATATAATAATAAAAAACTCCCCTCTTCTCCCTCAATAAATACCATTCTTCACCACCCGTTATCGTAAAACCTTTATATCATTTTATATTTTCAATATTATGTTCAATTCCATTACCAAGTATGCTACCCATGTATAATAGCTTCTATTATATTTTTTTACCATTTCCAAGTTCCTTAAAGGGTCTTTCATTGAGGTGATATTCGAGAGGCAACTTTCAAACACAATCACTTTTAATTTTCATTTTTTCTACTTTCTCATAACTTCCTTCATAAAATAATAATAATAAATATAGTATAATTTATATACTATAATGTTATATTTGTAATGGAATATCATATGACGAACCCTTTTCTGATATCCTCTTATTCAAATAAACAACTCCGTTCTCCAAATTATAGTGGTTTACCATCTCTATGGATAATGGGTTTTTGTTTTAAATTTATTCCTTCAAGCCTTGTAATAAAAGAATTATTATTATTAAACCATATTTTAATATATATATTATAATTTTTTTATAATTTCTAACTAATATATAGAAATAATAATAAATAAAACAAAACTAGTTTGCGATGATCGAAAAAATACCAAAATAAACCAAATATTTATCATTAATGTTTTATCAAATGAATCATCCTCATACCAGAAAAAATAATATATAGGACCATTTAATTTTTTTTAAGTTTATTATTACCAAATAATTTCACTTCGTGATAACAAAATCTCCCATAATGATGAAATTAAACTATATAACTCATAAAAATGGTCATAAATGAAAATGTTAATAAATAAAATTCATGTAAATCAGGTTATAAATTAAGTAATTAACTAATATAATTCTATTATGATAGACTTTAATTTCAAGCTAAGAATACATTCACACACAAGGTATGGGATCTTTCTGAACCTCCCTATTTTCTCTAAGTTATATTCCCTCCCTATAAACCTCAATTTATTATTCCATTATTATTATATATTTATTATATTTTATATATACCATGTTTATTTAATTTTTATTTGTTGGGGATATACTTTTATTAAATGTTCCATTCTTAATTCCTTTCGAAAAATCAATAGAATGGAACTTCTCTATTTTGTTGGTCTCTTTTAAAGTACCACTCAATGAAATATTTAATTTTTTTTTATGATTTATAAAAATAATCA
Organism: Viscum album; assembly: GCA_963277665.1. NCBI lineage: Eukaryota > Viridiplantae > Streptophyta > Magnoliopsida > Santalales > Viscaceae > Viscum > Viscum album. The sequence goes on along the minus strand of OY728132.1, from coordinate 164,061,909 downwards.
TTCTTATTTAGAAAAAAGTTTATTTCAATTTTGTTTTTATTTAAATTATTATTCTATGAACCCTTTTAATGAATCTTGACCTTTTCTCTTAAAATTTTTCTTAAGCAGCACATTTACATGGTTACTAAACCAATATTTTTATATGTTTTCAATTTATTTGGACATCATTTATCAAGATATATTCTTATTTTTCCTTTATTAATTTCTAGGTATGATTTAAATCCATTATTTCCTATATAAGATTATGATATTCCCTCTATTTATGATTTATGGCATGATTACAATACCCATTTCATTCCATGGGTAACTCTTATATTTATTCCTTAAGTTTAACATGTTATTATGGAACACATATTTAGGAACATATTATAATGGGTGCATCTAGATATCACTCCAATTAATTGGGTAATGTTTAGTCTCATGATACTTCATGTATGGGATGAGGGAGTAAACATAATCCATAATGATATTTTTCTCACAATGTGATATAGTCCTGGAAGTTAGCCTTGAATAATGTTTATGTCACAATAAATGTTGCTTCCATATTCAAATATTTCCATTATCATATGATTCCATGTTATATATTTTATTCTTCTATATTTTTATTCATGAATCATACCTTTTTTGTTATCATGTTATTCTTTTCTGACTAACGTGCTATGTTTTATTCCCATGTTTATTCCCTTACTGGGATTTTTAGCTCAACCATTTTGTCTATGTATTTCCTAGGCTATCTTATGAAGTTGTGGGGCTCAAAGGGAGTTAGGAGATCATTATGAAGAAGAATAAAATAATGTTTTATTTCAGTTTCATGTTTTCTAATTATCTACCTAATATTGAAAAGACACTATAATTTATAATCCTTTGTTTATATTTCATGTATAATTATTCTTTAAATTATGTAATTTTATTTATAAATGGATTGGGCCACTATAGTTAGTATTAAAGAATGGTAAAGTTTTTTTTGGGACCAATAATAGAAAAATCTTGTAAGAACTCTTGGGATAATTCAATCACCATTTTTAAATGAGATTGTAACTTAGGGAATCATAAGTTAGGATATAATTTTCATTTATATATTATTACTTTTATGTTCATAACTTCCTTTTTATATGATCATTAGCTAAGTATTCAGTCCCCCCAAACTGTATTATTTTCTTAGTTAATGCTAGTAAATAGGATAATCTGGAACCACAATCAATGTGTTAGGTGATGTGATGATTTCCCTAATGAGATACCAAACCTGATAAGAATAGGTTCCCAAAAAGAAAATGACAATACTGAATCAACTAGATCATGTTATGAATAATAACTTGAATTTTGTGAAACACCCACCTTCTCCTAAGAAATAGAATTTTGTGGTCAAATCATTTATATGACAAAGGCCTCCTATCTTTAGAGTATCTTCTGATCCCATCCTCACAAAAAAATGGATTAAATCTAATGAAAAGATAAACTCTATTATCCAATTATCATATGGATAAAAAGTTATATTAGTGGTATATCATTTTTATGAGGAAGTTAAGAAGTTGTGGACACTGATAAAAAAACTTCCATGGAGGAAATTGATTCAATGGATTAGGACAAATTTAATAAAATATTTCTCAATATATATTTTCCCCAAACTCTCTACCTTAAGATGGAGAGGGATTTCCTCAGACTGAGGAAAAATGAAGATTAATCTATTTGGATGTATGAGAAATTTTTTTAAAGGATTTCCTGATATGCCTTAGGATTTTTCATTAACACTAAAATCAAGGTGGATCACTTATTTTGTGTATTAAAGACAAGTATACAAAAATTCTTGGAGATTCAAGACTTTGAAAATTATGAGAATACCTTCCATTGTTCCCTTAAGGTTGAAATGGAGATCATATAATCTCAGTATTCTCAAGGTATTGGACATAAAAAGAATAAAATAGAGTTTAATATAGGAGGATAAATAGATAAATCCCATGAAGGAAAGAAAAAACAACATCTTACATATCAAAAGCGTGGGATAAAGAATCCCAAGAACTTTCCAAAGGGAACCAATAGATGATTTAATTGTGAAATAGAGGGAAATTATACTAATTATTTACAAAATTATTTGAAGAGGTCTATTAATTTATAATAATAAAGTAAGGATCAGATTAACACTCAGCTTATATTGTAGTGTTTCAACTATAAGGAACGTTGGAATTATGCATGCGAAAACCCTAAGACAAGGGTTGTTGGTTAAAATCAATAATAACAACCTCTAAGGTAGTAAGTAAGGGAATATGATATCACTACTACTAAGGTGTATCCCAAAAAAGTATGTAGTGACATGTATTATGTTTATTCATTCAAGAGTAGTGAACACACTATTTGATGCTGGTTCTATTAATTTTTTCTTATCTTGTATGTTTAGTATAACTGTTTATATACCACATCAAAATATGAAGGTTGAGTTATCTTTGAGAACAAAGAATGAGGAGATTATTGAATAAAAAGTTTATAAATCCTCCCATATTATTGTTTATGGGATGAACATCCCATAAAATCTCATCTTACTTCCTTTTGTGGTGTTTGATGTTATATTGGGCTTAGATTTACTATCTTTATACTAATATGAAATAAAATATTAAGAAAGGGATATCACTCTTCACATCTAGAGGAATCCTCCAATTATGTACAAGTGTAATGAGGAGGATGAATCATCTTTAGAATCATCGTATCAATTGTGGATATTATTTCCTTATGAGAAAACATATATAACTCAAATTATTGAGACCAAATAGAGGACCATAATCAATGAAATTCTCGTTATGAGGGACTGTACAGATGTGTTCCCTGAATAATTTCTTGGTCTTCTGCCCAATTAAGTTGTTGAGTTATCAATTTATATTATACCTAGATATTTTCCTATATCAATGAATCCTTATAGGATGACCACCATTGAGTTTGAGAAATTGAAGAAGCTGTTACAAGAAAATTTGGACAAGGGTTTTATATGCCTGAGTGATTCACCATGAGGTGTGGTAGTCCTATTCATCGAGAATAATGATGGATCAATATTCCTCTACATTGATTATCATTATCTCACCAAAATCATGATAACGAAAAAGTATCTTCTACCATGAATAGATGAATTATTTGATTAGCTACATGGGGCCATGTATTTCTATAGGGAGAACCTTTGGTTGGGATATTAACAATTAATGGTGAATAAGGATCATATTTCCAAGACTATATTTCAAATGAGGTATGGAAAATATGAGTTCATAGTGTTTCCCTTCAGACTCACTAGTGACCCTTCAATTATCATGAACTTAATTGATAGTGTCTCTAGAGATCACCTCAACAAATTTTTCTTTGTATTTGTATATAATATTGTGATATACTTGAATATAAAAGAGTAACACATGGTTTATTTGAATACTATTATTAAGACTTTACAGAGGGATAAACTATATGAAAAGTACAATAACTGTGAGTTCTTTATGGAGTAAGTATCATTCATGGGTTATTTTGTCACTAGATAAGGAATATATGTAGAACCTTCTAAAAAAAGGCAATTGAGGAGTGGCCTAGACCATCATCTGTAATGGAGTTCCATAGTAACCATGGTCTAGCTTGGTATTGCCAAATATATGTGTGGTACTTCTTATAATTGTAAAGCCCACTAGAAAACTCTTAAGAGAATAAAGTTTCTCAGGACTAATGAATGTGAAGATTAATTCAAAGAGTTAAAAAAGAGGCTTATCAATGCACTGATACTTAAACTAAAAAAAGTGTAGAACTAATTGTGGTATAAAATGATTATTAAAATAAGGGATTAGGCTAGTTAGTGATGTAAAATGATAAATTGATCGCCTATGGCTCAAGGTAGTTGAAAGTTCATGAGAAAAATTGTCCCCAACATGATCTGAAATTGACATTTGTTATTTTTCATTTAAAATTTTGTGGAATTATCTCTATGGGGACATGTATGAGATATATACTAACCATAAGATTATATAATATATATTCACACATAATGAGATCAATATGTGCCAGTGAAGATGTTTATAACTCATTATGGATTATGGCTTCTCAATTAAATATGATCCCAATAAATCCAATAAAGTGGAATATTCTCTAAGTAGAAAGTATCATGTGACTTTATGAATGATGATAATTGATAAGGGTATAATATTATTAGACTTTAAAAGTATGGAAATTGGAATCCTAAAGGAAGGTACATCATCATTACTTGAAAAATTATTTTTTCAACTAAACCTTTTAGAGAAGATAAAGGATAATCAAATAAATGATTAAAAAATTCAGAAGTAGGTGGAAGCTATCAAAAATAAAAAATCCTTAGAGTTAAAAATTTATGAGGAATGTGTCATATAATTTGGGTCATGAATATGTGTACCATTAGATCCAATTTTAAAGTGGGAGTTTTTGAATAATTCACATAACTCAAACATATCTATTAACCCAAAGAGAAAAAAGATATATTGAAATTTTTAAGAGAACTATTGGTATGATAATTTGAATAAGGAGATCACAAAATATACCTCAAAGTTACTGATATGTCAATAGGTGAAGGATGAAAGGAAAAAGTGTAAGGGAATAATGAAACTATTTCCCATACCTACATAGAAATGGGAAAACATCACTATAAAATTTTTCACTGGACTTATGAAGGCATCTAGAAAAAATAATTCTATATGGGTTATTGTGGATCATCTTATAATGATTGATCACTTTATTGCAAATTTATAAGACTTATCACTTAACCAACTTGCGCATATATACATTATAAAAGTGGTAAGGTTGCATGAAGTTCCATTATATATTATATCTAATTAAGATCCAAGATTTACTTATATGTTCTGGGAAAGTATCCAACAAGATCTAAATTTGGACTTGAACTTCTGTACAACTTATCTTCGCTAAAATGATGGCCAATATGATCAGACTATATAGAAACAAGAATACTTGTTGAGAAAATTCTTAAAGGACATCAAAGGGGAATGAGATGAAAATCTTCCATTTGTTGAGTTATATTACAACAATAATTTCCACTAAAGTATTTTAATGGATCCATATGAATCCCTTTGTGGTAAAATATATAGAACAACTACATGCTAGAATGAAGTTGGTGAACATAAGTTGTTGGGACCTAAAATGTTTGAGGGAATGGTAGAAAAGGTCAAGACCATCAGAAGTCATATCTAGGACACACAAATTAGATAGATGAGATATAAAGATAATAATCAATGGTTCTTAGAGTATTAGGTTGGTGGAAAGGTGATCCTCCAAAATATCCATGGAAGAGGGTCATGCGATTTAGTAAGAAAGGAAAGATAAGTCCCAAGTATATGATCCCCTTCAAGATTCTTTATTGGGTCGAAGTTGTGGCCTATCAACTATCACTTCCAACAATCATGTATCAAGTACACAATGTATTCTACATATCCCTCTCAAGGAAGTACATAACAGATCCCTAACATGTATTGAAATTAGAGGTGGTAAAACTAGATAATGATCTATCTTATGGGGAGATTCCAGTGAAGATTTTTGATAATAGATATAGGGTTATAAATAACAAGACCACTCAAATGGTCAAGGTACATTGGAGAAACCATAAGTATGAAGAGGTGGCATGGGAAATAGAGGAATAAATGAAGGATAAATACCCTTACTTATTTTCACCTTAGTATGTAAAATGAAATTTTGAGTGTGAAATTTCATATGGGGGGAAGAATGTAATGACCCATAATTTTATCAATGATATTTACTTCTTATAATTATGTTATAAACACAAACATAATATTGAGAACCGAATAAAAAATTATTCTCCAAAATTAATAATGATACATTGGTTAGAAAATATACCAATAATAATTCCAAATATTATAGTGGGATAATAAACAGAAAATTAGATAATAAAAATGGGAAAATTTGGGTATGCTTGATCCACTAGAATAAAGGCACTCACGGACAAAGATGTAGAAATAAAAAATAATGTTCATCATAAAATATTCATTTTTAAGATAAAAGTGTATATATAACCTTATGAGAAAATATAATTGAATGAAATAAGAGGTATTTATTGAAATTTAGGAACCTATATGACCATTATAAATTTGATAGTTGGAATAGTTATATGACCGTTAAGAATTGTAATATGACCGTTAGGAATAGTAATCTGGCTATTAGAATGGTAACCTCAACTATAAAAGTATAAAATAATATTTAGGTATCTTATAAAAAAAAATGATATATTTATATCTTGGTATGAGTGAATAAATGTTTTTAAAAATGATAAATTTGGTGTTGGTATTTTTGTAAAATGTAAATGTTTATTAATAATTTTTTAATTAATATAATTATTTAAAATAATATTTATTTTTATAAAAATGATTCATAAATTAATATTAAATTTTATTATATTTATAATATAATTTAATGAAACCTTAATTAATTTTTCAAAGTGTCAAAAAATCAATTATAATATTAAAATAATTATTTTTTGAATTAATGATGATTTAATTTAAAAATTAAATTTCTCATATTTAGAAAATTATTTCCATAAAATGGATTCCATTTTTAAAATATATACATTGAAAAATGGTTAGGGTAAATGTTTTGTATTTTTCTAAAATAGTTGAATTTTTTGGTGAATAGTGAAATAAGACAATTTAGGGATTTAACATTATAAGACAAATACATGCATGTTTTAGATATGGATGATGTAAGAAACCACAAATTAGAAATATCCTGAACCATTTAATATATTTAGTAATATGAATCCTAAATACTGATAGTATTGACCCCAAATAATAAACTAAAGAATATAGTAATAAAAAACACCCATCTCCTCCTCCTATAAATACCACCCTCAACAACCCTTCTCCTCACAACTTCCAGGACTTGGTTATTGTCAATATTATTTCAAATTACCTTAAAAATTATATTCCCTTCATCCAAGAGCATATTATATTTAAAAAAATACCAATTTCATGTTTCATAAAGGGTTCATCAAGGAGGTGATATTCCAGATGTAACTTTCTCAAACCATATCTTTTAGTTCCATTTCTATTTTCTACCATCTCTTCACCTATTTTATCCATAAAATAATAATAAATATAGTATAATATATATTATGGAATGTTAAATTTATAATTTAATACATTATTTCCATCACTTTTCTAATATCCTCCTATTAAAATAAATGACTTTATTTTCCAAATTATGGCGGTTTACTATCTCCCTGGATAATGAGTTTACGTTTTACATTATCACATTCAAGACTAGTAATAATAGAATTATTATGTTTAAAAATTATATTAGTATATATATTATAACATTTTTCATGTTCTGAAACTAATATATAGACATAATATTAAATAAAATGAATCTTGTTCATAATGATAAAAAACCACCAAAATTAACTAAATATTTTTCATTACATTAAATAAAATGAATCATACTCATACAAAACAATGATATATGGGACCATTTAAGCTTATTAAATTTAATTATTATCATATAATATAAATTCTATATAATTATTACCATTTTAAAAGAACTTCAATAATTATATACAAGTAAATCGATCATGAAATCATTAAAATGAACACTCCCAGAATGACAAAAATGATATATATACCTCATAAAAATGACCATAAATGAACTTAAATAAAATGATAATAAATCAAAAACATGTATAATAGGTTATCAATTATATAATTAATTAATCTAATTTTATTATCTAAAACTTTACGTGCTAGTGTTGAACGTATTCAGACATAAGGTAAGGGATCTTTCTGAACCTCCATATTTTCTTTAAGTTATGTTATATATTTATCCCCCTAAATTTATCATTTAATTATTTTTATAAAATTATTACATATTTTATATATGTCTCAAACATATATAACATTTTTATTTAGAATTTATTTAATTAGGATATACACGTATTAAAGGTTTGGTTTTTAATTCCATTCGAACAACCGATTAAAGGGAACTACTCTATTTTATTTGTCTCTTTCAAAGTATCACTCAATGAAATGTTTTAAAAATTATATGATTTATAAAAAAATCCTTCTTATTTTGAATTTTTTTATTTCACTTTTATTTTTATTTAAATTATTATTATTTCACCCCTTTTAATGACTCTTTACCACTTCTCTTAAAACTCTGCTTAAGCGGCACATTTCCATGTTTACTGAACCACTCTTTTTATATGTTTTCAATTTAATTGCACATAATTTAGAAAGTTATGTTCTTCTTTTTTCCTTTATTAATTTACAAGTATTATTTATATCCCTTCTTTTAGGGATACGATAGTGATATTCTCTTTGGTTTTTCCTTATTACATTATTACAATGCCCATTTCATTCTATGGGTAACTCTAATAATTATTCCTTATGTTTGATTTCTTATTGTGACACACATATTCATGAACATATTATGATGGTTGTACCTATATAGTGCTCTAATCCATTAGGTAATGTTTAGTCTCATGATATGTCATGTATGGGATTAGGGAGTAAACCTAATCTATTGTGGGATTTTGTCCATCATGTGATATAGTCTTGGAAGTTAGACTTGACTCATATTTATATCATGATACATATTGCATCTATAAGAAAATATTTTCATGATCATAGGATTTCATTTTCCATATTTTATTCTTCTTTATGTTTATTTATTATCCATGTCTTTTAAGTTATCATGTATTGACTTTCTAACTCACGTGGTATGTTTTATTCCCATGTTTACTCTTTTACTTGTCTTTTTAACTCATACCATTTATATATGTATTACCCAAGTTATCCTATGTGTTTTAAGATATCAAAGGTAGTTCCTATCTCATTATGTTGATAAATAAAATTATATTTAATTTTATTTTCATTTTTTCTAATTATGTAACTAATATTCTAAAGACACTAGACTTTATGATCTTTGGTTTGTATTCTATAGATTATTATTCTTAATATCATGTAATATTATGTGTAAAAGGATTGGGTTTCCATAAACCTATGTGAATCAATCCCTAAATACATACTTTTTACATCATCTTATTTTAATGTTCATGATATATCACAATTAATCACACCCTAAAACTGAATGGTTTAGTGTATTTGGAGATTAGATACATAATTTTTAACAAAATTTTCGAAATCATCCAAAAATAGTAATATCACATGATTCCCTTTTAGACACACCATAAATTATAATACTATTTATAACATGTGTAATGGAAAAATTTGAAAGGGTTGATATTAGATTCCTGTTAAGGGGAAATATAGGTGATAATAATCGAATATCACAAGTGAGAATATAATGAATATGTGGGTATGAGAACATAATCAAGGTTCATGAGAATAATATAAGAGGTTAATACCTAATAAAAAATAAATCATATATTCAAGATTAGTGGTATAAATATTTTGGAATAACATAAAAAATGTGACAAGAAAATGTGGAAACATGAGCCAACAATCATGATCCAGGGAGCATAAAGTAAACATAAGGAATTACTTAAATATACAGTATAATCGTTAGCATATGAAATCATAAAATTTTGTGTAATACCGATAATACCCATGTATTATGTAATGATAAAACACAATTTTACCATGCATTAATTTGTGATAAAACCTAAATTTTCTAACTCATTAGTTTTTGAGAAATCCTAATCGTTTCCACACATTAATGTGTGAGAATACCCGATCGTGACCACATTTTTTGTTATAAGAAAACCCGATCAAGATAATTCATTATCTCATGAGATATAAAAAATTACCCAATGAATTTAAGGAATATAATTAATCTAGATATCAAATAATAATAATACATACATATATATGACACATGATCATGAAAATACTTATAATTATATCATATCATAATTAACTCATGAAATGAAAATGGGTATAATGATTTTTTTAATATTACATGATCATAATAAATCTAGAGAGGAAAGTTCGATGAGATCATTACAGTGTACCCCTAGTGAATCATAAGAAACAATAAAGGAATTAAATATGGAAGTAATTTTTTTATAAGAGCATAAGAAAATTTCTTTGATAAACAAGAAGTCAAATCCTTTTATTTTGAATGTTTTTTTTAAAAAATTCAAAAAAATAGGAATATTTTTTTACTTTGGAAAACTATGAAAACATAGATAAAAAGTATATAGGACCATAATTTTCATACATATATAGTACATATTAATAGATGAATATTTGTTATATAACATTACTATACAGACCAATATCAATAGGATTTGTATCTTTGTAATATTGGATACCTAAACAACTAGTTCATAAGAGATATAAATCATATTCCACTAGTTCCTCATAAATAGCATCCTTTTTTGACATATCATACTTAAAAACTCTATTTATAATACGGGGACATAAAAAATAATATTTTAGATGCTCAATATGTGTAAACATGGGAGATATTCGTGATTAATTAAGCATAATATGAACGTATGGGTATACAAACTTGAGATTAATATTTGAAAACCGTGCCCATCATATCATAGTTCATAATTGGAATAATGGAATAAATATTGAAATATTATATGATATTAATCATAGAGGAATAGAGAATATGATTTTTGAGAGAATAACATTGGAATGAGAAATAAGTTTGGGGAAAACAAATAAGTATAATCATTTCCTTAGTATCCATGGATGATTTCCTAGATTATCTTAGTAGATTTTTTTCACTCACCAAACCATCATACCCTTAGCCAAGGTTCTATCCAAATAGTATCATAGTGGACATTGTCCATTATTAAATTGGGTTCAATCACTTTTAAAGTCTTTATTATCTCATGATATATGCATATTTACCCAATGCATTGGAATGATATTTTATTATGGAACCACTCATCAGATAATTAAAATCATAGATATATGTGAAAAAAGATCATAAAATAATCATCATATAGTAACCCATAGAAAGGAAAAATGTTTCATAAAAATTTAATCATTATCATAGCATAACCCATATAAAATTAATAGGTTTATAAAGGTTTCATCATAACATAATCAATATGTGTGAAAGAAATGTGTTTCATAGAATCATTATTAAATTATCATCATTATAATCCATAAAAAGAATGAAATTGGATGATATAATTGGAAAATATCCCTATTAAAGCCTTAGTAAAATCAAGAGATTTCATTAGAAAAGAAAATTACTTTAAAATATCACTAGGAATGTTTCTTGAGATAAATACTGTTTCACTTTAAAATAACTTATTTAAAATCTAAAAATATATAAAATATTAAATAATTTTTTTTATTTGAAATTAACCATGGAAAATTTTAAATAAATCTTCAATTCCTTTATAATCTGTGATAGTGGGAAATTCTATTCATTTTGTGTATTTTAAAACAACGATTCCTTTCATATTTTTGTTAAATAGTCAAAAGTACCTCCTTAAGAAAATGATAATAATATTTATTTTCAACCATCTTGAAAAAATAGAAAACACTATTATAAATGTATTTAAACTATTATAGAATAATAGTAAAATAGTTTTTAAAATATTTTTAGTAAACTTAGGGATGGAATAAAAAATATTTTGGACCAAAAAGAGAAATAAATTCAATTTTACCTAAAAATATTCTTTCAGCCTCCTGAGTACTTAATGAGTGGAAAATGAATGAAAAAAATAATACCTTGAAATAAATAGTGGTTAAGAAAATTCATTATACTTTTAAATTTTATATCATTAAATGTTTTTTAGAAACTAAATACTAAACAATCTTGGTAAATAATGAGATTGTAACATGAAATCCTTACCACGAGTTTGAATTTCTTCGAAAATGATTTTAACCTTATATATAATAAATTTAAATTTATTATAATTATATACCATAATAAAATTATAATGGAATACATGATTCACTCATATATTGTCAACACCCATTTATTATTAATTCTTTGATAAAATATTCGTTTCTAGGTTTTAACTCTTAAAATTTTCATGAGAGTTTTGATTTAGTAGTTTCGATCTTTTTACATTGATCATAATTACATCATCTATATAATTTTAATCATGATATACAGATAATATATATTATATATATATATATATATATATATTTACATATTTTTATATTTATTCATAAAATTGAGAGTTATAAAAATTAATTACACCATTCAAAGAGACGGTAGACCATACATATGTAGGGAAAAATTTTCAATTTTCAAAAGAAGAAAAAATAAAGGTAAATAATAACTAATTTTTAAATAATAATTATTAAATTATATATATATATATATATATATATTATTTAATAGTCTACATTTATTAACATATAAGTAAATTAGAAATGAAAAACAAATCCCATCTCTTCATGGAGGTGGTAGTCCACTTGTACGCCCAAGTGATGTTATCCACACATATACATGAGTGATACTTTTGCTTACTATTAGATGGAAAAGAGGGTGGATAATGATAGTGAAATGATCATGATAACATTAAAGTATTTTTATGATACATAATTTATTATTTTATGATGTCTAACTTAGAATTTGTGATGTTAGAAGAAGGAATAAATTGAAAGAGATTTGGTAGGAAAATTACCTCTTCTTCGGTAGGAATCCTTTAGATCCTTTATTAATGTTCCTTGGAATAGTCTTTCAAGATGACCAAAAACTATATTTCATGGATAGGTAAGTTTAGAATACAATTTTTAGTGGTTTTTTAAGCTACTTGGATCAAGGTGGTGTAAAGGAAAGTGAGAATGGTTGTCCTTTGACAAGGGAGGGAATGAAACATTATAATTACTAAAAATATTAAAATATTATTTAGTAATTCTCAAGAAAAATGATTCCAAATAGCCATATATTTTAATAAAATTAGTATAAGGTCAAAATATAATAATTAATTGATATATATATATATATATATATATATAGGATATGTAGTTATTTCAAAATTTATATTTTGGTTTAACCCCTTGGTTAACTAATATTAGTCTTAACTATGATAATGACTTTTTAAATATTAATGGGTTATAATTATAATTATAAGGTAAATATTTAATGACAAATTAGCAAGGGATGAAATTTTAGACCCTTTATAATCATAATTTTCCTGTTTCAATATTTTATTTACTTTTAAATAATTTAATAAAATATTTTTATCATAAAATTCTGTTAATGTCATTTTAAGAATGATTCACATAATTTGACATTGAAAACAACATGAATGAAATGAAGTTAAGATATAAACCATTAAATGACACCTAAAATGTGATATTTGACTAAAAAAATCATAGAACACATTAATTTACCAAAATTATATTACTTTTAATAATTTTAAAATCACTTATTTTTTTCTAATAATTTGATAAATATTATGTCATAATTACATAAGAATTTATAGTAATTATTAAATAAATAAAACTATAAATAAATTAAAATGATAAAAAAGTAATTTATATTTCAAATAAACACTTAAAACTGTAATTATCCTCTATTTATCATTATTATAAAATTTTATATTTTTTAAAGTTAATAGAGTGAAATTTTGTACTTATCCATTTCATAAAATAATGTAAGGTTTATAATCAATGAAAAATGAAAAAATTGGGCCCATTTTTGTTAATTGGATAATAATGTTCTAAATTAATGCATAGAAGATGATAAATTAATGTTTTAGACTAATTTTAAAGTCTTAACCTAAAGTTTTAACCCATTTTTACCTATTTTACCCTTAGTGAGGTGATAAAAATTTATTATAATTATTATTCATATCATCCAAAAATAAAATAAAATTATTTATTTTTTTGGAAATATTGATTACAAATATGGATTCCATTTCCTATGTTTTATTTTCTATAATTGGAAGAAATTAATTTAAGATAAAAAAATTAATCAAAAAATAGTTTTTTTTCGGAAAAATGCAGTTTAAAGTATTATAATGTTTTTATAAAATATTATACCATAACATTGATTAAAATGAAAATAATTTAATTTCTAGTAATATAAAGTTACTAATTTCACATTTAAATTAATTTTAAAACATAATGTAACTTTCTAAATTCATTAAATGTAAATACATTTTTAAATAAAAATTTGTATTTTCCATTATTCATCGAAAAATCAATATTTTTAGAGAATTATGAAAAATTAACCTAAGATAATTTGACATATTGATTTAAAAAATTAATTTCCTTTTATTAAATATATGTTATAAAGTGTGTAAAATTAATCATATTGTTTTCTCAGAAAATCCATAAAAACCATTTCGAGCAAAAGATGTACTTTTGAAGCATATATTAACTTTACTAAAAATTGAGTACTTATTTATAAATATATTTGACTTATCTAAAACCAATTAACATATTTTTTGAAATGTAGTTATTACTATTAATTACTCTTATTTAATAGCTAGGTTATAATGGTTTTTTAGACATGTGGTTGTGTGTATCACAAGTTATCAATCAAATTATTATTTATTGAAATGAAATATATCATAAAATCATAGAATACTAAATTATACCACCCTTAAAATTTATTTTTTACTTGAAATTCAATCACTATAATACAAAAAATGATGAATATCTATTTCATAACATCCTGAGGATCCTAGGTAGCTTCATCAAATTCTGATTCTTCGAGAGAACTTTAACCAGGTGTGTTATCTTGTTTCATAGAACTTTATCTCTATGATCTAAGATTTATATTAATTCTTCTTCAAAGAAAAATAATTATCTATTAGTATAACATATGATTTTTGTATATGTGATAGATTATTTATGTTCTTACTCAGGAGAGACTCATGGAACACATTATTAATTTGAGAGAGCTTTGGTGGAAGTGCTATATGATAAGCTACCATCCTTTCTCAATCAACAAAATCAGAGGGGAAAATATATATAAGGATCAAATTTAACTTCTTTAAAAATATAATAAACTTATTCCACTGTGAAATTCTCAATAATAACTTCCCATAATATTAAAATTCTAGATTTCAATGAATATTCTCAATAGAACTTTTCTATCGACTCTAAGCTACCTTGATGTACTACTAAATGGTTTTGAATTTCTTTATCATCTCCTCAGCTGTCTTAGGTCATAATGGATTTCTATCTCTAAATTCATCCTAACACATTACATTTCTACACATTTTTCTACAGAGGTGTTGATAAGGTACCATCTTAATTTTTGAGTGAAATCTAATGTTATATGGAATCTTGACTAGAGGAAGGTGTTGATCCCATACACCTTTTGAATCCATAGAGAAACACTCTAACATATCCTCTAGGGTTTGAATGTTTCTCTCAGACTGACAATATATATGGGTATGATAGTTAGTGATAAAACTTTACTTTATATCTAGATTCTGTTGAAGAATTTTCCAGAACTTCGAGGTAAACCACATGTCTTGATATGATACAATAGAATGTGGTATTCCATTCATACCTACCACTTACTTAATCTATATTCTATAAATATTATCAAGAGAGAAATATTATCTGATAGAAATGAATTGAGTTGACTTTGTAATGAAATTAACTTCTACCAAGATTGAATTACGTTCTTTAGATGTGTTGGGGAGTCCGACGACAAAGTGCATGGTGATGTTTTCCCATTTCAATTTTGGTATTAGTATTGGTAGTAACATCCCCTTATTATTCTTTCTCTCAGCCTTAACTTCTTAATATACTAGGCATTGAGATACATATTATTTAATATATCTTTTCTATATTTTCCCAAAAAAATACTCTTTAAAATTTATGTACATCTTCAAAATTCAAGAATTAATAGAGAATAATTAACCATGACCTTTATCCAATAGCTCATTCATAAAATACAGTATTGATAGGACACATACAAGTTTCCTAAACCTTATCAATCCATCACAATCAAGGTTGAACTTAGGAATATTTTTGATCTTCTTCAATAGTTCCACACCTTCTTCATTCACCTCTTTAATACTAACATGGATAAATAGTTGTACATTAATATGAGAAAGTTAATTTTCTCCACTTTCTGTAATATTTCTAGATCCATCCTTTAAAAATCTGTAAATATTGGATCTCTTGTTATCCTCATAATATAAAATATATCAAGATTATTTTTCCTCAAAGCATCTACCACCCTGTTCTCTTTCCCATGGAGGTAATGTATATAAGAATCATAATATTTAATCAAATCCAACCATCTTATCTATGAATTTTTTAGATCTTTTTTGAGTGAATATATAGTTTAAAATTTTATAATCAGTATATATGTCACATCTTTACCTATAAATTTATTGCTACCATTTCTTAAATGTAAAAATTACCACACATAACTCCAAATCATGAGTTGGGTAACTTTTTTCAGAAACCAAGAATTGACATGAGGCATAATCTATCACCATATAATTCTTCCTAAGGATAAATCCTAGTACCTTATTATATGAATCACTATAGATCAAAAAACATTCTTCACTATAGGGTAATGTAAGTATAGGTTCATTGAATAACATTCTATTTAGTTCCATGAAATTTTATTCACATCTATCCATATAGTGTAACTTGGTTGTCATTTGAGTTAACATGGAGAGTAGATTAGATAATAATGATAAATTATCTAAAATGTGTTGATAATATCCTACCAAACCAGAAAAACTATGTATATAAGACATAGTGGTTAGTTTAAGCCAATGTCTAATAACTTCTATCTTTGATGGATTTATAGATATAACCTCACTAGAGATTATATAACCAAAAAGGAAACTTTTTATATCCAAAATTCATACTTGGTAAATTTTATATACAATTTATTCTTTATTATCATATTCAAAACAAATTATCTTCATTATTGAAATTTATCTTTGAATATATAAGAATACCATCTATAAAGACCACCACAAACTAAACAAGGTAATCTCAAAATACTCTATTCATTAAATCCAAGAATATATTGAGGGTATTTGTAAGACCAAATTGAATCACTATAAAGTAATAGAATCCATATCCTTTATAGAAGGTTGTCTCAGGTATATCCTATTTTTAACCCCCAATTGATAAGATCCATAATGAAGTTCAATATTGGAAAAGTATTGAGCTCCACATAGTTGATCAAAAAAGTCAATAATATGGGGTAAATTATACTTATCCATTATAGAGATCTTATTAAGATCCCTATAATAAATGTAGTGTCAAATCAATCCATCTTTCTTCTTAAAAAAAGAATGATTGCATCGAAAGTTGATCCACTTGGCTGAATGAATCCCTTATCAAGATTCTCATGGAGTTACTTCTTCAATTCCAAAAACTCAACTAGGGAAATTCTATATAGAGTCTTTGAAATATGTGTATAAATATGTATTAATTCTATTTAACAATCAACATCATGATTTTGTGTAATACTGGTCACCTATTTTATAAATAGATAAAAAATATTTCATATAATAAGAATATATTTGATATTGAGTTTCTCCCCAACAATCTATGATAAATACCCATTTTGAATAGGAATCAGGACCCGTATAGTTGTTGTAATTTCAATCTTAAGTTCATATTTATCTTTTCACAGATATATAATCATAGGCTTGTTCATAATATCAAACACGACTCCTTTTAATCAGAAATTTATGTGGTATTTATGTTAATATTTCCAATCCATGAATAAGATAACATCAAGTTCAACTAGAGGGAGATTAATGAGATTTTTTGAAGGAAAATTACTATAAATTTCAATAAGATAAAAATGATACACTTGGGATAATATCATCATACCTTCAATATTTTTAACTTATAATTATACATCCAGTAATTTAGGTGTTATTATAATACCCTTAGAAAATTATTTAGATATAAAAGAGTGGGTTTATCCTAAATTAAACAATACATTAATAGTTTTATGGTATATGGTAAGAATACCTTTTACCACTTCATTATCCACATCATTAATAGTGATTACTTGACATTTATCTTTATCTGTAGACCTAAGAGGTTGTTGAAGTTGATCATATTCATTATCCTTTGAATTCAAGAACTGGTTAGCATAATTCCCATATTCCTTAAATTTCAAACACCGAATTATGGGTGGTGTATACTATGGGGATTTATCTCCATCATTAGATAACTTATTTATCCAATCACTTTGGTATTTGATTATCCAATTTTATTCCTTTAGAAACTTAAAATTTTTTCTAGTCCCTGTCATAATATTTCCACCATGTTTCCTAATACACTTTAAGCATAAAGTAAATAATATCTTTTCCTCTCCATGTTTTTGAGAATTTTATTTGAATTACATATTTCTTTTATTATAAAAACCATGATATTAATAGGTTAATCCAATACCAATTTCTATTTTTATAGAAAATATAATAATTTCTTCATAGATATTGAATTCCCTTATAGATAACACCTTTTAGAGACTTTGTTTTAAGCCATTAATGAATCAATCAATCTTACTTTTAGGATGGATGATAATACAAGTAGTGTACCTTGAATGTCATGTAAAAGTTTCCTTATAGGTACTAATAGATTCATTATCCTTCTATATTAGGTCAATAAATTCCTTCTCTATTTCGGAAAGTACTTATTAAAAAATAAGCTCTTAAAATATACCAACTCTATGAAGGCCATTTCTTCATATTGCCTCATGTTCTTGATAAGAGACCACCATTTATATGATTTACCTGAAAAAATATAGATATCTAAAATTATTTTTTCATGCTCCAAACACTAGAGAATGGGAAATATCTTTTCAATGGTACTCATCCATTTATCAATAACTAACAGATCAATATAACTGTTAAAATATGGAAGTGGTTTTCTCATAAAGGACCCAATACAAATTTTTACCCTCCTTTTCTCATTTGTAAGTTTAGCATGATAAATATCTTAAGAGAGTTTCATAATCATAACAATGAGAATTTTTATTATGGATTCTATAAATTTTGGCTATTCAGGAGGAAAATCATTACCTTGTTCATCACATTAAACATTAACATGTTTCCTTATAGTTTTATAAATTGACTATAACTAAAAATAATAGTGTGAATAATAATAATAATATTGGAAAACCACATAATCATGAAAAATAATTTATAAGATGCCTAAATATTGATACCCTATTTTCAATCAATTAAACCTTAAGTGTAACCTTTGTCATCCATTTTCATCATCTATTTAAATCCTTTATAATGGTTTGTAAGGATAATATGGAATGACACATTCATATCCCTCAGGATTGTAAAACTAGGTGTGTAGTAAAGGAAAACTCACAATTCAATAGAATGATGGTCGAAATATACTCAATAAACTATTTTTAGGGTCAATACCCCAAAATGAATATAAGGCCCCAGCCTTAAAACTTACTTAATATTGAGTTATTATAAGATTACACATTGAGGATATTTTCAGGTTTATAGTTTTAGAGAATTAGATCATAAAACATGCATTACATCCTATATTTAAACAAAGTGGTTACAATAAAAGATAGTATTCATTTTTTTTCCATCAACGAAAACATATTTAAAATAAAACATAGATTCTTTCTTGACACTTCCCTAACACTATCATCATATCATGTAACCTTCCCTTGACCTGTGAAAACATTTCAAAAACTTGGGATGAGCATAAAAAGATCAGTAAGGGATATAAAAATATGGAAAGGAAACATGAGTACATGTATACATAAGAATCAATGAAATCATACTCTACTCATAAAACATAAGTACTTTGACATACCTCATCAAATCATGAATAAATCATAGAAATCATAAGACATAAAGGTAACTTGAGTCATTCATAACATTCTTACATAGGGAGTAACCCTCTTGGTTACGTTTGGAATACCCATCACAGTATATTCCCTAAATCTCTTTGGAGAAACCTTAACGTTTAACTCCTTTGTGTTACCCAATGCATTGGAGAGCTATATCGGGCTCACCCGCCCTTAGTTTATCAAGGAACCACCCGTATTCATAACAATTCCCAAGAACCATAACATAATCATATCACATAACTTAAGCATAAAGTAAAGATAACATTCCCACATTGCAATAACAATATAACATTTTAAGATATTAAAATAATGAATCCATTCTAAAAACCATTTTCAAAACCATTTAAAACATTTAATAAAGATATTTTTAAATCAAAGTGTCCCATACCACATTGAAGATTTTTAAATTTTAAAACATTAATATACATATAAATAAATCCTTAAAACCATTTTGAAAACATGGATATTAATGAGAAATATTTATAATATTAAATCATTAAAACATTTAAAACGATATTTTAGTTAAAGGGTTTTTAACAAAATGAGAGACACTTGAAGATAATAATTGAGGAATAACATTTAATAAAAGCATTATAATATCATGAGAATAAAGGGATTCATGATATAATATTCCAAAGGACAGTATATACACCATATAAGAGTGAATTGGTTCATAACAACAATGAAGTCTCAATGGAAATGTAAATTGAGATGAAATCCATTATAAAGATGGTATCCTTAAATTAAGGATAAATCAATCTCATAATTATGTGCGAAAAATATAAATACACCCAATATAAGTTGATATTAAGTGTAAAATAATCAAAGGTCATTCACACATATTCAAAGGATGACATATTCAATAACTACATGTTGAACCCAAAGAAATCGAAATTGGGTTAAGAAGTTCCCTTGACAGCCTAACGACATCACATCAAATTTTAGAAAAAGAGTTGAGGAGAGAGATAAAGGGTATCTCATCTCTTGGACATAAAATTTATGGCAATAAGGATATATTAGAACATATCCCCACATAATAAGATGAAAATTAAAAGACATAACAAAATAAGTCTTTTAAAAAGAGGAGGGTGAAAGGTTCCCTTACCGATTTGGGTAACTTTAGAAATGTACACCCCATGAAAGAAGGACTATACAACATTGATGTAAATACTCATAAACGAAATTATTTTACACAAAGAGTAGAATAATGTACAGTACATACACCACTCAAAAGGAAATATTGGCAAATGTAACATGAATCTCATGAAAACACAAAGTTAGATAAAAAACCCCTTACGAAATTTTGGCAGCCTAACGACGCCAATTAAAACTTCCAAAATGGATTGATGAGAAAAAATAGGGTCTCTCATAAAATGAAAATAAAAAGTACAGTAAGAGTAATATAAAAGAACATCCCAATCGTAATAAATATGAGCTTAAAAGGAATGACATAAAAGAGAGTGCTTAAAAAAGAAAAAGAGAGGTAGGATCCCTTACCTCGGGTCCGACTTGATTCGATCGTTCTTTAACCTCCTGAATAATAAAATTGAGTTAATTTATATTTTCTTAAGAAACTTTTTCAAGTTCATTATTCCTTTTATATCACTTACTACCATGCTATGAACACTATGTAATTATTTATGTTAATAATGGTCGTTTTGTAGATCATTGCTACTTGAGTCAAAAATAAATTCTTTATAATTACAATTTGTTCATGTGGTAAAATATATATTATATACAGAATTATATTAATTATTTATATATCATATATATCATATATATCCATTATATACATGCATTTATAATATTACATGACATTTAGAGGTAAGAAATGAAATGCACTGTTCATGGAGACGGTAAGCCGTACGTATGCATGAACGCTACTTCCATTTCTATTCCTTATTTAATGGAATTAAAACATAATGGTACATAATAGTATTATAATTCCAGTATGGTATCATATATAATATCATTAAATCTATCCTTTATACATACCACATATGGAATTAAAGAATCAAATCACTTTAAGGGGGCGGTAATCCGCACTTCCTAAAACGAAGATATCACATTTAACCATAATGGAAACCATAAAGGTAGGCCATAAATGAAAAATACAGAAGCTTAAGTAAAACATAAACATATTATATATCATATATAAATATAGTGACATCTTAATGTCCACCTTTGAGGGTGTTAAAGGAATATTGAACAATCATCGTTTCGTGAGGCAGAAATTCACCATCCAAAGAAACAGTACGTTCATTAACCATTAGATGTAGGTGTGTGTGAGTGTAGCTCTAATAATTCTTATACCAACATCCTAGTATATTGAATATACTGTAGTGTTTACAAAATAAATGAATAAAAAGAGTTTAGGGGGTTGGAGAAGCAAAATAAAACAAAAGAACACAAGTGAAGACATTACCTTAAAATTGGGTATCTCTCTTTGATTTGAGCTCAAAGGATTCCTTGGTAAGACTTCTGACCAAAGTGAGGATTCTAGGAGTCATAGAGGGATGTGGAGAGACAAAATGAGCAGGAGTTGGCCGGGACAAAGGCTTGATATGTGTGGGTAAGGTGGTAGAGGTGGGGGCCTTTTACAAGAGGAGAGGAGGGGCACTCTTGGAAAGTTACAAAATGTTACTTTATTTTCAAATGTGTTTCGAATTTTAAAGGTCCCACATTGATGTATTTCGAGGATAAGGTGGTAAGGGTTAGAAATATACTAATACAATAGGTATTTTACAAGTTTATGTTATAGTTTTAACATTATCTTTTCATTTTATTTAAATCCTTTTTTAATGAGGTAATCGCTGCATCATCATGATTTCATAAATAATTTAATTTATTTAATTTCTAAAAATTATAAAAAAAATATCATGATGTAGGAAATATTTTTTATCTTTCTAATGAATATTTATAGTTAAAAATATGACTTTTATAACCCCATTTAAAAATTGTTTTAGTAAAACAACTCATGCTTGTGACATTTTTATTTTAACTTAAAATAAAAAGTTATTTGTGTCATTTTCCAACCAAAGTGGCTCCATGGGGTCCCCTAGTTGACTCATGGATTGTATTGGTCGGCCATGACACATCCAATAAGGGTAGGACATGTGTCTTGGTCATTTCATATTATTAAAACATTATTTTTACCTTAAATTACACTAATTACATCTAATCGCGATTAAAAACTTAAAAGTTACTATTCACCAAAAAATCATTTTAGTCCCATTGAATCAAATTTTACATCCTAATGACAACCATTTTTGTTGGATTTTTTAAATTCAAATCACAGAAGTGGTAAAGCTTCACTTAAACAAAAAAGCAGTTTTTAAACTACCACTTAGTGGTTTCACTATTCAGCAAAAATTGAAGTTTTTCAAAAAAATACCAAAAATTCACCCTAAGATATATTTGATATTCAAAATTCAAAAATGATGTCTATTTTACAAGATTCAAAAAATATTTGTTGCATTAATTAATTTAATAATTAATTTCCGCTGTCAAAACAAATAACATGTTTTTAAGAAACAATATCTATTAAAAGATTGACACTAGTTTATGTCCAATTTCAAAGTGAAATTAATTCCAATGACAAACATTAGATTAAATGGAAAAAATATATTCTAAATACACTCTAATATAAATTAAAAGTATAATCTATCCATATAAATAAATCGGATTAAAATTAGGTTTTGAATTAAAATACCACATTTTCAATAAAATTGATCTTTATCGGAAAAATAACAAAATTTTACACAAAGTAAATTTTGATGTCCAGATTCTAAAGAAGGATTTTATTTTGTCAAATAAAACATATAAAATTTTCAAACGTATATTTAAAAAGGGTTCTCCATCAAAAGGTGGTTAATCGACCTTTTAAAGAATATTAGAAGATTTATGCTTAACATTTGATTCATTTTCATTTTAAGCCGCCAATATTTTTTGGATAAAAGTAAAAATATTTGACCAACATATATAATCATTTTGTAGTTAGTTCCATTCATTTCCGCCATTACAATAGCTAGGCGTTAACTACCTTTTAAAATAATATTATTTTATTATTAGAGTGCAACGTAAGATTTCAAGGAAACTCGTTGTTGCGTATTGGGTACGCCCTCAAGCATAGCATTCCCTTTAAAGTATTATTAATATTTTATTCAAAAATATGGATAAATATAAAAATTTCATATTCTTTTTTTACCTGGGGTGTTACATCCTCCCCCCCTTTTGGGAATTGCATCCTTGCAAGTTTAAAATTGGTCTTGGAAGCTTCATTGAAAATTCCACATCGGAACAAGAGTCAATAAAACTATCACTTTAAAAGAATGGGAGAGAAGTAAAAATGTCACTCGAGTTGACCCATACTAGGATTCCAAGTATAAAAATATGGATATCGAGGAAAAAACGAAGGGTCATGTTCTGATGGAGAGTGATAGTAAACATGTCTAGGAGAAAGTTAACAATAAGAAAATCACAAACTTGTGATGGGTTAAATGGTATTTGATTCCCCAGTAGGAAAAATTAACAGACAACATTTTTGTTTAAAGTTACTTTTCATTGAAGAATTTATTTATGAGCTTAACTAAAACATAAGGAAGCATAATTAATTGTCATGTTGAATTTCAACTTTTACTAGATTTCTTACACAAACTCATATTTTCTTCAAAATACGACTATTTAGGATGACTTGTTCACATTAAGAGAGCTATAATAAACTTCTTGAGAATCACCCAATCCACAAAAGAGAACTATATACTTCCCATGTCTTTAGACCTTAACCAAAACTAAAACCCAATGTTCAACAAATTCCATTCAATAAACATCTATCCATAAAATTCTACAAAGTAAACCAAACTAAGATTGAAACCCAATTCTATGAAGGATTTAATCACATAGTCTCCTAAGATAAATTTTAACATGTTTCTCCAAAATAACATCAGTTACTCTTACACTCTCATACTGAAAATTAATTAACCTAATCACATATCCTCCATGATAGGCTAATCATTTCCATTGATAACCAAAAAAAATCAACTTACTCTTAATTCATAAAATCATCTAACTAAAAAGAATTATTCAAACTAACCAGGGACTTCACGTAGTCCAGTGGTAGGCGATAAAATCCAGTTGCAATTTGGTTGTGGGTTCGATTCCTACAGTTTCGTCCGATGCGATGGGTTGTCACACGGTCTGCGTATTGTCCCTTTTCAAAAACTATATAATTTTATAACATTCCTCAAAAAGAGATAAATTCATTAAAAATAACCATAACATATTTTAACCACAAAGGTTATCTGATAACTTCCATTTTGCAACCAAAAATGTATTAACCAGTAATTGCCTCAAATTCAAGGATCATATAAACCCAAATGGTTCTTTATAAATATATCCACAAAAGAAAGGATAATTATTCCTTGAATAAAATTTTCATATATAAAACATCACGATTACTATAAAAATTCTTCTAATGTAACCCCATCATAAAAAGATACTTAATACATCTAAGAATTTCACCATCCTTAAATCTACCATAACTCTTGAATCCCTTATATGATGACTTCTTACTCATTCAACATTATTCATGATCCATTATCCATTCCTTTTCAAGTTATTCTGAAATACTTATTTTCTACAAACAAAATCATGAATCATATCCTAAGATTCCAATAATAGGAAAACATAAGTTAAAAATATTCCATACCTTTCATTCTTCATTGTAAGTTTCTTCATCCTCAATCGGAATGGAATTAGGTATTGGTAAATGAATACTTGTACAATATTGGTGACCCCATTACCGAAACTTATTCTTAGGACATGTGTTTTCATAATGACCATGCACACCACATTTAAAACATTCAATAGATCCTTCAGAAAGAACTTCTTTCTGTTTCCTAGAGTCAACTAGATGCTTCCTTTTTCCATGGCAGGTTCTTGCTTTATGACTTTCATTTCCACATCTATAGCATCTTTTTTTCCCTTTGAAACATTTTCCTATGTGTTTCTTTCCACATATTTGAGACATAGTTTTTTGCACATACTTACCTTTATGATTATTACCTGAACTTCCGTAGGGATTTGTTTCTCGCATATACGATGCCTTATAAAAATCACTAAGGTTCAGGTGGTCAATCATGACTCCAGATAGTTGGTTGAGGATAACCATAAGAGTTCTCATTGAAACACCCATATCATTCAGTTGTTCTTTCATAAAACCGTCACAGTTTTCTTCAAATCCACTGTTACTTTGGTGCCTGCTAGATCCAACCATTTATTAAAACCAAAAAGTTCTGTGTGAGTATAGCAGTAAAATCTTCAAATAAAAAAGAGAAAGATAAACACCAAGATATACTTATCGAAGTTATCTCAAACTCATTCTAACTTTCAAAAAAAAAAAAACGATGACTCCATCTAATATACTAACCATTGTGGTTATACACAACTTGTAACTTTTTCTTAAACAACACTCTAACCTCTAAAGTTATCTAAACCAACCTCTGATACAAACTATAAGGCCCCAGCCTTAAACATTACTTAATATTGAGTTATTACAAGATTAAACATTGAGTATCTTTTCAGGTTTAGAGTTTTAGAGTATTAGATCGTAAAACATGCATTACATCCCACATTTAAACAAAGTGGTTACAATAAGAGATAGTATTCAATTTTTTCCATCAACGAAAAAATATTTAAAATAAAACATGGATTATTTCTTGACACTTCCCTGACACTATCATCATATCATGTACCCTTCCCTTGACCTGTAAAAACATTTCAAAAACTTGGGATGAGCATAAAAAGCTTAGTAACGGATATAAAAATACGGAAAGGAAACATGAGTACAAGTATACATAGGAATCAATGAAATCATACTTTACTCATAAAACATAAGCACTTTAACATACCTCATCAAATCATGAATAAATCATAGAAATCATAAGACATAAAGGTAACTTGAGGCATTAATAACATTCTTATGTAGGGAGTAACCGTCTTGGTTACGTTTGGAATACCCATCACAGTATATTCCCTAAATCTCTTCGGAGAAACCTTAACATTTAACTCCTTCACGTTGCCCAATGCATTGCAGAGCTATATCGGGCTCACCCACACTTAGTTTATCATGGAACCACCCGTCTTCATAATAATGCCCAAGAAACATAACATAATCATAGCACATAACTTAAGAATAAAGGAAAGATAACATTTCCACATTGCAATAACAATATAACATTTTAAGAAATTGAAATAATGAATCCATTCTAAAAACCATTTTCAAAACCATTTAAAACATTTAATAAAGATATTTTTAAATCAATGTGTCCCATACCACATTGAAGCTTTTAAAATTTGGAACCATTAATATCCATATAAA
Source organism: Viscum album (assembly GCA_963277665.1). Lineage (NCBI taxonomy): Eukaryota > Viridiplantae > Streptophyta > Magnoliopsida > Santalales > Viscaceae > Viscum > Viscum album. The sequence goes on along the minus strand of OY728132.1, from coordinate 164,034,803 downwards.
TAAATCCTTAAAACCATTTTGAAAACATGGATATTAATTATAAATATTTATAAGATTAAATCATTAAAACATTTAAAACGATATTTTAGTTAAAGGGTTTTTAACAAAATGAGAGACACTTGAATACAATAATTAAGGAATAACATTTAACAAAACTTTATAATATCATGAGAATAATGGGATTCATGATATAATACTCCAAAGAACAGTATATACACCATATAAGAGTGAATTGGTTCATAACAACCATGAAGTCTCAATGGAAATGTAAATTGAGATGAAATCCATTATAAAGATGGTATCCTTAAATTAAGGATAAATCAATCTCATAATTATGTGCGACAAATATAAATACACCCAATATAAGTGGATATAAAGTATAAAATAATCAAAGGTCATTCACACATATTCAAAGGATGACATATTCAATAACTACATGTTGAACCCAAATAAATCGAAATTGGGTTAAGAAGTTCCCTTGACAGCCTAACGACGTGACATCAAATTTTAGAAAAAGAGTTGATGAGAGAGATAAAGGGTATCTCATATCTTGGACATAAAATTTATGGCAATAAGTATATATAAGAACATATCCCCACATAATAAGATGAAAATTAAAAGACATAACAAAATTAGTCTTTTAAAAAGAGGAGGGTGAAAGGTTCCCTTACCGATTTGGGTTACTTTCGAAACGTACACCCCATGAAAGAAAAACTATACAACATTGATGTAAATACTCATAAACGAAAGTATTTTAAACAAAGAGTAGAATAATGGAAAGTAAATACACCACTAAAAAGGAAATATTGTCAAATGTAGCAGGAATATCACGAAAACACAAAGTGGGATAAAAAGCCCCTTACGAAATTTCGGTAACCTAACGACACCAATAAAAACTTCCAAAATGGATTGATGAGAAAAAATAGGGTCTCTCATAAAATGAACATAAAAATTACAGAAAGAGTAATATAAAATAACATCCTAATCATAATAAATATGAGCTTAAAAGGAATGACATAAAAGAGAGTGCTTAAAAAAGAAAGAGAGAGGTAGGATCCCTTACCTCGGGTCTGACTTGACTCGATCATTCTTTAACCTCCTGAATAATAAACTTGAGTTAATTTATACTTTATTAAGAACATTTTTCAAGTTCATTATTCCTTTTATATCACTTACTACCATGCTATGAACACTATGTAATTATTTAAGTTAATAATGGTCGTTTTGTAGATCATTGCTACTTGAGTCAAAAATAAACTCATTATAATTTCAAGTTGTTCATGCGGTAAAATATATATTATATCCAGAATTATATTCATTATGTCGATATCATATATATAATATATATCCATTATATACATGCATTTATAATATTACATAACATTTAGAGGTAAGAAATGAAATGCACCGTTCATGGAGACGGTAAGCCGTACGTACGCATGAACACTACTTCCATTTCTATTCCTTATTTAATGGAATTAAAACATAATGATACATAATAGTATTATAATTTCAGTGTGTTATCATATATAATATCATTAATTCTATCCTTTATATGTACCACATATGGAATTAACGAATCAAATCACTTTGAGGGGGCGGTAGTCCGCACTTCCTAAAATGAAGATATCGCGTTTATCCATAATTAAAACCATAAAGGTAGGACATAAACGAAAAATACAGAAGCTTAAGTAAAACATAAACATATTATATATCATATATAAATATAGTGACATCTTAATGGCCACCTTTGAGGGTGTTAAAAGAATATTGAACAATCATCGTTTCGTGAGGCAGAAATTCACCATCCACAGAAACAGTATGTTCATTAACCATTAGATGTAGGTGTGTGTGTGTGTGTATCTCAAATAATTCTTATAACAACATCCTAGTATATTGAAGATACTGGATTTGTTATAAATGAAATGAATAAAAAGATTTTAGGGGGTTGGAGAAGCAAAATAAAACAAAAGAACACAAGTGAAGACATTACCTTAAAATCGGGTATCTCTCTTTGATTTGAGATCCAAGTCTTCTTTGAGAAGACTTCTGCCCAAAGTGAGGCTTCTAGGAGTAAGAGAGGGATGTGGAGAGACAAAATGATCAGGGTTTTGCCGATCCAAAGGCTTTAGATGTGTGGGTAAGGTGGTAGAGGTGGCGGCCTTTTATAAGAGGAGAGGAGGGGCACTCTTGGAAAGTTACAAAATGTTACTTTATTTTCAAATGTGTTTCAGATTTTAAAGGTCCCAAATTGATGTATTTAGAGGATAAGGTGGTAAGGGTTCTAAATATACTAATACAATAGGTATTTTACAAGTGTAAGTTATATTTTTGACATTATCTTTTCATTTTATTTAAATCCTTTATTAATGAGGTAATCGCTGCATCATCATGATGTCATAAATAATTTAATTTATTTAATTTATCAAAATTATAAATAAATATCATGATGTAGGAAATATTTTTTATCTTTATAATGAATATTTATAGTAAAAAATATGACTTGTATAACCCCATTTAAAAATTGTTTTAGTAAAACAACTCATGCTTGTGACATTTTTATTTTAGCTTAAAATAAAAAGTTATTTGTGTCATTTTCCAACCAAAGTGGCTCCATGGGGTCCCCAAGTTGACCCATATATTTTTTTGGTTGGCCATGACACATCCAATAAGGGTAGGACATGTGTCTAGGTCATCTAATATTATTAAAACATTATTTTTACCTTAAATTACACTAATTACCTCTAATCGTGATTAAAAACATAAAAGTTACTATTCACCAAAAAATTATTTTAGTCCCATTGAACCAAATTTTACATTATAATGACAACCATGTATGTAGGATTTTTGAAATTCAAATCATAGAAGTGGAAAAGTTTAATTTAAACGAAAAATCAGTTTTTAAACTACCACTTAGTGGTTTCCCTATTCAGCAAAAATTGAAGTTTTTTAGAAAAATACCAAAAATTCTACCTATGCTATATTTGATATTAAAAATTCAAAAATGATTTCTATTTTAAAAAATTCAAAACATATATGTTGCATTAATTAATTTAATAATTAATTTCCACTGTCAAAACAAATACTGTGTTTTTAGAAAACAATATCTATTAAAAGATTGACACTAGTTTTAGTCCAATTTCAAAGTGAAATTAATTCCAATGACCACCATTACATTAAATGGTAAAAAGATATTCTAAATACACTCTAATATAAATTAAAAATATAATCTATCCATATAAATAAATCAGATTGAAAGGAGGTTTTGAATTAAAATGCAACATTTTCAATAAAAATGATCTTTATCGGAAAAATAACAAAATTTTACACAAAGTAAATTTTGATGTCCAGATTCTAAAGAAGGATTTTATTTTTTCAAATAAAAAATATAAAAATTTTAGAAGTATATTTAAAAAGGGTTCTCCATCAAAAGGCGGTTAATCGACCTTTTAAAGAATATTAGAATATTTATGCTTAAAATTGGATTCATTTTCATTTTAAGCCTCCAATATTTATTGGATAAAAGTAATAATATTTGAAAAAAATATATATTAATTTTGTAGTTAGTTCCGTTCATTTCTGCCATTACAATGGCTAGGTGTTAACTACCTTTTAAAATAATAATATTTTATTATTAGAGTGCAGCGTAAGATTTCAAAGAAACTCGTTGTTGCGTAATGGGTTCGCCCTCGAGCATAGAATTCCCATTAAAGTATTATTAATATTTTATTCAAAAATATGGATAAATATGAAAATGTCATATTCTTTTATTACCTCGGGTGTTACAATGAATCTGTGCCAACGCACATCCATTTATAGTATTTAAATAGGGAAGTTTTTTTTCCAAAAATTCAAATTCCTTTCTTTACCATAATATAAGAGGTTTTCCTATATATAGGATTATCCTAAGGGTTCTCACAAAAGTTTTCTCATCCTATTTTCTAATGGTTACTTAAAAATACTCTAATACAAACTATTTTGACCAATACTTTTCATACATAGATATTACATATTAATATATTAATATTTATTACATAACATTATAATACATTCCCTAATTGAATAGTTTTAATATATTTGGAAACTTGGATACATTAACTAATGGTTCATAGGTGATATACATCATCTTCCACCATGTTTTTTTATAACCAGAAACCATGTTAATCATTCATTACTTAACAATTTTATTTATTATATGGGTAAAGGAATCATAAGAAAGGTGAGCTCAAATGGTAAGTAAGGGTAAACAAAGGAGATATAATTGATTACTTAAGTGAAATTTACGGACCCAACACATTGGGAACCACATTATCGGTGGAAAGTCCAGCAAAAACTACCCCAATGCCACCTCCATAGGACAGGGGTTGGCGATATTCACCGAGAAGGCATAAATAATATGTGATAATTTTCCTAATTTACCTATAAAAACACATCCAACTATATACATGAAGAAGTTCAGTGTTATAATAATAATATACAATAAAATCAAGAGTAGAAACCATACATGTAATAATCTTTAGGGAATAAAAAATAGTTCAAAAACATAATATGAAAAGTAAAGGGAAAAAAATAAATACCTAACTAGAAATGGTTTCCCAACCTAAAAATAACTGGAAAAAAAAGAAATTTGAGGGATCTAGGTTCCTGACGTCCAAGCCCCTACCAATGTATGCTATCAAATACACCTAAGTATCCCGAATCTCCACCGATGTGACCACTGTTCTTTTGTTCATCTGTATAAGGCACATCACATGTAGGAAAATACCATTTAGGTGTGAGTATATACATACCAAGTAAGATATCTCAAAAACTGAAGAGGGTTAAATAGTAGACATGATAGAATTAATTATCTCATACCATATCAAGAGGGAAATAAAACCCAAAGCCCCAGATATTTTTATGTTCATATAAGAAACACAAATGATAAAGAAAGGAGATATCCTTATTACAACCCAGTCTAGAATGTTGTGTCTTCCTATAGATCCAAAGGTTCGTGATCGATTACCATCATCTCATGTGTCTATCAAAGAAGTTACGAGGTGGGATCACACCACACTACTACTTCACATTCCAATGGAGTGTAAACTCAAAAAGATATTTGGCCCACACCATAGTATGTTAGGGAAGTAACATCTCTATATCATTTCATAGAATATAGAGGAATCACTCCCTAGTGCGATAATGTATAACCAAATCTAGGTTTTGAAGAACCATTCCCTGGTGTGACAGCGGAGTGCCACATCAGTATCTGTACAATGAGTGTCAGGGGACCATGCCCTGGTGCGCCAGGGGAGTAATATCTTCATGGATAGTGGAACCGTGGCCTAATGTGATAGGGTAGTTCCACCTTTGTATCTATATAATGAGTATGGACGAACCATTCCCTAGTGAAATAGGGGATAAACATCTTCATGGATAGATGACCCACACCCTGGTGTAGTAGAATAGTGCCACCTCTCAATATATATAACCAGTATAGAGGTCTCATTACCTAATACGATAGGGGAGTACCATCAAAGTGGATAGAGGAGCCACAACATGGTATGATAGGGTAGTTCCACCATGTATTTGTACAACCAGTATGGAGGGCCTGAACTCTAGTGCGACACGTGATCACCAAGAATCATCAAACATGGAACATCTCTTATTGAATCTAAAAATCCAATATGAAGGATACCATCACGTTCTACATGGGAAAAAAATTAGGATAGGCTACTCTAGGGCCAAAATCTGAGTCTGGAAAAAATCTTGATGAGTGTACAAGAATTGATGTTAGTCCATAAAGATAAATCATCAAACCACCTATACATCCTCATAAATGGGTATTAATGAGCTAACATATCACAATCTTGTGATCCTCATATAAAAAACTTGGTATATTCTATTCACTTTCCAAAATCGGATGCTTGATGAAAAAGATGCATATTCTTGTAATACACACATACATCGCTTCATGGGCCCAAGCCACAAGTCTTAATTAAATATTAAATATTAGTCTTGAAACATCGACCTCCATATATTAGTTACAATTCCACTGAGAGTCCATCATCCTGACATCGTATGAATAAGTTACACCAGATACTAAATTCTACAATAATAATAATAATAATAATAAGAAAAATAACAATAATAATAATGATGATGATAATAATAATAATAATAATAATAATAAAATTATTATTATAGGGGACTTCATAGACCCAATCCATGAGACCATATTAAATATTCAACATTGGTCTTGAAATAACCATCTTAAAACTTGGATCATGAAGTCGCTAATGAATCGTCGTTCTGACTTCGCACTAAGAATTTACGATAGATTAAAGATTTGATAACAAAAAAACAAAATAATATTTTATATTACTATTTTTAACATTATTTCAATGGGGTAGGGGTAGGAAATGGATCCCCCACTTCTCTCATGTGCGCATGTGCCACCCCACCTTTGAGATTTTTAGCTTTTTTAAAAATTAAAATCTTTACTCAAAGAGAGGTAGCCATGATCAGACTCCTCCCACACCCCTTTCACACCCACAATACACATGCCACCCCTTTTTTTGACATTTTCAAATTTATTATTATTTTTAAAAACAATATCATTCCCCTACCCCTTCCCTCGCTCATTTCATAAGAAGGGGGAGGGTTTCATGCACCAGGTTACACCTTCCTATCATCAAGAACTGAACCCCTTTTAGTTCCTCAATTATCTCTTCATTAATATTCATAATAATAATAGAAGTTTCAACTCATAAAAGGAAAAGTAATATACTAAAATATTAATATATTAATTAAAAAATATCATGTAGGGGAAATATGGTCAAAATGTATCCCAAGAATGTAGAACCATTAATCACCTCCTGATCTCTATAATGGCAGCCCCCACCGTGAGACCTTGCACACAACCTCTACATGGACTAATATAGTTCCACTGCACAGTCACCACATGTCAACCATGGAAATAGGGATCACCAATCTGGTTCAAAACCACATCTGATTTCCCATCATTCTCATTTCACCTTGATCATATCCTTGATCTCAAGCCCACACATGAGGAACCAATTCCATCCATTTGTAAATCACCATCACACTCATTTTTCAGACAACTGCTATGATTCTGGCGGTTTGATTGTGCTCAGACCCACCATGAAAATATTGAACTGTGGGCACATGGGCCAATGATGAAGAATGTGAAGACTGATGGGGGACAAGAAAAAACAAATATGATATACATCATTAACCAATGTGATATCCACTAATGATCAATAGATGTAGAATTATGGCCGATAATTGGCATACCAAAATAAATAAATGATTTAATCAAATTAAAAAATTGAATGGATTCATGAAAAGTGAATATAATCATAGATAAAAAAATAATATATGATTCTATGCTCAAAATTTTAATCAAAAGGTTGATAACCACAATTGAAGATCCTTTCCTTGATTATGGATTGATCATTGGTGAAAATATGCATTAATCTGCTATGAAAAGGACCTACTGCATTCACTACCTCTTGATTCCTCTCGATCTGATCACTAGTCATCATCCTATATCGATTCACCAAAGAAGGTCATCAAAATCCTCTTAAAAACCTCCAAGGGTTATATAAATAACATTGGTGAAATTTCATAGCTAAATATTCATAGAGGATTAAATTTAGTTCATTTAAACTAAAATAAATAAATAAATAATTTATTTTTATTTAATCAAACCCACCAATGACTCCCTCATTCAAACATCCAATGTTGATTAATTTTAAGTCACACATAAGGTAAAACTCATGTTATGGATTCAATTTTGTTCTCACATTTCCAATATGAGACTTTATTCAATATATATTCTATTATTTCTAAAAAACTACGTGATTGTGATATAAAATATATTTAATAATTTTTATAAAATTAATTCTAGGCTCCCCATGCCTCAGAATCACAAGCTTCCTCAATGTCAGTCTCTGAAAGTATTTATGAAAAGATTTCAAAGCCTTACAAGGAAAAAATAGAGTCTCTATATTATTCCCTTATTCAATGATTTTCTCCCCCAAAAATCACAAGCTACAAAAAAAGGTTGGGATTCTGATCTCTCAACTAGGTATCTCACTCCCTCATTCTCCCATGATGGTTTCTTGTGCTTCTATTAAACACACACCCAAGGAAAGAACTTATCAATGATGCGTGTTTCTAAACTAGTTCTAAACACTATTCACTCCTTGAAAAAGGAAATTCCACTCTCATGGCCCAACTTACCCCAGTTAATATCATACAATGAATCATGAACATACCACCTCCAATATGAAAATTAGAGAATACATACAACCAAATCTACTTTTGTTAGGAGGTTAAGAAATACCCCACCTCTCTAACCTATTATATATCCAGGGAAAATGGCTTATGATCCTTATATATAGCCTGTCATACTATAAAAATTTTAGTAATCCTTGACATGGTGAGATATCTTACAATATATGATCTCCGCATCGAACTCCAAATTCCATTGTTATTAGTCAAAAAACAACTTCTAACATTTTTTGGGTAGTCCTCATCCGCCCTAGGATGAACTACACCTCTTTCAAAACCGTAACTAGGACCAACCCCATGTATATAATGTTAACCAACTCAGAAACTAATAAAATGTGGGTTCCATCATAAAATATAACATAAATTAACCTAATAAAGTTTAAGGATCTATCTTAAATGTTTTGTAGACTATGATGGGGCGTTAAACACACCAAAGCATGTCACCAAGAAGTCAAAGAAACCAATGTGGATCTAGGATTCTCTAGAGTTGGTGATAATCGATCATGAGGTCAAAATCAGAGAACCTCTTTGACCCAAACCACTGGTTGATGAACTCAATGATTCTCGAGAGTGGATACCTTCTATGCATCACCTAGTTCAAGTGACACAAATTTACACTCAACTTCATGGACTCATTCTCCAATCAGGATAAAGAACCTAGGTTCCCTAGGTGAACACACTAGGTCTTAAAAAACCCGAATTGTATATAAACTCTCAACTTCACCGTCAGCTTAGAAAGCATAATAGGATTCATATGTCATGATGTTGCAAGAAAAAAATCATCAGTAATCCCTAGTGGAAGTCCTTGTAGAAGTATAACTTTTTTTTGTAATGATAAACCTAAAATGTCCTTGGGAATTATGTCCTCATTATCTACCACCACTATAGGAAAAAAATATGATAGCATTCAATAATCTATTGGTATTATTGGCCAGTAAATAAGAATTCAATTGTAACCTCCTGCACATGAGATTATACTAATATGATTAGGTTCACTCCTTATCAAAGTAGGAAAATTCCATAACAAAAAGCTGAAAACACATCCAGACTCATTAGGGGAAAATAAATGACCATGGATGGTTGGAAAGTAGTACATATTGAGGAAAATATCATAGGGTCTCACATACACTATGAAGTGATTCCATACAAAACTCTCTCTCTCCTCCCAGAGCCAGATCACACTGTCAGTAGAGCTTTGTAATCACTGATCCTATAAGTTGGTGCCTCCCACATAAAGGCCAAACAAAAAGTCTCCACCATTATCACTATATCTTGAATAGGGAATATTATAAGGGATAAGTGGCTCATGACTCCATGTGAAAACTAGAAATGGTTTTTTTGATGGGATACAATGTACCTCAAACCACCCTCAAATCCTCTTTAAGATCCTATATCTTGTAACTCATTATTTACCCTTCCTTCCTATTTACCCTAACTAGGGATTATTTGAAACATTGGCATAACAAAAAACCTCAAACACCCAAGTTCAAGGAATTCATCCAGCACATCCTTATATTATCTTCTTTGGGCAGCATTGACTCACCTGCAAGACTTCTAGATCACATCTCAAGAATGAGTATCAGTGGGGGAATTTTACCTCTTCCTTGAATGTACAATATCGTGCTAGACATCACCAATAAAGTGCTTTATCGATTCCATAAATCTCTTGAAAAAAGACTGTAACAAAGGATACAAAAGAGTGGCTTCTACCAATGTCTAATATTACTTCAAAAAAGTTGAAGGGTCATATATTGTACCTCAAAATAGTATTGGAGCCTCTAGGTAAAAAATATCAAGTGCCTCTGGCTATCTAATATTCTTACCACTAGATTCCTAATATAGGAGTGGTTCATATAAGGTAATGGTGGTAACATCAAACCAAATAACCATCCACCACCTCACTTTCGAAGCTCCTCCATTACATATACTTCCCTTATGTCATCCATGATCCATCTACTGCCTTTTCCTAGGTGGTTCATCAACCATCTCTATATCTCCACCATGAATGGTAGGACAATAATTAATTAAATGACCATTGCAATCACAAGTTTAGAAACATATAATCCTTAGATAATTTTTTGTATTTAACGTATCGGATGAAACCTATTGTTTCATGAATTGCGTTGTATTACTACTGTTGGTTCATCATGATAACTGTACATTCCCAGAGATCCCTACCTAAAAATTTTAATATATGTTCTTGAACCCTAAAAATCATCAAACAACACCATAAGAGCTGTCCATTACACAGTCTGACATGTAGCATCCACATGAATCACCGAAGTCGAGCCTATTGATCAATATAAGGAAGCGTAAATTTCTTACCATCTTGAAGAAATACCACCTCATAACTAACCCCCGTTATGGAAGCCTCATCACTCATCAATTACCATGATTATGGGAAACTAAATTATACTTGTTATTACCAATATAATGAGACATAAAACTTATAACAATTAATTAAATGGAAATATATGAACAACCAACCATTATCTATACATATGTGTTCCAAAAATAGTAATTCATCATCAGATATCCAAGAGCCCAAGGAATAAAAATGGGATTCATATCCCTTTAAAATGTAATCATATAAGGAAGAAATTCATAATTACATAAAAAATTGTTACATGATATACCCATGGGAAATGAATAGGTATCCATAGATATTCACTAACTTTATAGGTATAAACCATTCAATCAAGTTAACAGATCATATGGTATTTATAGAATAGAGATAAGGGGTATAAAATTAATTAAATAATTTCCTCAATAAATTGATGTATGGAATCTAGGTGAACAAAATTCAATCATAGGAATAAAAAATTAGGTATTCATAGAGTAAAGGAATCAGGAGAAGAATTATGGGTATACAATGAATAATATTAGGAAAGAAAAATACAATGATATATATTTTCTCCAAAATGGGAGGATATATAATAATCCATCCAAATAAATATAATTGATGGTTACATTTTAAAACCACCATAGATCAATTATAATGAAATTTAAAGGATAATTTATTAGTTGATTTTTAAATGATATTTTGAAAAATATATTTATCAATAAGAAATATCGTTGATATTTTTTAAATCTTTTCAAAAAATATCATTTATTTTAGAAACCTTGAAGACACATAGAGAAAGTTTGATGTAAATCATTGATGTTTTAAGAAAGGTTTGTTACTATGGAAAATATTAAATGATATTATTTTCAAAATATCCATAAAATGAAAATGTTATGGGTATATTTAAAACATTATTTTAAAAAATTTTAATTTAAAACTTTAAAAAATATTTAACCTTGAAAAAAAAATTCAATAAATTTTTCCTTGAAAAATCATAGAGATTATAAAAATAAATTTGGTGGGGAAAATATTTTTAAAAACCATTGTTTGAAAACCCACCTCATAAAAATATTATCATATTTTACATTTTAAAATGAGAAATATGAATTATTAGAATCATAGAAAAAATAAAAATTATCATTCCTAAAAAATGTAGGATAACATTATCAATAAGGGAAATATGAACTTTAAATAACTATCCAATTAGGAAATTGAGTTTCATTTATGATAACATTATACTTTTAGCTAAGAGGACTATTAAGTATGATGCATTGAATAAAAAGATACATTATTTATAGAAAGGTAAAATATACCCTCATGAAATTTTAGGGAATCATAATAAAAAATTAAAATGGGGATATATTTTCCCCATGAAAAATAAAACATGGTGTTTAACATAAACATGTCTCTAGGACTGGAAATTTGAGAAAAAAACCTTTATAACTTAAGAGAATTTAATTTATATCCTCATGAAATATAGAGATTATAATTGAACTTAAATTACCATGAATAAAAGTAAATCCACGAAATAATATATAAAATAGGTAGTATATAAACCAAATTAGGTTCATAATAAAAACCATTTCTCAAATATTGAAACATGTGATAAAAATAACCTTTACCATATATACCTTCTTACTCGAACTTTCTATAACCTCTATAATAATAAAGATAACTTTCTTAGTCACTTATCACTAAACTTTGTTATAAATATACTACCCTTTTTGTATTTATATTATATAAAAATATTTTAAAAATATATTAAATGATTATAGTTTATTTTCAAAAATGTGTGTCAGAACTTTAAGTTGCTTGTTTCATAAAAAATATCATGAAGGCAAGATAAATTATCACTATGTGGTTTCAATTTAATCATTCCCATATTATTAAAAAAATAATCATTTTTTTCAATGATTACTTAAGTATATTTTATTTAGGTTAAAGACATGAATATGGATTGTAAAAATGGAAACGTAAGGAGCTAGTTTTTGATGTGTTTAATGATCAAAAGATGATATGTTAACAAATATTTTATATATTTACATTACCTTTACGTAATCATTAAAAAATATTAAATATAAAATTATCACATGATATTTTTATTAGATTAAATTCCATAATCATTAATGATAAAATCGTTATAACAAAATTTTACATAGGCTATTAAATCGATCTAAAATGTGACATGTTATAACGATTTAATGTGTATGGGGATGTATATAAAGAATGATAATGTTATCTTTAAATAAGATAATTTTTTTTTAAAAATCATATTTACTTATTAAATCCTTTTTAGGAACCATAAATAATGGGTGGTGATGAAAAACGGAATTCATCAATCGTGGAGGTGGTAGTCCTCCTTACACACGATTAATGTTCACATTTCCCAATAAATGGAATGATTGATGGTATATGAAAAATAACCATTTAATATTTTTATTTTTTGACATATAAAATATATTTATTCATCAATTCCATCCACGATACCAATATTTAGTGGTAGTGATGAAAAACGAACAACATATCTTTGTGGAAGTGGTTGTGTGTATGTACACACAACAATATTTTGGTCTCTCTTATTTTTTGAAAAGTAGTGAATTATTATTTTTCAATTAATACAGTAAAATTTTGGTATAATTATTAAAATTATTTTAATATATTAATCACTTTAGGTATCATTTAAGAAGGATTAGATTTGAAGAAAATAATACGTTAATATAATATTGTATTAAGTTATAGGAGGATTAATGTGTCAAAGTTTCAAAAATAAATTCAAAGGATAGATGAGCCTTGAATTTGTAAAAGGGAAATATTTTTATAAGTGAATATATTGTTAGTTTTGGAAGTAACCATTTCATTTTAAATTTTATAATTTTAATATTCAAATTTTAATGGATCCAAAATGGAAAAAAATAGAGGGGAAGTGTCTGGGGATTGAGATTCTCCTTATCTAATAATTTTTAAAACTACCCAATTTTTGGAAAGATAATATTGATGGAAATAGATGGGGGGGGGGTAAATTATTTTTTAATAAAATTATAAAAATTTCTAAAAAATAAGTATCGACTTTTGTGGTTTAAAAATATTAAAAATTATTTTTTTAAATGATTAATAATAGTTAATCTAAGATGAGTGAATGTAGAAAACATAAAGATACAATTATAAGGAATTTTATACTGGTTCAATTCAAAATATCCGTTGTACACTCTTCCAAGACTAACTAATTGAATATGGAACCCACTAAATAGAGAGAAAATTTTATGATATGAACAATCCCAAACACAATACTTTTACAAGGGAGTATCCCCACACCCAACTATCCTTTCACTGGTACTAATAAAATCTTCTATTTTCTACAATGATAAGCCCCAAAATATGTTTTACACATTTTAGTTATGTGAGAATGTCACACCTTGAGAGTTTTTGATTTTTTTTTCAAATTAATTTATTCTTTTCAATATTTTGTGTTACATGAAACACGGAGTTTAAACAAAACAAGAAATACTATTAAAATATTATTATTTAATATAATATTTATCACATAGATGTTATAATAGAGGGTATGAAATGAATTTAATAAATTATAAAAATATATTTTCTATACTTTTAGTTAAAATTAATAACATGGTGATCAATTTGTTAGAAATGAAAAAAACTATTTGAAAAAAGGATATCTTTTTCTGAAAAATATTTTTGGGCAAAAAATAGGTTTTACCTTAATAAATTAAACAAACTTTTAGAGAATTATTTTAATGAAATATATATCTTACATATTCTGGAAAATCTTTAATATTCATCTTATTTGTTTTATATACAATAGATAAGAATAAATCAAATATTAATCTTAAAAATAGTATTTTTCTGAAAAGAAGTTTTGTCATGTTTTACAGACTTATTATAAAACTAATTTCTAGAAATTTTAGAAAAATTATTTTAAAAAATAAAGTTAATTTTTAAAATAATATTTTCAAAATTATTTTAGGGTGAAATTTTTAGAATTTTTTGAGAAGCTAATTTTTTTGATAAATTATGGAAAATACCAGTTTTGATTAATATTTTACATTTCTTTTAAATACATTAAAATTTTAAAAATAGTTTTAATATTGTTATAAAATAAAAATTAATTAATTATATATCTATTAAAATAATTTAGTTCATTTTATTAATTTTTATTAAATTTTGATGTAAAAAACATTGTAAACTTTTGAACATTTTCTCTATGAAAACCTGCTTTCTCATCGTGTGTGTGGGATTAATTTTGAATTAACATTTTCTAATCATGTGGGTGGAAATTTGTAAAAATGGTTTCAATATTTATAGTTATTATAATTTATATTTTCTAATTAGTTAAAATTATTTTTTGATCCTAATTAATAGTAAAAACAGCAAAACATATTTACCCCAGTTAAGGTAATTTTTTTTCTAGGGGGTTAAACTAAAATGATGAGGTTCAAAATTTCCCTAAAATGGTTAAAAAACAATTTTGTTTACATATTTATACCCTAAATCTCATAAGTTTGATAATATATCACTTTTTATCCTTGTGGAATGTGAAAAATTACGGTACACCTTTTTCTTTTCAAAAATTACAAGTGTGCCACTCACCTCACTTATAAATGGCCACCCCTATCCACTCCTATTCATAATAAAAAAACATTTTTTGGCCTATAACTACGCAAATAAATTACTTAAGTCCCTAATCACATACTATATGCATTATGTTTTTTAGAAAGACAACCTGAGAATCATTTTGGTGCAAACCAAAAGAAGTTTTCTAAAGAAGAGGTAACATCCCAAATCAAGTGTTTTATTTTATTTTTTTATAATCAATATTGAAATAATATTAAAACATGGTGACATAATAAAATCATTATATTCTATATAAATATATGTTATTATGTGAATTTAATAACCTAAATAATTGCCCTCTTCTAGCAAATTGGTTATAAAATCATCATTTGTGTCAACGATAGACTACCGCCTCATGAACCGATGTTGTTCAATTTCCCTCACCACATCTCAAAGCTGGATATAATTATGGATTTATTTTTTATATATTATATTTTTTGATATTATTAATCTTTTTTAATAATTATATAAAATTTTCTTTCTTAATTTCCTTTTTATGGCAATACAATAATGTCGTTCATGTGTTTGACGAACTACCACCTCACAAAGCGTTGCGATTCATTCACATTTTACATGAATGGAAATAAGGATGTGTTTAATGAAAATATTTAATATATATGAAATTAAAGTGATTATATAGTTATAATATATTATTTAACTTGGTTTTTTCTTTCAATTGGGAAAATGGAAACGATATTTATGCATATGTACAACCTACCGTTTCCATGAATAATGTATTTTGTTTTCTCTCTCTAAATTTTTGGGATCACTATAAATACATGTCTAATTAATATATATGACATTTATATATTGTAAAAATTAATTATATGATATAACTATGATAAAATCAATAGTTCTAAGAATAAAAAATCAAAAAATACACGAAAAACAATGCAATTATTGTCTGAAATGTGACTTTTACATGGAATTGTTAATTAATGAGTAATAAATGGTTATAATTAAATTATATATGATATTATACCCACACACACACACAAATATATATATATTTATTGTTATATAATATATTTATAATCAACTTAAAATTATTATATAGAATTTTCTAATGTGTACCAAGTAAATCTTTCCTTTTGGTAAGGGATTTCCACCTCACTTTTTTTCTTTGAGACACATGCCATATTCACCACATGTTTGTTTTATGTGGTGTTTATATTATCCATGAATTTATTTTATTTTTATCACCCTTAAATTTATGGGTATTTACATATCTATTTTTGGATATCTCTTTCATTATGTTTATAGTTAAAAAGTTACCAAAGCGGTAAGGGATTTTATTATCTCAAATTACCTTCTTTGGTACGTAATTTATGTCATGAACCTATCTGCTAATATGAGGTTTATATACTATACAATTGATATCTTATATAATTAATTTACTTATTTTCATTATATTATAAGTTTCATTTAATTTTATTCCTTTAAGGGGATTATGACTCAAAGTTACCAAAGTGCTAAGAGTTATATGTTACAATCTCACCATTATCGAGATCATGTACAATTTTGATTCTAATGATAAAATATTATTGATATATATATATATATATATATATATATAAACACATGAATGTTATTCTAATATGGTTATTTCATGAGTATACTTATTTCCCCTTCATTTTTCTCTCTTTATGTACTCAATAGTTCAAAAGAATATTTTGAAGAAAAAACATCTTTATTTCTCTATTCGGTCGAAAACACTTTTTCTTATGAAACTATGTTTTTTGAAAATGTTATCAATTTTTTTTACATTCCTAATTTTTTTATTAATTAATTTTTTACACATTTTTTATTTTTGAATTTTTTTTTGAAACGGAACTTCATGTTTTTTTCTAAAGAATACCCATTTGGATTTTACCAAAAATGTGAAAGGAATATTTGGTTTAACGTGTATGACACAAATGATATTTTCTACCATTATATCCGCCTATATATTTTAATGCTTCCTTTATAGGATTAAAACATCATTTTCATTTAAAATTATTTAAAAAATGGATTATTATTTTTTATTTTTATAAAATGATTTTTAAATGGAAAGGTTATTTTCCCCAAAAAATGTTTTAAATGTCTTTTGAAGATTCCTTTATAAGTTTCCACAATTAATTTTAAAAAAAATGAGTTTTATTTTTTTTCTATTTTAAAATGTTTTTTAGGAGTGGAAATTCTATATTCCTCAAGAAATTTTCCAATCGATATTTCAAAATCATTTTCTATTTAAGATGACATCAATTTATGTTACTTATACTCTATTATGGATAAGATTAAATGATACCATCCTTATTATGGATGGTTAATGTTTATGTTGAGGAAATATTTATTAATTTTTTTTTATTATTTAAGGTTTATGCTATTGTGAATTTATGAAATGTTTATGAAACCAATTTTCCTGACACATGTTATGATGTTATGATATGATGAATGTTTTATGATATTGTGGAACACATAATTTTGGTTTTCATTATGATATGGGTAAGACCTATATCTCCATCCAATTAATTGGGTAAATATTTATTTCTCATGAGATAATAAAGGAAAATAGGTCAATGTCTTTGATACACTATGGGAAATAGTTGAGTCTAGATCCACTATGGGAAATATGTGAGTCATTTCCCACTACGAAAAACATGAGTGTCCGGATCCATGATGGGAAATTATTAATTTTTCATGATCCACCATGTTGATGGTATTGGTAATTAATATTGCAATATGAAATGGTTTTATATATTTTCTTATAGTTACACACTTTTAATACATGAGTTCATGGTTCATGATTGATTTATGATGATTTATTGCTCTTATATACCATGTTTTCTAAAATGATAAAGTTTTTTTCCATAACTCATGTTTAAGATCTATGAAATAGTGGGTATTAACTTTGTAAGTTATTATCATTATAACATACCCTTATTCATTTCTTATAATTTCATATGATTATATATTGATATATACTATGTTTACCCTTACTGACTATTTAAGGTCACCCTTTTTTATATTCCTTTCCCATGTTATAAAGAAAGGTTTATGTATGGTATGCATAATTGGAGTACTACATGATAATATCTTTATGGGAGATATTGAATTTATTTCATGAAATAATAATATTTTGTTTTTAGTAGCCTAATACACTAAACTATTATAGTCTTTAAGAATGTGATTATGAAATATATTTAATATTTATCTAAAAAAACTGATATTTTGGTTTGAAAATCTAGGGTCACCATATTTGGTATTTGAGGAAACATTTAATTAATCTTTGGAAAGTAGGATGAAAAAGATTTAGTAAAATACCTAGGGATATTTCTAAGTATTTTTATAGGGATGTCTCTAAGGACTATTTTAAGTATGATTCAAAGTATATGAAAATGTACTGGATTTTTTTTAATGGATAGAGAAAGTGATTTCCAAGAAATTACATCCCTATATGAATACCATAGAAGTGGATGTGGATTTTACATAGAGGTACCAAAAGGTGATAAATTTATAATGGTTTCATTGATATAGACTTGACAATTGACTAATTTTCCCAAAAGCCATTTATTTTTATTCATTGTTGATAGTCCCCCTTTTAAGGGATAAGGGGAACACAAAAGAGACACAAAATACGACCCGAAGTTCAAAATTAATTCAACGTAGAATATAAATACATGGATCTAAACCTTCCTAGAATCAATTCCATGATGTTAGATTACCAATTTCACATGACGGTTTGGATAGATGTCTTGTGCAGATATTCACAGGCCTAGTACTGATAGAAATTTCTATACCCTATCATTCATCCAAATCTGATTTACTTTTATCTGGAGAAGGAGACTACTCTAAATCATCATAAGAAGGATTTAAATAATTATTATTAATGAACTTGGATAAAATTAAGGTGTCATATATTAAAAATAAGGTTTCATAATTTAGACATCCTACATCTGTTTTATTGATAATGTGGTTCCCACTGTAATTATTATTTGTCACACTATGTTTTTTGGTTTTAGACAATGGTGGGAGCCATATGTAACTGGATCAATATTGAATGTGATCGATAATGTGTTGATGAGAAACTAAATGGGATGAAAAATAGAGTGAAGGATATTGTGATTATTAATAATCAGTTATCATGATATATTATTAATGAAATACACCATAAACAAATCTTAGACTCACCAAAGAAGATAATTATAGATTTCATTGAGAGTTTGGGTGGTGGAGACCATAGAGGAAAAACGATTGATTATCCTATATATCAAGAACATTTGAAGAAGAATCCATGTGTATGTATTAGAGGAACACGATGATGTTTTTAGTGTGGAAAATAAGAAAATAAATCATGTAATTGTAGAGGAAAAATAAGAAGTTTGGTTAATGAAATATATGTCAATAATAGACTCCCTAAGATATCATCGATGGTTTAATGTTTCAAATGTGAAAAGTACTGAAATTATGTAAATTGAGATATTAAGGGAATGATCATAAAGAGAATTATCATGGTTGTATGAGTAATGGTTATAAAACTAATTATGAGGATACTAAAAATTAAAAATGAATGGCTTGGGTTACTCTAATAGTATTTTTTATGTCAAATGTCATAAGAATGTTAAATTGAGGTTTATTAATGTTAAAAATTATTAATATTACATATTTTGGGAAATATGTATTAATTAATAAGATGAAAACTATAATGCCCCGACACCAGTTACCCAGAGTCAGTGCATTATTTCATAACATTGGCATGATCAGAAAATATAAAGTCTCAAAAGACCTATTAGTTTAGTAGGCTTGGAAACACTAGATATATTCATAAGTCTTATATTACATCATAAAGTAAATAAAACTACAACAACATATTGCCTTCATATCCCCTCATACTATCCCTATAGGTCATTCATAAATTACTTCTTCACATCCTAGAAAAAATAAAACATTGAAAGTGGTGAGCTCAGATGCTCCATAAGGATAACAATATAGAGGAAACATTCATAGATAGGCATAAACATTTAAGGCAATGTATTAATAAAACAAAAGCCTTTTAAACTTAAAGTTAAGAATAATATGGAAATGATAAAATGAAATAATTCCATTTACTTATTCACATGGATATTCTACTAGTCGAATAACAACATGCAATATCAATAACCACTTTCATAATGATGGAATGCATAATGCCAGACTATCATAACCACATAGTCAAGGACTTGTGCCAAGACTAAAAATAAGATGTTGTCAAGGCCTTGTGCCAAGACACTAGTTTGTCTCATGAGACCTACTGATGCATCGAGGATCTATAGAGGGATCCCCGCCCGTCACTTACTAGGTCCAATTCATTCCTTATATGAAAATTTTGAAACATAACATAAACATTCATATTAAAACTAGCATACAGAATGTCAATACTATTAACCACAAACCACGAATGGTATAAAAATAGCACATACACAGTCAAACATAACTCATTCAATACAATATAGAAGGTTTTATTGTATTAGATTAACCTTAATCGAGAATAATGAAGGATATTGACATATATTAAAATAATCATCAAACTATTTAGAGAAATATCTTCCTTTTTCTTGAAAACATTTAAAAGTCACACTATTTTTCAAGAAGCCATTTAAAATAGATTTTTGAATCAAACTATCCCATACCACTTTGAAAATTTCAAAAGGAGTTTTAATTTAAAAACTGTAATGTCCATATAAATAAATCTTTAAAACCATTTTTAAAACATGGACATTAATGAGAAAGATTTAGAATAATAAATATTTAAATAATTTAAAATGATATTTATAGTTAGAGTTCTTAACCAAAAGAGTGAAAGTTGAATACCAAAAATTGACATAATAAAAATATTTTAATATCATGAGAATAAATATATTCATGATATACTATGTCAAAGTACATTATATACACCATATAAAAGTGATTTGGTGTATAACAACAAAGAAGTCTCAATGGAATGTAAATTGAGATGAAATATCTTATAAAGACAATATACTTAGGTTAAGGATAAATAAAAAAATAATTATGTGTGATAAATATAAATTCACTCAATATGAATGGATATTCACTGTAAATCAATCTGAGGACATTCACACATATTCTTTTAAAGGCAACACCAATGAATTGGATATTTAACTCAACAAATAGAGAATGAGTTAAAAATTGCTCTTATCAAGTTCATATCGATGACTTGAGAAATTATCAACAGAGTGATTATGTGTATAAAAAGTATATCCACAGAAAGGGGAGTGGAGATTATGACTTAAGAAAATGAATAGTGATTCCAAACATAATCTTGGAGTAAAATAATCAATGAAGTATGTGTAAAGCCGTATGAATGGAAATTGAAATTTAAAATTCCATTATCGATTTGGTAACTTACGAAACATACACCTATGAAAGAAGGATAATAAAATTATGATGTAAATATAAATAAATTAATGTATATTACACAATGAATACAATCATGGGTAGTACACACACCGCATGCAATAAATAAGTGGTGAACAATGGAAATCTCACGAAATTAAAAGTGAGATAAGAAACCCCTTAATTTTTAATTTTTCCTTGGTCAATGGTAGGCTCGACTCCTGTATATTGGTGAAATAATTTTTATTGAAATATAAAAGGATCATATACATTAATATGATATCATATATGATCTTTTAACGTTGCTTTGTTAATAATATCTTAGTATTATTGTCGTTTCGGGTGTTAACTTACTCATTTTCTTTTATATGTTTTGTTACATAAGTCATGTTTGTTATGGGTAGGTCGTATATTATTTATATACATAATTATATCAAGTCTTTAAACATTATTTTTAATCATCAAATGACAATTATACTTGAATGGATATGATGGGGAATGAATCTCATCGCGTTCGTGGAGACGACAGTCCGTACGTACGCACAAGCGACAATATCATTATTTTGATATTGAAATAATATATAATTGGATAGTATATCATATATACAGATTCATTATCATGTTATATTTATTATTTACATGAATTTCACATCATTATTATACCCATCCAAATAATAATGTATTGAATAACAATTACACCACGACGTGGAGACGGTAGGCCGTACGTACGCACGTATGGTGACATGTCATTCAAAGGATGGATAGAATACTGAATATGGTTGTACCATATTTATAATAAAATCAAATTATATAGAATATACTGGAGTTATTATTTTTGAAGTGAACAACAAATAAAGAATATGTTGAAGAATAAAGGAACTTGAAAAAGGGTGGTGAAAACATTACCTCTTCTTCGGGTTCTTCCTTTTGATTTGATCAAAAGGGATCCTTAGGTTTGAATTATGACTAAAGGAAGGCCTCTACGATTAATGGAGGACAGTTTATATAGTATTTGTGTAGAGTTTGGACGAACCAAAATGCTTTGAAGGTATGAAGAATTGGTTAGAAGTGGTGTCCTTTTATAAGGGGGAGGAGGGGCTCTTTAGAAAAAACTTAAAGTATTAATTTATAATAAATTCATATTCGGTTTCTAATGGATAAAAAGTTGATTATTCAAAGTATAAGGTGGGTATGGTTTTAAATCCTTTCATCCAATAGATTTTAGACAGTTTTGGGTCACTATATTAACCTTATCATTTATATTTAACTTTTAGTTAAATAGGTTGACATTTACCATGTCACTTTGTATTTTTATATTATATGGTTAATAAATTTAATATATACAACCAAGAGACCCCAAATTGGTCCATTAATGATACACCTATCATTATATAAGTCCTTTGGCCGAACCTTATATTTTTTGAAATAGAATATCAATTAATAATATAATATTTGTTTTAAAAACTCATTTATGTCAATTTTAACAATATTTAATAATTGATTTTTTTAAATTCTTAAAAACTTTATTAATTCGACCCAAATTCATTTAAGAAATAATAAAATTTTATATTAGCTAATAAAATTCTTATATGGCATCAAAACTTTCAAATAATATTTATTTTAACATTTATAATACTAATTATTTGGTTCTTTCATTAATAAGGAAAATACTGCATCATTATTGTGTCATAAATAATTTTAGTTATTCAATGTCTAGAAATTATAAATAAAATACCATTATGGATGAAATATTCTGAAATTTCTAATGAATATTTATATTTGAAAATATAACATATATAACCCTAGGTAAAAATTTATTTGCTAAAAGATATATGCTTATGTCATTTTTGCATTTACTTTCATTTAATTAATATAAAGTGTCATTATCACTTACAAGTGGATCCATGGGGTCCCAAAATCGACCCAAAGATGATCATGGTCAGAAATGTATCAATAAATAGGGTTATGACACGTTTTAGGGTAATTTATTATTATTATAATATTATTTTTTACCCTTATTTACCAGATTTACCCTTTAACCATGGTAAATAAAATATTTACCGAAGTAATTATTAAAAATGTCTAAAAATAACTGTAACCTATTTACACAATATGGAATGCATTTTTATAAATTCAAAACATAAAAGTTGCAGAAATTAATTTAAAATTAATTCCCACTATCAAAACAAAAAGTGTGTTTTTAAGACATAATAACTATCAAAAGATTGACACTTGTTTATGTCAGGTTTAAATGGGAAATTACGTCCAATGACCAAAATTGTATTAAATTGAAAAAATATATTCTAAATATACTTTAAAACCACTCAAATTCATAATTTATCACTATTAATTATTTTGATTAAAAAAGTTATTTTTAATTAAAATTTAGTGATTTTCACTATTCATAAAAAATTTAATGTTTTCAGAAAGATAAAAAAAATTCACCCTAAAATAATTTAGATATTCCGAATCTGAAAATTATTTCCATTTTGAAATATAAAATGTATAAAATTTAAAAAAGTTGTTATTACTATTTATAATGACTAATTTGATTGATTGTGGTGTGTGTTCGAACTCGAAGTTGCATACAACACACGCTACTGTATTATTCAAAGACACGCGTACTGCAGAAGATTGGGGTGTTACAAAAATTTTTATTTAATTTTTAGGGAAGGAAGTAGGATGATTGAATTTTTTATTTATTGGTATTCACGAATTCTGTTGCATGAATCATGAAATATATAAGGATTATTTAGAATGATTTTTCGTTAAATATTTTGAATGGTTCTGAGGGTAGATAAAAGTTATTCAATGTAAAGGTGATATTTTTAGTAAGTTAATATAACCCTTAAAATGTTATTGATGTTGATAAAATGGTGTTTAGATTGTATAAAGTGATGATTGACACGAATAAATTAAATTTAATAATATTGATGACCTTGGAATTGATAAATTATTTGTGGAAAAGTGTTGTATGTTATCATTCATACAGTTTACACCTTTATTGGATTTATGGAATATATTCCATAATCTGTTGTTTTATTCAAGTAATGAGTAATTTTGTATGTTTTCATTAAGGTTTTATGGTAATTCTTGTTATTACCATGATTGAATAAAATAAATGACTAAAGTATTCACATATTTGGTATGTGACAATCAAGTGATACGTTTTGATATTTTGGGGTTTAATGTTAATTTTATTTTCATAATTTTTTTGACTTTCTTTTTAAATTTTTACTTTTGTAAGGGTTATAATGTTAACCATTTATGGAATTGTTTAAGTTGAACTTTGTGTGATATTTTAGAGATTAATATATTTTTTCACAATATGAATATTTAGGCATAAAATATTATAACCATTTTGTTTTTGATAATAACTAGTGATATAATCATTGATTAATCACTCTTTCATGGATTTTATTTAGTGGTTTAAAAATGAAAAATTCATCTCTCCGAGTAAGAGTTGAATTCGAAATTGATCAAGGAACAACCAGAGGATGATATTGTGCTTATGAAATAAAATAAAATAAAGTAATTATATATTCTCATGATAACTCACTAACATTAGGAAAAGGATCTTGAAAAAAATATTGTTATATTGACATCAATTTTGATGATATCAATGTCATTTTTCACACATCTTTTGTTAATGTATTTGCAGTTGTTAACTTTCTTTTGATAATGTTATCAATCACTATCCATTAGTATTTGGGTGTTAGTTTTCAGTTATATTTCAATGTTTTCACTTACCAACTATGTTCTCCAATTTTAAAACATAGTATGTGTTATTCCATAAGACCTTCACACATCCCTTTCTCTAATTTCAATAGGAAGTTTGATTAACCCATTTTACTATATGGGTTTCCCACAATGGTATTTTAAAATGTTAAACCCTTACTTATCAAGCCCTAGCTCAAATTGTAATGAACCAATTTTTTTAAGGGGTATAATGTAGACACTAAGATTTGGTTGGATTTTTAAATTATTTTTTTTTCAATATTTTGCGTTACATCAAACACACTGTTTAAACGAAACATGAAATACTATTAAAATATTCTTATATAATATGATATTTATCACTTAGCTATTGGAATGGTGGGTATGAATAAAATGAAATAAATTTTGAAAATATATGGTTTAATCATGCATATAAAATTAATTCTTTAGTGAATAATTAATAATAAATGAAAAGAAAACCTTTTTTGAAATAAAAAAAATATTTTTTTTAAAAATATTTTTTATTCAAAAAAAAAATCGTCAATAAATTAATTTTTTTTTGTGAATGATTTTAATAAAATTAATATATTTTATATTAAATTTTTTAAACATTGATCTTATCTATTTTATTGATTATATGTAATAAAAAATTGAATTTTATACAAAAAAATGTATTTTTTAAAAAATAAGTTTTATCACCATTTTCATACTTATTTTAAAACTAATTTCTAAAATAGTTAGAAATTTCTAAAAAAAATTAATTTTCAATTTTTAAATAATAATTTGAAAAATTATATTAAGGTGAATTTTTGATAATTTTTTGAGAAGTTAATTTTTTCGATTAATAATTAAAAATACTTGTTTTTATTAAAAATTCACATTTTTTAAAGCTTTTAAAAACTAAAAACTTGATTTACGATTTTTTTAAAAAAAAATTAGATCAATTATAAATATATTAATACAATTTAGTTCATTTTAATCATTTTAACATTTAATTTTTATATAAAAACATTTAAATCTTATAAACATTTTTCCTTTGAAAAGCTTCAGGTTCACCGCGTCTACAGGATAAATTTTAAATTAAATTTTGATATTTATTTTTGTGAAATTTGTAAAAATATATTACATATTTAGAATCAAAATAATTTATATTAATAAGTAAGTTTAACATAATTTTTGACTATAATTAATAGAAAAAATATTAATTTTTTTACCATTATTGAGGTTTAAATGGGTTACGAGAGGTTTAATTAAAAAGATAAGAGTTAAAAATGACCTAAAACTTATAAAATAAAAATTTTATGGCCATATCTTAACTTCTTCTCTTCTATATTATATAATTGATCATTTTGGATCCTTTTGGCATGTAAAAAATGTGGGTAAACCTTTTTATTTTCAAAATTTACATGTGTGCTAATCACCCTACTTATAAACACATACCACCTTTCCTCTCCTATTAACACTTGAAATACGATTTGGTTTTAAAAATAACCAACAAAATAAATTTCTTAATTCACTAATATCATTCTATAATCCTTAGTTTGATTAGAAATAAAACCTAATAACCCATTTAGTGCAATCCAAATAAAGTTCTCTAAAGAAGAGTTAAGATCCATAATCAATTGTTTTATTTTATTTATTCTTCCACATCTATAAATTATTATTAAACCATTATGATATAATAACCTCATTATATTACAGATAATGATATGTTATTTTTTTAATTCAATATCCTAAATACTTCTCCACTTCTATTGAATTGGTTTGGAAATTATCTTTCGTGTTGTCGGTAAAATACCGCCACAAAAATCTATGATATTCATTTTCCATCACCAAATCTCACAACTGGATATAATAATGGAATTATTATTTATATATTATATATATATATGATATTATTATTATTCTGAAGTCCTGATATCACATGTTCTTTATTACTTTCCATTCCAAGGACATATGATAACATCATTTATGTGTATGGAAGGATGCGGCCTCGCGAAGCGATGTGATTCATTCATGATTTACATGGAAGATAATAAGGATTATTTAAATGAAAATATGTAATATATGTGGCATAAAAATTATTCTATAATGTTAATATTTAATTGAAATTTATTTATTTCTATCAAAAAAATGGAAACAACATTCATGGGAACATACTACATTTCATCTCCATGGATGTTTTATTTCATTTTCCATCCCAATATTTTAGGGTAACTCTAAATACATATTGAATGAATATATATATGATATTTAAATCATATTTAAAATTATTTATTTCATTCAACCTTGATTAATGTAAGGGGTCCAAACCTAAAAAAGTCAAAACATTCATGAAAAACAAAGCAGTTATTGTCCGAAACGCGACTTTAACCTAGAATTGTTAATAAACAGGTAATAAATGGTCATAAATAAATCATATATCACTTGATATTTATATATATATATATATATATATATTTTCTTTAATATATTTATAATAAAATAATATTTAATATATAGTATGTATTAATCTGTACGAAGGAAGTCAAGACTTATGATAAGGGATTTTCATCTAACTTTTATTTTTTCCTCAGACACATCCCATATTCACCACATGTTTCTCTTATGTGGTGTATATACAGACCATGAATTTATTTTATGATTTTTAAAATTATATTTATCAGGATTTACATATACATTTTTGGATCTCTCTTTCATTGGGTTTATGGTTCAAATGTTACCAAAGCGATAAGGTAATTTTTAATAAATTACCTTCTTTGGGACATAAGTTATGTCATACACCTATATTCTTATATGAGGTATATATATTGTCGTTTTATAATGTGATATAATTAATATATTTATTTTAATTATATTAAAATTTTCATTTAATTTTCTTATTTCTTGAGTATTATGATTCAAAGTTAGTAAAGTGGTAAGAGTTATATATTAAAATCTCACAGTTTATCGGGATCCTTTATGATTATACTTAAAATGATGAAATATTATGATCTATTTCTGAAGAAACACATGGATTTTGTTATAATTTTTTTATTTTATGAGAATAAATGTTTTCCTTCCCTTTCCTCTCTTTATATTCCCAATAGTTTCAAAAATTAGTTTTAAGAAATAGTGTATTTATTTCTCAACTCAGTCAAAACCCAATTTTCTTATTAAACCATGTTGTCTAAAAAAAATTAAAATGTTTTTAACATATTTAGTATTATTTATTAAATAAATTCTTAACCTTGAATGAATTTTAATTTTTTTAAGGTAATCTCAATTAGTTTTTCCAAACAAATACCATTTATATTTTACAGAAAATATGAAAGGAATATTTGTTTTAATGTGTATGACATGAATGGTAATTTCCTCCATCATGAAAAAATAATTCTTTCAAATCTTAAATTATATTTTTCAATGTTTATTTTTAGATAAAATTATTTCTGAAATGTTTTTTTAAAATGTGATTTTTAAAATGGAATGGTTATTTTCTTCAAGAAATGTTTTAAATGTTTTTTTAATGATTCCTCTATAAGTATCCAAGATTATTTTTAATGAAAAGGATTTTGAAAGAGTTTTATTTTTTAAAAAGTGCTTTTAAAAGTGGAAATGATTTAATCCTCAATAAATTATATGAAGGATCTTTCAAAATCACTTTCTATCTAAGATGACATCTATTGATATTAATTATTCTTTACTCTAGATAAGATTGAATAATTCCATCCTTATTTTATAGGATTAATGTTTATATTGATGGAAGGTTTATAAAACCCATTTAATTTTAATGGGTTATTCTTTCATGAATTTATGTAATATTTATGAAACCCATTTTCTTTACATTGGTTATGATGTGAAGATATGATGAATGTTTTATAACATTGTGACACACATAATTATTATTTTCATTATGAGATGGGTGGGACATATATCACCCTAAAATTCATTAGTTCAAGATTTATATCTCATGAGATAACAATGGGAAACAAGTATACAGGATTGATCCACTATAGAAAATATGTGAGTCCTGATCCACTATGGGAAACAATTGAGTCTGGATTCACTATGGGAAACATGTGTGTCCTAATCCACAATGGGAAAGAGGTGACAAGTCTAGATCCATTATGTTCCTGGTCTTGGTAGTAAACCCTGAATTATCAAATGGTTTTTTACTTTTTTAGTGACACACTTTTATGAAATGATTTTTTTGTTTATTATTGGTTTATAATGATTTCTCACTCTTGTGGCCCATGTTCTCCGAAATAATATAGTTTAATGCCATGAAACATATTTATGATCTATGAGTGGTTGTTTATAAAATTTATAAGGTATGTTCAGAGTCAAATAACCTTATTTTAATCTTATTATTTCATATAATCAAAGATTGTATTCTCATTTTTTTCCCTTACTAAGAATCTGAGCTCACCCTTTCTTATGTTTCCTTACCCTGGTTGTGAAGAAAGGATTAAGTTGGGTATGTATAAGAAGAGGAGTATGTGAGAAGTTATTTAGGGGGGGGGGGGTTATATTATAGATATTTCAAAACATAAGATGATTATTATTCTAGTCTCCATATATACAAAACTAATATGACCCTTGGGCATGTGTTTAGGAAATGTATTGAATATTCATATAAAAAGATGAGATATTTATGTATGAAAATCCTAGGTTACTATAGATAATAACCAAGGAATAATTTTTATAGGAGGTATAACCTATTTTGTGAAAATATTATATGCATAAAAATCTACCCATCCCCAAGGAAATAAAAAGAAAAATAAGGAACCACTAGAGAGTTTTAGATATTTATGATGGTGTAGAAGATATCTTTCTGTACCTTTAAATTAATTTTAATTATGAAGTTAGGGCAATCAAACAATATACTTCAGGAAGTAGTAAGTGATTAACAAGGCTTCTATCTTTTGAAAGTTTCTTTCAACACTTCAATTTGATTTATAGTTCATACAGAATTAGTTCTATTTATCATTTGTTATACCATATATTTAGTTTCCAATTATATTTTCACACCAGCATAATTCCATTCATGCCTAGATTCCTTTAAATAATATTTTCAAATCACTAATAAGAAAACTTTTGATACATTATAATAATTCAAAATAAAAATCTAGATTTATTGGATGTGGGAGAGAATAATTATAACTTGAACTTGAAACAATTTGAGTAATTCAAAAACATTTAGAATCATTAGTTAAATATTATAATACATCTCTACAATAATAGGCGAAATATATCTCTAAAATATCCCAAGGATTAAAATAGTAAAATAAAAAATTTTAAACTAAAATTTCTCAACATTTTTTTTGTTCATGTCAATATTGAAATAAATTTCCTTAAAAACTATAAAACAAGTTTTAATAACTTGTTTAGAATAAAAGATTAATATATCAGAAACAAAAAAAAAACTAACCAACTGAAAATAATAAATTATAATTTTTGAGTTTCAATCTATTTACATATGCATGTGGATGAATACATGAATTAATATCCATATAAATGTTTTTAAAACAATATCAAAACTCTTTTCATGGATTCAATGTTATTTATAAAAATTTATAGAATTATTAAAATAATTTAAAATTTTTTTATGAACATGTAGCTAATAAATATATCTGAAAAGTATAAAAAACAACGTAATATAGAAAGTTTAGATTTTCAAATCTATTTAAGGGTCACTTTCCATTCAAGGGAAATGGGAAAACATAATTTTTATATGTTGTGTGAATGTAAGAAACAATTTCAGTAAGATAAAAAAAGGTAAGAATAATAATTTGAAGGTTATATATGGGTAACCAAGAAATTAAACAGACTCCATAAGGGTTACTCATAATATATACGAGATGTGTAAGGGTAAGTTACAACTTTTATATACTACATAAGACAAATATGAACATTCCATCAAGGTAAAAAGACACATTATTAAAGGAAATCAAAAGTTTGTATGTGATGTGTGTAGAGACCCGAAGCTTGACGTACATGGACATTACATTACTCTTTCGGAATACTTAATACATAAAAAAAACAGACACACAAGGACCGTAATAGTTTAGTGTCTTTGGAAACATGGAACATAATCTTATAATCATGGTGAAAGATCTTCAACATCTCCCATAAAGATCTTCCCTTTTTTTCTTACCAAAAACCTTTCTTTATATCCTGGGGAAAAGAAAACATAAAAATGGTGAGCTCAAATGCTCAGTAAGGGTACACATGGATAAAATAAAACATACTATATACATTTGAACTTAAAAACATGAACATAATGTTCAAGCATCAAAAGCTTGAGCAATGACATAAAACATGGAAGTACGTAAGGCATAGATCATAAAGAAACATTAAGAATGATAAAATAGCATGGGAATAAAACATGTAATTGTGGAAACCATTAAGCACATGATATAATTTTCATATTAGCCAAGGCATTGTTGCCAAGACCATCTTAGTGGACAAAGTCCCTTTCTGAATCGAGTTCACTCCTCGTTCCAGTCCTGTATTACTGAACCAGTTTAAATTGCCGTTCCAGGCATGTCTATCTCATGAGATATAAATATTTAACCAATGAATTGGAGGGAGATATATGTCCCACCCATCTCATAATGAAATCATTCTTTCTTGTGCCAAAAAATAAACTTAAAAAATTCATCATAACCCAAAGAATAAAATGGGTTTCATAATCATCATCCCATCATTTCATAATCAATATAAAATAAATGGAAATTTCATCATAAGAAGAGTGAAACCATGTAAATCATAGAGACGTTAACCTTGAAACATACACATATGAAAAATTGTCATCTTAGATGGAAAATGGTTTTGATAAAACATTTGAAATGAATTCTTGAATAAAATATCCTTCCTCCTTCAAAATCGATTTCTTTTCACAAAACGTCACGAAATTTTAAAAGAAAAATATTTTTTTTAAAATAGTCATGAAATATTTTGGAGTAATCTTAAAGAAAATAAGGCTTCACAAAACCATAAAAATCCTTTCATTTCGTATAAGTTAAAAAAACATTCTTCTCGTACTTTTGCCGGAAAATTTAAAAAGTACCTTGTAAAAAAAAGATTCCATACATACCATGTACTAAAAGTCACAAATAGGTAAAAATTACTTTAAAAATACATGAAAACACTTTTATAAAACATGGACATGGATGATAGAAATAACCCCAGCAAATACTTACGAATAAGAAATCTTGGATAAAAATGAGATTGGAATAATTATCCCTTACCTTAGGTCCGATATGGTTCGTATGTATCCGAACCTCCTGTATAATGTTTTAAATAATTTCATCGACTCATTACATAATCATATTCATTGTTATGATATCATATATGTTTCAATTATAACTTTATATTACCCGTTCTTTTGTAAATTCCATGTAAAAGCAACATTTTGGGTAAAAGCATTTCATTTATCGTATATGTTTCGACTTGTCGTTCTTGATATTATTACTTATATCATGATTTACATAATTCCAGAATGTAAAACATGATTTATATATATTATATATTTATCATATACATATATATTATAGATCGATAAAAGGAATGAAATACACCATTCCTGGAGACGGTAGGCCGTACGTACGCATTAACGCTGTTTTCGTTTCCTTATTGAATTGAATGAAATTAAATAGATGACATATATATATATACATAAATTCAATAGCATTATTATGCCATATATATCATTATTATTCATTATATATACTTTATAATCATTCTTGAATGGTTAATCATGGAAAATGAATCTCATCGCGTTCGTGGAGACGGTAGTCCGTACGTACGCACGAGCGATGATATCATTCCCATGATCGTGGAATTGTATTGGAGTGTATGTATACTATTTTAGAATCAATATAAACTTAAAATAATCATATATAATCATTATTTACACCATTATACCCATCCAAGTAAGGTGATGGTGGAAAATAGATTATACCACGGCGTGGAGACGGTATTCCGTACGTACGCACGCGCGGTGATTTCGTTTTCCGTAGGATGGATAGATGGTGAAATAGGGTTGTTTCATACTTATAATAACATATCAGTATATGATTTATACTGATGTTATTACTTCATAATGAAAAAACTAAAGAATAAGATGTAGAAGAAGAAATAAAGTTGAAAGAATCGGTAACAAATATTACCTCTTCTTTCGACACGCCTTTTTGAAACCTCCTCTTATGGAACTAAGATTGGTCTTTGAAGAAGAACAGAACCTATAGGCTCTTTCTAGGGAAGTGTAGAAGTGAAATTGGCAGGGGTTGGCCGTGCTTTAAGGCTCAAAGTTGTGTCAAGATGAGAGGAGGGAGGTGCCCTTTTATAAGGGAGGAGAGGGGCACCTTTGGAAATCTTAAAAATATTAATTTTTAATAAATCTAACCCCACTTAAAAACCTCCAAAAATGACTAATATTCGAATATTAGATGAGATAGGGTTGTAATATCATCAGCCAATAAAATTTAGACATGTTAGGAAATTATTTTAAACATTATCAACTTGATTTATCCTTATTTAATCAATTTAATTTTATTTGTGGTAATAAAATTCTAAATTTTAAATTATAACAAATAATTACTTATTTGTTGTGAATTTTCCATAATTGATTACTTTATAACATTATAGACCATATAAATTTAAATTTATAATTTTTAAATATATTTGTGATTTTTAAACAATTTTATAATATGTTATTTTTATAAAATAACAATAGTGTCAATTTTCACACTATTCATTTATTTGAATATAAATAAAATATATACAGAAGTTATGTTTGAACTAAAAGATTTAATAGATTCATAAAAGGTTCTATGTATCTAGAAAATTAGTGGATCACATTAAATAGTTCATATAATATTTATTTTATTATTTTTAAAACCATTTATTTGGGTTATCTCTTAATAAAATAATTACTACAACATTTTTTTATAATTATTTAATATACTTATATGTTCCATAAAAATTATAAATAAAATACTACGATGAAGATAAATCTATTAGATTTTACAAAAATACTTTTACTCGTGTTTATCATCTTAAAATCACAATATTTAAATTGTTATATTTATGAAATTATGAAGGTGACAACTTTGGCATCATTTAAAATAAAATAATATAAGTGTCATAATCACTTTTATAAGGATCAAAATGGTCAAATATTCTACAATTGGATGATTATGGTTTACATGTACATGAAAAATAAGTTTTGGTGAGGGGTTGTGCCTTTTATGGTCACTATTAGTTTAATAAAAACTATATTCTTGATTTTTCACTAGATAAACAATTTCTGCATCACTATTGTGTCATAATTAATGATAATTATTTAATCTCTAAAAATTATAAATAAATTAATATGATTTATATAATTTTATTAGCTTTCTATAGACTATTAATGTTTGAAGTTTCATGAATTTTATCACTAAATTAAAATTAATATACTTATAATATTTAAGAGAGTGACATGTTGTCACTTTCCTTAGTTTTAATAATAATTAAAATATTTTTATTGTAAAATGTCCATAAAATGAATCTAATCCGACCTTTAGGTGATATTGGTCGACTTTTAGCCATCCAATAGGATTTTGGCAGGTGTTAGGGAAATTTTATAATCTTATATTTACCCTTAATTTCCCGATTACCTTTACCTATGGTAAATAAAATTTACCATAGTTACTATTCATAATGCCCAAAAATAAAAAATAGCTTATTAACATAATTTGGAACCACTGATTACAAATATGGAATCCATTTTTCCAAATTCAATACACGAAAGTTTCAGAAATTAAATTAAAATTAATCCCGTTGTCGAAAGAAAATAGGTTTTCTTTAAAACATTGCAAAAGATTGAATTGATTTAACCTACGAATTCAAGGTAAAATCAATGATAATGACATACATTATATTAAATGGTAAAAATATATTATATTTATACTTTAAAAATATTTAATATTATAATTTATCCACATAATTTATTACGATGAAAAAAGTTATTTTTAATTAAAATATAGCGTGCTTTTACTATTTATTAAAATATGAAAGTTGTCAGAAAAATATCAAAACTTTATCCAATGTAAATTTTTATATCCTGACTCAAAAGAAGAAGTTTATTTTGTAAAATTGAACTTATAAAAATGTAAAAAACTAGATTTAACGTGGGTGCTCCATTAAAGGGTGGCAAAACTTTTTTTTTTGTAAAATACTCATTTTACCCAAAAAATTTATTTTGTTCACATACCATGTTCTAGAAAATGTGTAAGATGAAATAATAATGTTATAACATTCAAAATTTAGTTAATACTATTTATAATGGCTAGTTCATAATAATATTATAATAATATATCGTTTTTTAGTAAAACCCGGTATTGCGTACAACACACGCTATCGAGGAAGGTCACAATTGTGTGTAATGCAAAACAAGTCAGGGTTGCTTGTAGTGCAAGACTCCTTTGTTGTTGCGCATAACAGAATACATTGAATATATATATATACTCAATGATTTGTAGAATAACTACTATCAAACAAACATGAAATTGTGTGTAACACGATCCAGGATTAGTGTTGCGTATACTACAAGCTAATACCTTGTTGCGTATAATGCAATATAATCTTGGTGTATCGTACAATAGAAGATATGAAAGAAATTAAAAAGAATTTATCTTATAAAATCTCGGGTTATTACATTGCATAAGGGTAAACCCTGATTTTTGTAAAGGTAAGGGTAAAAATAAATAACATCTATATAGGTACATGAAAACTCACATAAGGGTAATGATATATTTTCAAATAATGATTAAGGATAAAACAATCCATGCATAAAGGTAAGGAAAAATTGAAACATATTACATAAGGGTAAAACCAAGATCAGGTAATGATAATATGAAACTTCTAAGGCATTCATAAAGTTAAAATTCATTATTTATACTACATAAGGGTAAATAAAATACCTAGAATATTATATTTTTACATTTTTTAACCAAAATAAATTATATTGAATAACAAGAGTAATAATACAGGGAAATTATAAATAACTAAATTAAATCAAAATTAATGAAACAATAATGTTATTATTATCTGAAAAATGAAATTAGGATATATTGTAACTACAAAAACACAAAATAATTAAATCTTTAATGATAAACTCAAAAAATCTTCCACTTTTGATATTTAAAAATGAAAATATAAATTTAAAACATTTTTCCACCATTTTGGAATTGATCAACAATATTAATAAACAAATGTTCTTCTAAAAAATGTTACATCATAAAAAAACAGTCCCTAAAAATAAGATTTTGTAAAAAATTGATAAATTGAAACGAAAATCTACCCAAAATTAAATAAATATATAACAAAAATTGATAGATCACCCTAATGTAGAGTTTCCCAATTTTTTTTTTAAAATGAGTCATGGAAAAAATAATATGATATTCAAGGAATTATGTAATATATGAAAAATATTTTTAATAAACAACCAAATGATAGCTCATGTTGGTTTACTAAAATATAAAATATAGTATACATTATCACAAGACAAAAAGGTAACTTTTAAATAATATGCCAATATATTTTATGATAAACAAATCTGAATACATATACTTGTTTTAAAAATAATAACAGATACTTACAAGTGAATCCAGACCAGTTTTGGTCCAATCGAATTTAAAAAATATTTATTAGGTAACCAAACATAGTGAATTATAAGAATATTGTAATTCATATTAGATGAATCAAAAAAGTACATCTGTGTAACAATATGACTGACTAAAAATTGCACCACAATTATTTAAATAATGTCCACTAAAACCAAATTTATAAAAAAAACTGTAGAATAACAAATTTTATTTCTAATAGCACACTTCTTAAAATGAATAGGATGAAAATGTATGGATTTTTAAATTGATGGGTTTTTAACCAATTTTATCTATTAATAACATTAGACAAGTCACTTCTCACCTTATCACCATCACAATATTTATAACAATTTCATAATGTGGAGTTTATAGACTTTTCATTTTATTTCATAAGATTACAATATTTTTATTTAGTTTGAGACAAATCATCTAAAAAATTGTCTTTCTTATTCCTCATTATTTTTAGAAAGAAAACACATAATCCTATCATTATCATCTTTAAGATTGAATATTTCATGACTTTTAATTCTTAATATTTAATCTTATTTGGATAAAATTTTGTTTTCTTCAAATTTTTTGTTATTTTTTGACTTAAGAGATACATATAAATGAATAAGTTTAAAAATTTTTTCTTGATAATTCTAAAGAATCTCATCTAAAATTTATTTATTCAACATAGATGATTCATAATCAATAACCAAATATGATTCAACCATATTAAAAACATTATGAGAATACTTCTTTTTTCATAAGATTTTGACTTGCAACCCAGATTACATTTATTCATCCAAGAAATTTTCCTTTTATATTCTTCCATAACTGAATTAGATCTTTTATTAGTATTTTCAAGGACTAGGTTATAAGTTAGATTATAGAAAATAATAATAATAATATAATAAATATAAAAATATCCTCTTATGTTCAACCTCTGTTACTATGTTTTTGTTATCAGAATAAGTAATAACATAGAAAAATTATCCTTATTAATGCTCACCCTTTCATTCCAAGTTTTAGGTCAAAACATACGGATAGAAATGGAAACAAGGGGGGAGTGAATTATATTTTCTTAAAATTTCCATATTTATTAAAAAAATAATTTTAGAAATTGGTTGATTAAAAGTATTTAAAAATATTTATTTAATGATTAAGAATATTGGATATGTGTAGAGTGAATGAAAAAAAAATAAATTTTTGAACTCAAGGAATTTTATAGTGATTTGGTCCAAAATGGACATAGTCCACTCTTTACCCCCAAAAAATAGAGCGTGTCAACCACTAATAGAGATATAATTTTTTAATGGGTGTAATATGAAACCCATAATATTTACATTGCAGCATCCCCAAACCTAACTAGACTTTTATGGGAGTTGACAAAACCCAGAATTTTTAAAAGAAATAGCTATAACGAATTTTTTCTTCTTTTTAGTTAAGTGAGAATAACCAATAATACTTTCTTAGGTGTTATATCCTATTGGATGAATATATTATGTGTATAAAACTCTATCTAGAACAAAAGATATAAAAATAATAAATAAATAATGGATAGAGAGTTATAGATAGATATGCTGGTGTAAAAATGTTCTTATTTTCCCTTAATAAAAAAATTAATGTTGAAGACTGAGGGATACACTAATGTACTTTAACTAGAATTAATTGAGTAATGAAGCTTGCCTATTTTGAATGATTCTTAGAAAACTTCAAAAGGATACACTTTTAATGTATTGGAAGTTCTTCTTCTCTTTTATTTTTTCTCTCAGTGAGTTCACAATTTGGTTTTTCCACTATTAAAATTCCATGAATTCCTCAACCCTTATATGTAATATTCATAAATCACTTAAACAGACGTTTACAATCCATTAAAATAATTGAAAATATTATGTTAGATTTTTCAAGGAAAGATGGAATTATTATCATTTGAATTTAAAATCATTTTAGTAAATCAAACTCATTTTAAATCACTCATTAAGGAGTTCAAAACATCCCCACTATAATAGGTCAAGGATATCTCTAAAATATCATAATGATTCCAACTCTAATGTTAAAAATCAAAATCAAAATTTCTTTCAAAAAATATAACCGATAATGTCAATCTTTAGAGGCATTTCATTAAAAACTATAAAAAAAGTTTTAATAATTTTTTTTCATCAAACATGAATTAAGAAACAATAAAAAAAAAACTTAAAATAATTAATTAGAGTTTTTATGTTTCAAGTTTTATACCTATGCATAGAGATAAGAATAGAATTAATATTTACATAATGGTGTTTAAAGCGCATTGAAAATACTTTAAATATATTCTACATCATTTATAATAATATATATAATCATTATTATATTTTAAAAACTTATTATAAACATGAAACAAATTAATATATCAATTAAATCGAGAACACATAAAAATTCAAAAATTATATATTTTCAAATCTATATATGGGCCATTGTGCATGAATGAGTAATGGTAAAACATAATTTTACTATGTTTCCTAAAGGAAACATGCAATTTCAATAGCATGCATTAAGTAAGATAGAGATTATAAAGCTCAAATAAGGGTAACCAAAAAATAAATAGACTATTCAAGGATAACTCACAATGTGTATAAGATTCGTATGGGTAAGTTATAGTATATATAATCTATTTAAGGATAAGATGTATGATTCATAAAGTAAATAAACACATGGCTAAACTTAAATGGTATTTTATATTCACTGTGTAATGTTGAAACATGATTTTCTTAAAGTTATGGAAAAAATTAATTAACATGTGTAAGGGTACATACAAACACATTTAAGGGTGACAACATAATATACAAACATTCATACGGGTACAGTAATCCATGTATAAAGGTAAAAAAAATTAAAACATGTTACATAATTTTAATACTGAGATCATGTAAAAGTAACAAGGATCTTATGTGGTTTTTGTAAAGGTAAATATAAAGTTATTAATACTTGATAAAGGGTAAATAAAATACATAAGAAATTAATATTACACAAGATTTAACAAAAAAACTATATTAAATGATAAGTGTAATAATAATAAAAATAAATTATAAAAAACAAAAGAACAATTTCAATTCAATAAATAATAAAATTATAATTATCTAAAAAAATGAAATTATTAGATATTTTACTTATAAGAACAGAAAATAATTAATGTGTCAAGGTTACACTCCAACACATAGACAATTTTTAAGCATTTTAATTTAACTTATTTTAAATTTACCCTCTTTTAATTTTATGTATGTAATTATTTTTTGACCCAAGTAATTAATATTAATGAAAAAAAATTAAGATCATAACATTTAAATAATTTCAACCTTTTGATTTCAAAATTTTTAATCATTTTAACAAAGAAAATTTTTAGGGGTTTGAATTCTTATTTTTAAAATAAGCAAACATAACATGAAAAGAATTGTTTTTTTATAAATTTACATTATTATATTTAAAATTTTATGTGCAAGATAATATTATCATATATTATAATTTTTATCACATATATTGGGTTATAATAAATAAAATTAAAGTTAGGATTCTTTCTAGTAAACCCAAAACTGAATTTCACCATCAAAACACTTAATTAGAAGAAAAACCAACACTTTTTTTTATTAAATAATCATTTTAATTTAATTCTAAAAATGTTGGAAATAGGATTTATAAATTTGAATAGTTTTATAAAATGAATCATTATATCTTTTAGTTACATATTCTATTTTTTAAATAGGTTTTTAATCTTTTAAGATACTATTAAATACAAATAAAATCATAGAAACTATTTTAT
Source organism: Viscum album (assembly GCA_963277665.1). Lineage (NCBI taxonomy): Eukaryota > Viridiplantae > Streptophyta > Magnoliopsida > Santalales > Viscaceae > Viscum > Viscum album. The sequence continues at coordinate 163,994,032 of OY728132.1, read as the reverse complement.
TTATAAAACCATATTTTCAACTAAAAATCAAGATTTTCAGTAGAAAATGAAAAATTAATAAAAAGTAAATTATGATGTGAGGAATTTAAAAATTAGTTTTTTTATCAAATTTTAATTCTATAATGTTTATTTATTTTAAATAAAGTAGATAATATAAAGAAAATGTCTTAAAAGAAAACTTTTCCAATGTTAACTCATGTTAATATTTGTCTTCTAAAGGTACTATTGTTTGATGGTATACTATAATAGTGTTTATTATTAATTTAATTCTAATGTGTTTTGGTTCGTTTACATTGGGTTTAAAATGTAACACAAGTTATTAGACATAATATCATTTTAACGAGGTTCACAATTTTGGGTCGTTAAATTTTTCTTCTCATCCTTTCCTTAAAATATATTTACCAAACCCTAGGATAGGGATTCAACCCAACATTTTATGATCTATGATTTTATGGTTTTCTATTTTTTCTTTATAAAAATTTCCTTATGTATTTGAATGTTTCAATTTACTTACACCCATTTGATGTAGGTATTTTGATGAATACTCTTTTTATAGGAAAACCATGCATGATTGAGCTTCTATTACTTTTTTATTTAAAACTTATATATGTTTTATGATAATTTTAAAATTATCAAATATAATTTAATGTTTTATGAACAAATGGTTTTTTTAAAAGGGGATTTCACTAGAGCTCAACTAATATATTTTTTATATCAAATGAATTCATATTCCATGTGTTTGATTAATTTTTTAAGAGGGTTTTATCTAATAAATATGGGTTTATAAAGTTGTTTTAGTATATTAAACCATTTATTATGGATTCAATTAAAGGATAAAGTTTTTATTTATTTGGAGATTGATATTTATGGGATTTGATAAGTTTAAATGTTAAGATCTTCTTTTCTTCGGTTTCTCTTATATTTTCTTAAAATGTTTTACTTATGTAAATATCATGTGAATTATTATTTAAAGATAATGTTGGTTTGTCATGTTTTAAAATAGGTTTTCCAAAATATTATTTTATTTTCGAAATGGTTCCAAGAGAGATTGAACTGTGATTTTAAATTACATTCCAAAGTCACTATTTTAACTTCATAGATAATAAATTTTCATAAAATGAGATTCACCCCTATGTTAAGTCCTATATTTTAAGATTATTTGTGAGTTTGAGATTTAATATGTTTGATTGATTCTCCTCTATATATTATTGAGGTGATTTTAATTATATAGTGTAAGGATGTTGGATTGAGATATGTGATTGTGATGTGTTTTATTATGGTTGATATGAAATAAATGTTTCCTATACTTGTGTTTCTATCTTTATGGGGATCCTAGATCTCTTAGTGATATATTGAAATATTTTTTAGGCTAGTCATGTTTATTCACTTAATAGCATCCTCTACTTGTGTGTTACAATCCCTCCTAGGTGAGTGCCACCAACTTGTATGGGTAGAGAAAGATGAGTCTTATTATTTAGGGATGCATTAATAGGCCAATAGATGAATCCACCTGAGTACATTTAGAATTGTCTCATAGAATGTTTTGGAATTTCAATTGATTATCAATCCCTGATTGGTTTCTATTTACCCCAATCATTTTCATTAATTTTCCACATTATTATTATTTATATTTCTTAATATGTTCATATAGTTTGACTTTTATATTACGATTCTACCCTATAAACACCATTTAATATTGATTTATCTTTTTAATTATTATTTTATCACCTCACATATTCTATTATTTAATTTTTTCAACTTATTAACTCTATTTATCAAGTTGATCTTTTTTCTGGACAATTTTTTACTAATTATTGTTTATTTTTTTGAAAATGGACTTTCAAAGGTATAATTATAAGACAATGTTTATATATATTGTTAAAAAAGTTATTGTTGAAATTTTTTAAAGTTTTTTTGGGTTTTAAATAAGGTTTTGAAAAAATATTTTGAGTTTTTTCCATAAAAATATTTAAATCCATATTTTTTAGATAACTTTATTTCAAACTATAATTTATGAATTATTGTTATAAATGAATTTTGTGGTCTATTTGGTGAAATACTATCAGGATATTTATTCTCATACCCTTCTTACATTACTCGATATCTATTGACTAAGTGTATTCTATTGGTTTATGTTTTTTTGCTAGCTCTGTGAAGTAGAATCATTCATGAAAAATATCTCAGTGAGTTGGATAGTTATTATACTAGATGGTGTACTTGATTCCACATAGATATTATAGTGGGTTTTTATTTAGTTGTATTTAATAAAAGAATTTTTAACCATGTTGTAATTTTCTAGTATTTTGGTTCCATTTTGTCTTGATATTTTTTCTATTTTTGATACAAATATTTTATTTGAGTTTTGCCTAACATTGTTGGTTTATTAGTCTACAAATTCTTATTTGGTTTTTCAGGGATGTCTAGTATATGGATGTTTATTTTTGAAATTTTAGTATAATTATAGTACATTTTTATTACATTGTTTTGGTGAAATCATCCCCATTGTGTATATCTTGATGTCCTTGCACTACTTGTTAGCCCATGGGGATCATTAACACCCTTTAAGACTTGTCACAGGTTAGATTGGGTGTACGGTTCAGGGGTGGCATCAATTAGTTCATGAAAAATTGGTATTAAAGAACCCTCTATTATTTGGGTGTGTTTTGTAGATTAAAGATTGAAATGTTGGAACTTTAGTGGAAAGTCCCAAAAGAGTCTATCATTATCTTTTCCACTTAAAGCCTCAAGTTACCCTAATATGTTTTGTTACAAGTCTTGAATTTTTTTATTTATTTATTTATTTGGTTTGTTTTGATTTATATTTTTGGTGTTATAGATTGAATTATTTTTTATGGGTTGTTTTTAGGGTTTTTATGTTTTGGGGATGAAAATTAAGGGAAAATAAGAGGTTTATAGTTGAACTACATTTTCGTAAAGACCATGTGAAGCCTATTTTCATTTTTTGTTTGTCATTCCAGTGATAGTTTCACCGTTTCCATATAGGCCCCCAAACTGTGCATCAAACCCATGCACTGTAGGTTCCAAGCACAGTAGATGTGTGTAATGGGTCGTGACTAATTCTTCCATTTTCTATGATCGATGATTAATATGATAATTTACAAAACATTTAACATCATGATCTACATAATTAAATAAAATAATAAAGTCAACAGATTGAATTCTAGAACCAGAGAGAGGATCATCACATATTATTTATAATAAATTTAATTAATTAAAGAATTATATTATTGGAATACATTTTTCATTTATGGATATGAAAATAGGTATACATTGTATTGTCATTTCTTTATAGTAATAGAGATTAGATTCTCTCTATATGTTATCCATAGGTGTTCCACAAATCTCTGAACATCACCGTAAGAATCTTCAGGTGTTAGCATGAAAGATCCTTTAGCTTGAATCATCTGCCTTTGATCATCTTGAGAACCAATTCCAAACAATTATCCTTGATCTCACTTGACTTGAGAGTGAGAGGTTGGGGAAGATTGTTATCCATTCATGGGAGTGTTATTGGATAAGCGATCTCTCTAAGTATTGAGAGAATTCTCAAAATATTCCGCGCACAACCAAAAAAATGAATTATATCTTAGTGAAAATAATATAAATGGGTTTATATATTGCTGGGGTTAAAATAAAATAATTACACAAGTTCCCTTTACAATTTATTTAATCCCTTCTTAACCACATGTTCAATAATAATAAAAATAATGTTATTTCTCGATATGCGCTTAAATTTTGAATTAAATTAAATATTTTTTAATCAAATAATATTTAATATTTATTATTTCTAACCGAACCATTAAAGTATGTCTAAATTCCTCCAAAATATTCATCATGACTTGAATAATTACTATTTATTTATTAAATAAATATCACTGCATTATTCACTTATAAATAAATATTATATTCAATTTAATAAAAAATAAATATTTAATAAATATTCTACTCACATTATATTTTCACAAATTTCTTGTGATAGAATATTTGCGATCAAGAAGGAAATAATAATTATTAAACAATGTAAACAAATAATATTTATTCAACCTATTAAATAAAAAATAATTATATATTATTTAACTGCGATTATGAATAAACTTAGTGTGTGATCCTCTAGACCCCTTTCTCGATGGAATTAACCAAAGTAGGATAAAGTCTAATGTTAACGTCCAGAAACATGAAAAACTACCCATAAAGATATAATTTAATGTTGAAATGAAATAATACCTCAAATGGATTCTCACAGTGTAATATAATCGGTTTATCATGATATCTCTAGTCATGTAAGTTGCATGCTGGTTCCATCAACCAATGTGCTTGGTGTCTCTTTCTTTGACTTCCCAGAAAATGAACTTTACTATGTAATATGATGAGCATGGATTTATTTAATAAATATCATTTTATTAAAGGGCCTGAGATATTAAATTATATTAAAGAAAAGAAGGAAAAATTATGTATTGCACTATTCTTAAAAGCAATATTACGCATGACACACACAACATATCCTATCTCACCATGAACATATATCCCACTATTTTTCATCAAAATATAAATGTTTGTGAATCATAATACTAAATAATAATAATAATAATAATATATCCTACTGAATAATACACACATCTATAGATAGAAACATCCGATTATGGATATAAATGTGGATTTCTTAATGGTGGTTTTTTTCTAATAATATCCTACACTGGATATTTTTAAAGGAGTATACCATGAGAAGGTGCCTCAATGTCCTATGAGTCTACACCCATAATATACTATATCACTTTGGTTCATCATATTATATTATTCAGCTATAAAATGTATATTTATGAATATTGTAGTATCACTTCTGGGTTGTCATCAAAGCAGAGAACTATTATGACCTTTTAGCAACACAACTACTCATAGGAAATTATCATGTACTATGTTATGTATAAGAACAATCGTGATGTGATAAGAAAGTTATTAATATTAAAAAATAACAAGAAAGGTCATCATAAAGAACACAATAATTAGTTCTAGGGCAGCTACTCCAATAGACTCCTACTTTTAGTAGAGCCATCTGCTAACAACCTTCAGTCCACTAGCTCTCACAGGATACTCATTATTCTGATGAGATATTCCTTTAGTCAATAGATCCACCACATTCTCTTCCTTCGGTACTATACTTACTAAAACTTCATACCTTTTGAAAAAATACCTCAATAGGTGTTACTTCCAGAGTATATTCTTTGTTCGTTGGTGTGACCTTGGATCTTTTTCAATAGCCACTACTATAGTATTATCACAATATAATGTGATTGGGTATTTACTGCTAGGTACCACCTAAATCTCCTAGAAAAAGTTCCATATCCAAAATGCTTATTTTGGTGCATTAAAAGCCACAATATACTCGGACTCCACTATAGAATCAACAAAAAGTAACTTCTTTGAATTCCTCAAGCTCACAGCTCCTCTATTGATATAATTTTTTTTCCCTTACTGTGACTTTAGATTATTTTGATATATTTGGAAACTATCATCAGTATATCCCCAAATGACCAGCTTCTCTCCTCCTCCATACACTAAGAAGATATCTTCAATTTTATCAGATACTTAAGGATAGCCTTAATAGCAGACCAACACTATTATTTTGGATCTTATTGGTATCTTCCTACCATGCTCAATGTATACGAAACTTCTAATCTAGTATATAACATGAAACATATGATTGATCCTAGCAATTAAGCATTTGATATCTTACTCATTCTGTCTTTCTCGAGTTATTTTTGAGGATGCATTTTCTTATAAAGATGTAAACCATATGACATTGGAACCAATACCCTCTTGGATTGTTCCATACTAAATCTCCCTAGTATCTATTAAAAATATGTACATAGTCTTATTCCAAGAATCATCTTGGATATATCATGAATGATCTTGATCCCTAGAATATAGTCTATTTCAACTAAGTCCTTCATGGGGAAACACTTGTTTAACTAGTCCTTAAAAATCTATAAGACAATTATGTAATTTCTGATAATTGAAATAACATCCACATATAATAATAGGATAACAAATACATTTCCACTAAACATATTGTAAACACATGACTCACATTCATTATTAATGGAACTAATTTATTTTATAGCTTCATCGAATTGAATGTTCCATGACCTAGATACTTGCTTCAATCTACAAATGGATATCTGCAACTTGAAATCCGTTTTCGCATCACCGGGATTCAAAAAACATTCTTGTTGGGTCATATATACGTCTCTCTGAAGGTTCCCATAAAGAATGAAATTTTTAAATCCATATTCCAAATCTCATAGTCATGGTAAGCTGGAATAACAAGTATAATTCAGATGGATTTAAACATTGAAATTGGTGATAATGTTTCATTATAGTCAATTATATGATGCTTTTTAAACCCTTTATACACTATCCATTATTTGTAGGTATTTACTTTACATTCCATATCCAATTTCCTCTTGAATACACATTTATATCCTATGAGCTCTAAATCAAATGGCACATCATCCAAAACCCAAACTTGGTTCTGATTCATGGAATCAATTTCATAATTCATGGCGTCTTTCATTCTTGAAGCTTATGAGCTATATATTGCCTCTTTTTTTGGAGATAGTTTCACCATTTTCAACCAATAACGTGTCACTATCTTCTGTGACTAGTAAACGATATCTCTATAGTTCACTTACCTCCCTTGTGCTCTTATGCAGTAATTGTGTTTCGGGAACTACTTATTCCATAGGGACCTGTGGAATTTGTTCCTATACCAACACTTGTGTATCTTGAACTTTAACTTCATCGAAGTCAATCATTCTCCCACTATTCCTTTTGAGTATGTGATCCCTCTCATGAAAGATGATTTTTATAGTGACATAATCATTCTTGTGTGAGGGGATGTATTGATAATATTCCTTTGTTTCCTTGGGATACCATATACAGATACACTTTATGCCATGGCATTCTATTTTGTTTCCTGAGAAGGTCTTAACAAGTACCTCACAACTGCATATACGTGTGTGTGAAAAAATAACATTCTTTCCACTCCATAACTCAAAAGGAATTCTATTTTCCACTTTAATTGGTACTCAGTTTATTCATTATTCCATATTTTTTAATTCATATCCTCAAAAGGATAATGGAAGATATTCAGGACTCATTATCAACCTTACCATGTCTAATAAGGTATATTTCCTCCATTCACTAACACTATTTCAATATGGTGTATAAGGCTGAGTGAGCTTAGATAGAATTCCAAACTCCCGTAAGAAGTTGATATAATCTTGGTTAATCTATTCACCACCTTGATCTGATCGAAGCTTTTTTATATTATTACTAACTTGAATCTTCACTTTATTCCTTAATTCTTTGAATTTATCAAATTACTCAGACTTATACATCATCAAGTGGACATGGCCTTATCTACTCAAGTCATCAGTAAAAGTTATCAAGTAAGAATACCCACCAATAGATTCTACTAGAAATGATCCACACACATCAGTGTATACCAATCCTAGAAGCTCTATGTCCCTTTCACACTATCCTCCGAATGGTGGTTTAGTCTTTTTTCCTTATAAACAAGAATGACATATTTGAAGTTGTTTTAGCTTAAATGAGTCTCAATAACAATTTTGACAATTTTTTTCAAATGATTCTTGTTTACATGACCAATATAGTGATTCCATAACTGGGTTTTATATGAGTCGTGTGAATATGATTTGTTATCAATTTACAATGATTTTTTTTCATAATTTAATACATAAAAATTATTATTTAAATGTTCCATACCTATAAATATGTTTTCTTTATATAATAAAACACTTTTATTTCCAAACATGAATGTAAAACCATGTACATTTAGGTATGATATAAAAAATATGTTATTTGTAACTGTAGGTACATAATAAGTATATTTTAAAACCAAAATCCTTCCCATTTGAAGTGAAAGGTGCTAGTCACAAATGGATAGAGCTTCCATCCTCACACCATTGGCATCTCGCAAATACACCTCTCCTCTAGAAATATTTCACAATTTATTTGGTTCATGCATTTGGATACATATGTGATCACCACAAGTTGTTTCTAATTACCAATTTGTAGATATTGAAATATTAAACTCAGTAATGAATGAAACTTTAGCTCCCCCTTTTTTCTGGGTGAAGTTTCTCTTCCAGTAGCCTATCTATCCACATGAAAAAGTTATTTAATCCATTTTATTTCTCTACCTCTAGATATTCCACTTCTTAGAAGGATGGTTCTCAGGATATTTAGTCTTTTTACAAGTCTTGGGCCAATCTCTCTTGTTTTTCCTTTTCTTATTCATCATAAGGACTGAAAGTTTATCATGAACCATGTCATAACCCACATGGAGAATGGAATAAAGAAGTTCAAAAATACACATATCAATATTTCTCATTTGTTAATTGATAATAAAATTGGATAAGGACTTGGGATGTGATGAAATTATGAGATCTATACACAAATCATACATGAATTTAATCTTTATGCTGTATAAGGGTTAAATTTTTCCAATAATATTGAATACATGAGGAAAAACTCGCAAAAAATCTCCAAGATTAGTTTTAAACAAATAATTGGAGATATCATACCTCTCTTGTTTTATATTTTCTTAGTAGATATCCCTATGGGGTGACACCATACTATATACATCCATTTCCTCATGTTGCATTTGAAAATAGTTGGACATGGATGATAGCATGAAACACTAAACATCTATATCATCATCTAGATGTGTCTCATAGAGAGATAAATCTTCATCACTAGCCACATTACCAGGAACATCAGGAATATGTTCTTCCGTTACATACATTTTTTTTTCATGGAGAAGGATAACTGGTAACCACCTTTTCAATTTATCAAATTGTGAAATTGTTAAAAGATTATCCATCTAAATAATGTATCACAATGATATATTTGAATTCATTTTAATTATTTTTATAAAAATAATATGAGAATAATTTTACTACATTAACCAGTGAAATTTAGACAAAAAAAAATTAATATATTTATTAGTCTCCCACTATTTTATTGAAACCCAATATCTCTCAACATTGGATTCAAAATACCCTATTTCTTGGACATTATAGTGTAAAGGATCTATATTACCCTTCTCATTACACCAAATTTGGTTGTTCAAACAACTTGAATGGTTTTAAGTTTACATTCCAATTTCTAACTACATTATCCCACAATTCCTTGGTCTTTTGGGTGGACTTCACAATCCTGAAATCCATTAATTTGATTTTCTAAACCCTAACATCTCATTTACACTAATTCATGATTTAGTATTCAAACCTTGATGTGAACTAAGTCAAATAAACCTAAAATATCATGTTATATTTCCTTAATAATTGAAAGCACCCCAACTTTGGATGGTCAAGAACTTTGATCTGTGGTTTGATTTTAACCGAGACAATGGAAGGATACACCGAATTAATATATATTATTGAGGAATTTTATACTATATTTTTAAATTTCCAATTATTATCTTTATCATGTGATTTTTTATATTAAGTTGATTTATGTAAGTGATTAACCATGTCTTAGATAATATTTATCCATAATCCAGTTTATTTTAGTTCTATCTTTCATGGTCGTTAATTTCATCAATTAATGTGATGGAGCAACAAATTCATAATGAAATAACCACGAAACTTAAAATAAAAAACAAAATAATAAATTGGTATGCCAATGATATTTTACTAAAGGTCAGTTTACCTAGTGGTTGATAAACTAACCATTACATAGGTGAAAATACACCTTGAAGCAATTGTGGTTTGTTTTATAGCTTTACACCTATCAAGCATATGTATTGGTCATGGATTGGTTTCAATTAAGCTCTAAAATTGAACCACGTCTATTATTATTGGATCTCTATCCACTATATATGATTTTACTCACACGTCGATGAGGGATAAATGGTTACACAAAAGAAACCATGGGCATATAGGCCCTTAAATAATAATTGGACAAAAGACACACATGCCAACAATCTAATTTAATAATAAATTAAATGAAACCAATCACATAAAATGGTCTAGTCTATACTCATGATCACCCATATGTATGCAACTAATTAGGTATTTAATAAATCTATAATTAAATTCTCAATCATTCTTATTTAAGATAAATCATGCTCGAGTCAATTAATTATATTCTTTAATTTGTAAATTTTTTATATTAATTATCATCCAAATTTCATTGCGATTATCATCCATTATAATTTTATGCAAATTAAATAAATATATTTAAAACTAAATGTGTACATAAATGTACCTTGGAGGAAACAAGGTGAATACTTATCCAAATCTACCCAATATGTGTTATACTCATATACTGTTTACTCTTGTGACATATGGCATACATGTCTTATCATGTACTTTCATGGTGTGTACTATCAAATTAATGATCACACAAATAATAATATTTTTTGGTCACATGTTACGCTTAAATTAATGTTAATTAACAACTACACTACTACTCATACATGATATGTGGATCTGAATATTACATATATTTTAATTAAATAATATATATATGTATATATATATATATTAAAACCAATCACATGGAATGTCCTATCAACTTAATGACCATAAACAAGCATATGTTGATAAGGTTTACATAGTATAATATATAAATTTTAATTCTACATAATTTGTTATATGTCAAAGATTTATTTAGGTGAGCTACACACTGTGTACATCTCTCACCACTTATCCGAGGAACACGCCAAGGGACATAGCATGTAAACTGTGCCTTAGAAAATTTAGATTACACAATGTGTATAAGAGGCTACATGGCTTGTCTTCTCCGAGTTACACAGTCACCATTCAGGTAGTCTATGTATGATAGTACACAACCCATCTATGACTCAAAGGGAATACTCTATGTGTACTTGTGATACATGACATGTAATCAGATTGACCACGTTTCATGAAAGCCAAGTCAACACACAGTGTAAGAAATAAATGCACCTCATGTCATGAGTGAAGAAAATTTGAATTAATTTATTATTTAATTCCTAATGCATTATACACAAGTACACAACATGTAACTTCAGTGAAACAATGTGTACTCTTGTGTTATCTGACTATAATCCTGAACACTTATGGATGAGATCATTGATTTTATATATTTTTTATTAAATCAGTGAGAAATAAAGGTGAAAGAACTAGATCTCACAATTAATATTATTAGAATGATTAAACATGAATTTGAAACTATATAAAATTTTCATTAATAATCAATAATCTTTAAAAAAATATAAATAATTATGTGTCCATTTTGATACCACTTTTAGGTTCCGAATGCAGTAGAAGCATGCGATTGGTCATGCCCAAATTTAATTTTTTCATTGATTAGTGATTAATATAAGAATTTACACAATGTTGAATGTCATGATCAACAAAATTAAATCAATGAATATAGACAAGGTATATAATTCAAAAAATAGAGAGTGGATTAGAAAAATTTATTTAGAGTCAATTTAATTAATTAAAGATTTAACTTGTTGGAATTATTTCTTCATTAATGGATATGAAAAAATATATGCCTTGTACCATCATTTCTTTGTAGGAATCAAGAGAAGTTCCCCTCTAGAATTATTCCACATGTGTTTCAAAAATCCTTGAACATCACCGTAGTAATCTCTGGATGCCAACAGGAAAGATCCTATCAATTGCGCCGTCAGCCTTTGATCACCTTGAGAAATGCTTCCAAAGTGTTATCCGTGGTCTCTATTGAATTGAGAGTGGGAGGTGGAGGAAGATCACTCTCCATTCTTGGTAGAGTTCTTGTAGAAGGGAGATCTCTAGGTATTAATAGGATTCTCCCAATCCAATGTACACAACCTAACCGATGAATTGGATCTCCATAAAAATAATATCATTTAGGTTAAATACTATTAGAGTCAAAATGAAATAATTTCCCAAGTTCCCTTTATTATTTATTTAATACCCATAAAAGTCCTTGTCAAATTATAATAGTAATAATAATAATATTTCTCTACATGTTCTTTGTTGAGTCAATTAAATTTTCTTGAATCACTTTGAACAATGAATATTCTAAAAACAAAATCCACGAAAAGTGAGTTATATTTTTAATAAGTAAATTAAAAAAATTCACAATAAATGATAACATGACATATTTTTCCATTTATTCATAAAATGATATGATTTAAATTTATCGAACTCAATTTTGAAATCAAAATATCTTTAAAACTAGATCACCTACAAGAGGGTTTTGAAAATTTAGAATAAGCATTTTCAAAACATTTTTCCCTTAAATAAAATAAATATTGTAAAATCAAATTATTATATAAATACAAATTTTATATGCATAGATGTTCCATACAATTCTAAAACTATTATATTACAATGTTAGAACTGGGGAGTTTATATATATCTTAAAACATCATGAACTCCACTTTATAGATTTTTTAATTTTTAGACCAGACCTATCAATATTAAAAGAAAATTAATCTCCTCACTAGTTTTATTTCTCTATGCACACCTATGATTTTCTTGTTGTTGAATTTTTTAGAAGACTTTATAGTCATTATATAGTAAAAAAAATATGTTTATACATCCCACTAAAGGGATATACTTTCTTTCAAGTTTGACTAATATCTATTTTAAAATGAATACACCTATGAAATTTTACTATTCATGAATCTGTATCTCATTGAAAGGACGTAGTTGACTATATTAACCTTAATATTTTTTCTAATTAATTATTGGATTTAATCAAAACATACTATTTTATTCACTATAATTTATTCTATATAATATACTATTACAAATTTTTATTTAAATATCTAAATTTTTAATGTTAATCCATTTTTGCTAGAAGGAGAGTTTTTTCATTTAATTTGGTGATAATAGATGTTGAGATTATTTTAGAGGCTTGAAGAAGATAGTTGTTTTTGGGAATATTGGTGAAGGAAACCCTCCCAACACTATGTTGAATACTATATGAGATATTTTATATATGTGTGAACATAACTAACAAGGACTTGACATGATTGAGGATGCCTTTTTTTATGTTGATCATATTCTACATTTGAGATGATATTAGGTGAAAAATAAAAAATAATGAATATTTAAAGCATAAAATATATATGTTTTATTCTTTGAGTGTTACTTGATAATAATAAACACTTTAGTGAAATGTGGTATAAGATAGAATATATGAAATATTTATTAAAATATATTCCAACCTTAGGAAATTCATAGGAAATATTCTCTTCTACCATGAGGCAGTGACTAAACTCTATCATAGAAAGACTAGGCAGTGGAGAAGTGGACATGAACCAATATGAGGTAGTTTTATAGAGCTCCTAGAATAGGGCGAAACTAAGACTAGGAGGAAACCAATAGTCGTCGAGTGGGTTGGAAACACAAAAACCAAAACACAACCTACGAACCGAGGATGACCTATGCAAGCCGTAGTAGGGTAAAATGAGGAATGTAGAGACCCAAAAAAAAATGAACCATCAATGTATGATGGATGATGGTGGGGAATTCATTGATAGAGCTCTTAAATGTGTAACCTTGTGATTATCGATCCAAGATAACACCATACTGTTGCACACTACTGAACCTGAACATTCAAGCTATATGTGAGGAGGAGAAAAAATAACATACCTTAGATTTGAGGCTTGATTCATCTGAGAGAAGGTGGAGGAGTAGCGATGAAATCAATAGAATTCCACAAGAGCTTGAATGACATGACCAAAATTAGTTTAGTTAGGGTTCTTTTAAAAAGATCGAGGAGGGGTTTTTCCGTGCTATAAAAAAAGCATTGTTAATTAATGGTTTTATCTACGCAAAAATAATAAGTGCTAGTAAAAGAAACCTTTATTAGAGCTAAACAATAACCGATAAAGATTCATAACTATAATTATAAATAAATATATTTATAAACATTTGTATATAATTATAAATATATTTTTATCATTATATATATTTATATAATTATATATATATATATATTTAATAAATAAATATAAATATGAATATAAATATATTCATTATTTAAATATAATATTTTAATATTTTTTATTTATTTAATTATACCCTTATTTATTTATATTTATATAAATATTTATTTAAATTAGATATATTTATTTATAATTATAAACATATAATTTTATAAATATTGTAAATAAACATTTATAAATATATTTATAAATAAATATATTTTTAAATATGTTTATAATTATAAATATATTTATATCATTTTATATATTTATATCAATATATATACTTTTATAATTCTATATGTTTTTGTTAAATATATGTAACTATATATATAAGTATAAATATATTAAATATATTCATTTATTAAATATATTTTTTATAACTTTATAATTATTTGAATATAAAATTATATATTTATAATTATATAAATGATTTTAAAAAAACTATATTTATTTATTTATAATTATATAAATTTCATTTTATAAATATACTAAAAATATATTTTTAAATATATTTATTTATAAATTTTAATTTACAAATATATTTTTATCATTATTAATAAATAATATTAAATTCATGAATGTTAAAAAATTTGTGAAAATGAATAATTGAAAATGAGTAGAGTCTAAAAATATTGAAAAAATTGTTAATTTTTATTAATTATACAAATAATTAAAAAATAATATATGGATATATATTGAAATGAAGATGAATACTGACATGCGCGTCGCAACTCGTGCAAATTTGAAATATTTATTTACCTACTAACTACTGTAGAAGTTGTGAGCATGGTCAAACCACAGAGAGAATGTGAGTAGACACTAGTAATGTCCTTTGAGAGGAATGTTCAGGCAGACGGGCTTTAATTGTGTGATTAACAACTATGTTCTAAAAACTAAATGACTGTTTTAATAATGACAATTTAAATTAACTAAAACTATCTAATTGAACTAAGCTTTGAAAGAAACTGGAAGAGATGGAAGTGTCAGAGTCGCGACGTCCGTTCAAGTGGATGTAATGTCAATTATTTAATTCCCACATTTGAATATTTATTTATTCAATTATCACCGATTCCAAATTTAATCAAAATACTATCTGGTCTCGTTCTATGATGTTAGACAGTATTTTAATGTTTACACAAATTATCCGTCATTTCGTTCTCTGTCCTGACGAATAATTTGCACGTCATTATAGCACTGAATCACTTGGTGAAATACGATGACCCATTTCTCACAAAGTCAAAGTATCTACCTACGTCAGGTTCACTCACATGAGATCACTTATTCAGTATCACTCACACAAGTTTGAAGAAGCGCACACAAAAAATATTAATTTTCCAATTAATATATTTATTATTCAGAATTCGCTGGCGCACTTGATCGAATTACAAATAAATAAATTCTATGATGAACTCCCGTTAATGATTACTTATTAGGTATCACATGAACGAGCACCAAATCATGTGTGCAGATCCCAAATGAAAATTAATTTAAACGCAAATACAATTAATTAAATAAACATCCAAATGAAATTGATTCAAAAGGCAATCAAACATGAGGATAAATTAAAGACATGTAATTACCGTCAATTTTATCACAAATTTGACACAAAAAGGATTAGCCAGCTATCATGATGAAACGACACATAAAATAATAAATAGAAGATATCACCATGGTCATTTCGTTGCTGTGGTCACCGCGAGATGCCATCAATGATCGAAAAATAATAATAATCACTCTGCTCCATGCATTCGCTGACGCCACACCCAAATCAAACCACCGTGCTGCTGAAAATATGATTTGATTTGAGCTTGCTTTTTCTATGTGAAGTCAATATCCGGAAGTCCAAGAGAATAGTTGTGCGCATCAATGATGTTGTATGTTGAAGTCGAGGGTGGATTTCTGCTGCCTCGGATCGAGGAGAGCCCGCAATTGCTTGGTGTACTCTGAAGTGGTGGGGGGGGGGGGGGGGTGTGGGAGGTAGGTGGGACCTGGGGTAGAGAGGGGCAATGGGTTAGGCAGGGGAGAGAGCGGAAGGTTGTGGGATTGGGGAGAGGCCGAGAGGTGAGCGGTGTGAGGTGAGAGCACTGGGGACGAGCGAGTGAGGGCCTGGGAGGCGTTGTGGATAGTGGGTAGGTGGGGTAGAGAGGAGAGGGGAGAGGTTGGAGAGGCTGGGGCCATGGGGATATGAGAGGCGGCGAGTAGAGGATGGGAGCAGGGAGCGGTTCCAGGGAGGATGGGGTGGCGGGATATAAGGGAGGGAGTTAAAGGGGTGTGGCATGGGTGATTGGAGAGAGAGAGACGAATAGGTCAAAGGGGGGTGACGTGGTAGGGGATGGGGAAAGTGGTGGAGTGGGTAAAGGATAGGGGATGGGGTGATTGGAGAGAGATAAACAAAACAAAATAAAAAACAAAAAGTAAAATCAAAGTTAAAACTAAATTTAAAATTCAAAGTAAAAAAAAACAATTATCTAAATATTTAATGTTAGATAATAATAATAATAATAATAATAATAATATATTAATGAACATGTATTTAAATATAATACTACTATTAAATATAATAATAAACTAATAACAAATACTATTTTATTAATACAACAAAATAATGAAATAAAATAAAATACAAATTAAAATATACATACTAATAAAAATTAATAAAATAAACTAAACTAAAATTAGAGAAACCAATAATAATAATATAGTGTTAAATATAATATATAAAATTAATATAACTAATAGAAATACTAAATTACTAATATAAGTATATAAATTTACTAAAAATTATCAAAATATCTAAATTACTACAAAACTACAAAAATAAACTAAAAATATGAAAATTGGTTAAACTAATTAATTAAAACTAAGTTAGAAAATTATAAAAAATACATGTAAAATCCATGTAAATCAAATACATAATGGAAATATTAAATAATAGTAAATAAATATGTATAAATAAATATTATAAAATGATTAAATT
The DNA here is from genome assembly GCA_963277665.1 of Viscum album. Taxonomy (NCBI): domain Eukaryota; kingdom Viridiplantae; phylum Streptophyta; class Magnoliopsida; order Santalales; family Viscaceae; genus Viscum; species Viscum album. The sequence continues at coordinate 163,977,032 of OY728132.1, read as the reverse complement.
CCAATGAAATAAAAAATATTTAAAATTAATAAATTATTCTAAATATTATAATATTAAAAATAAATAAATAAAATTTACATTTTAAAAAATAATATATTAAATATATTATGTTACTAAATGAAATTTTAAAATGAATATTAAAATTAGAATAAATTACATAAATATTAGGTGTAAGTGCTTCTATATATGGTTTAATTAGATTCATAAATATTTGTGTGTGTGAAGTTAACGCATGTGTGTTTATATATGTACAAGTTTTATATATGTTAAATTGGAGATTTAAATTATATAACATATAGTATCAATTAATGAAATAAATAATAGTAAGAATGAATAAATTTAAGAAATGAATAACTGTTATTAATTATATAGATAATTTAAATAAATTAAAAATGAATATTTAGATATATAAAAGTGGAAATGAATACATATTAATTATATAAATTAAAATCATATTAAAAACATTTAATGTTAATGAATAAACGTGTATAGATAAATATTTAAAATGGATTAAATTACAAAAATATAAACCTATGAAAAATTAAAAATGAATAAATTAAAAAATATATTAAAAAAACAATTAATATTATTAATGAATAAATAATATCAAAAATGAATAAATTAGAAAAGATATTAAAAATTAATAAATAGTATATATTGAATAAGAATATAAAAAATGATAAAATTTACTAATTAGAAACATAATATATATTAAATTTATTATGTTAATAAATATAATTCTGAATTAAATTTTAAAAATTGAATAAATTATAGAAATATTATGTTTGTGTGCGCTGTATGTAAAAATGTTTTAAAAATGAATAAGTTATTAATATTATTTTAATTATTACATTTTCTTATTTTATATATTTATAATTAATATATATAATTTATTACTGTTTATAATATAAATATATATATTAATTTTTTTTCATTTTTATTAATAAATTTTTCATTATTTATTTTTCTAATAATTTTGTAATTTATTTTTTATTATTTATTAACTATTAAAAATTATTCATTTTATATATCTCTATTTAATATATAATATTTATTAATATTTATAATTTATATATATGTATATTGAATTTATTCAGTTTTATTAATGTTTTTAATTAATAAATTTTTAAATATTTTTTTCCTTTACTCATATTTAGTTTACTCATTTTTAAATTTTATTTGTTTAATTAGTTCAATTTATTCATTTTATATATCTATATTTAATATATATTGCTTACTAATATTTATAATATATATATATATATATTAAAGTTATTAATTGTTATTTATTTAAGAATTTTTTAAATATTTTTTAAAATTTTAATTTTGATTTTTTATTTGTTTAGTTATTTCATTTTTTTAAAATTTTTAATACTTTTATTTTTTTATTGGTATATATTAAAAGATGGGGACATGACCTGTATTATTGGGACAAGCTGTGTATAGGCCCGAATGGTGAGGTAGATGGGCTAGGTTTGCAGGTGGGCTAAAGCTCGCAAAAAGTATAGAGTGGGCTAAGTCCTACATTGGTCCATATGACCATATTGGTGTGTGGATTGTGTATGCGGGAACCCATCCCCACAACAGGATTCTATGCTTACGTTGTGGTAGAATCTTATATAAACAAGCGACTGAACATCTGCTTTTTTGATTTGGGGTTCATGAGTACTATCATGACCTTTATAGGCACTAGAAAATGCACCGATAAAGGTCACCGTTTATCAACACTAGTGAGAAGTGTTGATAAAGACAATCCTTTATTATTACAAAAAAATGCTATGATAAAGCATACCTTTTATCATTACTTTTTTATAGCGCTCATAAATGGAACACTTAATGAGTTATTTTTTTAGCACTGATAATGGAAGCCTTTGTTAGCACTTTTCTCTAGTACTAATAATGGATAACATTGTATATTGTGCATTTTTTTGTAGTGCATTCCCACCTAGGGTTATTTAGTCACTAGGGAACCCACTATGATCTCCTAGGATAATACAATATAGTAATGTACTAACCCACATCACAAGTAATATCACACACTTTCATAGGGATATAAACAAAATATAACCTCATAGGCCACATAGAAAACACTGCATTGTCAAAAGTCAATGTAGATGGCTCACATCCCATATGAAATTCCATGGTTATCCTCAGTGAATATGCTTACCCAACCGAAATCTGTCCTACCCATGGTCCATCTACTTAGGCTAAATGTAAGTCCAGTATTACCACATGACTTACAAGGGTTACTCCACACAATCCATCACACACCGCCATTTAGAGGTATCAAAGGATTGTTAGGTATGGGGCTCTATGTTTATTCTAACACAAGTGATATGATTGTAATCTCTCAATGAAGTTTGGTTCCAAGGTCTCACTATAAGTCCAAGCCTGGACCATTAGTAACTGATGTGTCAAGTTAGTGAACTACATTCGTAGAAGCATAAACACTTTGTTCCTTGATTTCTTAAATTATCACATGATTTGTAGTTTAATAAAAATTAATCCATTTAAATTATATTAAGATGGGACCATCAATTTAGTGGTGAGACAACACCTCCACATTACTATAAGCCCTTCCATAAGGCTATAGGACCAGTATCAAGTCCACTTACCATATTTCATAGATTTTCCATTTATTTTCCAAATGTTGGTAGCTATTGCCAAGGCCTATGTATCCCTTGACAATCCTAACACACCACACATTCACCTATCTCAAGTAAAAATCCTAAAAATTAATTACACACAAGTCATAATTAATTAATTTAGACAAAACAAAATTAAATTACAATTTTACTTGATTTGGAATAACTACTAAACCACTCATCGAGTCTATTCGCATTACTGAAACCTTGACCAACCATCCACTGGAGGTTCACACCATGCCCCAACCTAAACTTAAGAAAAATTCCCAACCCAATTCATCAACTCTATCTCAAAATTAATTTAAATATAAGGAAAAAACTCATTAAATTAGGTGGTGCAACATACCTAAAACAAATTGATGAAGGAAGGAACCCAAATGTGGTCTTGAGATATCCTCTCACTAGGAAGAAACAAAAAACCCATGGTAAATATCAAATTCCACCTTTCTTTGATAGATTCAACACCAAATCCAAATACCTTGAAACTAGAATTAAAAATGAAATAAGAATAAGTAAAGAACACGCCAAAAGAGGTGGTGAATTTCCTTAATCCTTCACGAATCACTGCCAAAACATTCTCCTTAATGATGCTTGAAGAGAAGAACAAAGTGGGAAAATACCACCTTCCACGCGGGAGAAATTAACAAGAGAAGTGGGGTTTCACCCTAAAATATACAAGGGGGAAGAAAAATCCATTTTTTCACATTTAAGGGACACTTTATATTCTATACTAGGACACCAGATAGATAGAGAGAATAGGTAGAAAACCCATACCTTGGCATGTGTGACACCCCAAACTTATTTCTTATGTAATAAAAATATTGTTTGGTTTTACTAATTTCCCATGGTGTCCCAAACCGTACTTGAAAACAAACATAAGAATTTATTTATTCAATGGACACTAAAATGATTATATTGCTTCAAGGATAAGTGAATCCAACTAACCAAAAATACCTACCAAGAGACCTATTAGAATGACAGGGAGACCACCTAATACAACAAAAGCCCAAGATTATAGTAGGGTTCCTTCAGATCCGTCACAATGAACATCATTATGTCCAGAACCACAACAACCATGCTAAGCATCAAAGGAATGATGAGAACCATCTTCTTTGCCCCAACTTTTGAAATTGGAACACCCTAATTATTGTTTTTATAAGGCCTAAGTAAATTCAACCGTTTCCTCCTTTAGGTGACTGTTGGGTTTCTAACAACCATAAGACCATATAACCATTAAGTTTTCTAGTGGTTTAATTTAAAATACCTCGATAGAATCAGTTTTATAAGTGCTTAAAGTATGTTTTGAAGTTATAAATTTATAAATATTTTTAATAATCTTTTTACATATTTTAGAATTATAATGGGTTTTGAATCATACCAAGAGAAGAAAAAATTTGATACTTTTTGGTTTTGGCACAAAGAAATATGTTTTTGAGTTTGAGGTTGTACTTTGGGAAAATGAAATTAACAACTATTATTATATTTAATATTTTATCTATAAATAGTGAATTAAGTATTTAAATATTTCAAATTTCTTGTAAATCTTTTAGAAATGTTTTCATCTATGATGTATAAAACAAGGTATTAACTAAAAATATGTTTTAGATTTTTAAATATAATACTAGTATAAGAGTTTCTAAATTTTGATTTATAACTTTAAGTTTTAAAACTCAAGTGTTTATAAACATAGTAAATTTATAACCTTTACTATTCTAAAAAACAGGTGGGCATCCCACCTAGTCGAGGGCCACCTTGTAGGCAGCCACTCAAGGCCTTAGTGAGCATCTCACCCATAACCCCTGGAAATTCCCCAGGGCTATGCATGCATGGTGCGTTCTAAGTCGCACCCATAGGGGAAATACTAATCCGTAAGCGTGCACAGGCGTGCGTGTGCAAGGGAACCAGAGCGCGCCACCGTGCGGGGTGGCACGACGGGAGGTGAGGGTGTAGATCATGCTCACAAAACCCGGTATAGGGTGATAACGGGAGGAGGGAGAGGGATTTCTGAGCTATGGTTTGGAGCCCCAGGCATATAAGTGAGCCACAGAACTAGCTTTGTTTCGATATGGGATGAAGATTTTCTGCTGAGATCAGATCTGGATTATCAGATCTCACCGCGTAGAACCCGTACAATCCGATTAGTTAAGCTATCAAACCCACACAGATTCGGATTTACCTCCATATTTTTATCAACCGTCTGATCCATCAGGATCTAATCACGATCATTCAAATATTTTTAAATAACCATGTCGCTTTTAGCCGTCCGATGTACTCCCCATAAAATCTCAACCATTCATTTTTTACAAAATTCATGGACATACCTCAGTTGTCAGATCTTATCTTTGGTTAATATTGTCCATCTGTTGTTTTCCACACCTAAACCATCACCTTCTTCTTCTTCTTCCTCCCGCGTGCTCCACACCAGTAGCCATTATACTCTTTCTTTTCATTTTTTCCACACTCGTGGCCGAGTGGCCCTCATTTTTACTCATTTTTCACTCGTTTTACACATGATTGGACACCCTCAGTCTTATTTTAAACTGAGGACCCTCGGTTTTCCATTCAAGTGGAATTAAAAATATATTACAAATGATTTACATATGCAACACTTTTTTCACTGAACCCTATGGTGTTCTTCCCCAACAACGCCTCCATCAATACTATCTGGACTAATTCTCCTCCTTCGAACCAGGTAAGGGACTTATATTATCATTCCTTTTTATGTTTTGAATATATATGTATGTATACTTATATATATATATATATAACCTTATAGTTTAGATAAACCTCTCTTATGCCCGCTTCTAAGACTTATGAATGTTGGGTCTCATGGTTTAATTAGTATTTTTAAACATGAGGGATTATATTTCTCATGAAAAAGATATTTATACACTTTGTATATCAGTAATATATAAATATAAATAATCATATAGTTTTATATACATTGTAATTATATCTGGTTTTCAAGACTTCTAAGTTTGGTTTTTAGTCCTTAAATGATGTTTTTAAAATGTAAGGAAAATGTGAGTGATTATTTTTGTTGTAAGAAACCCTTAAATATATTTTATACTTGGTTATATATAAATTCACTTATGTTTATTTCACAACAACCAACTTGTTTATGTGTTTCCATTTTGAAGGTTGAAAACATTCCTTTATACTATGTGATTATTCTATTTATCATGTTGTAATTGAACTACATATGGTTATATGTATACACCTATGGATTTTAAACCATAACCCAAATTTAATTTTTCATGAAACAAAATTCGATGATTAAAGTATGAAATTGATATATATAATTAAATTTTTATGCATTTATGCTTTACATAAAACAATTATTTCACTACAATTCAATTGGATACTATAAATGTTTTTAGTAGTTGTAGTTTATTTGACATGGCCAATTATCATCACATGTTTTGTGTAATTTAAATCTTTCTCAATTCAAAATTATTCATTTTAAAATATACAATATTGATGAAATAATAATTTTTGAATTTAAGGGTTATCATTTTTTGTGACAAACCTATATTTTATGTGCATTATAAATCAGCACTTGTACTATAATTTTCTTACCATACATGTCATTTGTTAAATTTCCATGAAATTATTCGTTTTTATGTTTACACTTAAGTGCATGAAGAACTATATTTATGTTAATGATAAAGAATGTAATTAAACTATTATGACCATTTATAGTTTAAAGAACTAAATTATTTAAAATGGCATGGGACACTTTGAATAATATGAAATGGGAAATTAAATTATTCAAAGTGGTATGTGATACTTTGAATAATATGAAATGAGAAAATAAGTAATATGTGAAATTTGGAATGATAATTAATGATTAATTTAATAAATCAAATTGGTATGAGGCACTTTGGTTTAAAGAAATGAGGAATGCATTGGACTTAGTATGTGATGGGTGGGGCCTGCTACAACCCCTCGATGCATCGGTAGGTCTCATGAGACAACTGGACATGGAATTGGACGAGTCCTTTCCAAAATTGATTTATGGTATTGGAAAGAGGCATTGAGAGAGAGTTTATGGTCTTGGCTTGAGGCCTTGACACAATCAGGCATATGCACTTCCCTCATTATGACTGTGAAATTTAATTAACCAAGTGAATATTCGATTAGTAGAATATTCATGGTTAATGAGCTTGTATTTATGAGAATTAGAAGAAGTAAATGATTGTGGCATAATGTGTATTCAACACTTAGAGATTTATCATCCAGATTTTGTTTTATAGTTAGTAAGGAAAGAATTAGTGTTATTATGTTATACGCAACTCTGATTGTGTATTACTCTCAGTTGTAAATTATGTTCTTTCACTTTCTCATGTCATTCTTATTAAAGTTAGAATGAACTTTACTTTATATGCTGTACATCATATATTCTGTATGAGAATGCATATAATTGGAGCATGTTTGATTGTAACTCTATTAGTGTTCCTTTAAATGTTCACTTATAATTCTTGGACAAAATGTTATGTTAGGAATAATTTTAAAGGAATGTTTTCAAGAGGTTTTAATTGAAACATTATTTTATTTTAAAACTCTTTACTGGGCATTGGTATGCTCACCCAACGTTTTGACCTAAATTTTACAAGTTTAGTAGATTTGAGATACACTATATGGTGGCAGATTTGTGGAGATTCATTTCCCTTATAGTTTGAAAGGAACTGTAATAATTGTATCTGGTTTTCTAGAATCTAAACCAAAAATATCATCTTTAGTGGAACTTGATGTTTGATTTATCAGTATTCCTTTTTATAAATAGAAAATTACACACCATATTTTATTAAAACCGCACCGGCTTCGGGGTAGTCCGCTGCTGTGGCATGATAGTTGGTATGAGAGGATTGGTTTAGACAACCTTGAAAAATTAGAACAACATTAGAAACTTGATTATGTTTTACTAAGTAGAATTCTTCTTAAAATTTTCATATGGTAGATGAATCGAGCCTTCTGTCTCTTCCCAGAGAAGTATTAGAAACTATAGTGGAAAAATCATGTTTTGAAGGCTATTATATTTTATAAAGCCTTCATTTTTCAGGCAAACAACTCTATCTTATATCCAATTATTGTCGTGTACACCAACTTCACCGAGGAGGAGGCTTCAACTATTTTCTTACGGTGAATGCTCAATTCCTGTTCTATGTACAACAAGGGAAATATTTTGGGGGTTTCTTTAAATGTTTTACCCTAGGTGAGAATGCTTCATCTCGAGAGGATTTCCTAGAGGATTACTAGGAGGGTGACTACTAAGAAACATACCTATGTAAAATCTTGACCTATGGTCTTTGAGGTCAGGTCATGGACTTTGAAATTCTCAAGGATGAGTATTCCAGTTCATTTTATCAACAAAAAGTTCTTATGGTTGTCTCTCAACTTGATACATTTCATGCTTCTCTCACATTGAACTTTATATGTCCACATGCGGCTTATCCTAGTTGCCCGTGTTGTGTTTAGAACAAATAAATTGAAGAAGTTGGAACCACCTCAGGGATCTGTTTAACCGCGAGTTGGGGAAATCACTAACACCAGTGAAATCGGTGAAGTGACATCTTGGTGGATGTCAGGAAATCCATAGTAGTGTTTGGCGAGAGCAAGGGAGTGGTTATGTAACACCTTTGGTTTTATGAACCTTGTATAACTAGATAATGCTATATTTTATGTTTTAGTACTTTAATATGCTTTTAAAAATAATGTTTCTGTTTTAATATGATTATGTATTACTGAGTAAAACATATATCTTGAAAATTTTCAAATGGAAGACATGAGTTCACCTACCAACCTCTTATCTCTTCATACCAAATTATTAGAATGTATAATTATTGAGTCATGTTTAGAAGACCATGACCCATTTTAAAACATATTCCTGACTTGAAAATTACTTTATAAAGTGTCCCTCAGCTCAAATATCCTCCGTTCCTACAAAGGAGAGAGCTAAATCTATCAACATGTTTCAAATACTCAATTTGAAGAGTTTAGGAAAAGGGGAATGTACTACGAAGGTATTTTTTTTATGTTTCAGCTTATCTGAGAACTATCAAGATTTGATGAAGTTTCAGGAATCTAAATTTGAGGGTGACCTTCTGGTGGTATATCTATTCCAAATTCAAAGTTTTAATATGTACTGAGTTCTCTACGAGTTCAAAGTTTTCAAGCATGATGTAGTGCGAGGGATTTATAGAGATCTAGTCAACTCTCAAATCTCTGATCTTCACACCACTCAAGACATCCTATGGAAACCTGAATGCTTTTTAGAATAGGGATGATCCTAGCTTCTATAAGTTCTCTCGGTGTATTTGGGTCAAAGAAGTCGATGGACTAGAAACCAATATAGGGATCCACTTGGGGGTTTTCGACAGATTGTTCACGTTGGCTGACTTTGTGAGGGGGTGTTGGAAGTGATGTGTGTCTAGTTTTGCTGGTGTTTGTGTATGAGTATTTTAGAATTGAAAGGATGAAATTATTTCAATGGGGGAATAATGTGATTCCCCAAACTTATTTCCTATGTAATAACAATATTTTTTGGTTTTACTACTTTCCCATGTAATCCAAAACAGTACTAGAAAATAATTATAAGACTTTTCTTATTCAATGAACACAGAAATGATTACATTTATTCAAGGCTAAGAGAATCCAAATAAACGAAAATACATATCAAGATACCTATTATAATTATAGAGATACCACACAATAAAATAAAAATACCAAGATAATAGTAAGGGTCCTTCAAATTCTTCATGCTGAACATCAATATGGAAAGAACCACATCAAACATGCTGACCATCAAAAGAATGATGAGAACCATCTTCTTTGTCCCAACTTTTTAAATTGGATCACCCTAATTAATGTTTTTATAAGTCCTAAGTAAATTATATCATTGCCTACTTTAGGTGACCGTTGAGTCTCCAACAACTGTAAAACAATATAGCCGTTGGGTTTTCTAGTGGTTTAATTTAAAATACCTAGGTATAATGAGTCTTACAAGTGTTTAAAGTATGCATTGAAGTTATAACTTTAAACTTGTTTTTTATAAACTATTTTAATATATTTTAGAAGGATAATGGGTTTTGAATCATACCAATAGAAGCACACATTTGATACTGCTTGGTTTTGGTAAAAATAAACATGTTTTTAAGTTTGAGATTGTACTTTGGTCAAATGATATTAATAACTGTTGTTTTATTTAATATTTTTTTTACACTTAGTGAAATAATTATTTAAATATTTCAAATTTCTTGAAAATATTTTTTAAAGGTTTTCATCCTTGTTGTATAAAACAAGGTCTTAACTAAAGATATGTTTTATATTTTGAAATATAATAATAGTACAAGAATTTTTAAACATTGATTTATAACTTTATGTTTTAAAACTCAAGTGTTTATAAACATAGTAAATTCATATCCTTTACCATGCTAAAAAATAGGTGAGCACCCCACCTAGATGAGGGCCACCTTGTAGGCAGCCACTCAAGGCCTTTGTAGGAATCTCACTCATAACCCCTGGTAGTGGCCTAGGGCTGTTCACACAAGGTGTGTGCTAAGTTGTGCGCAAAGGGGGAATACTAAGCCCTAAGCACACACGAGCATGCATGTGCCAGGGAACCAGAGCATGCCACTATGCGGGGCGACACGACAGCATGGGTGAGAACATAGAACGCCCGTAAAACTCGGTATGGGGAAGTTCTGGGAGGGGGGGAGGGAATTCTGAGCTATAGCCGGGAGCCTTAGTCTTATCAAGGATCCACAAAAGTCACTTTTCTTCGATATGGGACAAATATTTTCAGCTGAGATTAGATCTGGACCATCAGATCTTATCATGTAGAATGCGGACCATCCGATCAATTTGGCTATCGAACCACCATACCTTTGGATTTCCCTCTACATTTTATCAACTGTCCAATCCATCAGGATCTAATCATAGGGATTAAAATCTTTTTAAATCAGTGCGTCTCTCATATCCATCTGATCTAATCCCCATCAGATCTCAACCGTTCATATGTTATAAAATTCACGGACGCACCTCAACCATTGGATCTTCTCTTTGGTTAATCTCGACCATCCATTGTTTTCCGCACCAAAACCATCACCTTCTTCTTCTTCTTCCTCCCGTGTGTGCCACACCAGTAGGCATACTACTCTTTCTTTTCATTTTTTCCACACCATTGACCGGGTGGACCCTGTTTCCACTCATTTTCCATAAGACTGAATACCCTCAGTCTTATTTTAAAATGAGGAGCATCTATTTTTCATGAAAGTGGCATTAAAAATATATTATATATGATTTACATATTCAACTCTTTTTTTACTGAACCCTATGGTGTTATTCCCCTCCAGTGCCTCCATAAATCCTTTCCGGACTTCTCCTCCTCCTTCGAACCAGGAAAGTTACTTAGCTTGTCTTGCCTTGTTATGTTTTGAATATATATGTATGTATACTCATATATATATATATATATATATAACCTTACAGTTTTGATAAACCTCTCTTATGCCTAATTCTAAGACCTCTGGATATTGGGTCTCAAGGTTTAAGTAGTATTTTAAAATGCAAGGGATTATATTTCTCATGAAAAACCTATTTATACACTTTGTATATCAGTTATATATACAAATAAATAATCATAAATTTTTATATACATTTCAATTCTATCTTGTTTTCAAGCCTTCTATGTTTTTGTTTTTAGTCCTAAAATGATGTTTTTAAAGTGTAAGGAAAATGTGAGGGATTATTTTTTTTAAGAAACCCTTAAATATATTTTATACTCATATATATATATATATAAATACACATATTTTAATTTGACAACAACTAGATTGTCTATGTGTTTCCATTTTGAAGGTTGAAAACATACCTTTATACTGTGTGAGTATTCTATTTATCTTGTTGTAATTGAACTATATATGGTTATATGTATACACCTATGGGTTTTATGCCATAACCCAAATTAAAATTTTCATAAAACAAACTTTGGTGATTAAATTATGATTTTGATATATATAATTAAATTTTTATGCATGTACGCATTACATAAAACAACCTTTTCACTATAATTCAATTGGCTACTATTAGTGTTTTTAGTAGTTTTAGTTTATTTAACATGGAAAATTATATGCACATGTTTTGTGTAAAAGACATCCATCTTAATTAAAAATTATGCATTTTAAAATATACTATATCTATGAAATAATAATTTTTGAATTTATGGGTTATCATTTTATGTGACAAGCTTGTATTTTATGTTCATTAGACATCAACACTTGTGCTATAATTTACCTACCATACTTTTCATTTATTAAATTGACATGAAATTGTAGGTTTTGTTGTTGCCACTTAAGTTCATAAACCACTATATCTATGTAAATTATAAAGAATGTAATTAAACTGTTATGACCATTTATGGATTAAAGAACTAAATTATTCAAAGTGGTATAGGAAACTTTGAATAATATGAAATGTGAAATTAAATTATTCAAAGTGGTATGGGAAACTTTGAAAAATATTAAACGAGAAATAAAGTAATATGTGATACTTGGAATGATAATTAATGAGTAATTTAATAAATCAAAGTGGTATGAGGCACTTTGATTTGGAGTAATGAGGAATGCATTAGACTTAGTATGTGATGTGTGGGGCCTGCTATATCCCCTCGATGCATCGGTAGGTCTCATGAGACAACTAGATGTGGAATTGGTAAAGGCCTTTCCCAAATTAATTTGTGGTCTTGGCATGAGGCCTTGATAGAGAGGTTATGGTCTTGGCATGAGGCCTTGACACAAACCGTCATATTCACTTTCCTCATTATGACTATGAAATTTAATTAACCAAGTGAATATTCGACTTGTAGAATATTCATTGTTAAAGAGATTGTACTTATGAGAATAAGAAGAATTAAATGCTTATGGAATAATGTGTATTCATCACTCAGAGATTTATCAGCCATATTATGTTTTATAGTTAGTAAGGAAAGAATTTGTGTTATTATGTTTTTCTCAACTCTGATCATGTATTACTCTCAGTTGTAAATTATTTACTCTCACTTTCGCATTTCATACCTATTAAAGTTAGAATTACTTTTACTTTATATGCTGCAAATCATATATTCTATATGAGAATGCTTATAATTGGAACATGTTTCATTGTAAATATATTAGTTTTACTTGAAATGTTCACTTATAATTCTTGGAATTTTTTTTATGTTATGTATAATTTTAAAGGAATATTTTCAAGATGTTTTTATTGAAACATTCTTTTATTTTAAAACCCCTTACTAGGAATTCATATGCTCACCCTACATTTTAACTTAAATTTTACAGGTTTAGTAGATTTGAGATATAATTTCTAGTGGCCACTTTGTGAAGATTATTTTCCATTCTAGTTTTGGAGGAATTATAATAATTGTATCTGGTTTTCCAGAATCTAAACCAAAAAGACCCTCTTTAGTGGAACATGATGTGTGATTTATCAACATTCCATTTTATAAAGAAAAAATTACACACCATGTTTTATTGAAACTGCACTGGCTCCGGGGCCATCGGGTGCCAAGGCGTGACAACTTGGCCACTGGAAAGATTGTGGCTAGCTTTCATCTAGTTAGTCATTAAAGACTACAACCACCATATGCCCAACCACCTCGAGATGCCTCCAACACTCCCCCACACAACCCAACCACCAATCAAACCTCATTCCCTATCCAACATATATATTTTTGGGCACAAAGACTCTCAGAACCTAAATTTGAATCCTGATTTAAAATTCTTCCTCTCCACTAATTAGAAAATTTGGATTCCTTCTAGAATTTTTATGCCCGTACAGACATGAAACATTAAAAACTCATCACTATAACCTTTTTTGTACCTGAGAAATTTCATTGAAAATTATATGATAGGTCTCGACTTACTCGGGTCACCAATTCCCATTCAAACATCCATTTTAGCTTCTTGAATTACCAAAACACCTTTAAATAATGAATCTAACATAAGTTTCTTAATCCACTAAAACACAAGTCATCATTAGAATTTATTAATGAAACTTTGAGTCAATTTTATACTGCACCCGTCGATCATGAGACACCCAAGGTGTCCTTAACCAATTTTTCATTCAGCCTATGGTTCTCCCCACTCTAGGGATCATCTCATAGTGAACAATTCCAAAACCTGATGCCTCCCCCACCATTGGGATTTTTTTTATAGAAAAATGTTCTTAGTGGTCCAACAATATGCTTAGTGCTGTTCCACATTACTTCACCAATAAACATCTGATAATATAGTTCAAAATCCTGTACCCTATCACATTTCAAAATTCCGAACCAAAATAGATGTGCCTCAACTATCTAAGCACCAATCCCAAATATTATGACTTTTCCATGAAGCCCTAGTTAACTTCCAAAACATAACCTTCATATCCAAAATGATGCACCCGATGTTGTTTCCATCTCACTGTATCAAATTATATATAAAACCACCGATATGACCTATTATAAATAACCCATCTAAAAAATGATCGGTCACACCTACTGATGTATTCCTAAATTACCTAATCCTAGTTCCTCTACTCTTATAGGTAACAAAATATCATTTTTATACACCCATTGATGCCTAAACCTAACTTCTAATGTGATTTCCATGATCAAAACTTCATTTGTCCATATCCACCATCGTTCTCTTCCATGTCATGATCACTAAGTTTTACCTCCAACCCAATCACACTATAATAATATCAATCAATCCTAAGCCTAATGCCAATTCTAAAACTCTATCTGACACCACATTAAAACTCCCCTATCATTCTCCATTGAATCCAGATCAACTTTGACCCAATTACTCACCGGTCTCCCAATTCCCAAAATGACCATCTAACCACCGATATCATTCACCCATGACCGTTTAACACAAGGTTCATATTACCCCTCACTAACATCTTTCTACACACCATAGTTTCATCCTTTTCATCTCATTATCGAACCAAATTCATATTCATTATGGCCCAAACCCCATCTATTACTGAAAAACATGATTGACATGACCATGATCACTCATAATCAAGTTCTAAAAAGAAACATAAATTTATTTCCCATTTCCAGCTTGAAGAATTCCAATCACAACATCCAATGAGATTCATCGGAAGTGAGGGTCATGCACTCAAATAGAAAATAGTGCAATCCCCACTATACAACTTCTTTCACAATACTCCTCAAGTTTTACCTTAAAAAGTTCCATTACCAAAGAACGTGAGTTGGTCCTTATAGGAAATAGTTACCATATCCCATTAGAACCCATAAGCCCTTAACCCACAAACAACCACTGTGGATTTAAATTTAAACAACACCATTCCTAACCAGTTTTTGTTCAACCTCAATCTCATAAAAAAATGAATGGGAACATGCACTAGTGCAGCTCAACAATAGAATTCCCAACTCATGCTTCCTTAGTGATATGGAACAAAAACTAAAGATACATACCAAAATTACCAACCATTTTATATGGAATGTCCATTTCACATGACCATAGTACCCTTGAAACTCTCTTAAAAAATTAGCACTTCAATTGTGCCATTTTTCATCACATTCTCACCTTCATACTAATATCATTTTCCAAACAACAAGCATCTACCCAGGCTTTCACCATGCCGCTAAATTTCATCCAAAGTTATTAAGGTCAGGTACTCAAATAGTAGTATGATAGTAAACCCTCATTGATACCAAATAACTCAAGGTGTGTTATCAGGAACTGAAGGAATCATCATGCCTATGCCTCAAACCACAAGAACTTCCCATGCATCTGTCTCAAAAAAAGAACCTCCCTATGATTTTACTTTTAAAGGACTCAAAATACTGAATAAACCCTATTACGAGTTACCCTATTTAACACAAGTCATTGACTGAGCAAGGTACCATGTCATGTCACAAGGTCTCTAGGACTACCACGAAGCCCAAACCACAAATCACAAGGCGATGAATAAAGGGAAAACTTTTATTTTTATTTAAAATATTAAGGCAAAAAGAATTCCCACACTCACTCTTGGGTCCCATATATATTCCATGAAATAGAATTCCTAAATACTTATAAGGGAATTGATTCTCAAAAAGAATATATACATAGGAATGATACTTGTAGAATCCCAAACTCACCACTCATGAAAGTTGAGACAAAGGTCATTGATCTTATAAAAAATTAAAACTAAAAACTACTTGATAAACAAAAGAAAGGTATCAAATCCAGAGAGAAGGAAATTATGACTGCACCAAAGAATAAAACCAAAAAAATATAAATAAAAAAAATAAAATTTAAATGATGAAAATGATTTTTTTGGAAATAGATTATAATACAATGAATATTTTAGACTTATTTAGTGTAAATATATGAAAAAAAGAATATAGGTAGAGAATAAGAAAGGATAAAAAGAAATGGTGACTTCAACTACTTGGTTTAAAATATATTTCTATATTCATGAAAAGTTTATTTCATGAAATTGGTCAAAAATGTTTAGGTAAATATCATTATACAAGTGATTAACCTACATATGTATGATTTTGGAATCTCTCCACTTAGAAGATACATCCAACCATTAAAAGTTTGAAGAAAATATGTTCAGAATAATCTTTTTGAAAAGTTATGATGTAATAAAAATAGTTATGTGGAGAAGAAAAAGATAAAATAGAAAAAATTTATTTCCCAAGATTAGTTTAGAAGAAAATAATTTTATTATTTATCAAAGAAAAATTATAGAGAAAGAAAATCAAAAATAAAGGAAGAATAATAATATGAGGAGTCTTACTTTGATCTCCTGCTCCTGATGAGCTCCTGCACTACTCCAAAACTAAAAAACTCATAATCTATCTTTTTAGCTAAGGTTACATGAATTTTTTTCCATATCTAAATGTTTTTTGTATCAATGAAAATAATCAAACGTCTAGCATTCTAAATTTTCATTTATTTCGAACTTTTATTTCCTTCACAATTACTCACTTACTTCACTACCTTGATTTTATAAGTTAAAAAGTCTATCATAAATGATAAAATATTCCCACTTTATCCTTTTTCACATATTTATTTACTCTTATAATCACCACCAAAATTTTTTGTTCCCCATACAAGAAATTAATTTCTCCAAAAATCACCTAATAAAACATCAACACCAATACATATTCAATGTGTCAAATAATTATAACAACTCCTGAAAATAACACTTCCTTCTTCATCAAGACAATTTATTCTTCAATATTGAATTAATAAAACTCCAGAAAATAGTATTTCATCATCAATTCAAGTTTGAAAGCCTCAATTAAACTTATCATGGGTCGAAAAATCTTTTTTGTTTCTGGTAGAACTCAAAAAAATCTAGTTCAGTTCATCTTGGTTCAGTTATATTTATTCACTAATTGATGATCAATAACCAAATTTTTATATTATTCATGGCCTTATGCTCATCGAAGATAGTTCAAGATCATACTCTACTATTATAACCTAATCACATAAGAACATAGAGGTCCATTATTTTCACCTGCATCTACACCGTAATGTGAAACTGGATCATCAAACTGATTTGAGTTCGACCAACATAGATTGAGCTTGGATTGCATTCATCTTCCACTAATTTAAAATTCACTAGATAAAGTAATCAAGAAATGTTATAACACCCTTAAAAAGTGATACTTAAAAGGATAATTGTTACTACCCATGTCAATAATGTGAACATTTGTTTACGAGACCTTACCTGATTAGAACTTCATTGTTTAACATTCTTTTACTAGATTAATGACCAGGATGGGTGAACTCTTGGTTATTTTACTAGGATGTGTGTAAGTGAGGATAAAAACACTACAAGAACATGTGTTGTCATGTGGGTATAGTCATTAGTCTGATAAGAGAACCCAATGGATAATAGCCTATGGTGATTTGGGAAGGAAACCACAGAATTACTGGGAGACCCATGGGATCAGGTGATCAAGTTCATGGCCTGAGAAAGGAAAGTTTGTGAAAAATTGTATCAAGGACAAAACATAGCCATAAATGTAGATTCACTACCTAATTTTGAGTCTTGGGGTCCAGAATGAGGGAACCATTCATTAAGGGAGTAAAGAGTGCAACACCCATGGAAAAGTGAGACTTAAAAGGATAAATATTATTTGTGATGTCAACAAGGTGCACCTTTATTTTTAAGATCCTACCTGATCAGAACTCCATAGTTAAGTGGGCTTTTCCTGAAGTAGAGATTAGGATGGGTGACCTTCTATGAAGTTCATTAGGGTGTGTGTGAGTGAGGAAAAAAATTGAAAAAACATGTGTTGACCTATGAGGATAGTCATTAGTCTGATAAGTGACCCCAGTGGGTAATAACTTACATTGTGCTAGGAAGGAAACCTAGGTATTATAGGGATACCCATGGGGCCAGGTGACTAAGTTCGTGGAAAAAGGACTTTTCGGTTTTGAAAATCATGGCACACCCTTCCAAATTTACACAACCACAAATATTAGAAGGAACGAAGTCCCGTAAATATTCCGTAGATCAAACATGAAAATAGAAACCATAGATTTCACATTTTTATTCAATAATTTATATTGTTTTTGTCATATATATCATTTCAAAATTTCCTAAAATAACATGTTTTGGATTTTAGGGGAATTCATTAGTTTGATAAGTTACCCTGGTGGGTAATAACCTATAGTGTGTTGAAAAGGAAACCATGGTATTACAAGAAGATCCTTGGGGTGTGGTGACTGAGTTCATGGATTGGGGAAGCGTGGGTTATGAAAATTGTGACAAAACCTTCCAAAATTAGACAAAAATAGTGATTAGTGGGAATGAAATGCCCTAAATTTTCTTTAGATCAAACCTGAAAATAGAAACTAGTGATTTCACATATTTATTCTAGAATTTACATATCTTTGGTTTTCAATGTCAATTTCAAATTTCCTATAAAATATTTGTTTCTCTATGGTTTAAGAACTTGAATTCTTCTCAATTTGTTTCAGTTTTATGAAAAAAACTTGAAACTGAGTTAACTAATAGAAACTCGAATCATTGTTTATTTGAAAACCCATTTTTAGAATCATATTTACTAATGTGACATCTGTTTATGAAGCTTTGATGAAAATTTCTTCCTCACCAAGCTTGAATTTGAGAGGATGGAACTTATATAAGAAAATTCAAAGGGGAATTTTACCAAGAAAAATAAGTAAAGCTTATTGTATCATTGAATCCATAATGCATAGGGGAATTTTTCACCCTTTGAATCAGTGAAAATCCCATAATCAATTACAATCTTCAGTTTTTCTTTATAAGTAGCTTTAATTTGATCTAATCTTAGTTTTTATTTAGTTATTAGCAAATGGATGGTCCTGATTTTCCTTCAACATGCTTCGATACAAGATTGTCTCCTTCAATGAATGATTTTAGTCTCCCACTTTCCCAGATTCTATTATTTATCTCATATTCTTCAACACATCAGTTTATTATATGTTAAATATACCCAAAACTTTCATATATTCCTCTGATCGAACCCCTTAATACATGGAATAGAATTAATCAATGTTTCAAGGTAATCAATTATGACACCATCAATAATGACCTGTATCCATCACAAATCTTGGGGTACTCATTGATCAACGTGCATCATCTTGGATGAGGTTTAAAATTCCTTTTACATAAAATTAGAAATGCATTTCTCTAATTTATTCCTAAGTCTTGATTCTGTTAAAAATAGAAACATTTGGTTATAAATAGAACTATGTATGATAAATTATCTTATGTAGTAATTCTAATATGCAATCCATAAAAATATATTATGGTGATTCTTTTATAGAATCCTTTCAGAATTATGTTATGCTGAGTGAATTTATTTTTCATAGAATTTAAATGAAATGTATCTTTCAAAAATCTTGTTTTAATTAATCATATGTGAATTTCTAAAATTTCATGCCTATACAAAATATAAATATAAAAAAATAAATATACTGAATGTAAATTATACTCCTAAAAAATTATACATTAAATGAATTCAATAAATATTTATTCTAAAAAATTAAATAGATTTTAATACTAAAAAACCAAGAAAAAATTAATTCAAAAAATTATATTTAAATTCAAATCAAGGAATTTCAAAAGGACCTGAAATCCATCAACGCACTGAGAATATTATTTCAAATAAAATTTATTGTCGTGAAAACAATTCCACCAAATTCATGTGATCTGAAATAAAAATTATAATTTACATTTAAATACATTAAAAATGAAATATTTGAACCTAAAAATATATATAAATAAAATAAATGATCATTTAAACATTTCAGCACCATAAACACTCAATTTCAGAAAAATATTCAATAAATTATAATTTTAGCAAAAATTCATACATTCACCTAACTTAAAATATTGAAGTTTATAAATTCCTAAAATATCACAAAAAATATGTGTTGAACATGAATCAAAATAAAGCCACATTAAAATTATAGATAAAAACATTGTTCTAAATTATATTTGTCCAAAAACCATAAATACAAGGTTCAGTTAGATAGAATTCCATTTCAAGATATATGGGAAAACACTATACAGGTTATTACGGTAACTTTAAATAACCAAACCTAGGGTACTCAACCCTCTCTGAGCATCTACATATTAGATTGATCTCTAGAGGATCTAGTCACATCACCCAGACACACACATTCAACCAACATCTCCCTATGAAATTCTTTATCTTAAGAACCACAATTATATTGGTTAGTTAAGAAGAGTGTCATTTCAAGACATACAGGAAAAAACCATACAGGTTGTTATTGGACTTTTAAATAACCTAAAATTTAAAATAATCACCCACAAGGGGTTCATCACCAAGGCTTCAAATTCCATCACACCCATTAGGGTCACTGCATGTCCAATGAACTAAGGGAAAGTACCACCATCCTCCTCATCAAGTATATCACTATATATGTACATGACCGACCATTAGAAAGAGATACATATACTTGTAATTCTATATTAGTTTAGTTCCACCAAGTAATTATATGGTAAAACCCGATATGATAAGTTTTTGACACTTTAAACAAATGAGCCTCTCATCAGTGAAAAAATTAAACATAGGTAGGAAAACATGTCATGTAGATCCTACATAACTAATCATGATGTATGAGATGACTCTTTATTCTGTAGGCCAAAAGAAAAATCCCAAATAACTGGGTTTTTACTAATGATTAAGTTACATAAATATAGCATAAATAATAAATATCAATCATCATGTGTGTCACATGATGTGAAAATCATATAAAACTATAACATCACATACAGGGGAGATCAATCCCATCCCTAGAAACTTGGAATTCCTACTAGAATAGAAGTTTATGATGCACTAGCTCGATATCCATAAATGTCTCTAACACAATCATATATGTCTTATCTTCAATACCCAAAATAGAAAAAAAAATGATAACCCTAGCCTAGTTTTCCACAAGATCTTAGGTGCACCCCCTTGTACAATAGAGGTTTTTAACTATTAGTGGGAGTCTAAGGAGGTACCATGGGGAGACTATATCCCATATATCAGAGGGAATAATCATATAATAAATCATCAAGTATTATACACCATAGATAACCATTTGAGTATGTAAATAATTAGAACATCAAAATAATAATAATACAGGGGTAGAACAAGCATATAATTGTAAAAAATTGATCATATACTAGTCCAATAAAATATATTGAATAAAAAAATAAATAAAATAGAAACAAGGAATTAATCCCAATACTAAGACTCACCACATCCCAAGATCCAAGTACACATTTAGCTATCCCGATTGATCAGTCCTATGACTCTACACAACTTGTGGCTGAAGCCATGTATAAGTATGCTAGGATAACCCTATGCTTAGGTAGCATGAACATATTTTGAGAACATAACTCAGTATATAACCACAATGTTGTCCTATATGATACCCATAATTCCTTGATATATACATGTGAAATGCTTAGTTGGGAAGGGTAAATAAATGACAGGAAACAATTGAATAACCAAACCAATGATAATACCTAGTTTTTCCTGATTCTTGAATGCATCTACGCACATAATGATGACCATGCCAACAAGTACTATGACCACCATAGGGATATACAAATATAACCTAGGACATACCCTCTATCCATCATCAAACCTCAATTCAATGACCCCAATCAACTATACCTAACTCAACTAGTGTTGATGTGTCTCTAATCATGATAATCACCTTAGGTGAAACATTATCCCCTCACTGGGGACCCCATGATCACACCTCCACCATGAAGAGTTGTGGAACCTAGGTAATCTCTTGTAATCCCTTTTCCTTAATATCCAAATGATGAACCCCAAAATAGTACCTTATCATTCTCAATGTCAATTTGATGTCTGATTCCTTGGAGGGTGGGAACCTAGAAAATATTATATGTCAGATCATGAAGGATTCCTAGGAGGCCCAAAAAATCTAATAGAATGCACTCCTAGATCCTGAGATCCATAACTAGGAATCCAATAACTCAAATATCCTTATCCAATCCATTAATAGTGAATCTTCCCAATCCTAAGGTGTATTCAAGGAATCTATGTAAGGAATGAAACTACCACCCTTGGGACATTCAATATCTATGCTTTGGGATATAACCCACCCAAAACCTCATACAAATATTTGAATTATAGAATTCCTAGTAATTCACATTGTCCAATTGGTATCATAATTTTAATCTAGACACCTTGGAATTCATAATGGTATCTCTATATCAAAGTAATCTCATACATCTTGGTCTTTTCTCTACAAATGTAAAAATGTGCCCTATGATACTGAATCCTAGGAATTTTTTATAGGAATACACTCCTACTTAAACCATATCATTGGATTCTAAATTAACCAAGAATCCACCCCTTAAATACCATGATATTGGATTCCAGAAATATCAAACATCCTAGGGTTATATCTATCAAAATTGGTTATTCCAGCGTATACCAAGAAATAAAATTAAATCCATGACCAATAGCCAATTCCAATGGATATTCATATAAAATATCAAAATAATAAAATAAAACACAAAAATGGATCTACGAACACCCACACCCATCATACTTTCCACATACCCTCTAGATCAAAAGTTTGGTACAAGTTCTAGGTGACACTTCATGCCATCTCTACCTAATCCCAATCACGCTTGCTCAAGATCATTCAGTACCCAAGACACCAAATGGAGTTCCCTATGAAATTAAAAGTAACTCATGTTTTAAATTGTATCATGGGGGATGTCACACTCCTTATCTAGGTCATACATAAAATTTGTCCTCACAAGACACATAGGACACACCACATCAGAAAAAGTCAAAGGAGATGGCTCACTACCCATATAAAACTCCACAGTCATCCCTGGTTAGTCTATTAGGACCAGGTTCTATTTTGGTTGTATTTGTTATCAATAGGTCAATATATTTATTATGATAAAGAAAGAAAATTATGTTAATAAGGTAATGTAAATATGGATTGAAGAAAATTATGTATGAAGTTGTTAAGAATATCCAAATATATCAGCATGACAATCAAATCTAGGCTATCAAACTCATACCATAGTCATGATTCATTGATTAAGATCCATTAGATTGGGATATTTATTGAAAGTCCGAACCAACTTGAAATTGTATTGATCCTGGAATGAAAATGGTGATAATAACAAATAAGTGTTTCAAAGTCTTAATGGATATGATGTAATTTATATGATGTTGAATATGATATTCAACATATTCAAAGTCATGAGGAAGTCATGATACAATATGGAGTTTGTGGAAGAGAGGATAATAAGATGAGAAGGACTCTTGCTGTTCATCATCTATGAAAGGAACACCAGAAATACAAGGATAAGGATCATCAGTATGAGAATCATCAATGTGACAATAACTGAAGGATGGAAGATTGATCTTGCTAAAGTAAAGAATTCGTTGCTAACACTGGTCCATCAGACGTGGTATGCCATCGATACATCATAATGGATTCTAACATCGATTCATATTGTTTGTATCCTTTTATATCAAATGCATATTTTTATCAGAGGTAAAATATTTGAGGAAGGATGAATTCTATTTCAAATGGTTCGATAAAACAATAAGTCATACTTTGTTATCTTACAAATTGGTCAAGATAAAAAGAACAAAATTATTGATTGTTTCTCAAGAAGAGGTGAATACTCATCGAATTGGAACTAAAAAAGTTCATTAGAGTGAGATAGAGACTGATCGATTAGGTTGACACTGACATGGTAATCATATGTAGGATCATCAACCTATGGAATTGAAGAAAAAGAGAAATAATTTAAAGATATTTCATAATGGTTTTCAATGTCTTACATTTAAGATTAGATATGGAGAATCTATATAAGAAGAATTTCAATGTTTACAAGATGTCATCATAATGGGCTGTCTTCAGTAGTTCATGAGTTTTGATCATAATGGGAAGTAATCTAGTTTTCTTATATGACCATTTAGTATGGATAAATAAAATGAATAATCTATTTTATTCCTTCACCGCAATGAAGAATAAGAATAGAGAATCATAATCAGATTGATGAAATGTTTTTAAACTTTAAGAAGTATAAAGTTTTGAGAATATCCCATATGTTTTATAATGTATTGAATAATTCAAAGATATATATGATATTTAAGGGACAATTGAATATTTGGTAAATCTGGTTGATAGTTAAATATTTTCAGGAACCCTATCCAAACCATACATTGGTTTACTATAAAAAGAGATCATAGTTCATTTGTAGAGTTTGTGAAACTTGAATTGTTAATGTCCACTGATCACTTTGTCATTTATTTTTTTAGGTATTGATTTTCCAACCATATTTTTTTTTCAGGTTGATGCTAAGGAATTGGGAGCTTCTGATTGAGTTAATACTCAGTTGAAGAAGGAAGAACATAAGAATAATAATACTAATGCCAATCAGACAGAGCCCATCGGACTGAGGGTACCAGACTAAGGAATATTGGACTGACCTTTGCTGAGGAAGACTTCTAGACTATGTTTCTAGAAGAAGTTTCAAGACCATCCAATTGCTTAGATAATTTTTGTAGTAATTGAAGATTGTATGTATGTAAATTTTGATTCAAATTACTTGTAGAGGAAGTGAAGAATTTCTAAATTGGATTAGAAAAGAATAAGAAAAGTAAATCTTGTAACTGCAGATACAAACCAATTTTTGAAAAGGATTATCTTTCTAAGGTGTATAACCAGTTGTGGTAAAGTGGATACTTAAAAGTATTTTTGGAGGGTATAACAAAATATAGTGGGAAAGTTGCTACTGGAATTGTAGAATTATTCACTCCTTGTACGTTTTTATTCCAGAAAGAAGATTGTAAAATAATTCATGTTGGTTGGAATATCCAATATGGGAAGGAGTCGGTCTTTGTACCAAACCCTGTAAATATCATGTGCTGCCTTATATTTATATTTGTTTCATAATAAAGGTATGGTTTACATGTTTTATTTGAGTGGATCATAACTTTAACAAGTTTAAGAGGTTAATAAAGATTTTTTGAAGAAGTTAAGAAAATTTCTTATAAAAGAAAAAGAAACACTAATTCACCCCCCTCTCTGTGGTCTTGATCCTACCTAGGAACTATAATTGGTATCATAATGTAGGTTCCCTCTAAAATATCCATATTTAAGAATGGATAATTTGAATTTGATGAATTATAAGGGGATTCCCATTTTCAATGGTAAGAACTATCATATCTGGAAATATAAAATGTTGTCATATCTTATGTATCTTGGATGTGATGTTTCTGAAGCTACTCTAATTGGATTTTCTCCTCGTATTGATAATGTTCCTCTTACTACTGTTGATAACATTAACCTTGAGAATGATGGAAGAGCTAAAAATGATTTACTCTTATCACTAACTGAAAGTGAGTCTATTTGATTTAAGGGAGTTGGAACTACCAAAGGTATCTTGGATAAGTTGAAAAACATTTATGAAAGACATATAAATGGGAAAAAAGAAAAGTTACAACTTTGGAGGATAAAGTATAATGATCTGAAAATAGATGATTATGAATCTGTTGGTGACTTCCTTACAATGGGAAATGATATTATATAGCACCATAAGATGTCTTGGTGAGAAACTGGAAGATTAAAACATTGATGGAAAGATATTAAGAATTATTACTAATAATTTAGATGATAAATCTTTGTCTTTGGAAGATAGAGATATTGAAAATATATCTTTGGATGATCTTAATAATACTCTTGTTACTTATGAAATGAGAATATATAAGGTTATTAAAAGTAAATAAAAGTTCGATCAAGAAATGGCCTCCAAAAATTTGTTAAAAGAAAAAAATAACGATAAATAAGTTAAAAAAGTATCATGTGATTCATAACAAGAGGAAGAAGTTGAAGTTTTCAACACATTAGTTTCCCTACTTTCTAAAAAATACAATAATGGAAAATGAAAAAAAAAACCTCTAATGTTGGAATTATGAAGGGAAGGGACATTTTTCAAAGAATTATCCTAGGAAGAGAATTGAAGAGTATCAATATGAGGAAGATGATGATAAATCTCACAAAAAAATGGGTAAAAGAATAAAGAAATATTTCTATATGAAAGGAAGAATAAAATTTATCTTAGTAGAAGAAAATATGATGATTCCGCATCCATTGAAGAACTTGATCCTCAACTCGACTTTATTTATCAAGTCTGAAATGGAAGTGATTCATTTAGTACTGATAATTATTATGATGAGATGAAAAAAACTGAATGGATTCTTAAAATAAATTTAGAGAATACACATGAACAAAATACTCAAATAATGAAAGAAAGAAGGAAGTTTCAGGAAGATGTTAAATTTATAACTTTCTAGAATGTTGAGATTCAAATAAAAATAAAAAAGTTATAAAGAAAAGAAAACTATAAATGAGACTCTCAATAAGAATGAATTTTTACTTGTTAAAGAAATTAAAGAGAAAAAGCTCAAGATAACTGAAGCAAAAAAATTGTAGATGTTATGAAAAGTAAGTTGGATGAGAAAAAAGAAGAGTTTTTATAAACAAATTCAATATTTCTTATGTAACAAATTGAGATAATAAATATGAGAGAAAACTTCACCGTGGAAGTTAATGTTAAAGGTGAAACTTTTAAATAAGGTGAAAATAATGTTTTCTAAAATCAGGTTTGCGAGAACACATCTTTCATTACGAAATATAAAAATTCTTAAAGGAATATTCCTCCTAAGAAAAGTGGTCCATGATTTTTTAAGAAGCAACAACAACAATAATTTTTTGAACAAGTTCACTATCAGTCCAAAAAATCAAGATTCTAAGGACACTACAGGTGTTGTGGAATGTTAAGAAACAAATCTTATTTATTTTGGTACAATATGTCTCTTAGAGGAAATAGGTATGAACCAAGGGGGATCTACGATGAGAAAAAAGATCAAATGTTCATAAAATTTATATTGAACCAGAAATTCAAATTCAAAAGTTGAATAAAAATGATTATTATAATAAAGTGAATATAAGAAAACATGTTACTTCAAAAACAAAAAGCACTTAGTTATCTAGAAAGAATAAGTTGACATGGCTAGGAAGTTATAATAATAAAAAAACATTTGATGTAATGGGAATGAAAATGGTTTTTAATATGAGAAAAAATTTGATAGATATTTTTCAATAGATGGTGATTTGAAAATATTGAAAATGTAAAAAAGGTGTAAGAAAAAAGTGATTTTTACTAAAAGGTATTTAAATATCCTTATCTAATAAGAGAAATGCATTAAAGAGTTATTATAAACTCACTATAAAAAATAGTTCTAAGAGAGTAAACTATGTTAGCATCCTTATATGAAGAATCTGTAGATGAAAAGAAACTCGTCACAAAATCTGAGAAGGTTGAACAGAAGGAAGAAAATAAATCCAATGAAAAATCTAAGAAAAAGACAAAAAAGGAAAGGTTGATTGAGGGATCTCAATCAAAGAGATGATTCTAATAAACAAATGATGTTCCTCCATATTCCCAAAAATATTTTTAGTTGTAATAACTTGTATTAAATTGAAGGAGTTTAAATAAGGAAGCTAATGTTGATAAGACTCTTAATATTCTTAGAAAATAAAGCAACGAGGTTACAAAATATAAATTTTGGAAAGTTGTGTTTATTAACCTAAACTTTCTAATATGTTTGTTGAGTAGAGTGAAGGTTACTTTTTAAATAAATCTTTTCAATATTTCCCTAAATAATGATAATTTTGAAAGAAACATGAACATGGTATTACCTGAGAGTTGTGTATTGGACAAAATTGAGAACTTTAATTATACACAATTATTCTCCACATTGGGTTCACCCACATGGAACTAGAGTTTTTTAGTTAAATGATATTTTTTTAATAAAATCCTGTGATACTTCTGTTATCCTAAAAGTAGAATTTTAAGTTTTTGTGGTGAAAGGCTTCAACCCTTGGAAATAATATTATTTATCAACATGGGGGAAACATTTCATGGTGGACCCTTTTAATTTTATTTTCAATAAGTAGGATATATAAGGAATGGGGGATTATAAATAGGGGGAGAAATAAATGAATGTGGAGAAGAAAGGAAAACAAAAAAGTGGTATTGTTTTGAATTGATTGAAGTGGGTATTGGAAACTAAAACAAATGGGGATATTGTTTGGCCCAAGTTGTGTTTTAGTTTTTTTTGTCAATAGATCAATATATTGATTATGTAGAATAAACAAAAGTATTTTGAGAAGTTAATGTAAATAAGGATTGAATAAAAGTGCATGTGAAGTTTTCAATCGGATCCAAAATTATTTTCATGGTAATCAGATCCAAACTATTTGACTCAGACCATAGGCATGAGTCATTGAAGAAGATCCATCAAATTGGAATATTGATAGAAAGTTATAAGTTTCTAGAAATCGTATTGATCCTTGAATGAATATGGTGATCATAATTTAGAAGTGTTTTTGGTTCTGAATGTCTTCAACATAAGTCTGATGATGTTGAAGTTGATATTTAATGTATTCAAATTCATGAAGAAGTCATGATATAAGATGGAGTTTATGGAAGAGAGGAGAATATGATGAGAAATATTCTTTATTTTTCTAATCAATGTAAGGAACACTAGAAATAGATGGATTAATATCATCATTGTGAGAATCATCGGTGAAAAAATAACAGGAGCCTAGAAGATTGATCTTGTTGAAGTAAAGAAGTCATTGCTAACTTTGGTCAATTGAATTTGGTATGCCAGTGATCCATCATAATGGGTTCTAATACCGAATAATATTGTCGGTATCCTTTGTATATTAGATGAAAATTTTTATCAGAGGTAGAATAATTGAGGAATGATGAATTTTATTTCAAATGAGTGAAGAAAACAAGAAGTCATACTTCATTCTCTTATAAATGGATCTTAAGAAAAAGAACA
The DNA here is from genome assembly GCA_963277665.1 of Viscum album. Lineage (NCBI taxonomy): Eukaryota > Viridiplantae > Streptophyta > Magnoliopsida > Santalales > Viscaceae > Viscum > Viscum album. The sequence continues at coordinate 163,947,947 of OY728132.1, read as the reverse complement.
AAAGTAATGATTATTTCTCAAGAAGAGGTTTAGACTCATCAGATTGGAAATGAAGATGTTCATTTGAGTGATACAGAGACTGATCCATTGGACTAACATTGATATGGAAATAAGATGTAAGATCATATGTCTGAGTAATCGAAGAAAATGAGAAATAATTTGAAGATATTTCAAAATGGTTTTCAATGTTTCACATTTTAGTGTTGATAAAGTGAATCAGCATGAGAATAATTTTGGTGTTTACAAGGGGTGATAATAATGGGCCATCTTCAGTATTTCTTGACTTTTTATCTTAATAAGAATTAATCTGGTTTTCATATATGATCATTTAGTATGGATCAATTTAATGAGAAATCTTTTGTATGACTTCATTTTAATAAAGAAGAAAAATGGAGAATTGTAATTAGGATGAAGAAATATTAATAAACTTTAATAAGTATGAAGTTTTGAGAGTATTCTAAAAGTATTTTGAATAATTGAATAAGTCAAATATATTTCTGGGATTCAAGGGAAAAATGACGACTTGGGAAATCTGGTTGAGCAGGATATATTTTCATAACCCCATCGAAACTATATATGTGTTTCCTATAAAAGGAGAGCACAATTCATTTGTAGAGTTTTAAAAAATTGAATTGTTAACATGTAACAAGAGATCTAACATTTTTTTTCTAGGGATTGAGTTTCCAACTAGAGTTTGTTTTTCAATATTAGGATAAAGAAGTTCCATTAGAACAAGTCCATTGAAGTGATCCCATCAGAGTGATATCCATCAGAGCAATGTTCATCAGACCGAGTTCCATCAGACAAAGGTATTGTGAGATACTGATTTTGTGTCTAACAAATTTAAAGAAGAGAAGAAGGAGAATCAGAGTGAGGAAAATCAGATGGAGCCCATCAGACTGAGGGTACCAGACTGAGGAATACCAGAATGAATTTTTCTAATGATTATTTCCAGATAGAGTTTCTGGAAGAAGTTTCAAAGCCAAAAATTTCCATAAAAAATTATTGAATTTCTTAAATATTTCATGCAGGTAAAGTTTCTTTTCTCCTACTTGTGGAGTAAGTGAATATTTTTTGAAGTGTATTAGAAAATAAGAAGAAAACAGAATCTTGTAACTATGGGTACATACCAGTTACTGAAAAGGATTATCTTTCTGTGGTGTAGAACCAACTATGGGAAAGTAGATACTGAAAAGGATAGCTGGTGCAGGGTATAACCAACTATAGTGGGAAAGTTTCTACTAGAATTTTAGAATTGTTCACTGCTTATGCCTTTGTATTCCAAAAAGAATATAGTTAAATAATCTATGTTGGCGGGACTATCCAACATGGCAAGGAGTGGGTCTTTGTACCAAACCTTGTAAATATGGTGTGATGCGTTCTCTTTATATTTTTTTATATATAAAAGGTGTTGTTGAGAAGTTTTATTTGAGTGAATTGTAACTTTAACTGGTTTCAAAGGTTAATAATGTTTTACTAAAGAAGTTTAGAAACTTTCTTATAAAAGAGAAGGAACCACTGATTCACCCCCCTCTCAGTGGTTATGTTCCTACCTGGGAACTACACAGTCCTCTCAACCAACCGCGGTCTATCCTAACCTAGGTCCATCAACCTAGTATAATCATAACCCTATTATAACAAAAAAACCTATGAGGTTATCTCTACACAATCCATTAAGCACCTCTTACAGAGAGGAATCTAAAGATTCCGAGGAACAATAAACTAGTTTTTGTCTATATTACCATTATTAAAAGCTTAAAACATCAGTTAATGACGTGTAAAATTAGTGAACTTGTTTGGTAGAGGCATATGGACTTGGTTCCTTGGGTTCTTAAGTTCTCCCATGATTAACACTATAACAAAAATTAATCTATTTAAGTTATATTAATAATCAAATTATTAACAAGGAATTGTCTCTTTAGTGGATAGAACATACCCGCACATTCTCAAATCATAATGCATAAGGACATATTTCCTATATTAGGACTACCTACCTTATTTAACAGCTTTTCCATTTATTTTTTAAATGCCAAATGCTACCGCCAAGGATTATTCATGAATTTACAAGCCTGGCACACCTCCCGTGCACCTATATCATGCCAACAATCTAATAATTAATTATACTCAATTCATATTTAATTAATTTATATAGAAAAATTTATTTTCAATTTTATTCAATATGACATAATCACTAAACCACTAGAACATTTATGGTCTATCACTAAAACCTTGACCAACCATCCACTATAGATATATTACACACCCCTAACATGAACCTAGAAAAATATCAACCCATATCATAGATTCTATTAAATAAATGATTTAAATTTAAGTAAAAAAATCAATAAATTAAGTGGTATGACATTCCAAAAATAAATCATTGAACAACGACACAAGGATGTGGTTTTATGATATCTATCACTAGGAGGAACCAAATACCCATGGGAATTTATTGATTCTACCATGAATTGGTGGAATCTATACCAAATCCTTAAACTTGGAAGCCAAAAATTAAAAACAAAATAAAGATAAAGAATGAGATAACAAATGTTGTTTGATTGGTACCTTAATTTTCCATGAATTTCTACTTATAGATCCTCCTAGATGAGTCTTAAAAAAATAACAATGGGGGAGGATACCCCCTACCATGAATGAGAAGAAAAGGGAGAAGAGGGGTTAACCTATAAAAAAACTTGAGGGGGGAATAAGAGTTATTATCCCCCTTTAAGGTCTATAGGCAAGCTGGTGTTCCAAGACATTAATCTAGGTCCAATGTTCACTTAAAGCTAGTGAGGGGCTAGTCTGAAGCTATCCAGTTGTTACAGACTATATCCACCTTACTTCCTAGCCACCCTAGACTACCTTTAATGATCCCTCATTACTCCTCATGACTAATTATACATCACCACCCATCCAAATCAAATAATCTAGCATTCCAAATCTCTTAGAACCTAATTCCAAATCCGGATTCAAAAAATTACCCCTCTACTAATTAAAATTCCTAATATAATTTACAAGCCTGTATGAACATGGGGAACTTCAAAATCTAAAGATAGCATCAATTTATGACATGATTTTCAAGAAGTGGATTGAGATAACCTTTTCATTTGTAGTTGGGTGAGGGTAATAAGAATTATGTACCAACTACATAATACATGGTTTTAAAAATGAGAAAGTTTAACTTCTTACAATATTAAAGATGATTAAGATGAAATTATGGTTATTGTTATAATATTTCCAAGAACTTAAATATGGATAGTAAGAAATTATAGGGGATAAAATGTCGTGATAATCTTATTTTACTTCATAAGGTGATTCTAATTATAATTCCTGATCTTTTTCCCACCCCTGTTTTTTATCCATTAATTGGAGTTTCTTTTTTTTAAAATATTTTTTCAAGAAATTAGTGCATGACTAATTTGAAAAGTCAATTGGAAAATATTGTGTTCACATTTTTTCATTTTGAGAAACTCTTTCCTAATTTTTTTGATGTCGTGGTCTACTTTTCCTTATATTTAACTAGGGACGTCTTTGGTATAGATCTTATACAATTCTAGTGGATGTATAAAATTCAGAGTTATTTGAATATGCTAAAATAGTATGCTTGTAACATATATAATCTAAAATATTTGATATCAATGGGTTATTTTATGAATGATTGTATTTATTTTTATGTTATATATTCAAATGATGTTGAAATGAATTTAAATAAACCCTCATGAATTAATGAAGTCCCAATTATAGAATGGAAAATGTTTGATATGGACAATGTTGAGTGAGTTAAAACTCATCAATATAAATTTTTTAATGATATTTCAGTTATTATATTGATATATTAATTCATATATTTTACATTTTATGTGTTTTTCTATATTTAATTTGTTTCTTATGTCTCATTATTCTATAATAAGAAAAATATTGTTGATTTGAGACATGGATGGATTCATGTTACCGACTATTAGGTTGAATAAGTTAATTTATATTCAATTCATGATTGGTTCAAGACTTATGTATGTATAAATAATTTTTTTTATTTTTTTATTAAAATGTATTATAAGTTCATTTTTCACAATTTTTTCATTTAATTACAAGAAATTTATAGGTTCACAAATTTCCTAAATTAGATTCACAAACCCTTATTAAAACATTCTATCAACTAATTTATAGTTAATTAATTATATCTCATTATTATAAGTATTTAGATACCAACCAATTTCAATTTCAATTTATTTATGTTGATGCGAACTTAGAAATTCAAAATAGTGCTATTAATTATCCATCCATCCTTGTAGGTCTTTATTATAGTTTTTTGAGGGATATCATTGAAGTTATTTATAGTAATGAATTAAAAATTTTATTTTTAACTTGTAATTGAGTGAATCTATTTGGAGGAAAGAAAGTTGACAATTTCAAATTTATGATGAAAAACTTTAACATTATTTTCTACAAATGTGACTGATTAAGTAGCAACCCGTTTAATTAGAACCACAAACAAATCATGCTTACTTTGTTAGTACTGATTAAAAATATAAATTTATGGTGAAAATTTATAAAAGGGGAGTTATTTTAATTAAATAAGTGGATCCTAACAATATTACATTTCCTAACAAAAAACATGAACAAACCACTTTAGGCATATTATAATAAGATATTTAATGATCCCAAAAGACTGCTAAATGGGATACTATCTAATTTCATGATAAAGTAAAGGTTACTAATATTTTTTTTCATTTATATATAAAAATGATTCAAAAATGTTTAAATTTTTATTAATATTTTTCACAAGGTTACTTAACATATATTTATTTTACTTTTAAAAATATAGATATGTTACTAGGAGAATAAGTCACATCTTCTAGTGGTTGTAGTATATATAATTTTGATTATTTAGTTCACTTTATTTGTATATATTTAATTTATCTAATTAATATCATTTTTAATAAAAAATTTGTTATTGATGAAAAAATTATGAATGTTTGTTTAATATTATTAGGTGTGTTATTTAGTAGGCATAGTGACCCTAATAGAGGGGTTTATGATGGGTTTTGGGTAATCATATTATGATATTTGGCTATAGAAGCAGACCTGTATATTCCTGATCTATTGTCAAAGAAATCAATGCGCATGAAAAATAAAGAACAATTTACCTATATCACAGTTAGAGTAGCCTTAATATCAATTGATTAATATTGAAGATTATCATCAAAGTAGGAAAAAAATCTTCCTAACTCTGAGGGATTACATTTACCTTTGGATGCATGATTGTAGCTTAAAGACTCCCATACATCAAAAGGGGTGATAACTCCCCCACTATTTGTGATGAATGATATTTTAGAAAGTAAGAGAGTTTAAAAAAGATTTAAATGAAACCAATTATTAATTTTGAACCCACAGGAGGGATGACATCCCTTTTTTATATCCAACCTTAATGATCCTTACTTAAAGAAAGTACGTTGGTCATATATAACTTATCTGGTGTTGACTATGAATTACTTCAAATTGGGATAATCCATTGTACTATTTCATTTTTCTATTTTTTTATTAAAGAGCATTGATTTGTTATTTTTGACAATAATAAGTGAAGCATTGAATAAGATATTTATGTTCAAGGTTGTTGAAAATATGAGTGTTGGAATCTCAATGAAGAAATTTGGATTTGTTTATTAAGTTTGGTGAAACATAGTCTTTGGTTACATACCATGCACACTAGACAACATTGTCACCAACATATGATTATTATTGAGATTAAGGATTTGATAGTTCCATCATATCCTTAATCTAAATGAATTTTATGTATATTTTTTTTTCACATATAAGAGTCTTCCTATTCCACTAAAATCATTAATGACTTCATGCACAACTTCAAAACTATTTTTGAATCCATAAAAACGTGTTTGGATTTAGTTATCAATATCTCCTCATTTCTGAGAATATTTTTTTTCCAAAACTCAATCCTTATCCCAATTCTTAATTGTGTGACCCTTAAGGTCTTAGTAGAATTGATGAGAAATATGAAATCCATATTTCATAAATGTTACCAAAGAGTTGTCAATAGAAATGCATCAGTGAAACTCAAGCTATTTAGGGGTCTGGTGTGATCTCTATCAGACATAATCATATATCTATAAAATAATTTCCAACATAATATATACGATATAAATCATATGTATACCTATGTAATCCATTTTTTCAAGACATTAAGTGACCACTAGATATGGAACAATTTCAATCTAGTATACTCCATCTCGTATTTTTTTTAATTTTTTTAAAAAGATTGACCATGTTGATGAATACATCATAGGTCATTACTATAATATATGAGTACAATACATGTCCATTATCCAAGTAGTTTAAGACATCATATGTGAATCAACTAAGCTTGATCATGAATTTCCTCAGTCCAATTAAATCAAGTGAACAATTTATTTACTCATCCTAAAAGTGAAAAAAATACTTTCTTGGTTATGCTCCACATGATGAAAAGATAAAAAAATACCCAAGAGCCCCTTATTAAATAAGCCTCAATGAATTGTGTAATAAAGGTATCGAAGTATAAATTTTCTAATGCTTGGTATCTCTCCAACCTTAGGTAAGAAATATTGATAATAAGCATACACCCCTAAGTATATTGATGACTATATGAAATTTCTTAAAATATAATTTGGAATTTCAATATAAGTAATAATTCCCACATAATACCTCATGAATATATTCCCCATATTTACCTTTGTAATGTGGAAATGATTCTATTAATGATAATATTAACATATCATCAAAACCCATTATACCCCATGATGATAATTGATTTGGGAAAACTCAAAGTCAAACTCTGAGGGGATATTATCATTGGAATATTCTAGTAAATTAAATAACATCACACATGAATGAATGATAAAAAAATATTGAATTTATTATAAAATCATGATACATTTTTAACCATTATAAATAATATCTCATGTGTCTAACCCCCATAGATTCTACCCGACCCTCATTTTGTTTTCTCTGATATTGATTTTTCAATGGATCTTATATATTATCCTACATAACCACCAATCGATCTTTATATCACCCTTATAAATAATATCACATATGATATTTTATTTTTAAATGATATTTTTTGATCATTTGGTGAGATCAAAATTCCTCATCCTAACCAATAACTCCATTAATGTCGCATTAAAACTCAATTTTTCTCATGATTATAGGAACCACTTCTCATTTAGAGATTAAACTCTTGATCCAAAAATATTCCTTGAAATCACCTCATATAGTGATGTAATTTACCTATATTATCAAGTCCACATTGATGGATTCTTTGGAAATCCTCCAACTGAATGTTCTAGCATTAAAGAAAATCATGAAACTTGATTGAGATTTCATATCATCTCTTTTGAATTAGAAATAAGAATCCATGTAACCCTTTACATGGAGCCCATCCTCTTCTCCAAATAAAAATAACATATCTTTAGTCCTACTCAATTAATTAAAGACATTATTTACCATAATATGATGAATATCACCTTATTTAGATTAGAATCTAAAAGTTATACTTAAATAATAGGTAAAATAAATTTGAGTTCATAACAAAGCATACACAATAGGTCTTATAAAGGACACATAGATAATTCTATCAATCCTTTCTAACTATTTATAAGGACATTTAATATTTCTAAGGTTTATGACATTTAAAATTACTAAATACCCTTTCTTACAAATATCCATGCTAAACCACTTTAGCACTTTACCTATGTAAGTGTCCCTCTTGAGTCCAAAAAGCCTATTAGATCTATCTTTATAAGATATTCATACCAAATGTTCAGGAATCTTTACCCATATTTATCATTGAGAATAATTTACCCAACCACTTACTCATAGAGTGAAGAGTCAATATATCATTTTTGATAAATAATATGCCATCTATATACAATATCAGAAACCATAAAACACTTCCATTAATCAAATTATAAATACAAGAACTGTCCACATCCTTTATGGAACTAAACTCTTTGGTTTTATTGTCAAACTGGATATTCTAACTCTAAGAATATTGATTCAGTATATACATATACCACTGAAACTTTCATACCTTTTCAGTCTCATTTGATATTTCAAAACCTTCGGGCTATATCATATACACATCCTCAGTTAAATTTACATTATGGAAAGTGATTTTAACATCATTTGATATATCTTATAATAAAATTAAGATGCTACTGAAAGAAATATATGATTTAAATTTATTATTATATTAGGTGAAATATTTTCATCAAAGTCAATTCCCTGAATTTTCTTATAACAATTTTCTACCAAGCATGTTTTATAGGTAGACACCATACCATCCATGTTGGTTTTCTTATTAAAAAACCACCAGTACCAATTGGGTTTCACCCATTTAGGTGAATCCATAAAGTTCCAAACTTGGTTAGTTTGGATGGATTCCACTCTAGATCCCAAGTATTTTAACCACTTCTTAGAATCTTAACTCTATATAGCCTCCTGTAATGTGGTGGGTTCCTATACTATAAATACTAACTCTTCATAATTATCTATGAGAAATATATATCTCACAATATCTTCACGAATCCTATTAGGTATTTATGCTTCTTATATGAATTCACTACAAATAAAATGGCTTATACCAATAGAAATTTATTAACATATAATATATCTATTGGTAAAAACGAGAAATTCCAACAGATATTAAGTTCTATTACTATTAATTTTTAATACCAACACTTCTTTTTACCAACAAATATATCTGTTGATATTGATCATTCAATACCAGCATATCATTTACCAATAGCTGAATCTGTTGTTTTGTTATACTAATACCAATTTTTTTACTTACATGTGAATTTGTTATTAATAACGCTATTACTAAAAATTATTTTTCCACCAATAAAAAATGTTACAATAAACCATTCAATAACAAACAAATTATTTATCAATAAACAATCAATGGAAATATAGTATACACAAACACACACACACACACAAATATATATATATATATATAGTATTTTTATGACTATTGTAAAATTTTATTTCATGGAGTTTTGTTAAAAATATATCATAATTGATTTTAATTTTTAATTTTCTTGAAACATTATTTTTTATTATTTTTAAATATTTTTTATCCATTTTATTGAAATATTAACCATTTTTATATTTTTCAGTATTATTTATTTAATAAAAATTTATATAATTTTTATAAAAAAATTAACCCCACTAAACCCTAATTGATATTGTCGCCCCCTGTTCTCTATTCCGCCTCTCATCCCGCAACCCCACCTCACATCCCATCACCCTACTCCAGCCTCACCACCCATCGTCCCACCTTCCATCTCATCACCCCTATCTCAATTTTCACACCACTCCATCATCAGTTCTCTCTTCACTTGTATTTAGTGACACATTTTTCTTCTTTCTTGTGATGCTATGTAGGGTCGGTCACATATAGTGATTTCGGGACTGTTTAGTTTTCTTACTATGTTTTCTCTTTAGGGTTTCTTGCCCATCATTTTGGATCAAACATAGACTGTATTTTATCTTCCATATACCCATTTGAATTTGGGGTAGTTATATTTACACTTTAACCAGTTTTGATTTCCTTATTTCGTATACTGTTTCCGTGTAAAAATCTCAAAGACGGACTTTGTTAATGGCAGATGTAGTTTTTGTCTCTAGAAGCCTTGATAGGTCTTGAAGGTAGTCCCTCCAACCTGGAGTGAGACTAGTCTGTTGATATTGAAGCGATGGGTACCAGAATATATAGCGTGGTCATGATCCCTGGTGAATGAATCATGGATTTTTCAAACAGTTCTTAGTTCTCTTCTCTATGTGAGTTTATTTTTCAAAATAGGATCCTTCTGCTAGTTATTTTTTCAGATCACACACCTATTCAGCTGGAATTACAAAAACTATTATGGTGATTGGGATACATTAATCCAAGAATAAGATTTTGATTATCTTAATGGGATGTCAGTTGAAGTCTCAGAAACACAAACTATTAATGATCGTTTGATATTTTATCCATTGGGGCATGAATTATATATAAGAAATAATTCATGGAATCCTGAATTACAGGTGGCTGTTAGGGAAAAGGAGCTTTGATATAGCATGAATTGCATTATAGTAGTTATGATACCTCGAGGGAAGGTAATATATCCTCTTGTAGCCAAAGAAATTGGGGAAGTATGTCATCAACTCCATGTTCCACAAAAACACATAGAATAATTTTCTAATGTTGAGAAAGTGTTCTGTGATCTAGATGTTCTCAAGGAAATATTTTTAGAAGGATATTTCATGGTTTCTGATATGTCTATATTTTCTGACTATTAATGGATTTCAGCAATGTTTTAATCCAGAATAAGTGTATTTTTTGGTTGGATATTAGTACTCACAATGTGTTATTCTTAAGATATTCACCTATGTTTTTTTCAAGTGGAGATCTGCCATGATGAAGGAACTGTAGTGCACACTGATTCCACTAGCTTGGGGATGATCCATCCTTGGGGTGGTCTATTTACAGGATCAATATTCTAGGATAAGAAGGGGTCCATAGATGGCCAGATGAGAACAAGTGGGCCTGCTTCACTCCCTCACCACTTTCCAACATTTCTTCTTTGGATGCTCTTGTGTTGTTTTTTCATATGGAACATCATGATATAGCAACTTAGGTTGGTTATTTATATAAATATGCATGTGGTAAATAGATATATTGATGGGTTTGGGTTTCAATCCTTATATAAACGTTTATATAGTACTTATATTTTATTATCTTTTAGTTCTTTTTAGATTTTTCATTGTATGTTTATCTACAACGACAAGAAGATGTCAAGTACAAATGATCATTTTTAGGGAACATTCATGGAATTTACCTTGTTGCACATTGATTCTGAACATATTTCTCTAGTTTATATAATTTTGGTATGATTTGTACAATACATTTTTAATACTACATATACATGTTGTTGATATTAATGCTTTAAACTGTTGTTTGTTTCAGGAAATAATTACTTGTCAGATTTGAATAATGCATCACTTTCAATATTGAGTGTCCCTTCTAGTTCTCAATCAAGGTTGACCTATTCTATGAGGAGCATTGAGAATCTTACTGAAGTTGAATAGGTTGGAATGTGTAAGTACTATTTCTTTCTCTTTTGAATGTTTTTTGACCCCCTTTCTTATTTATTTAGTAAAATATTCTAGTGTATATGATTAATTATTTTTAATTCAATTTATTCTTTTTAATCTTGGAAAAACATATAAATTACTTAAGCTTATTTATTCTTTTCATTTTTTCATATGTTCCTTTTCAATATGGTTCATAATGAGCTACTTGAAAAAATATCAAATATCATGTTGTCTTTTTATTATTATTAATGTTTTGTAGGAATTAAACTAATTTTTGTAAGTGATTTGACAATATAATAAGAAAAAAATAAGCTAGTTAATTCTTGAGTTTTTTCATTTATTGGTAAGTCATTATGATGATCAACTCATGTGGACAAAAGAATTTTAAAATGTTTATAAAATGTACATTGAGAATTTATATTGAAAATGAAATTGATCCTGTATAAGTTTCTTCTTCTTTACATTATAGGTTTGAAAATTCTACTATTTCTAAGTCATTATGATAATCAACTCATGTAGATGATGGATTTTAAAATTTTTATGAAATGTACCTTGTGAATTTATATCGAAAATTAAATTGATCCTATATAAGTTTCTTCTTCTTTACGTTTCATATTTTAAAATTCTAAATGTGATTCTTCTACTGTGTAAGTAGAAGTACATGTGGTAAGGGGGAAGGCTTTGTCATCACCTGTATGAGAATCCCTTACGGAATTCTGGAGTGGTGTGATAATAGTTGGATTCAACCTCTTGCAATAAGTATGGTCTTTTAAATCATAGATTTTTCTTCCATTTCATGCCATGAAATGAATGTGGAAGTCTAATTGTCATTCAGGGCTATGATAGGTATGAAAAAAATTGATAAGGTGGCTTGAAGTACTCATCTGGTCGTGGACATAAACCCAATAGACTAGTTCCATAGGTATACCATAACATTTTTAGATAAATCCTTTATTCCCATGATCTTTTCTGCATTATGTGAACTCATTTTTGGGTTTACAACTTTTTATTTAAGACTTGTTGTTGCATCTATAAAGCATATCTTTAAGATATGTTGTACCACATGAGTTTTTAGTGTTATGACATCTTTTTTATAATTATTTAACTCAAGGTCAAGGTAGGGTCTTCTAAATTTTATCATCTTAAAAAATACTAAATGTTGCTAGATCAGATAAATTTTCAAGTTAGTTCAAGATTCTTCATGTTCCAGAAAAATATTAGGAAAAAACAAGGTTATCTTACTAATTTGGATTGCTTCTGGTTATCTATCCACTCATTGACTTATCTTGATTTTGAATGGTTTTCAGAAGTTGAAATGACTGTGTAATCCTTTTGTTTAGGTAGAGTAGTATCATATTAATGGATGGAGCATAAAACCTTTTCACTGTAACCTTTCATATACTTCTTACTTTATTGTTTGTACTCTAACTAGGAATGATCCTATGAGGAATAATCCATTTCTAGTCATGGGCCATGGATGGATGGGTGCTTGGAGCTCGCTGGACCCTATGTGGCATGGATGGGATGCTTCTGAATTACTGGAATTCTGAGGCATTTATGGGCTTCCGATGCTTGCTGGTCCCTGATGTTGCATGGACAAACGACTTTTCTTGCTTGGATGGGAGGGATTTCGGTTGGGGTGTGTGTGTGATGGATCCTATTGGGGAATTAATTTTTAATTGATTCGATTTTTATTAAATTTCAATATTAATATAATTAATTTTTTTTAATTTTAAACAAGTGTGAAAATCATATTCTTTTTAATAATTAAAATATGTATTATATATGATAAATTAAAAAATATAATATGAAATTTTATTATAAATAAAAAATTATAATTATTTTTGAATTTTATTTTGTAAAAATATATTATATGTTTGTAATATTATTACCAATAGAAAAATCTGTCATTAGAAACTGTTTCTAATCATTTTAACTAACATATATATTATATGTTGGTATTATTATAATTGTAACAGAATGATTTTAAATTTTTCAAAAACATTTTGTGACAGATTTTTTACCAATAATTTAGTGATAGAGATATATATGTTGGTAAAAATTTTACCAATAGAAAATGCACTTTTACCAACAGATATGTCTTCATCAGAAAAAGTGAAATATTTTGTAGTGATTGAGTCAGTTCTTCTTTCACAATTCTTTATAGAACTGTATTAACTTATATATAAAGTATATTTCCTTTTTACTTTCCATGAACTTATCCATGTTTATCCCTCCTCCAACTTAATACGTGATAAATAAATTACTTCTCAAGGAATATAAAAAATCAAGATACAAACACCTTTTTCTCAATTGGATTATAAAAATAATATCCAATAATTTTTATAGGATAACCAATAAATAAAATCTTATCATATTTAGATATAATATTATTAAATTCCAATCATCATATGAATGATTTTAATTCCCAAATATTTATAAATGATATAATGGGACATTTTCTAGTATATATTTCGAACAGTTACTTTATAATCACTTTTGAGACAATGCATTTTTTTTGAAAAGTATCAGTCTCTATAGAATAGCCCTAGAATGTAATAATTCATTCTCATTAAATCACCATTGATCAAACCATGTCCAAGAGGGTATGATTACTTTTCTCAAACACACTACTCCATTATGGTGTTCATAGAGAAGTGTGTTGTGAAATAATTTCAAAATCCATAAGGTGATCAATTTATCCATTGATTAAGTATTCACTACACAACTTTGATAAAATAATATTAATAGCCTTTCCTAGTTGATTCTTTACTTCTTTATGAAACTATTTATATTTTTCAAAAGTTTCATACTTGTGTGTCATCAGAAACTCAGATCCAGACTTACTAAATTATTTAATAATGTTAATAAATTTCCTAAAACCACCACTTTCTTTTGTGATCATTGTTTCACATACATCACTATGTATGATATCCAATTGTTCACTAGAACTTTCACCTTTACCATTTAAATATTTCTTGGTAATCTTTCTTAATAAAAAATATTTGAAACTCTCAAATGATTCATAATCAAATGAGTACAAAAATACATATCTATGAATACTTTGAATGTGATGCTAATTTATATGTCCAAATAAAAAATGAAAAAACTATGTCAGATTGGAATAAAACATGAACATATTTTTTTGAACATTATAGTTAGGATTATTTGTATCTACAATTTATAAACCATTGATCATCTTCTAAATTACATAAAACATTTTATCCCCTAAATTAATTTGTTCACACCACATTAATGTGTTACCCTATAAAAAATCCACAAACTTGTGTTATTCACCCAATAAAAGAAGCCAAACATATTCATACATATCTGAATACATTTCATTCATATGGTAAATTAAATTTTCATAGAAACGAATATAGTTATATGAGATTTACAATCTCTAAATGAGTAAACCCAATGAAATAGATAACTTACCCGTCCCATTTCTTGAACAAGGCATAAGCCTTTAGGATAGTGGGTAGTTTGACCCCAATCCCATCTCCTTATGTAGTTTTTATTCAAGAGATAATTCAATTCATGATATCTTTTACACCAAATATAAAAAAAACTATTTTCAATTACAATTATCAAACTTATAACTCTAAAAACAAATAGAGGGAAAGTTAGATAAAAAATTAAATCTTATGTAGTCATACCTAGAATTTAATGAGAGGATTTATTTCTTAAAATAAATTTATCACATAAATTTTATATACAAAATATTCACATTTCATAAAAAATTTATAATTATGAATATTATAGGAATCAATGTATAAAAAAATTCTTTAATTATTTTCATAAACAGGAGATATTAATACAAAATTTATATATTTAATTTAGGTATAAAAAATAACATTTTAGAATGAATATATTATATCATTTATAAATAATTTACAAACTACAATCACATTTAAGCAGAACATAAAAATTTAATTAACTTTAAAAAAACTTATATCACTTTTAGTAAACATTACATTAACCCTCAACATAGTGTTGTGGTGTAGAGGGACAATGTTAGTCATCATTGGTAAGAAGTGAATGGGGAAATGATAGTAAAAATAATCACTATGTGGGTTGGTATAAAGGTTGTGGCTATTGGATTGGGTTAATATTCCATGAATTCAATAGTATCCCCTATAATGTATGAGGAAATGAATCAGGTGACATCATAGTTAAAGTTTTATATAGGACTCACTCTATATGTGAACTATTCATCTTTTAAGTGCATGGGTTTCATTCCATTATTGACATTATGTTTTCAAATGATGTTATCTTATGCCCACTCTATAAATTACTTTATTATTCAATGTATTTTTAAGAAACCAAAAATTGATGTTATGTTTTTCTATGATGAGGTTGATCCAAATAATTTTTCTATGCATCACACTCCATGTTATGTTAAAAACTTTACTTAATTTTAAATTTCAAATTCACATTACATTATCAAAGAGACGTATCTTCCAATCCTTACCAATATTATTTTATCATATAATATAATTAAAAGTGGGGTAGTCTAAAAAATGTTACATCATATATATTTTTCATTAAAATGAAAAAGAAAAAAATTGATTCATCAAAGGAGAAGGCTATGATACCATTGATGGGTTTTTGTTTATCATATTATGACCATTGATAGAATAAGAAAAAAATATTCCCAATATATCCTAGAAAGAATTATCATGCGTGAAGAATGAAGAGAAACATTACTATATCATAGTTCTAGTAGCCTTCATATTAATGGAGTAAGATAGACGATGATCATTAATGTAGTAAACAAAATCTTTATAACTCCTAGGGATTGCACCATAATTTGGATCAATAATTGTATCATGAGGAATCCCATAAACCAAAAGGGGTCCTAGGACATTCACTATTTTGGTTGAAAAATTCTTTGGAAATAAAGCAAGTTTCCTAAAGTTGTACAAGAAACTGATGACCATTTTCTAACCAATGAGAGGGTTCACCTACCTTTTTATATCCAATCTCAATGACCATAACCTAAAGAAAATGAGTTGTCTATATATAATGCAGTGAGTGTTGACCAAGTTTTTTTTGTTAATCTATTGAACTATTTCAATGTATTTTAAATTTATTTTTAATCTATTAATAATTGATTGGAAATATATGTAAATAATGTGTGAGGGAGGTGGCATATGTATGAAATCATTATTTTATACACAATGTAGTCTCGAGTTTCAATGAATACACAATAAACTTCTTTACACCAACATATTATCGGGATCAGTCTTAAAGATACATTATCACTAACATATCCTTAAATAATATGCATTATATGCATATTATTTTGGTGCAACTCCAATAGTTCATACTTAGAACTTTGGTACCTGACTATAAGTTATATTTGAAGATTAAATTCCATCGAGTTAGTGGGGGGGGGGTGAGTGCATTGATTTTTCAACTAGGTAATATGATATGATACCCTTATAGATTCACCAAATAACTCACAAGTTAACATAATTTCCCTAGGATACGATCACCATATTATGAAGGGAGATTGTGGTAAGATGAAAATTTTAATTTTCATGATATTTTATAAATTATGATTATAGATAATACCATTTTTTGATAATATAATTTTATATCTTACTTATTTCATATTTAGACAATGCGTATTGAAAAATAAATAAATTTATGGAAATATTACAGGGGAAGGGTAAAGAGAGATCACTGGGCCCCATTCAAAGATGTTATAGACATCTTAGAGTGATTAATACCATGAATTATTCCCACATTGTGGTGTGATTTGTTTGTTTACTATTCGAGTTATGCGATGAAGATGAGATTAATTATTTTAAATATATCAACGAGTTTATTATTTCATATATTTAATAACATAGACTGACATCAGTTATTATTTATGTACACTATCACTGTAGTGGATGCCTTGTAGACATTGCACTTAATATGTGTCAAAATTTAAATGTTATATATGCTTAGTTTTCATTTTTATTTGAAATCTTTAATTTTTTTATTATAACATGAATTCAAAAATATAATTTGTGTTATGCATATATAGTTATGTCAATGAGAAGAACTAAATAGTCAGATTTCATTCTGTATGAGGTCTCATTTGGCCATCAATTCAAATGTTGTTGGCATTATAGTAAGAAACATATTTAGTAAAAAATAATTTGTATGGTATATAAAATATTCATATTTTTCATTAATTTATTATATATATATATATATATTTGATTGGTACAACTTGATCTTATGCTAGAACAAATTTTAGAGAAGTGGTGACATATTTATGCACCGAGAGATGAAATATTTTAGCATGTCTTAGGGAATCATAAGTTTGTAAATTTAATAAAATATACCACAGGTGTCCCACCTTAAGTAGTTTTAAGAGAAGAGGTGATGGGTGAATTTATAGATGCATGGATGTTCACATAGGATGGGTAAGATGCTATAGTGTAGACTATGCAATGTGATAAAGACGCTTGATTATGTAGATATAGATTGAGTACATGGATATATATTCACATATATCAACATTTTTATATGATGTGGTGAAACAACATTCCGTATTGGGTCATGAATCCATATATAAATTACAGGTTCCAGTGTCATACATAAAAAATGAAATAAATTATATTTATATAATTTTTTTAATATTATTATAATATATAATATTTATTTCTTTTTGGCTCTAAATGTAGCTTGTGGGTAGATTTGTGAGTATTTAGGTGATCTATTGAAGGATGTACCACATGTATGATGTACGTTTTATTACACTTTTCATATTTAATGCCTCATTTCAGAACTCTTATTAAAATTATTTACTAGTTATGAAAGTGATTTTAATATAAAAACATGTTTCTCAAACACTGATGATATAGACAAAACATAGAAAAAGATAACTAATTTTTGGGAAAAAATAGGAAAATAATCAGTGATTTTTTTGAAATATAGGAATGTTTAGTACAATAATGCATTTTGTATTGTGGTTGAAATAATAATAAAAGTTTTAGATTAAAAATTGATTACAAACTACTGATTGGGAAAAAACCTAGAAAAAAATTGGATTGTCTTAAAATTTATGGATAATCATCATTGCTTAATTTTTGACATTTACAAATAGTTGTGATTTCAATTTTTCATACGGTGCATTTGGAATGACTGAAATTTAATTTTTATAGAATGAAGTCCTTAAAAACTTGTACCAAAAGGTCAAAACCTAGAAAACAGTATTATATTATTGTGAAATCAAAGGATCACAATCATATATTATTTTATGACATGTAAAATTAGATGAAACATCATTCAAATACACACTATGGTTATAATGAACAAAAAATATGTTTTAGAGTAAAAAGTGATTAAAAAAGTGATATGGTAAAAAGAAAGAAAATGTCTTTAGATTTTATTGAAATCATAAAAAACAACCATTGATTATTTCGTGACATTTACAATAGACTACCTACCCATCCAATATAAATTGTTATAATAAAGACTAAAATTTATTTTTTATATATTAAAAAGTGTTTGAAAATATCCATCCGATAGAAAAAACCTTGAAAAGAATCTCATATTCTTGTAAAATCATAGGAAAATAATATTATATTTTTTGATATATAATAATAGATGAAATTTAAATCCGATGCATGGTGTGCTTGAAATGATTAGAAAATATTTTTTAGAGTAAAAAGTGATTAAAAATTACTATCCAAATTAAAATAAAGAAAATGAATTCATATTTTCATGAAATCATCGGTAAATAATCTTTTATAATTTTATGACATGAATGAATGGATCACACATCAATCTGATGTGCATTGTGGTTGAAAGGATTGGAAAATAAAGTTTCAAGTAAAAATATATTAACACTAATTGATATGGAAAACACATATAATAAAACCTTAGAGTGTCAAGAAATCATAGGAAAATGATCACGAATTATTTTGTGACATGTAAAAATTGGTCACACATAAATTCGACATGCATTGTCGTTAGAATGATGGAAAAGTATTATTAGAGTAAAAAGTGATTGAAATAAAGTGTAATGGTAAAAACATATAAATATTCCTTAAATTTTTATGAAATACTATGAAAATTATCATTAAGTATTTTATATTATATAGGGATAGATATTACAACAATTTAATTTTTTTGATGTCAGAATGATAAAAAAACAATTTAAGAGTAAAAAGTGATTAAAAATTGATATGGATAGAACCTATCAAAAAACCTTTAATTTTCATGAAATAATGTGAAAAATCTCAATTATTTTATGATATTTAGGAAGATACCATACATTAATATGTTGTACAATGTGTTAAAAATGGATGAAAGTGAATTTATATAGATTTAAAAGTTTTAAAAACATTCACTAGATGGTCAAAATATAGGAAATAATATCAAATTTTCATGAAATTATAATAAAATTATATTCATTTTTTTGATATCTAAGAATAAATAGAACATCAGTTAAATATATTGTGTGTTTGGAATGACCAAAAAAATCAGTTTTAGAGTAAAAAATGATTAAAAAGAAGTGATACCATCAAAACATATAAAAAAATATCGGATCATCATAGAGTCATAGAAAAATGAATTTTGATTTATATTTTTACCAATGCTACCAGAATTTACATAAATTTGACATACATTGTGGCTGGACATACCAAAGTGATAAATTTTAGAATAAAAAGTTATAAAAAACAAGTGATACGGTCAAAACCTAGAAAACAATCCTAGATTATCATAAAATTATAGGAAAATTATCATTGATTATTTTGTGATATATAGGAATATAATTTACATAAATACAACTTATCATGTGTTTATAGTGAAAAAAAGTTTTTTTATGGATTTAAAGTTTTTTAAGATTGTTTTAGATAGTCAAAACCTAGAAAATGATCATGATTTTTTTAAAATTATAAGACAAAAATATTTGATTATTTTTTGACTTGTGAGAATATATAGTGTGTTAATATGATGTGTGGTGTGGTCAAAAAGGCTAAATAGTTTTTAGAGTAAACAATTATTAAAATCCAGTGATATAGTGAAAACTTAGCAAACAAACTTTGATTGTTTTTAAATCACAAGACAAAGATATTTGATTATTTAGTAACTTTTTGGAATATATAACACGTTAATATGGCATGTGGTGTGATCTAAATGACTAAAAAAAAAATTAGTTTTAGAGAAAAAAGTGATTCAAAAAAAGTGATATAGTTGAATCCTACAAAATGACATCAGATTATGTTAAAATCATTAGAAAATTATTAAATATTATTTTTTGAAAGTTAAGAACTGAAAACATGTCAATTCGATGTGCATTGTGGTTAGAATAATCAAAATTTCATTTTTATAGATTTAAAAGCATTTAAAAACATGTATTTTATAATAAAAACGAATGAAATTAACTTGTATTATCTTGTAATCATATTACAATTATTGTTCATTATTTTGTGACATTTAGAAATATATGACACATCAATCTGACCCGCAGTGTGGGCTGAATTATAAAAAAGCAATTTTATAGAAAAAAGTGATTAAAAAAAAGTGATGTAGTCAAAACCAAGAAAGATAAATTGAATATTCTTGTATTTATAGACATATAAGAATAGAACACAAGTCAATCGAACATGTCGTGTAGCCAGAATGATTGAAAAAGTAGCGTTAGAGTAAAAAGTGGTTAAAAATAAGTGATATGATCAAAACCTGAAAAATGATACCAGATTATCATAAAATAATTTGATAATTATTGAAAATTATTATTGATATGTAGGAAATACGAAATGACTATACAATATATTATGTAGTAATAATGATTGGAAGTTCATTTCTATACATTTAAAAGTGATTAAAACCTACTTTAGGTTAGTCAAAACCTCGAAAATGACCTCAGATTATCGCGAAATTATAAAAAAATGATCTAGCATTTGTTTTTGATATATAGGAATATATGACACATCAATATGATATATGATTTAATAAAAATTATTAAAAAAATAAAATTTAGAGTAAAACTTGATTAATAAAAAGTGATACAGTCAAAACTAAGAAAAAATCACTAACTATAGTGAAATCACAGGACAATAATGTTTGATTATTATGATATATATGAATGGATCTATATTTAATTTTACATTTTGCGCTTTCATATTGACTAATTTCTTTATAGTAAAAAGTTATTAAAAAAAGTGATACATTCAAAAAATAGAAAATAACGATGGATTTTCATGAAATTATAATAAGTCAATTATCTATTTTTTGAGACATATTAGAATAGATCACATATAAATTCAACATGATGTGTTTTCAAAATAGTTAATTTATTTGTTGAAAAAAATAATATTTCTTTTATAAAACAAAAATGTATATTAAAAAATAATCAATTGAGTTGTATTTTTTAATTTTTAGTCATTTTTTATTAATATAACATTTATTTTAAATTTAATTGGATTCTAGTTACAAGTTGGTGACTGGAGTTTGAAGAATCGTTTTATCAAGGTTAGATATTATTTTATTTTAAAAATTGTTGAATTATTTTCTATTTTGTTAATATGATGATGTTCTATAATTATAAAATAGATTTGTTTTTGTATTTAAATTATAGGTAGTGTGATGTATTGTATTTTTTTTAAAAATTAAATGGAATTATCGATCACCAAATTTTTTCACTAATGGATCTAAATTAACCTTTATAAATGATTGAAAAAAGTTAATAAAAGGTTTCAAATTTCTAATTTTTGGACTCTCTAACGATAGAGCAACGAATACCACAAAAAACAGTTGCTAAAAGGCTTTAACAACTACTTTTTCTGATTTCTAAAGCTCATTTATGTAATAGTGATGATATTATCATATAAATATTTGATGATTAATGTATATTTTTTTAGGTTGAGAAAAATATAATTTCACACCATCTATGTTTAATGAAAAGGATTTTACATTTACTAATATATATATATATATCAATATAAATCATATAAATGTGTGTGTATATATGTTTGTATTTGTATTTATTATATATATTGAAATAATATTTATCTACGTGTAGATAGACACACACATTTTTTTTAAAATAATAAATTTATTAGAAATTAGAATCCGTTAATACTAGAGTCTTAAAAAATCTTGAAACAACCCCAAACTTGATTTTATGATGACCCTCATTTTTTAGATGATCAATATAATGGGAAACATGGTTACCTATCCTTCTAACCAGTGAAAAAATAGTGCACTACAAAAATTAATCCATAATAGTAAAAAGTGATGAAAGGTTATCCTCTATGAAAGTGAATCAAATCCCGGTAGTCAGACCCAAAGATAATATACCTCCATATATGCGATAAAGAAAAATCCAATCCAATAACAACACCTTTTTCTTTAGTAATTAAAAGTATATAATTAATATCGAAAGACTTGTGAAATAATACTAACATATAATTAGTATCATCCCTCTAAATAAATCCAATTATTATCTTTCACCCATTAAAATTTACCAAATCAGTGTTAACATTAATAAATCCCATAGTCGGTGGAATCCAATCTGAATTTGAATTAAGTTTCTCAATCAATACCACATCATCATTCTTTTTATTCCTCATGTCAAGATTATTAAATGTTTTTTTTGAATTATTACTCTGTATAGAATAATTTTATACTTAAAATGGATATAATTATATTTTATCCTTGAAAACCATGATAGTGTACAAGATTCTTGAATAATAATTACATCATGTGAATTGTTCTAACTGATAATGGCATACCTTTCTCCACTAACCTATTAATGGGTTGGTACAATCTATTTATTCCACTTTCTAAAAATGTTTTAAACTTTATCGCACTAAAATATAACATGTTTAATAGTTTCTTTAACATCCTAGCATTGTTGTCATAGTTTTTTAGAAACAACATGTCACCAATAATGAAAATATCTAGTATAAAGAATGTTCTTTCATATTTTCCACAAAAAATTACTAACCTTATTTGGAGATCATCTTGACATACAAATTTACATATTATTTTAGATGATAAAAAAACTATCCATCACTAAATCATACACTGTAAAAACATTATAAAAACGTTTCTTTGATCATTTCCTTTAAATTCGAGCCTAATATGACCTTGAATATATAAAAATACACAGAATAATATTTATATACCTCTCCTTAATCTGTGAAATAATCTTATCCAAGAACTAAACCATTAAATGTTATTTATAATATCTTTGATAATTTCATTTTTATAAGTATTTGAGTATCAAAAGAAACCATCATATAAGAGTAATACCAAATTAAGTGTTCCATCCAAATATTTTCACTAGAAAAATAAGTTATCTCTAAAAAGCACTATTTTTCATATGCGATCTAATACTCCAGATACTTATCCAAAAGTAACTCTTCCTATTCCTCAATTTTGTATATAGAAATTAAGTTCTAGGAAAATATTTTATTTTATTACCTTTAAACCAAAATAATCATGTTTTTAGATGATATTTACCAATTTTTTAATAAGAAATACATGATTAAATTTTTTTATATATCTAAAAATTATATCCACTACATTGGGAATGAATAACTTATCCTATTAAACCCAACAATTTTAATTTCATCTCTCAGGTTACCCAACTATAATTTAGATAAATTGGAATGAATTTTATCAATAACTGAACAAGGATACTTGAATGTAGACATAACATACATAGGAATAGATTGATCTGCTTACTTTACTAAAACCTAATTTATACCTTTGAATTGTTCTTTATATTATAACCATGGATTCACTTCTTAACTCCTTCTATTATTAAAGGAAAAAAATTTTCTTTGATATTCCAATCATATTAGGGATACCCACATTTTTTTATTACGATTTTATATAAGCATCATCTTATTCATTCTATAAAATCTTCTATTATCTCCATTAACATAACTTTATTGAAAGATTCTTTATTTTTTTTAAAATTAACATTTTTAATTGAATCCTTTCCATAATTATTAACTAAACCGATAATTGTGTGGAATTAATCATATATCACCCTATAAAATATGAGTCCATCATTGTAAAAGAAGAATCATGTTTCCTGTAGTCCCCATTTCGTTTCCCTAAAACAATAAATTCTAACATGGTAATATATAAAATAAATCATCTTAGAAAATAAATAAATAATTAGAACAAAAAAGTATAGAGAGAGAGAATCTACTTGGAGTAATACTTCCCATTAATATTTATCTTACAAGGAACAATGGAAATATATCACATGACCGAATTTATCCATATATTATTAAATCCCATCCTAGATATACAAAACATTAGAACCGATACTCATTCATAAGACTTAATCATATCAATATTTAAATACGTGAAAAATATTTTTGATGTATATAAATCTTTATTGAATGAATAGCTTCATGAGAAATGATAACATTATCCGTGATAATATGATTTTACACAAAAATCACTTGTTCCTATAATATAATAACTGTCAAAATATTATGTAATATATTATCAAGAATCATGTATAATATTTTATAAATTACATTTAAATCAGTGGAAAAATACTGGTTTAATATTTTTAGAATCAAAGTATTAATAGTGTCAATAAATTCGTTAATGGAAACCTCACCCTTTCAAAAAATATTTATTAATATAGACAATATCAACACCCAAAATGTTATAAAATATCTTGAAATATAAACCATAAATCCCATATAATATAGGATCTTCATTAAGAGGATTTGGTTTATGTCCATAATGTATTATAAATATCAAGTGTAAATTAATAATTCATGGTAGGAGTTATAATAGATTTAATACATTCTAAAACCAAATAGAAAATACTAATTTTTTCTATAGTAAATAGATTGACATAGAAGATAGAGATGAACCCCATAATACTATAAGTGTCCTCCACAAAGACCCCATTTTTTTTAAATTTATAAATAAATGTTCCCTTTTCCTAGCACTACCCTTTTAAAGGAAAGAAGTTTTATTTTAATCAAAATCCTTAATATGAGCCTCACTGGATCTAAAATTCCAATATTGTTCTTTCATTTGTAAAGAGGTAATCATGTTTATTTTCTAAATAAGTGATTCTATCCAAAGTAGAATCATCCACGGTTGATCGATAATAATATTTTAAACTCTTATCAGGGTTATCCTCTATCAAAATTATAAAAATATCATAAAACTCTAGTTTTTTAATTCAATGGAGACCCTTTGCATTTTATACTTTAAAATGATAG
The DNA here is from genome assembly GCA_963277665.1 of Viscum album. Taxonomy (NCBI): domain Eukaryota; kingdom Viridiplantae; phylum Streptophyta; class Magnoliopsida; order Santalales; family Viscaceae; genus Viscum; species Viscum album. Next base: position 163,922,589 of record OY728132.1, on the reverse strand, counting down.
TATACTGTTATCATGAATATTTAAAAATTTCCTAACACTATGGGTCTGTTACCCATATAAATTAAAATTTAAAAGTTTTTTCCCTTCCCCCATTATTCTTATAATTATTATAGTAATGAAATATTTTAAAATGATCTGAATATATAAGATGATGATGAGGAATTTTGAAAAATAAAGAAAGGTTTTATCACTCCAAAGAACCCAAATGAATCCTCTCTTTAATTTTGGTATCAAAACATATTCCATGAAACCAAGTAAATAACCCTCATTAAAAACAATATATGAAATCCCAAAAATTATAGTAACTTCATGGAATTGCTTTATAAAAGTAATTTTATATTATAACCTCACTTCTTCTCATAATTATATAAAATATCATTTAGATAGTATCTTATAATTATAGAGATCATAAATTCCTCTATAACATGTTAAATTAGGCTCCATGTATTCTATTGATCAATATAACTAGGCTACACATACACTATAATAAAAAAATCTCAGCCTTGTAATTTTTATAAACATAAAATACAATGTGTTATTGAGAATACTACTGAAGAAAAACATTCACATAATCCTTTAAAAAAAATTCAAATACCACCTACATAAACCATTATCAAAATAAAAATATCTTTATGAAAACCCACCTTAGATTAAAGAACATAAAAATACTTATATTGTTATATAGTTTTGGAGAGTAAAACTATATTAGGGATATATTTATAACTATATATATAGATTGATGAACTGATATGGGGATTTACAAGTCTCTAAAAGTTCTAAAATAAAAGTTTCATGTCTCTAGGAGATAATACCCTTAGTCTGGTCATCTCGAATATTGCTTGAGGTTGAGAGACAGATGAATTCAAGCAAACTTCCATGTACACTAGATTCTATTGACTAGAGATGAGGGTCTATCGATACTATGAGGGGATTACATCATATATTAGATAATAAAAATAATAGAGAAATAATAATGAACAATTATACTCTATATAAGAAAATAATATTGGTATTACAATGATAAAAAAACCATAAAAAACACATCCCATGCTATAATAAAATATGATCCTAATATAAGTGTTTAACAGTCATGCACCAGAGGTTGTATCACCCATTATGATAATCATATATAATATAGTCTAAAAATTAAAAAAAATATTGGATACATATATAAAATATAGTTCTGTGTCTCTATGTTTTCATATTATCTAATTATAACTATCTTTTTCATAGAGTCATTTATTATTAGGATCTAACCCTTATCGATATATTTGACCATGAATTCTCTATACCCATGAAAGTGCATGAATATGGTGTGAAAAAATATACTTAGTAGGTCATCAACAATAGTGTTCCTAATTAAATCATGATTATATATATGTGTGCAGGTATAATTTTATATAAAAATAAAACACCCATAAATAATCTACACATCATGTCATCAGGTACTCATAAGACACCCATATGATTAATCCTACCCTCTTTTTCCAATGCCAGTTTTGAGTTTGAACTTATACCACATAACCATGGTGGGATAGAGAAATTTGTGCATATTAAAATATAATAAAGTAACCCAAATATCTATGTTGGAATGTATCCTAACCAATCCATAACTATATGAAAGAATTATAATTTGTTGTAATGTTCAATATCCCATATCTGAATAAATCTTAGTAATCAGTTAGAAATTAGATCAACTAGAACACAATGATATATACCTGGGATAAAACCACACTCCCCCACCCAAGAATACCAAGACAATGGAATGGAACTATGTCCAATCCCACTCAAAACATAAATATAATAGGTTGGATTTCTTCCAACCTCAATACCAAGAAAAATTATCAATTGTAATCAAACTCACGCTCAATACCACATAATATTCTTGGTAATCATCACACAAAAACTGAACACAAACAAGAGACTCAGTGGCATAACACCCAACCTATATACTAAACAAGATACATTGTTGGAATCACACCCAACCTAAATTACAAGAAAAATACATGTTTTTAATCAAACCTAACCTAAATACTAATAATTAGAGATGATTAAGATCACACCCAAACTAAATTCTAATGAAGAGGCACGTCTGGAATCATGCACAACATAATTAGTAGGCACAATACATGGTTAATATCAAACATAAACTAAATACCAATAAATATACATAGTTATCATAAATACCAACCAAAATAACAAGAAAGAGACATGATTGGGACAATTACCAACCTAATTAAAACTTACTTATACCCATGTATCCCTTACTAGGTTGTGATCTATACCATTCTTATCATGTACATGCTCCATTTTCATTGAAGAACACTATAGGATATATCTCAAGGTCTATCAACTCACTTTTTTTCAACACAAAACTTTTTGGGTTTCTTTCACAAGGTTTATCAACAATTTCTACATGTAACATGACTATTAGTATCCTCATGATCAAGGATATATCCCAAAGGTCCTAGAAAATTTTCAATGAAACTCACCCAATTTTGAACATGTAAAAAAACCATTTTGTTTCATTCTATTCAAATTTCACTCTCTTTGCAAAAAATTCATATCAAATGATGTTTAAAACATATATAAAATATAGGGAAAACTAAGGGACTATGTACCATGAAGTATGACAAGACTTCACATCTAAAGTTATCAGATGATCCAACCCTAATCAAGGGAAATTAGAGAACTGATAGTTATATAATGGGATAAAAATAACATAATTTTGAGCTCATATAAAGAATATCTCTCACTTAGAGGAGAAAAATTAGAGTAATAAATGTGGATAATTCATTTTACTAGCATTAATATGCATGTATTATTACAAACTTCTAGCCATATAGCTTGTATTCCCCAAAATTTTTCACCAAGATTTTCTGGAAAAAATATCTTTCCATTACACTCCTATTCAAACATCTAACTCCCCAGTATCCTCTCTGAATTTTCAATGACAACACTAAAAATATATTTAGGTATGATTTTCACTTAAAGGATCTTGTTAGTAATGTCCACCATGAATAAAGTATTCTCCTTGAACGACACATTAACCTCTAGCCTTACGTCATTGTTACTGATCAAATGCATGTTGTCTAGATGATATATTTAAAGCTAAGATATGTAAATACATCATTTATAACATTGAATATTTTATGAATCATTATTAGTCATTCCATGATTCCAATTATATCAAAAATCTCAAATGGACCCACAAAACATGTATTTAAATTTTTATGCCCTCAAAACCACTAGTTTTTTAACATCTATGACACTCTCAAGTATATTAAATTGCTTAATTTGAACCCTAGTGGTTGAAATCACTGGTATGTATATGAGCACTATTTTATTTTGGTGATCACCAATAACTTATGAATCACATTAAAACACTTCCATTTTTCCTACACATGACTCGACCAATAAGAAAAGAATTTCAAGAATTAGTTAGTATATGCATGGAGGAAACCATTTTCTTCCTTAGTCTATTATATTGAACAATAATTTCTTGAATAGAACCTGATGAAAGTAACTAGATAGTATCATGATGAACTAACTATCTCAAAATACTCATTCGTTCACACAATAATAATCTACCGTATCCGCCTTCTCAATGACGCTACACCAATATTAGTGATATTCAAGATATACCCCTTAGTATACAAGATACTATAATGGTTTAAATTGCTAGCCTAATCTTGAAAACTGTTTTCTTGGGGCCTTACCTAAGAGTCTCAAATTATTGACACTAGGATTCAAAACATTCCACCCTCAAATTTATCCATGATTTGAAATATTATTTTAAACATATATCATAATACTCCCCAGGTGAGCACAAACATCTCCTAACACAAGCACAAAACCAAATTGATAATTGAATTATACCATGTTCAATTAATAAATGCACCAAATTCACTCTCAAATCGTAAATAAATTTTCAAATTTATTCAGCATTCATGAATCAAATATATTCTTAACTAACCACCTTCCTAGTTATGCTCAAACCCCCATGTATAACTTCAACCAATTAAAATTTGTTTTCCCAAAATATCTTTATTGATAATCAACATACTCTATAAGTGATGAGATTCATGTTCTATAACAACCATTTTTTGTGATCCCAACCGAAGGATTTTAATTATCATTATTTAATAATATCTGAATCTCCTAGATTCTATAATTATCCAGACATCATGACCATTGAACTATGTTAACTCAATTCTAATAATCAAATCTGATGAGTCTTTCTCTTGGATATAAAAACACCACATCCTTACCCCAATATTATTCAAGATTATGAAAAAAAAGAACCACCATGACTAGGTTGTCTCTAAAAATTCACATATAACCTATAAATATTAAACCAAAAAGTTATCCTGAAAATATAATTCTCACATAAAAATAGGTTTTTATATATTTTCTAAAAAATTAGTAGCTTCTAGACACTATTTCAAGAAACCCATTTCAAGGTTGTTGTGAAACTACAACTATTTCCTTTGAAAACCTTTATAAGTTACCCATACTCTAATAACCATGGAATTTTGTTTTAGTCTCTATCAAACTGAACTGAAATACATGAACACATTTAATATCAAAATCACTATTGATAACACCTTAATTTTGGTTAAATTATTTCAGGATTACCTTACTAACTTGACATAGTTTTTTCATCTCAAATATCCTCACAATACTTCTAATTATTCCTAATTATTATATTAATTATACTAGTCTTATGTGGTAAGGTTAAATATACCACCGATGTTCAAGCCTACTTGACTACTTCATAGTAGGTTTCAAGACATAATTATATGACCCCATATATAATAGATCATCATGGTCTTTCTCTATATAGAGTGCCTTTATGAGATCATTTCTTTAAAAGGCTAATTAAAGGTTGAGAAACTACAAAAGTTTGATAGTATACTCTAGAACTGATTGGAAAGGATGTTAGTGCTTCATAAAATCCCAAAAATCACTATGATGAAAAGTCTATATAAAATATCTCATATATAATAGGGTGTAAAATTTTATCCAATATGGTCTCCCACCACCCCTTACTTGCACCAAGGAAATTCAATATTCAACGGTATCATCCTGAAGCTTAGAAAATATTAATAATATATACAACTCCATTGGAGAACCAATCTACTCAAATGATATTTAGATATTCTCAATCAAATTATCACCATCATAACTTTATAATCCACCACTAAAAGTTAGGATGTATAGATCTTTGAAATCATAGATGGACCCAACCATCAATTATTCTATTTTAAATAAGTCTTTATGAAAATCCCAAAAAACTCTCAACATACTTTGTAAAAAAATACATCCATAAGATCAAAACCACTTGAATATGTCATCTAAATCTATGGGTTATGCTAAAAAGATAAACACTACTCATCTATTATACTATAATTGCCTAGGTACCCATCAAATGACCTTTTAAAACATATAGCATCAATAATGTCATCAAAACAATCAAAATAAACAAAAATTTCCATTGGATTTCACCCAATATTTCTTTTACAAACATATAAAACCATATAAAATTCCTTTATTCTCAAGTTCTACCCACTAAATTTCCAAGATAACTAACCCTTAACATAATTCAAGGGAAAATAAATTCACAAGCACAACTAGGTAATATTTTTTCCCCTTTAAATCCAATTGAGTTTTCAACCCACCTCAAAGGATATAAAATTACATAAAATAGATAGTTTAATCATTTATTATATATTTACAACCACTCATATCATATAATAAATAGCCTTATGACATCAAAATATGGTTCTAATGCCTAATTTACTAGCTTATAATACTATATGCCTACATTTCTCACACAAACTAACTCTAACAAGACTTTTCATATTTAAAAACCATACATCCTCAAGGAAATGAACATGAATAATATTAAACTTGATCACATTCCACTCATTAATCATTCTAAAATACTAAAAATTTATTATTACTTCAAATTTCTAAGGCACCTATGTTCCCATGTTAACTGCTCTCTGCTGAGCAAATCTCACCAATCAATACCCATCTAAATAAAATCAAGAAAAGGTCCTTTTATTTATATTAAACACTCATCTTTTAACACCATGAGTCACATATTCTCATAAATAATCCCCTTGAACAATAAAATGAATTTACATCCCATTTAGGTCATAATTATGAAGTAATATCTAAAGCTTTCATATCACATGCCTCAAGGTGTCTCCCACTAATACAAACTTCCTAAATATCTAAAACATACCAGAATATGCCACAATAAGGTCATCAATATCTCCACACACACACACACACACACACATATATATATATATATATATATATATATCAAAAAAATACCATTGAATAAATTATATCAAAAGACTATCATTTTTCATGAAAGAAATTATAGGAAATTCACCATACTACCTTAATATCACTCACAATCCTTCCCCAAACTGATCGTATATAACTATCACATGCTCAAAAAATAACTTAGTAAAGGGGTTTTAAGCACAAAAATAATTAAAATTCCCAACCTTCTAAATCTTGGAGCTCTATACATAACACACTTATGATCTACATAATCAATAATCAAATACTAGTAATAAAAGAAACCAATAACCATCTGTTTTACCAATTAAATTGTCACTAATAACTTTTGAACGTAATAACTATAGAAATTTTTATCTAAATTTTAAAGAATAAAACCTAATTCTATAACCATTTTATCAATAACACATAATACGAAACATGATATATAAATCTCATGTACTAAATATGTTGCAAGAACACACACCCTCTTTCCACCCCTAAATAAGAGTAACTTGAACTTCCCTATACAACTACAAAAAAGGAATTATAATGTCACTTGAAATATTTAAACCATAACACTCGAAAACCAAGAATCATAATACCACTTTTTTTCACTTGGACTTCCCTATATAGATATTATAAATTCACAATCAAAGGGTCCATAACAAGTTCTAATCACTCTTATCTCTAACTATCTTTTCGAAAATAGCATGATAAGTTAAAATAAGGCATTGATACCACTTCTTATCATCCCCAATATAGTCATCCTAAATAGTGTTCGAGATGGAAATCCACATGACCTTAAGCATGCATTCCCATATACTAGAGTCTATTGACTTGTGTAAAGGGTATATTGATACTATGATAATATTTTACCCTATATCATATAAATACAATTGATTCCTTGGATAGAGGAAAGATATTGAAGGGATTTCTAGGGAGATGAGAGACCATCTCTCTTTAAAATTGTGAGTAGCTAGGGTTTTCTAAGATCTCACACTCTTCCTCTAATCGATGATGCGTTTCTTATGCCTGGGAGATTCGACTCCCTCTTATTCCAAAATAAAGTGTTTGATATGCGAGGATACAGTGCTGAAAGCAATGAATGAAAATAAAATATTGGGGGTCTCACCCATTCATTTGAGGGGAGACCTAATGGTGACTCCTTCCTAGAGGCGCTCAAAAGCACATATCTGAGAAAAGATATTTTATCAATGAGACCTCCTCTTTTCAAGAAATTGGTTGATGGTGGTTTGATGATTGAAGCAGATCCAGAGGAACTTCATCAACGTGAGCTGCTCTGCAAATTATACATCATGTGCCGCATCTCCTACTGTAAAGGTGACCGCCCCTAGACTATAATAGATCTTAAATGTAGAATTACACACTATTGGGGTAGATAGAACTGGAAGTTAGTTCCCATAGGTCGCATATACTTTCACTTTCTGTTCAATTCTCAATCTAACCTTGATATAGTATGGGAAACTGGTAACCTACATCTAAAACCTACTTTACTCAAGATTTCTAAATGGGACTATGTTCTCAATCCTTACACTCATAGGAATACAATGGCCCAAATATGGTTCAATTTACGTGGACTAAATTGGTACTTTTGGAATCCTAAAATACTTAATGACATTGCATCTTGTATTGGATTACCATTGAAAATTGACCAGAGAACAATAAATACTGATTTGGGCCTCTTTGTATGGGAAATGGTTGAGGTTAACCTTTCTGTACCACTTCCTAATTCAATAATCTTCTCTGTTAAGGAATATAAATTTGAAATTAGTATATAATATGAGAAAAAATCACCATACTGTGGAATTTTCAAACTTATTGGCCACACTATATCAAATTGTAGGGTGATTAGGAAACAAGTGGTCCAACTGATAGATAATGAATGAAAGTAAATGCAAAATAACAAAAAAGTAAATCCACTCATCCCTGATATCCTGAATCTTCTCAAACAAAGAATGAGGTATAGGTTAAGAAAACTATTAAATCACAATATATAATCAACCCCTCGATTGCCTCCTAGGATGATCTTAAAGAAGAGGAAGAAAGTAAATATCACCACCTCTTTAATGATCTCGAATACACTGTTATGGATTCTATTCAAAAATAGTAGGCAAAGAAATTTGGGGTGAATGATTCAGGAAAGGTATATACCCCCATTGGTATTACTATTTCTAACTCCCATGATTTGGGTAATGATTATTTGAACACAATAAATTCTATGCTTGAAGGTAAGGTAAATTGAAAATATATTGGGCACTCTCTTGGTAACATGATTATAAGAATAAAACTCCATCAAGAGTTACCAAATTACAGCCACATCCCCCCATATTTGGGTTTGGGAAGTGACTCAACCTCAGCTAGAGGAATCATCACAAATGATACTGCATTACCAGTACTACCTCCTCCGGAATCCTCTACAGGATGTGATGCAAAAATTGTAGGAACACTACCTAAGATGAAACATGTTATTTCATATGATTCTAAGAAGAATAAATGCAAACTCAAACTTGGTTTAAACGTGGGAAGTGGTATATTAATTGGTTGTTCTAAACAATCAATTGGAATAAGCAGTGCCCTCACCTGGGGATTATCATCTGAACCTTGTAATGCCAAAAAATCCACCATAGTTCTGGGAAATTCCTTGGATCTAGATCTCGTAGGTCTGAAAGGTAAAGGATAGGGAACTTCATATAATTTCACCTTCTTTTCTTCACATGATCATCCGAACCTGATGGACACTCCAACACTAGATTCTGGACAACAACCAGAAAAGCACTCCAGTACATCCAATCAAGGCCCTACCTCAACTATTTTAATTATAACATATCCTTACCCTGGCATCAAATCAATAGGTATATCTCAAACTAATGACAGTGTTATCCTTGTGAATGTTATGAACATGAATACTCAGCATGATGATAAACATGATTCCAATAGCACAAAAAACTATGGATTTATCTATAAAGGATAACTCTTTGACAGGTAGAACAAAAAACCCTCCTACTTCTAAAAGCAGTTAGAAAATGACCAAGATCCCAATTACTTGTAAACAAATTAGAAGATCTTCTAGATATAAGGATTCAGGAAACAAAAACATAGGAGTTATAACTCCAAATATTGGCCTAAATGAAGATCATTTTTTGGAATTTTCAGGGTATTCCCACCTCTGACACTATCTGTTTTAAAAAGAACAGTCATCAACCAATACCCTATTTTGTTTGCAATTTCTGAACAAAAAATTATTTTGTCTCCCAAGTTCATCCACTTGTGTCAACATGGATATTCTTTCATTGGTGCAACTAAAAATTCCTCTGTGGTTGATTCTATATGGATCTTCTCACACTTTTCCCTTAAAAATGTCAATATTTTAACATAATGGAACTAGTATTCACAAGTGATATTGTTTTTGAGGATACTAAAAATTTATGCTCCTTTGTTTATGACAAGAATAGATATCATGATAGGAGACCCATATGGGATGATCTTACTTATATAAGAACTAGCATTCAGGCACCTTGGTTTATAATTGGAGACTTCAATGATATCCTCCATTCAAGTGAGAAAATTGGTCTTTGACATGATATGATCTCCATGAGAGAATTCATAACCACTATTGAATACAACAACCACATTGAAATAAATCTTACGGGTGCCAAATACACATAGTATAGAAAGAACTACACTAGGGTGGTCGCCTCCAAACTTGATAGAGCTCTCACGAATGTTCATGCTTTAGATAAATGGGACACCATTTCCAACACCACCCTTCACAAGGTCCAATCTTACCATCATCCTATTTTGGTCAATGTCTCCACCAACATTGTTAAACTTCCACTTAGTTTTAGATTTAATAATGTTTGGTTCTCTAATACTGAATGCACTGAAATCATAAAGAATTTTTGGCTCTCCACAACACATTGCAATGGAGATTTTTATTTCCCTTCCAAATTAAATTCTCTTAAACAAATGCTCAAATGTTGGTGTAGCTCTAATGCCAAAAAAATCATCAAGGATATCCCCCCCTTGAGAATGAGCTCAATCAAATTCAAAATAATAGCATGAACTCTAACTTTAGAACTAGTCTGAATCATGAAATAAACATTTCGATAAAGCTCAATTATTTTCTCACACTTAAAGAGAAGATGAGGAAACAAGATTTCAAAGTAAAATGGTTATCTTATGGTGAAAAAAATACTAAGTTCAATAATTCCCTCTAAAGAGCTCCGAAATCATGTAGACCAATTGCCTCTTTAAAAGATGGTGAAATTATTTTTGACAATGAAAATGATATTTCCAGAGTCATTGTTTCTTATTTTGAATCTATATTTAATTTCCCTAATAATAACAAAGACCTATTACCTGAGATAATTTTTATGGTGGTTAGTGATGAAGATAATAACTTTCTTCTTAACATTCCTCTTGATCATGAAATTAAAGGCACTATGTTTAGTTTAAATCTTGACATTTCTCCTGGCCCTAATGGATTTAAATATGGTTTGTTTCTACCCTACTGGGATATTATTAAATTTTACGTTTTCAAGATTTTCAAATCCTTCTTCTCCAATAGTGTGACCCCTCATGGTCTAAACTCCCAGTTTCTCTCTCTAATTACTAAGGTTGACAATACTTCTGAGATCCACCCGTTTAGGCCCATTTCCCTCATTAACACCCTCTATAAAATCATCACTAAAATCATTGCTAATAGGCTCTCTTATATCACTGAAAAATTAGTCTTCTGGAACCAATTTGGTTTTATTAAGGGTAGATCCATCCAAAAATACATTTTTCTTGCTTCTGAGTGTTTCAACACATTAAAAAACCCAATAGAGGTTGTAATATTTCCATTAAACTTGACATTAAAAAATCCGTTGATACCGTGGATTAGAGTTTTTTTTAAACTACTATATCAGAAATTTATTCAATTAGGCCTCCATCTCCATTCTTATCAATGGTTCCCCCAAGGAATATTTCAAATAAATCAAAGGTGTCAGACAGGGGACCCTCTTTCTTCCATCCTTTTCTCTATTTCAGAGGAATATATTAGCTGTTCACTGACTTGTCTGGTTGACCAAAACACACTTAAACCCAACCATGTTTTGCGGAATCTGAACGCTCCCAATCACCCGTTGTATACTGATGATATCATTATTTTTCTTTAAGGTGATAAAAAAACATTACAACCCTCAAAAATTACCTTACTCATTAGGAGGATATCTCTGGTCAAATGATTAGCTGGAACAAATATTATATCTTCTTTGGAAATAATTTCTCCCCTAATAGGAAATGAAACATTATAAGTGACTTAGGTTTAAAAGAGGGATCCCTTTATTTTAAGTACCTAGGTGTCCCCATCTTTTGGGGAAGACCCAAATCTTTCCATTTCTCTAAAATTGAGAATCAAGTAATAAATCGACTTTCCTATTGGAAAGGAAAATCCATTTCTATGGTAGGCAGAATCTTCATTGTCAAATCTACTATTGTCTCTAAAATGCTTTACTCTATGATGGTCTACAAATGGACTGCTAGTATTATAAAAAAAATTCATACCTCAATAAAAGATTTTGTTTGGATATGTATCACTATGTAAAGAAAACTTGTCACCATCTGCTAGGAAATTTTTTGAAAACCTATTGATAAAGGAGGTATTGGCATTAAAAATATTAAACATTCTAATGAGGCCTTTCAAGCCAGGCTCACTTGGAATCTTATCTATAATAAATCTGATTCCATAAACTTTCTTAAAAATTGATATATTCAAAAAATTAAGAAAGGAAACTCTATTTTTCTTTCCTCCTCTATATGGAAATCCATAAAACATTCTTTTTCTACCATAATGAATAACTCTAGGTGGATGGTCTCTAGAAACTCTTCAATGAACTTCTGGTTGGACAACTGGGCTGACATTCGGTTAATTTCTATGGTTGCACTTAAACCAAAGTCCTGAGAACACCAACCTCTCTATCAGAGATGTTCTTAATACTTGAAGTGATTCTCTTCCTTATAACATTATGACTGACATTGACACCTATCCCTTCTATAACACTAATGATTTTTTAGTTTTAAAAAATTCTCACAATGGCATGCTTAATTCAATTTTTTTTACAAGAAGTCTTTTTGTAACTCAAAAAGTGATTTTGGGTGGTTAATTTTTTTTTGAAAAACCTTGGATAAAACCCTGAATATTTAATCTTATATAGAGGCTTTCCCACAAGATACTCCCCACTAATGATCGCCATCAATTGTATGGTTTTTAACTCTATTCTAAATTCAATCTCTACAATCAACATAGAGAACATACTAATCATCTTTTTCTTTCTTTTTGCACTACTTCTGCCCTTTCAAATAATATTTTTAACATTTTTTATTGTAGATGGTGGATGCATGACTCTTTCAAATTTCAATTAAAGAGATGCACATATATGAATAGATCTCATCAAATTAAGAACATTTTTCTTGCTGTTGTCGCAGAGCTTCACCACATGATCTGTTATGATAGAAATTCTCTTTTTCATAATAAATGATCTTCCATTAATAATGATGAAAAAATGAAGATTCTCATTGACATTAATGAAGCCGATTCAATCCAAAAGGGTTACTGCAAAAACACAGTGCATAACTTTGGAATCCTATGATGATTTCGTGTTTTTGGAAACTATTTCCATTCTCAACGTACTTTTTAAGTATTTTGGAATTCCCCTCCATTAATATAGATTAAGGTTAATGTGGATGGTGCTTCTAAAGGAAAACTGGGCCCTATGGGTTGTGGTTCCATCTTCAGGAATCATATTGGTCAGATCATTGGTTGTTTTTATGGTAGTTGTGGCATTCCTTTCTCACTGAAAGATGAAATAAGGGGTATGATTCATGAAATCCTTTTTGCAAAACAACATAGTTGGAAGAACTTATAGATTGAGAGTGACTTGACCACCATTGTACAAGCAGTTTGGATTGGTGTGACACATCTTGCGTGGTCGATCACCACCTGTTGGATAGACTGAATCAGTGCTCTTCTCGACATCAACTACATCAACACACATATATATTGTGAAGCTAACATGGTTACTGATGGTATTGAGAACAAGTGAGTCATTCAAGACATTACCATTCTTGATGAACTTCCTTCTGACATAATTCCTTTTCCTAATAAAGATTATAATATGTTTCCATCTTTTAGACTCTTGTAATTCTTTTTCTTTATAATAATTATGCCTTTGGTTTCTGGCCAAGAACCATCTTATTCTTCAAAAAAATTATAAATAATATTGAAATAATAACAAACCAACAACCACAATTTAAAAATTAATACAGTAATTACAATGATAAGTCAACCATAATAAAAACACATCACATTATACAATGGTGTATGATCACAATTTAAATATTAAATTTTAAAATATTAAAGGTAAGACCACCTAATGGGAAGATCCCATACAATATATTTTAAAAGGAATAATGGGATAAAGATATAAAACAAGTATAAAACTATGGTTTCTTTTAGTTGTATCTCTTAATTCTTGTTATCCATATCACTTGAATGGCCATAAGGCCTTCATTTTTTTTATTATTTTTGACAATTCTCCTTTCAAGGGGTGACGTGGAACCCTTATGGTTTTGTTTTTAGCCGAAGTATTACGTTCAACCACCCAAATTGTAATTCTTAACCAGTATAGTGCATGTATAGGGTCGAAGCACAAGGAGATAGAGGCATGTTTTGTTTCCCTTATTTGAAATTAATTAGGTGAAGTTTTTATAGAATTTAGAGTCTATTTTTATTCTTTCATTTATGTAAATATTGATTCCTCAATTTTTGAATAATTACTTAAAAGATAAATAATAGCATGGAAACTGGTTTTGCTAACAAATGGATAAGCTGCATCAGGGCTGTGGGTTTTTAAGGTCATTAATTAATAGATTGATTTTTGAGGTTTTTTTACTCACAATAACTCATACTTACTAGGTTTGAATGTAGTGGAACCCCCTTGGTCTGATGAGTTTCACTTAAAACATTAGGTGAACAATTCCTTGGTCTGAAATTGATTCCTTTTTGTTTTGTCAAGTTTTATCCCTTTTTTAGATGTTATGTGAACCCAATAATCATGGGCGTACTTAACATAATTCTTCTTGAAGATCCCCAAAAGTTTCATTATTGATCCGACATGACATTCCCAATAACATTTAACAAGATAAAAGAGAGGAATTTATGAATTATATGAATAACACGATTACAAAAATACAATATATTAAAATCAAACCATAATCATCCAGATCCCCAAAACATGATAACGTTACCTACTAATGAAATAGATCATGAAAACCAAACCCATAATACCTGATGCACATATCACAGAAGCCTTCTGTTGACGATCCTCGGGAAAGGTAAAGCGGCATAACTTCCCCTCTTCTCTTCTTTTATTTCCCTCACTTCTTCTTTATTCTTCACTATCATGCATTATCTCTCTATTCTTCCCCCTTCTTCTCTCTAGAAAATGGAAGGCCCAAACCTATTTTTATACTTTTTCCAAGATACACGGCGTGCATAAAAGTACACGCAGTGTACTTGGGTCAAGATGACTTGGCCAAATTTTCTCCCTTGGTAGGTGATCAACCGTGCCACCGCCTGACTATGAATGGGTCAGTGGTCGGTTGGTGGGGTACACAACATGTATCTCTTCCACACATGGTGTGTAAGTGCATCTTTGTCCACCAACTACTTCTGGAAGAGATGTACATGGTGAGGAAGAGTCATGTACATAGTTTGTAATATCGGTCCTAGATTTTGGGCATGTATCTGATTTGGTAGATCCGTGTCTGGGCCAAAATGTACACAACATGTAAAAATGGTATATGCCGTGTATATGTGAATTTTTCTTCTGATCAGCCCTGATTTGTTCTTATGGATGTAAACATCCTGGAAATTATTCTAGTCACAAAAATAATGAATTTTACCCACAAAAAAAAGATATTTGGTGAAAAAAAGATTTTATGCTAAATAAAATGTTTGAAAAAGCATACACAAATCAGGTACATCACCTTACAAGGCCTAAAATATTAAGGTAAAATTACATGACCTATAGGTCTTAGAGGAAATCATCTAGACAAGATATCATGGAACTACTTCTCCCCAACAAATGTCAAGACATCATCACTCTACCTTCGCAAGGCTGGTCAGCAGCTATCCTGTGAAAAGTGGCATAGTCCCGGTACCATGATAATTCCATACCCTCACTATCTTCGAATTCAGTTTAGCTATCCTCCGGTGGATGCACCTGCCCTGAATCCTTATCTAGCTCCTTTTCCATTGTAATATGATTGGTGCATCTGCATATTTCATGTTGCCTGAAAGCCTTGGGGTGGCTTGAAGGCCTTGAGGTGGACTGAAGGCCTTGAGAGACAATTGGCCCGAAGTCCTTGGGTGGCTTGAAAGCCTTGTAGGACCCAATGACCAAACCGGTGGCAAGAAGTCCTAGATGGATGAATAGTTCCAACAGTTTCAGTACCAAACATTATCTGTGATAGTTCCTGCTATAGTAACTGCTACAGTACTTCTATAGTACCCATGAAATATTTCTCCACCCGGATTTGATCTTGGGTCTCTTGGATGCACTTACCGAGTCCTCACCAACTAGTTGAGGCTCAAGTACAAGTTATCCATATCACTCAACCATTGATAACTAGGCCTTTTAATTTACATGTATCCTTGAACATGATGTATATATTCAAACCAAATTACACTTATAGGGCCTAAGTAAATATATGTATTATGTCACCATTGATGGTGTCCCAAAATTAATGTTTAATATAAATGGGTGCTTATATAATCTAATATAAAAAATTAATAATAAATAAAATAATCACCATGTTATCAAGTACTCATAATCCACTTGAATGGGTGACCCTATTTTCTTCATCCAGATCCAATGTCTAGTCTGAACACTTTACACATAACCATGGTGGAATGTGAAATTTCCACCCACAAGAACATAATATAGTAAAATAACGAACCATGCTAGCATGGAACCTAACTAATATATAACCATAAGAAAGAATAATAAGTTGGAATAAAATCCAACATACTATAGCTGAATATTTTCCAAGACTTGGTTAGAAATATGACCAACCAACCCCCCAAGATTGATATCTTGGTCGAAACATCTCCCAACTCATCATGAATATCAATACAGTGGGTTGGAACTATGTACATTCTATATCACAACACAAAAATACTAGTTTTACATCCATACTAACCACAATACCATAAACCATACTCAATTAGTATCATTAACAACCTCAATACCTCATAAGATACTTGGGTGGAATCATGGACAACCTCAACATCAAACAAAATGATTAGTTGTCACCATTACCAACCTCTATACAAAGAAAGAAATATGGATGACATAATACCCTATCAAAATTTAAAAAAGTGACATGAGTGTAATCACACCCAACCTAAATACTAAGAAAAAGACATGGTTTACATCACACCTAATTTGAATTTCAAGCAAGCGACATGGGTGACATCATGACCGAACTAAATAATAAGAAGATACATTCTTGGAATCATAATAAACCTAAATATTATGTAAAATACATGGTTAAAAACACACCTTACATAAATACCATGAAATAGATATTTTTGAAATCTTGTTGAACCCAAATTCTATGAAAAATATATTTTTGAGAATCCCAACCAACTCTATCACTACTTCTTTATACCCTTCCCCCTTACTAATCATATCTCACTGATATCCCCATCCTAAAAATGCTTTCTTTTCATTTATAAATGATCTAGGATACATATCAAGTCCTATAAAATCACTTTTAATTAATGGAAAACTTTCTTGGTTCTTATTATATGGTTTATCACTACAATATACATGTAACATGACCATAAATGGATACATGATCAATGTTATACCTAGAAGGACCAAGAATGGACTGTATATACCTTACCCAACTCTAAATGTTCATAGAATCCCATTTTTTTCATTCCATTCCATTCACACCCACTCACAATATATGTGAAATCAAATTTCATATACAACATGTATAAAACAAGTGAAAAGCACAAGGACTACTCACATTGTAGTAGAAAAATCCTTCTTATTGAAAGTCATCAGATGATCAAACTTAATCTAGAGAAATAAAAAATTTAATGAAACATAATAGGATGAAAAAACTATATTTGGATCATGGATGAAGAATATATCCCACTTGTAAGGGCGAAAATAGAGGAATGTTGGTGGTTGGTTCTTGTGGCTATTCTTAGTTTGCACAGGTCGCTATATATGAAAGGTCTTGCCAACCCAACTTCTACCTTTTAATAATATGTATACACTAATTCATAAAATATTTACTTAATTTATGAGAAAGTTTATGTTATCCTCAAAAAAATTCTCAACATATATTGTCCCTATAGTAAAATATTCCTTGATGTTCCTTTCACCCATATAATGTTTCCTCTTCTAATAACCCTTATATAAAATCTTCTTACTTGGCGAACCATTATTTACTTTTAATGTCCAATTCACACTTTTTTTAATTGATAATTCTTGAGAATGAGTAATCATAATAGGATTAGTTGAAAAAAAATGAAGTAAATAACTCCTTTGGAACAACACTAGAATCAGAATAATTGGTGCTGTGACACCTAAAGGTTAATAAAACAACTTTTCAACTAAAAACCTATTATATATTTAAGATATTGAATCCATTTAAAGTTTAAATTACCTATTGTAATTTTTTCATCAACTAGTAGTCCTTGATTAACCAATTCAATCCCTATTTACAAATATTTTGATTTCTCCTCTTGTAAATTCTATATTTTATTTTTATCTCTTTCCATTTATTTTTTAAATATAAATTTTTTTTTATTTTCTTTCTTAAATCCATTAACAAATTTATAAAATTATTTTACTATCTATAATATTCATTTTTGAAGCACAATCCATCTCCATATATAAATAAATTCTCTAAAATAGTAAAATAAAGGTAATCATTCAGATTAAAAAAGTATGACATTTTTGATCTCCTGTTTTTAAATAAAAAACTCTAATCAGAGTTTGATTAGTAGAAATCTATAATCTTAATCATATCGATTTTCTAAATTAATCAAATATGTTTTATCCCAATAAAAAAACTGACTTAAATTTTTACTAATTTCTTAAACCACATTTAGGCTTTGACTTTCCAACAAGATTTCTTTAAACCATATTTAGAATAGGGATTTAGAGAATTCAGGATCCATGGGGTTCCCTTATAAAGAAGCTTTTCTAATCATAATAAGATGAGAATAAAAATTAGAAGGTTTTCATTTTAACACGTTTATTTTATGTTTTTCAAAATTCAAAATTCAAAATTAAAATTAAAATTAAATAATAATTTTTTTCTATATAATATATCATTTTATTATTAAGTTAAAAAAATTTATATAAATTTTTTAAAATATAAGATTTTATTTTTTAAATAAAAAATTTCATTGAAATTGGAAATTGAATTTAATTTATAATTTTTAATAAAAATCAAAATAAATGTAAGATCAAAATTGAGCAATATAAATTAGAATATAAATTTATATGAATAAAATATAAAATTTATATATTAATGTGAAAATATAATTTACATACCTAAATATAATTTATATTATAATAATATATGAAAATATGTGACACCAATATTGTTATTTTTTGGTGAAAAATTTATTATCTACTGATTTTTTAGGTTTCTTGATTTGGGTTGAATTTAGGATCAACCATGGGATTTTGGACCCCTTCAAGGTGTTAGGGGTGTTAGTGTAAGATAGAAATTGAGTCTCGGGGGGGGGGGGGGGAGGGGGGGGGGTTGGCATGGGCTTGGGGATACAATTTTTCAAAACTATTGAAAACCATATGTGACTAAGGGGTAACACAGCGTGATTAGGGGCAATGTGAAGGAACAAGTTTTTCCTTAGATGTAGGCTAGACCGTGAAATATGGGACAACATAGTGTGAAGGTCTGAAGGGGAATTGTTGGGTTAAGGTTGATTGAGAATCACACTCTGACCAAGAGGCATCACAAGATGATAGGTGTTTGGGGAAACTAAAAATGGAAAAGTCATATACATAAGGGTCATGAGGTAAATCTCATGTAAGGGTACTTCTATATACACGATTCCCCATTCATATGGTTTACTATTATGCCTGGTCACCATATATATAAATTTACCATAATTTTTGAAAACTTATGTTTAGGGAAAGGTAACACCATGACGGGTATGTGTTTCACTATGATGGTGGTATCATGGATGTGATCCATACTATGAAGCCCCATTTGTGCAAGGTAACCATTCCATGATAAGGGGAGGTCATTTTATTACCTTGTGTATGGGTTGGGTGATATGTAAGGGTTCTAGAATTTGTGAAATTTAAGGGGGGTGGGGAGCAGTCACACTATGAGATAGGGGGAAACATAATGATCATGCTTATGGGTTTAATCATACATAAATATTGAATATTTTTTATTTATGTCCCATAAAAAAGGTTACCCATAAGTAATGGTTCCAGAATTTTTGAAATTTGAGTTTGTAGGGTGAAACAGTCACACTATATACCAAGGGTCCAAACTGTGATGTGACCGAAGGTAGTGGTTTTATGATTTGACATGGATTTGGGGATGGTGTTTCATTCTGTTATAAGGGGAGGTCATTCCATAACCTTCCTTACCTAGTTTTTTAAACATTTGTTAATTTATTAAATGTAATATAAAGGTGAGTGACGATTTTTTATTAGGTATTCCTTAGGAAAACCTCATTCATTCCTTCCAAGATATGAATGTCGAACCTCTTTCTTATCCTCCCCTTAAACATGATCCAAATGGGACTATCATCAATAAACCACCAAGTAATTTTCTTTGTTTCTCCTTTAAGTTACAACCTCTTATTTTTTTTCAAGTTTTCCTTATCTATGGCCACAGTGTCCTAGGGTTATTGGTGGAAGAAGTTATGACAAGGGTTTCTTGATGATTGGCTGTTAATACTTTTTTCGCTTCTTCATTAGTGTATTATTATCATCATCTTTCAGTTTCATCAGATTAAGGTTGTTAGTTCCATGACCATTATTTGTTTTAATAACATTGTGTGATTAAATTTCAAAAAGAATGTTTAAATGTATTTTAAGGAATTTTATGCCATCATTGAAGACTGATATATATGTTATATGTTTTTCAAATTTTTAGTCGGCTAATGGTCTCTGCTTTTCGATTAATTAAGTATAGAAACACACATTAATAGTTACCTATGGTGTTTAACTTCTTATTTGTGGAACAATAAGACCCTATCCTATTATATGATATGGGTATGACTCCATAGTGGATTCATGATGGAGGTTTGTAGTTTTCATACTTCACTCTATTTTTTTATTCTTTTTATCCCTCCAATCGACCCAACCTATTATGTTCCGTTATTTAGAAATGGTTTCTTAATGGTTGAAATATCGTCTTACAAGATTGTTTTAGAAATGAATTCACCTAATCTCACCATGGTTGCTTGATTTTGACTTTAGTAGGTTTTAAATGAAGGATTTAATTATCATGTGAACTTGGAGTTGGGTCTGATGAATATGATAGTTGTTGGGATTCTTAACCGTTGTTCATTCAATTTTATATTTGATGAGGTTGAAAAATTTATGGTCTCCTAGTCAAATATATAATGGGTGTATCGATCCTTTCAATTCTATTTGATTCATTGGATTTCTATGATCTATGAACAATAGGATGGACCTTTCATAGTGGTTTGTATTTCTATCCCCAGCTTCTCACTTTATTTCCAAAATGTGTATGTTTTTAAGTTATTTGGAGATATGATTGGGAATTTATTGCTGGAAAATCACCAAAAATTGATAGGGAAGAACCCTATTTAACCTAGATTATGTTTTGAATAAGATTTATCTCTTCCTATTATGGATTTAATGTGTTTCAAACTAGAAGGCATTGTATGAGGGTAAAATTGATTTTTTTCACCTTTATAACCTTTAGGGTCATAACCACCCCTGATGCCACAAGGTTCATCCACATACATTTCTTATAAATGGATATTATATTATAAAAGGTGATTTTGATCATGTGTAAGTTTCAAATTCCGGTGCTACTAGCCAGGATGCTAGTAAGACTTCAACTTTGCATGCTAGGGTGTCTCCTTTTGTGAAAGTGAAAAAGTCTCTCCTCCCCTAACTCTGTTTACTCATGGAGTGGGGAATTCTTAGAATTATATAGAAGTTGTGAACCTAGTATGTTAACATTGGAAGGATTTAACCTATCAGGTGGATCTTATAGCCTTGGAGACGCTGTAGGAAGAAATCTTGGATGGAAATAATGATTTCATCTTTCACACTTATATACACATCGATTAAATGTAGTTGTATCATGAATATCCATTTATTCTAGTAGGTGTGGGATATTATTCTTCTCCATTAGAGTTTATCCTTGCCAAATCTCTCCCTAATAGGTCATAAGGAAGAGTTACCACCATTTTTATTTAAGAATTAGAATTGTATGGTGTTTTGGTGACTGATGCATAGATGTTAACAATTAGAGTTTAGTAGTTAACCTGATAAAAGATTATTCTGATGTTTTAGAAAAAATTTGATGGTTTGGAGGTTTTTTCACTAGAAAAGATATGGGGTAATGATATGGAAAAAAAATAATTATTATAAATGGGATGTTAACCGAAAGTTATCTTAGGCATAGGAGGAGCTACATCCATTATCCCATGATGGAATATGAGAAAATTCTCTACTAGAGTCACCTGAAGATGAATATTATTTTCATGCTAGAGGGAACTATCAATTTAAGGGTAAAAGGTAATAAAGTAACCAATTTCATAGAGTATCACTCAATTGTTAAGGGGATTAATGCAATAGTGTGTAAATTTTATTCTTATCTTACCATACCCATGGTGAAAAGGACAAATGTTAAGGTAGACAGTTCCAAGAAAAGTAATCACAAAATCAAAATGATTTAGAGTTATAAGGAACCCCCCATTTTTGGATTATGGTCTTGAGGATATTGATGAAAGATAATATGATCTATATTAGAATGGACCTTTGGATAGAATTATTAAGGAATTACCAAGATAAAAAATATAGAATCCCGCAATGGATCTGCATTTTCACTCTTTAGAGATAATGGAAGACATAATTCATTTTTTTTTACTTTGGTTTATGATGTATATACTTCATAGTTTGATGCTATGGAAAATTTTGAAACATTAGGGAGGCTATGGAGCTAAAAAATACTCTTGAGATGAATTTACCATTCAACTTAAAAATAGAGAAATAATAAGATTAAGGGAGTAAGAATAAGATTTAAATGAGCCCAATATAACCTAACTTATGCATTATAATAAGAATATGTTAGAAGAGGATATTCCAATTAAGGCTTTAAAGGAAGACCTAACCAATATAAAGGCTAGAATCATGATATTTTCCACCAGTGAGAAATTTGAATGTATTAATACCCTAGCCCATATCTTTCTTTTGGGATATAATGAAATGAAGATCAACACGAAGAGGTTTATCAAGTGGTGTGGAAGAACAACCTTCTTATTTGTGGATCTAATTCAGGAGGTAAATTGGTGTAATTTTCCTATCATTTGGAGTCTTATTTGGATGCATGATTCAAATAATTTAATTTTTTAATGGTATGGAAAAATATTACCTATTTATATTTAATCTGGTGTTTTTTGGGTGACCACTTCCCCTAAAAGTGGTATTAATGGAAATGAATAAAAATATAATTTATAGCTTGATATTAGTAAGAAAACTTGTTTCCAAATCACACATTATTTACATACATTAATATTAATTACTTGTTTTTGATGTAATGAATCTTTGAATGGAAATGGTTTTTTGATGAAATGAAATAATTTTAAGTGATTATACCTCATAGGAATCCCTGGTTCTTGTGTAGGGATTTTGATATTTGTGCACAGGATGAACTGAGAACAACATATATACTCATTTAATTTTTAATGAATATTCAATACATCTCACTGAAAATCACCCCCAGATTCCATAGGTTTAGTTCTTTATAGATTAGAGACATAAAAAAATTCTATTTCAACATTTTTAATATATTTGAAATTTTTTTCTCACATGATAAAATTTTATATACATCATACATAATATTTGTCTTTATAACCAATCAAATTTAAATATAAGAAATGGGTGATCTTAGATGCTCAGTAAGTGTAACCATAATAGATATAAATTATAAATTATAGGTCATCACAAAATGATCATGTGAGTAGGAGAACATAATAAAGGTGTATAAACATAAAATAAGTTAATCATACATAATAAAACTTAGATAATAAAATCCAGAGTCACCAAAAAGGTATTTCCACATAAAATCAAATATAAAATGTTTAAATTTGGAAATACAAGCCAATAATCATGATACATTAAGAATAATATATCCATGGTTTGTAACATATTGAAGCAACATAAGCATAAGTATTATAAATCATAATAGTATGATAAAACCTAATAATACTCACACATTTAGTTGTTAGAAAACCCAATCATGACCATAAATTTAGTTTTGATAAAACCCAATTCTAACCACATATTATGTTCTCAAAAAACCCAATCATTCCCATACATTAAGTTGTGACAAAACCCAATTATACCCATATACTAAGCTATGAGAAAAACCAATCATACCCATGCATTTATTTGTGATAAAACCCAATCATTCTCACTCTATATCTTAAGAGATATAAAAAATTACCAAATTAATTAGAGTTATATAACAGAACAATGCATCACATAATGATAAACCATTCATTTTTGATTTATATGACCATGAAAACATTTATAATTCCATCATTTATTAGTTTACACCTGAATGATAAATGGGAACAATGAAGAATTTAACATAAAATGATCATAATCCATCCAAAGAAATAATGTGAATGACATCATTAGAGAATATACCCAGATAATTTTAAGAAACTTAATGGATGCCAATATACGTGAAAAACTAGTTCATAACCACATTAAAAAATTATTTTAAAAAATAATAATAAATATCATTTTCATTTGTTAAATTTTATTTTAAAAAAAAAATTCAAAAAAATTATTGGAATAAATATTTCTTTGAAAAACCATTAAAAAATATAGTGAAAGATTCATTTTGAGAAATAGTAATAAAATTTGGAAAATCCATTCACAATAAATCAATTAAAAAACAAATATTCTTTTCACAAATTTGTAATGAGAGTAAAAGTTAGTCGGAAACAACTAAAATGAAAATTTTAAAAGAATATTATTTTTAAAGAAAGTAAAATTAATATAAAAAGACATTAATAAGTCATAAGAGTTAAGATAATTTAATCTATATAATATAATAAATAACATGGGTATGGAAGAAAAGTATTCCCAATGAAAAATAAGAGATAAGGTTTTATCTACTTACAAATTTCCATCTAGTTGAATTTTGAATCGAAGGGCGAAGAAATAGTAAGAAGACATTTAAAACGTATGAAGAAATTAAGGAGAATAAAATAGTTGGTATTTTTAGAGAATAATATATAACTTCAATTGATGGAATTTTAAACATAAAAAATATCAATTTTAAAATGAGATTAGCTTAGAAACCCTTAAGTTTACTCTTGAATTCTACAAAACCGCTTTAACCTCCTAATGAATTCTCTCCTTTACCCAAGTTACTTCAAAATAAAGGATTTAGTATTCAATAAAGGAACTATTATTTACTAAATTGTTATTTCGGATTTCAGAGAAATTAAATACGTATAAATTCAAGAGATTAATTAATTATTTGATTTGTTTGAGAGGATTATAGGAGGCAGTTATTTTATAGGTTAGTTTTTAGTGGTATTTCTACAATTATTCACATTTTAATGTATAAGGTTTTCATTTTAAAAGTAAAGTTGGCATAAAGTGGAAAAATAATGGGGGTTGGATAAGGTTTGGTCACGATATACCTCATCCACATACTTAGAGCCATGGTTTTATGATATTTTGAGTCTTTACCACTCAGTTAAAACCCGTATCAACTAATTTTACCTTTAATATGGAAACATAATTTTTAAGGTAGTGAATTAATTTTATTACTAAAAATGAAATTTCACCCTTAACTAATTTTTATATCTTTATTATATTTTTTCACTCTATTTAATCTAATTAAATTTATAAAAAATGGGAAATTAATATTTTAAATGAAAAATTGAAATATATATAAAAAATATTTTTATACAAAAATAAAAATTTAATCATCATGCATACTTAATCCAATTCCATAATAATTACAAATTAATTTAGTGTTAATATATTTTTAATACATTATAATATTCCATTAGATTCATCATTTAAAAGTGATCATTTGAATTTATTAACATAAAAATACATAACACTTAAAAATTAGTTCCTCAAAATGTGTAATATTTAAATATTAAATAATTTTAAGAATATCCTATTAAATGTAAGTATTTTTCTTATAAATATTTATTTTTATCAAAAAATATTTATTAAAATATTTCTTCTAATTTTATAAATACATCAAATAATTATTTAAATAGTAATACACAACCCATATAAATATTTTAAAATTATATTTTTCTTTCATTCCTAATTTATTATATTATTTTTAATTAAATAACATACCCATTGGATATAACCACAAAAAATATATCCAACAACCATATATCCAATGGACATATTTATAATGATCATATAAAGGTAATATTTCATTCCTTTATATGGAATTACCTATATTACTAAAATAATTCATTATATCTATATACTTATATCTAAACATGTCTATTATATTTCTAATTCTCTAATTTATTTCTATAATTTCAATTATTTTTATAATATATATTAAAAACCATGAGGAAAATTATTTTTTGTTTATGGTATTTTTATATTCTTTAGAATTAATTCCACTTTTCTTTTTCTTAATAATGTTTCATGTTATATTCACATAATATATTAATGTTTATATATTTTTTAAAATATTTTATATTAATAAAATATATCATTTTTTATTTTAGATTTTTGTATTGTGTAAAACTAGCTATTTGACATAGTATTTATTTAAATAAAAATCACATAGTAAAATCATGGGTTGTAACATTCCACTACCCTTAAAAATAATATCTCCTTTAAAATTTTTTTACTCTAAGGATGATAATCAGTAATTAAGAATAAATATGTGTCAAATTATTATTGATGCTTTTTATATAAATTTTAGGTAAAAATAAAGTCTTTATTTGATACAATTGATAGTGGTACTTCATAGAACCTTACCACTTCCTTTATGTATATCCTGAAATGTTGATTGAGTGAGAATTATTCTCAAACAACAATGAAATGTGATGAATTTTAGAGGTGATTAAATACAACCCAAATTAATTTATGACCATTAGAGGTCTTAGGATGTCCCACAATGAAATACATGATGTGATTATCCCATTTATATAAATCTATAATAAATGGTTTCATTATCCAATTAGAATTTTTTCATTATTCCTTTATTTTCTAGCATACTAGGCCTTGATATATATACTCTACAATCACCCTCTTCATGTTTTACCACAAAATATTATTCTTGAAATATCTGTAAATATTTTTCTTTCAGTATCGATAGAGAATTATGAGATATATATATCATCATACAAATCCATAATCAATTATAATATTTATGAAATACATATATGTTTCTTAAATATTATAATTCTTTTATTGGAAAATTTTAACCCTAGAATATTCCAAACAATATTTTTTTTCTAAATGTACTCCTTTTATTCCATATTGATCATTACATGGATATATTCTTGAGTCTTCATTTATTAAGGATAAAATTTATCTCCTTCCTTTATAATTTCATGGTATATACTTTGTAAATCCATGATTATTAGGTCTATGTAAATTCTCATAATGTGTATGAAAGAACGATACTTCCTACCTAAGTTTTTAACCAACTTGTTTTCCTTCCCTGGGTGGTGATGTATTAAGTAGTAACAATCTTTCATCAACTCAAACCATATCCATTGGTGCATTTTCAACTTCTTATATGTGAAAATTTAATTTATGCTCTTTTATTTGGTATATATATTACAATTTTTACCATCAAGATAATTCCTCCATATCTAAAAGGGCCTATTCCAACTTGAATTCAGGCGTTGGATGATTTTTCTATAAAATTATTAATTAATTTTTGGAATAAGCAACCAATATATCATTCTATATAAGGATAAATACTTATCTCTTTTTTGGTACGTCACTATATATTATGAACCCTTATTTTATTCAGTGTAGTTTAAGTACAAGTGAAGTGACACACCTTCTCTTTAACTTATTTAAATTGTATTCACATTCATATGTCTAGAGGAACTTAAATACCGTATAAGTTAACTTGGTTAGTGGATTTAAAATTCATGAAAAATTTCTCATAAATCATCTATATTATCCAACGAATCCAAGAAAAATATAAATCTATATTATAATATTTGGTTTGTTCCATTATTCTATTACTACTATCTATAAAGGATCTATAAATATACCCTTTATTTTAATTACATGAATTAAGAATGACAATTTATGTTGCTAGAATTAAAAATTTTCAAAAATTTTCATACATTTTTTTCCGTTTCACGATCTTCAATAAAATAATCAAATCATATTCATGCTCTTTATTTATCATGGAATATATGTGAATAAAATCTATATTGGCTGCCAAAAAATTGATCTTGGTAACCTCTAAAGATTAATTTCATCACATTCATGAAGATAGTTTGAGAATATATATGTCTGAATGACATCACTATGAATTCATAGTGTATATATATTGTTCAAAAGTTTTTCTTGGGTATATCCATATTTTTAGCCTTTATTTGATGATATCTCAATCGAAGGAAAGTCTTTAAGACGTCTTAACTGTAACACCCTGAGATTTTATGAGAAATATTTGTTTTAATTTCATTGATGTCTTGTGTTGTATGCTACACCAATATTAGATTTTTCTATACGCAACACCATATTAGCTTGTAGTATACTCAACAATATTATTGGCTTGTGTGGCACACAAGAGCGACATTCTTCAATAGCGTGTGTTGTACGCAATACTAAGTTTCACTAAACAACTATATATTGTTATAATATTATTATGAAAAAGCATTTATGAATAATATTAACCACATTTTAAATTTTATAACATTATCATTCATCTTACACATATTTTAGAAAATGGTATGAGAAAAAAATTATTTTTTTGGGTAAAATAAGTATTTTTTAAAAAACACAGTTTTGCCACCTTTAGATGACACACCCACTTTAAATCTATTTTTGACACGTTTATAAGTTAAATTTGACAAAATAATATCATTAATTTCAATAAGGATATAAAAATTTACTTGGGATAATTTTTTAATATTTTTATGTTAACTTTCATATTTTTATGAATAGTAAAAATACGCAAAATTTTAATTAAAAACAACTTTTATCATCAAGATAACTTATATGGTTAAATTATAATATTGAATGATTTTAAATTATAAATTGAATAAATTTTTACCATTTAATATAATTTATGTCATTACCATTAAATTTACATTTAATTTATAGGTAAAAACATTTCAATCTTTTGCAATGTTTTAAATAAAAACCCATTTTTTTCGAAAATGAGATTAATTTTAAATTAATTACTACATATTCTGTGTTTTGAATTTTTAAAAATGGATTCCATATTTATAATCATGAGGTGCAAATTTTTTAAATAGACAAGTTTTAATTTTGGGGATTATGAATAGTGACTTCGGTAAATTTTATTTACCACAATTAAAGGTAAATATGGTAATAAAGGGTAAATATAATATTATAAAATTACTCTAACACTTGTATTAATATACTTGTATGATTATATTTCTCTCCAAAACATACTAGGGTTTAAATGGAATCAATTGGAAACCACTTGGATGATATAAAGACCTTTAATTTATTTTCTTTAAAAGAAAGTGAAATATGTCTAAAAAAACTTTAATAATTAAATTATTTTTAATATAAGGTTATACATAATATAAATTCAATTATAAATAATCATTTTAAATATAAAATTTTTTTCTTCATTATGGTAATTTATTAGTAATTTTTAATAAATATATAATTACCTTAATAGCTTATACATTATTGATGCACAAATTATTTGTTTAGTAAAAAATCAATGATATTGTTTTTATTAAAATAATAATACACATAAAAAGGACCAAAACCTTGACCAAACCTTATTTTTCGAGTATATATAAACCATAATCATCAAAGGGTCGACTTGTGGACCATTTGGAGCCTTATAAGATATTATGACATTTATATTATTTTATTTTAAATGATGTCAAAGTTATCAGCTTCATAATTTAATAAAGATTACATTTTAAAAGTTTTTTTAGAATATAAATTAGACTAAAAGTGGTTTTATGAAATATATTAGATTTATCTTAATCATAGTATTTTTTTTAATTTTTATGCAACAAATAAGTATATTAAATAATTATACAAAAATGTTGTTGTAATTATTTTATTAAGAAAAATATAAAATAAATGGATTCAGAAATATTAAAATAAATAT
Source organism: Viscum album (assembly GCA_963277665.1). Classification (NCBI taxonomy): domain Eukaryota; kingdom Viridiplantae; phylum Streptophyta; class Magnoliopsida; order Santalales; family Viscaceae; genus Viscum; species Viscum album. The sequence goes on along the minus strand of OY728132.1, from coordinate 163,892,649 downwards.
TATATTAACTAATTAATGTTCTCCACGAATTTTATAGATAAATATGACCTGTTATAAATCTATTAAATATTTTTGTTCAAACATATCTTCTGTGAGGATTTTATTTAAATTCAAATAATTGAATAGTGTCAAAATTGACATGATTGCTATTTCAAAAAAATATCATATTATTAAATTGTTTAAACATCACAAAAAATATTTAAAAATTAAAAATTAAAAATTAAATGGTCTAAAATGTTATAATGTATCTAATTATAGACAATTCACAACACATAATTAAGTATTTATAATAATTTAAAATTTATAACAATATTACCACAAATAAAATTAAATAGATTAAATAAGGATAAATAAAAATGATAAGTTTTAAAATAAAATCAAAATATGTCTAAATTTTATTTTTTGATGATATTAAAACCCTATATCATCTCATCTTAGAAGTTGAGTCATTTTGGAGGTTTTTATATGGGGTTGGGTTTTATTATAAATTAATATTTTTTAGGCTTCCAAAAGTGCCCCTCTCCTCTCTTATAAAATGACACCCCCTGCCCTCATTTTGAGCCTTCAAGATCTTCCAAACCCTAAAAATTACTCTTCTAAACCTCTCTTGTTACATTATAGTGGTGCTGGTCTTCTCAAAAGGCCAACTATAGTGCCCTAAGAGGAAGTTTAAAGGAGGCACTTTGAGGAAGAGGTAATATCTTCTATCGATTCTTTCTAATTTATTTATTCTTCTACTTCCTCTTCATTAGTTGTTTCATAATAAAGTAATAACATCAGTATCACTCATATACTAATATGTTATTATAAATATTAAACAACCCTATTTCACCTTCTGTCCATCCTAGGAAATATGAAGTCACCATGCGTGCGTACGTACGGCTTACCGTCTCCACGCCGTGGTGTAATATGTTTTTGATGACCAACATACTTGGATGTGTATAATGATGGAAGAAATAATTATATGTTATTATTGTAAAATTATACTTATTATTAAATTATTATACACCATACCCTTCAATAGAATTCCACAATCATGGGAATGATATCATCGCTTGTGCGTACGTACGGTCTACCTTCTCCACGATGTGATGTGATTCTTTATACATGATATTCATTGAATAAGGATTATATAAATGAATTTAATGAATTAATATTATATATATTATACTAATAAATTTCTTAAATGATATAACTATAACCTGAAAAGAGGAATAATTATTTATTCGACAAAACATGCATAATAACATAAAGTATTTAACACCCGAATAACGATTAACAATAAAATCTTACTAATAAAATAATAAGAATATGACCATATATGATATCATAAAAATTAATATTATTATAGAATTAGTCAATGAAATTATTTAAATCATTATAAAAGAGGCTTATATATGTAAAAATCAATCAGACCTAAGGTAAGGGGTAACTTTTCCAATCTCGTTTCTATCCAAGATTGTAGATTCGTAAGTATTTACTGAGGTTATATTTATCATCCATGTCCATGTCTTCTAAAAATATTTACATAAAATATTTACTATTCTTCCATGTATGTTCAAAGTCATGTTTAAGTCCTTTTGAATTTTATTATGTGGTATGGAAGGAATATTTATTTTGTTTACTATACGAGGTACATTTTGAATTTTCCTGAAAAAGTATGAGGAGAATGTTTTTTTAACTTATACGGCGTGAATGGATTTTTATGATTTCATAACGCCTTATTTAAATAAAGATTACTCTACAATATTTCATGATTATTTTCAATAAAATTATTTTCTTTTAAAATTACACGTCATTTTGAGAAAAGAAAATGATTTGAAATAAGAAAGGATATTTTCCTCAATAATTCATTTGAAGTGTTTTATCAAAACTATTTTCCATCTATGTTGACATTATTTAATATGGTTATGTGTCAAGTATAATTTCTCTAATATTTACATGGTTTGATTTTTTTTATGATGAAATTATATCCATTGTTTTATATGGATCATGTTATGATGGGATGATGTTTATGAAACCCATTTTATTCGTTGGGTTATGATGAATGATTTTTGTTTTTTTCATGGCACACGAAAGAATGATTTCATTATGAGATTGGTGGGACCTATATCTCCCTCCAATTCATTAGGTAAATATTTATGTCTCATGAGATAGATATGGTTGAAAGAGAATGTAAATCTGGTTTAGTATTACAAGCCTCTAATGGAAAGTAAACCTAGTTCAATAGTGGACTTTGTCCACTATGATGGTCTTGGAAGCAAGGCCTTGGATACTATAGAAATGATATCATGTGATTAATGGTTTTCCCAAATTACATGTTTTATTAGCATTCTATTTTATCATTATTAATGTTCCTTTATGATCTATGCCTTACGTACTGCCAAGATTTATGTCATTACTCATGATTTTGATGTTTTATGTTCATATTTTTACGTTCAAATGTTTATGGGTTTTTTTATGTTTTCGATGTTTACCCATACTGAGAATTTGAGCTCGCTCTTTATGTTTTCTTTTCCTCAGGATATAAAGAAAGGTTTTAGATAAGAAAACAAAAGGGGAAGATATTTATGGGAGATGTTGAAGATCTTTCCCCATGATTAGAAGATTTTGTTCTGATTTTCCTAAGAAACTAAACTAATATGGTCTTTGGGCGTCTATTTTTGGTTATGTATTAAGTATTCCACAAATGTAATGTAATTTATATGTATGCCAATCTTGGGTCTCTACAATTGGTATTAGAGCAAAGGTTTAGTTAACCTTTGTAAACTAGGATGCGAAAACTTTAGTGAGATCCCAAGATATATTTATAATGTATGTCTTGGAATGTCCCTAAGGTTAAGTATAAGTATAGGTTATAGTTCTAGAATTACGGTTACGATATTAGAATTAAACCTAATATGTTGGATATTGAAGGTACTCCCCATTTATTATATTGTTTTCCTAGCATTATTTTTGCCTCTCACACTATTCTTTTTGGGTTTTAGATGATGGATGGAGCACGAAGGAATCATGTTGATCAATGTAATGGAAAATGCAATGATTCTCCTCCTAAACAAACCAATGTTATGACAGATGGAGTGAAAAATATTATTGCTATACTTACAAAATCTATGAATCATTCTAGACTTCCCAATGAGTAGAGAAGGGAACAATATTCTATTGAGTCCTTCATGATGCAACACACACCTTCTTTCAATGGGTCTTTTGATCCACTTATTGCTGAACAATGGATCAGTACCATTGAAAAGATATTTTCCATACTTCACTGTTCAGAACATGAAAAAGTCATTTTGGTTGTTTTCAATTTAGAAGGTGAAGTAGACCTATGGTGGACTCTAATTAAGAATACAAGGCCCGAAGATGAAATTGAATCCATGTAATGGGATATGTTCAAGAACTTATTTTTCAATAAGTACTTCCCTCGTATTCTTCAAACAAAGATGGAAAAGAAGTTACTTTAGATTAAGAAAAATGATGATGAATTTGTTGGTATATAAAAAGGGAATTTTTTAAGGCCTTTAAGGTATGCCACTCGCTTTATCATCCAACCTGAGAGTAAAGTTGATCGATTCTTCAGTGGCTTAAAACCAAGTCTTAGAAGGGAATTAGCTATAAGAGACTTCAGTAGCTATGAAGAAATTGTTCGTTGTGATATCATGGTTGAACTAAAAGATGGTTTTACATATCAATCACATGGTTTTGATAAAAAACAAAAGATGGAGTTCAAGGAAAAATCTCAAAATAATTGTGAAAAGATGAAGAATGTTTCTTTATGCTCAAAGTGGGGAAAGAAGCATAGTGGATATTGTCTTAAATGGAATAGAAAAAGTTTTAAGTGTGGAAAAGAAGGTCATTGAGCAGCTGAGTGTCAAAAAAATGGGAAAAAGGTAGAAATGATGTGAATAGAGAAAATACTATAGAGAACTCACCACAAACACTTCAATGCTACATGTGCAAGGAATTGGGGAATTATGCTAACCAATTCCCTAATCTAAGGGTTATTGTTGATCAACATCAACAACCCCTTAAGGAAATGGGCCGAGGTAATTCACATGCGATCACTATTGGAAATGTTGAATACAACAATGAAGTGGTGGAATGATTACGTGTTTATGTAACGGGATTCCAAAATAGTGTTGTGGAATCTCATTTATAGTATCATGGAATATTGGAATATCTATGTTTTGGTTTATTGTGGGTTTCAATAATTATATTGTACCGATAACCATGAAAAGTGATTGAAATATTTTTGTAAAGTAGATGATATGTGCATAATGGAGGTCAGAATGGAATAATTTGGGCATCAAATAGTAGTGTTTAAGGCTAGAAATTTTTTTGATATTATTTCTGGAATGTTATAATGGTGTTGTTTCAGAAAAAGGACAACCTGCAGGATGAGCGACAACCCGTTACGTCAGACAAGGTTGCAGGAATCGAACCCACAACTGAAGTGAGACAAGCCTTTATCACCTACCAATGTCCTATAGGAAGTCCCACATTTTTAGAAATTAGTTTTTTTATTAAACAGTTTGATAGATGAAGTATAAGTCCATTTTCGTAACAATATATGATTATCCTCACCATAGATGGACATATGCATATTTAATATCTTGTGCTAACCTTTTTTGCGATAAATACAGATGGAATGACCTATCATTCTATCGCATGATCTACTAATACTTCAAGAATGAAAAATTAAACTTCATTTCTTTAAATAAGATATGAAGTGTAAATTGTTCATGGAATGACCAATAATGATATTACACTGAAATCAAGTAAGTATTTCTCCTTATGAAAAAATTAATCAACTTTAGGGAAATGATCTTGAAAACCCAAAAATGTTGTCATAGTACCATCATATCTGATGAATCATATGGTACCTTATATCATCCCAAATTTACAGATTTGTGATTATTGGCTTTTTCATAGCCAGGGTATCTACCATTCTTCATCCGAACATAATGGTTAGATTCCTCTTCCATATCCATATTTTCACCTGTATTCTTCGATGTGGAAACCCAGTACTGAGTTAATTTGGGTGACTGTTATGTTTCTAACTTTCCTTTTTAAAATTTAGTATTAGTATTTCTTTTTACGATGTGTATTTCTATAAAAGAAACCTTCAAGTAGTAAACAATTTATAACCCCGACGAATTTCAAGGGTGAAATTCATTTTAAGGGGGGTAGAATGTAACACCCCAAGATTTTATGAGAAATATTCCCTTTTAATTTCTTTGATGTTTTGTGTTATAATATAAAACAATATTATCTTGCACTATACTCAACAACTTATTAGCTTGTAGTATACGCCACACTATTCTTGGCTTGTGTTGCATGCAAGAGCGACCTTCCTCAATAGTGTGTGAAGTACGCAATATCAAGTTTCACTAAACAATGATACATTGTTATAATATTATTATGAACTAGCCGTTATGAATAGTATTAACCATATTTTGAATTTTATAACATTATCATTCATCTTACACATATTCTAGAACATGATATGGGAACAAAATAGTTTTTTCGGGTAAAAGAAGTATTTTTAAAAAATACAGTTTTGCCGCCTTTTGAGGGAACACCCACTTTAAATCTAGTTTTTGACACATTTATAAGCTAAATTTGAAAAAATAAACTTATTCATTGAAATGAGGATATAATAATTTACTTGGGATAATTTTTTAATATTTTTCTGTTAACTTTCATATTTTGATGAATAGTAAAAATACACTAAATTTTAATTAAAAAAAAATTTATCATCAAGATAATTTATATGGTTAAATTATAATATTTAATTGTTTTAAATTATAAATAAAACATATTTTTACCTTTTAATATAATTTATTTCATTATAATTAATTTTACATTGAATTTATAGGTAAAAAAATTTCAATCTTTTACAATGTTTTAAATAAAAATCCATTTTTTTCGACAACATGATTAATTTTAAATTAATTATTGCATCTTCTGTGAATGGATTTTTAAAAATAGATTCCATATTTGGAATCAGGAGTTTCGAATTTTATAAATAGATAACTTTTATTTTTAGGCACTATAAATAGTAACTACGGTAAATTTTATTTACCACAGTTAAAGGTAAATCAGGTAATTAAGGGTAATGATAATATTATAAAATTTACCTAACACTTGTATTAATGTAATTTTATGATTATAGTTCTCTATAAAACATACTTGGGTCGAAATTGAATCTATTGGCACCCACTTGGATGAGATTAAGACCGTTAATTTATTTTATTTAAAGGAAAGTGAAATATGTCCCACTCAAACTTTATTAATTAAATTATTTTTAATATAAAGATACACAGAATATAAATTCGACTATAAATACTAATTTTAAAGATAAAATGTTTATCTTCATCATCGTAATTTATTTGTAATTTTTAATAAATATATAATTACTTTAATATCTTATACATTTATGATGCATAAATTATTTATTTAGTGAAAAATAAATAATATAGTTTTTATTAAAATAATAATACCCATCAAATGGACCGAAAACTTGACAAAACCTTATTGGTAGAGTATATATAACCCATAATCATCCAAGGGTCTACTTTTGGACCATTTGGAGCCTTATAAAACACTTTATGACATTTATATTATTTTATTTTAAATGATGTCAAAGTGGTCACCTTCATAATTTAATAAAGATAACATTTTAAAAGTTGGTTGTTTTAGAATATAAATTCGACAATAAGTGTTCTTATGAAATATATTAGATTTATCTTAATAATTTTATTTTATTTTTAATTTTTATGCAAAAATAAGTATATTAAATAATTATACAAAAATGTTGTAGTAATTATTTTATTAAGAAAAATATCAAATAAATGGTTTTGAAAATATTAGAATAAATATTATATGAACTAATTAATGTTATACATGAATTTTATTTATAAATATGACATGTTATGAATCTATTATAAATTTTGGTTTGAAAATATCTTCTGTGTGGATTTTATTTAAATTCAAATAATTGAATAGTGTCAAAATTGACACTATTGGTATTTTATAAAAATAACATATTATTAAATTGTTTTAAAATCACAAAAATATTTAAAAATTAAAAATAGAAAATTATATGGCCGAAAATGTGATAATTTATATAATTATGGGAAATTCACAACACATAATTAAGTTTTTATAACAATTTAAAATTTATAACATTATTACCACAAATAAAATTAAATCAATTAAATATGGATAAATAAAAATGATAAGGATTAAAATAAAATAAAAATATGTCTATATTTTATTGTTTTGTTAGATCACAACCGTATATCATCTCATCTTTGAAGTTGAGTCATTTTGGAGGTTTTTATATGGAGTTGGTTTTTTTTATAAATTAATATTTTTGGGGTTTCCAAAAGTACCCCTATCCTCTCTTATAAAAGGGCACCCCTTCCCTCTCATCTTCACTAAATTTTGATCCTTAAAGCTCTTCAAAAGCCTTAAAATTAATTTTCTCAAATTCTATAGTTACATTATAGAGGTTCTGGTCTTCTCAAAAGACCAACTCTAGTGCCTTAAGAGGAAGTTTAAAGGAGGCACTTCGAGGAAGAGGTAATATCTTCTTCTGATTCTTTCAAATTCATTTCTTCTTCAAATTCCTGTTATTTAGTTGTTTCATTATAAAGTAATAACATTAGTATCATTTATAAACTGATATGTTATTATAAATATGAAACAACCCTATTTCACCTTCTATTCATCCTATGAAAAATGAAATCACCATGCGTGCATACGTACAACTTACCGTCTCCACGCCGTGGTGTAATCTCTTTTTCATCACCAACATACTTGATGTGTATAATGACAGAAGAAATAAAAATATGTGATTATTCTAAAATTATACTTATTCTGAAAATATTATACACCATACAATTCAATACAATTCCACAATCATGGGAATGATATCGCCGCTTGTGCGTACGTACGGTCTACCGTCTCCACGATGTGATGTGATTAGTTCTACATAATATTCATTAAATAATGATTATATAAATGAATTAAATGAATTAATATGATATATATTAAACTAATAAAATTCTATAAATGATATAACTATAACCTAAAAATTGGAACAATAATTTATTTGACAAAATAACCATAATAACATAATGTAGTTAACACCCGAATAACGAGTGACAATGAAATGTTGCAAATAAACTGATAAGAATATGAACATATATGATATCATAAAAAAGAATAAGATTATAGAAGATGTCAATGAAATTATTTAAATCATTATATAGGAGGTTCAAATACGTACAAATCAATCAGACCTAAGGTAAGGGATAACTTTTCCAATCTCAGTTTTATCTGAGATTGTTTATTTGTAAGTATTTACTGAGGTTATATTTATCATTCATTTCCATGTCTTCTAAAATGGTTATCATAAAATGTTTATAATTATTCTATGTATGTTCAAGTCATTTTTACCTCCTTTTGACCTTTAATATGTGGTATGTAAGGAATCTTTATTTTTGTTTACCATACAAGGTACTTTTTGACTTTTTCGGAAAAAGTATGAAGAGTTTTTTTTAATTTATACATATTGAACATATTTTTACAATTTCATAACACCTTATTTACATAAATCTTCCTCTAAAATATTTCATGATTATTTTAAACAAAATTCTTTTCTTTTAAAATTTCATGTCTTTTTGAGAAATGAAAATGATTTGAAAGAAGAAAGGATATTTTCCTCAAGAATTCATTTGAAGTGTTTTATCAAAAATATTTTCCATATGTGATGAAATTATTTAATATGGTTATGTTTCAAGTATAATGTCTCTATTATTTACATGGTTTGATTTTTTTTATTATGAAATTATATCTATTGTTTTGTATGGATTATGTTATGATGGGATGATGTTTATGAAACCCATTTTATTCATTAGGTTATGATGAATTATTTATGTTTACTTTGTGAAACATGAAAGAATGATTTCATTATGAGGTGGGTGAGAATTATATCTCCCTCTAATGCATTGGGTAAAGATTTATATCTCATGAGATAGACATGGATAGAATGGAAAGTAAATATGGGTCAGTATTACAGGGCTAGAACGACAAGTAAACCACGTTTAGTAAAGGATCTTTTTCACTATGATATTCTTGGAAGTAATTCCTTGGATACTATGGAAATCATGTCATGTGCTTAATGGTTTTTCAAAATTACATGTTTTATTCCCATTCTATTTTAACATGATTAATGTTCCTTTATGATTTATTCCTTAGGTACTGGCAAGATTTATGTCACTACTCATGATTTAGATGTTTTATGTTCATGTTTTTACGTTAAAATGTTTATGGGTTGTTTTATATTCTCTATGTTTACCCTTAATGAGCAATTTAGATCCCCTTTTTTATGTTTTCTTTTCCCCAGTATATAAAGAAAGGTTTTAGGTAAGAAAACAAAAGGGGAAGATCTTTATGGGAGATTTTGATGAACTTTCACCATGATTATAATATTTTGTACAGAGTTTCCAAAGACACTAAATTAATATGATCTTTGGGCATATGTTTTTATTATGTATTAAGTATTATGCAAAAGTAATGTAATGTCTATGTAGGTAAATCATGGGTATCAACATTGATACCCTTCATGTTTATCCAAACGATCTTAAATATGGGGCAGAGGATACATTTTCTTGATCTTGATCTTGATAAGTTCACAACAATCAATTAAAAGTTGGATTTATCCATCCTTTGTCTTGAAACATAGGACTTGTACACCCAATTGTGAAGAAATTGTGAATATAAAACCATTTTCAAGATTATATTAAAATTGATTCTTAATTTATTCTAATTCAATGTGTTACAATTAAAAAGGAATATTTGATATGGGTATATTACCTAGTATGATTTTAATTTAATACTTAACCTCATGTTTTAGTGAAATACTAGGTAATTAATTAGGAAATACATTAATATAATCTCATACAATAGGAACATCTTCAACATTGGGGTCCTCCCTAGTCATTTTATACAAACATCCCTCATTATTGGGTATCATAACCAATATTAAGGACGTTTTTTGAAAGATAGTATATCATCATTCTTGTTTCAATATTTTATCATGGGTTCATTTTAGATATGAAATTTTCCTATACTAACATTTGATATGAGATATATTTAGGGATATACAATCCATGTCTATTATCACATCTGATTCCACTAAGGGAAGTTAAACTAGATTTATAGGGAGAATATTCCAATAAATCATGTTTGGAGAAGAGTTATATACCTTGGATGAAATAATTTCACTACTAGGTGTTTTCACTAATAATTAAATATCTAAAGTTTGAGATGGTGAATCAACATTATTAGAAAAATTTTCTGATATGAAATAATTCAATAAACCAAGATTAGATAAGACATTTACTATTCTTGAGTGGATTACAAGTGTATCTTTAACCTCTTCGTTATTGTGGTCCACTTCTATAGTAGTGATTGAATAGATTATCTAATTTTCTCTTAGACTTGTAGTTTTATAATGCATATTATACCAATTATCCCTTGGATTAGGTTATTTATTTATCTAGTGATGAAACTCCTTTCATTTGATACAATGAAGTGTGGGTGGTGCATTAGCGAGGATCTCCCCCCCTCCATTATGTTAATTTTCCTTTTCACATTTTATTTTCTATGGAACTCCATTTTAATTTTGTTGTCTCTAAATCAAAGGGAATAATGAGGGTCTTGAGTTTCCATTTCCACTATAAGTTCACATCAAAGTATTTCTTCATAACTTCCAAAGTCTCCTATTTCTAAAACCTTTTGAAAACTTAGTTTTATGATACTAAATAAATGGTTGATATTTTTTCCATGGTCAAAAATAAAATTGGAGGTGGTCATTGTGAGTCCCATAAAGTTTTCATCATAGGTAAATGGATTAATTATCCATTTGTTTCATCCAAAAGAATCCTCTCAATTTTAGTTCAAAACATTTGGGTAAAATATTTATTGAAAAATACCTTCTCAAACTCCTATGATTCCATGGATTTTATTTATTCCTACTGCTTCATATTATTTTTTGGTTCCCCCATTTATCTACCTCACATTCTAGATGAAAAATTACTAAAATAAGATTTTGTTTCTCTAAGAATTTTAGAAAAGAAAATATAATTTCTATTTATTTGATCAAAAACTCAGTAATTAGTGGTTCATAAGACACATCAATGGAGGGTAGAGGATACTTATTATAGGAATAAAAGGTGATTTGGTCCTTGGTGAATTTGGGAGTTCAGAATGATTTGTGTTTTTTCATAGCTTGAGATATTTGGGTGAGTATAATAAGAATAATTTTCACTCCAACTGTTGTCCTTTTTGGTTATTCCTTGATAAGATCATTTCTATATACACTACATTCATTATTAAATCAATTCATCCTTGTTTCATCCATATAATACAAAATCAAAATTATTTTATGAGTATCAAACATTAATAATCAGTGTAAGAAATAATATGTTGAGGGGAATAATTTCTAATATATCAAAAGCTATAACACATTCGTTCCAACCTATGATATTTTAACTTCTTCCTACATCATTTTTGGTTGAATGTAGGTTGTTTTAAGTTCAATACATTTATTATTCATAAACTAATCCCTAAAAATAACATAACCCCAATTTTATACCAACCTTGTAATGACCCAAAATTTTATCAATGTAATTTCTTTCTTATAATTATTTAATAAAATACATAAATCACATAGAGAACCTAATAAAAAAATTATTATCATAAATGAATAATGATACATTATTCATAAAATAAACTAATAATAATTTGAAATATTACCATGGAATAATAAATCGAAAATAAGAAAACAAAAATGGAAAAATTTGGATATACTCAATCCAGTAGAATAACCATACTCATGAGAAAAGATGTATAAATAAAACATAATTTTCATAATAAAATATTCATTTTGAATATGAAAGTATATATATAACTATATATTAAAATATAAGTGTATGTAATATGAGGTATTTATAGAAATTATGGAACTTATTTGACCGTTATAAATCTGACAATTGGAATAGTAATCTTTCAATTGAGAATAGAAATATGACTATTAAGAATAAAAATATGGATGTTAGAATAGAAACCTCACCTATTAAACTATAAAATATAATTTAGGTATGTTATAAATAACAAAACAAAATATTTATTTCACGGTATAAGTATATAAATGTTTCAAAAATGATAAATTAAATTTTGGTATTTTTGTAAAACTTAAATGTTTATTTACAATTTTATAATTAATATAATGATTTAAAAGAATACTTATTTTCAAAAAATTATATTAATAAATTTATATAAAATTTTATTTTAATTATAAGATAATTTTATGTGACCTTAATTAATTTTCAAAATGGTAAAAAAATCAATTATAATATTAAAAATGATATTTTTTGAATAAATAATGATTTTATTTAAAAATTAAATTTCTCATATTTAGAAAATAATTTTCATGAAATGAGTTTCATTTTTTTAATATACACATCGAAAAATGGTCAGTGTTATTTTTTTGTATTTTTCAAAAATAGTTGAATTTTAGGGGAATAACAAAATACGGTAATTTATCATATTTTACATTATAAGCCAAATACCAGAATTTTTGAGTCATGTATGATGTAAGAACCCATTGATTCTAACTCTACTAAAATATTTTCTATATTTAATCATTGGAATCAAAATTGTTGATAATCTTGAGCCATAAAATAAACTAATGAATATAATAATAAAAAACTCCCCTCTTCTCCCTCAATAAATACCATTCTTTACCACCCGTTATCGTAAAACCTTTATAGCATTTTATATTTTCAATATTATGTTTAATTCCATTACCAAGTATGCTACCCATGTACAATAGCTTCTATTATATTTTTTTTACCATTTCCAAGTTCCTTAAAGGGTCTTTCATTGAGGTGATATTTAAGAGGCAACTTTCAAACACAATCAGTTTTAATTTTCATTTTTTCTACGTTCTCATAACTTCCTTCATAAAATAATAATAATAAATATAGTATAATTTATATACTATAATGTTATATTTATAATGGAATATCATATGACGAACCCTTTTCTGATATCCTCTTATTCAAATAAACAACTCTGTTCTCCAAATTATAGTGGTATACCATCTCTATGGATAATGGGTTTTTATTTTCCATTTATTCCTTCAAGCCTTGTAATAAATGAATTATTATTATTAAACCATATTTTAATATATATATTATAATTTTTTTATAATTTTTAACTAATATATAGAAATAATAATAAATAAAACAAAACTAGTTTGCGATGATCAAAAAAATACCAAAATAAACCAAATATTTATCATTAATGTTTTATCAAATGAATCATCCTCATACGAGAAAAAATAATATATAGGACCATTTAATTTTTTTAAGTTTATTATTACCAAATAATTTCACTTCGTGATAACAAAATCTCCCATAATGATGAAATTAAACTATATAACTCATAAAAATGGTCATAAATGAAAATGTTAATAAATAAAATTCATGTAAATCAGGTTATAAATTATGTAATTAACTAATATAATTTTATTATGATAGAATTTAATTTCAAGAGAAGAATACATTCACACACAAGGTATGGGATCTTTCTGAACCTCCCTATTTTCTCTAAGTTATATTCCCTCCCTATAAACCTCAATTTATTATTCCATTATTATTATATATTTGTTATATTTTATATATACCATGTTTATTTAATTTTTATTTGTTGGGGATATACTTTTATTAAATGTTCCATTCTTAATTCCTTTCGAAAAATCAATAGAATGGAACTTCTCTATTTTTTTGGTCTCTTATAAAGTACCACTCAATGAAATATTTAATTTTTTTTAGGATTTATAAAAATAATCATTCTTATTTAGAAAAAAGTTTATTTCAATTTTGGTTTTATTTAAATTATTATTCTATGTACCCTTTTAATGAATCTTGACCTTTTCTCTTAAAAATTTTCTTAAGCAGCACATTTACATGGTTACTAAACCAATATTTTTATATGTTTTCAATTTATTTGGACATCATTTATCAAGATATATTCTTATTTTTCCTTTATTAATTTCTAGGTATGATTTAAATCCATTATTTCCTCTATAAGATTATGATATTCCCTCTATTTATGATTTATGGCATGATTACAATACCCATTTCATTCCATGGGTAACTCTTATATTTATTACTTAAGTTTAACATGTTCTTATGGAACACATATTTATGAACATATTATAATGGGTGCATCTAGATATCACTCCAATTAATTGGGTAATGTTTAGTCTCATGATACTTCATGTATGGGATGAGGGAGTAAACATAATCCATAATGATATTTTTCTCACTATGTGATATAGTCCTGGAAGTTAGCCTTGAATAATGTTTATGTCACAATACATGTTGCTTCCATATTCAAATATTTCCATTATCATATGATTCCATGTTATATATTTTATTCTTCTATATTTTTATTCATGAATCATACCTTTTTTGTTATCATGTTATTCCTTTCTGACTAACGTGCTATGTTTTATTCCCATGTTTATTCCCTTAATGGGATTTTTAGCTCAACCATTTTGTCTATGTATTTCCTAGGCTGTCTTATGAAGTTGTGGGGCTCAAAGGGAGTTAGGAGATCATTATGAAGAAGAATAAAATAATGTTTTATTTCAGTTTCATGTTTTATAATTATGAACCTAATATTGAAAAGACACTATAATTTATAATCCTTGGTTTTTATTTCATGTATAATTATTCTTAAAATTATGTAATTTTATTTGTAAATGGATTGGGCCACTATAGTTAGTATTAAAGAATGGTAAAGTTTTTTTTGGGACCAATAATAGAAAAATCTTGTAAGAACTCTTGGGATAATTCAATCACCATGTTTAAATGAGATTGTAACTTAGGGAATCATAAGTTAGGATATAATTTTCATTTATATATTATTACTTTTATGTTCATAACTTCCTTTTTATATGATCATTAGCTAAGTATTCAGTCCCCCCAAACTGTATTATTTTCTTAGTTAATGCTAGTAAATAGGATAATCTGGAACCACAATCAATGTGTTAGGTGATGTGATGATTGCCCTAATGAGATACCAAACCTGATAAGAATAAGTTCCCAAAAGAAAATGACAATACTGAATCAACTAGATCATGTTATGAATAATAACTTGAATTTTGTGAAACACCCACCTTCTCCTAAGAAATAGAATTTTGTGGTCAAATCATTTATATGACAAAGGCCTCCTATCTTTAGAGTATCTTCTGATCCCATCCTCACGAAAAAATGGATTAAATCTATTGAAAAGATAAACTCTATTATCCAATTATCATATGGATAAAAAGTTATATTAGTGGTATATCATTTTTATGAGGAAGTTAATAAGTTGTGGACACTGATAAAAAAACTTCTAAGGAGGAAATTGATTCAATGGATTTGGACAAATTTAATAAAATATTTCTCAATATATATTTTCCCCAAACTCTCCACCTTAAGATGGAGAGGGATTTCCTCAGACTGATGAAAAATGAAGATTAATCTATTGGGATGTAGGAGAAATTTTTTTAAAGGATTTCATGATATGCCTTAGGATTTTTCATTAACACTAAAATCAAGGTGGATCACTTATTTTGTGTATTAAAGACAAGTAAACAAAAATTCTTGGAGATTCAAGACTTTGAAAATTATGAGAATACCTTCCATTGTTCCCTTAAGGTTGAAATGGAGATCATATAATCTCAGTATTCTCAAGGTATTGGACATAAAAAGAAGAAAATAGAGTTTAATATAGGAGGATAAATAGATAAATCCCATGAAGGAAAGAAAAAACAACATCTTACATATCAAAAGCGTGGGATAAAGAATCCCAAGAACTTTCCAAAGGGAACCAATATATGATTTAATTGTGAAATAGAGGGAAATTATACTAATTATTTACAAAATAATTTGAAGAGGTCTATTAATTTATAATAATAAAGGAAGGATCAGATTAACACTCAGCTTATATTGTAGTGTTTCAACTATAAGGAACATTGGAATTATGCATGCGAAAACCCTAAGACAAGGGTTATTGGTTAAAATCAATAATAAAAACCTCTAAGGTAGTAAGTAAGGGAATATTATATCACTACTACTAAGGTGTATCCCAAAAAAGTATGTAGTGACAAGTATTAAGTTTATTCATTCAAGAGTAGTGAACACACTATTTGATGTTGGTTCTATTAATTTGTTCTTATCTTGTATGTTTAGTATAACTGTTTATATACCACATCAAAATATGAAGGTTGAGTTATCTTTGAGAACAAAGAATGAGGAGATTATTGAATATAAAGTTTATAAAACCTCCCGTATTATTGTTTATGGGAAGAACATCCCATAAAATCTCATCTTACTTCCTTTTGTGGTGTTTGATGTTATATTGGGCTTAGATTTACTATCTTTATACTAATATGAAATAAAATATTAAGAAAGGGATATCACTCTTCACATCTAGAGGAACCCTCCAATTATGTACAAGTGTAATGAGGAGGATGAATCTTCTTTAGAATCATCGTATCAATTGTGGATATTATTTCATTATGAAGAAACATATATAACTCAAATTATTGAGAACAAATAGAGGACCATAATCAATGAAATTCTCATTATGAGGGACTGTACAAATGTGTTCCCTGAATAATTTCTTGGTCTTCTGCCCAATTAAGTTGTTGAGTTATCAATTTATATTATACCTAGATATTTTCCTATATCAATGAATCCTTATAGGATGACCACCATTGAGTTTGAGAAATTGAATAAGCTGTTACAAGAAAATTTGGACAAGGGTTTTATATGCCTGAGTGCTTCACCATGAGGTGTGGTAGTCCTATTCATCGAGAAGAATGATGGATCAATATTCCTCTACATTGATTATCATTATCTCACAAAAATCATGATAATGAAAAAGTATCTTCTACCATGAATAAATGAATTATTTTATTAGCTATATGGGGCCATGTATTTCTATAGGGCGAACCTTTGGTTGGGATATCAACAATTAATGGTGAATAAGGATGATATTTCCAAGGCTATCTTTCAAATGAGGTATGGAAAATATGAGTTCATAGTGTTTCCCTTCAGACTCACTAGTGACCCTTCAATTATCATGAACTTAATTGATAGTGTCTCTAGAGATCACCTCAAAAAATTTTTCTTTGTATTTGTATATAATATTATGATATACTTGAATATAAAAGAGTAACACACGGTTTATTTGAATACTATTATTAAGACTTTACAGAGGGAGAAAATATATGAAAAGTACAATAAATGTGAGTTCTTTATGGAGTAAGTATCATTCATGGGTTATTTTTTCACTAGATAAGGAATATATGTAGAACCTTCTAAAAAAAGGCAATTGAGGGGTGGCCTAGACCATCATCTGTAATGGATTTCCATAGTAACCATGGTCTAGCTTTGTATTACCAAATATAAGTGTGGTACTTCTTGTAATTGTAAAGCCCACTAGAAAACTCTTAAGAGAATAAAGTTTCTCAGGACTAATGAATGTGAAGATTAATTCAAAGAGTTAAAAAAGAGGCTTATCAATGCACTGATACTTAAACTAACAAAAAGTGTAGAACTAATTGTGGTATACAATGATTATTAAAATAAGGGATTAGGCTAGTTAGTGATGTAAAATGATAAAGTGATCGCCTATGGCTCAAGGTAGTTGAAAGTTCATGAGAAAAATTGTCCCCAACATGATCTGAAATTGACATTTGTTATTTTTGATTTAAAATTTTGTGGAATTATCTCTATGGGGACATGTATGAGATATATACTAATCATAAGATTCTATAATATATATTCACACATAATGAGATCAATATGTTCCAGTGAAGATGTTTATAACTCATTATGTATTATGGATACTCAATTAAATATGATCCCAATAAATCCAATAAATTGGAATATTCTCTAAGTAGAAAGTATCATGTGACTTTATCAATGATGATAATTGATAAGGGTATAATATTATTAGACTTTAAAAGGATGGAAATTGGAATCCTAAAGGAAGGTACATCATCATTACTTAAAAAATTATTTTTTCAACCAAACCTTTTAGAGAAGATAAAGGATAATCAAATAAATGATTAAAAAATTCCGAAGTAGGTGGAAGCTATCAAAAATAAAAAATCCTTAGAGTTAAAAATTTATGAGGAATGTGTCATATAATTTGGGTCATGAATATGTGTACCATTAGATCCAATTTTAAAGTGGGAGTTTTTGAATAATTCACATAGCTCAAACATATCTATTAACCCAAAGAGAAAAAAGATATATTGAAATTTTTAAGGGAACTATTGGTATGATAATTTGAATAAGGAGATAACAAAATATACATCAAAGTTACTGATATGTAAATAGGTTAAGGATTAAAGGAAAAAGTGTAAGGGAATAATGAAACTATTTCCCATACCTACATAGAAATGGGAAAACATCACTATAAAATTTTTCACTGGACTTATGAAGGCATCTAGAAAAAATAATTCTATATGGGTTATTGTGGATCATCTTATAATGATTGATCACTTTATTGCAAATTTATAAGACTTCTCACTTAACCAACTTGCGCATATATACATTATAAAAGTGGTAAGGTTGCATGAAGTTCCATTATAGATTATATCTAATCAAGATCCAAGATTTACTTATATGTTCTGGGAAAGTATCCAACAAGATCTAAATTTGGACTTGAACTTCTGTACAACTTATCTTCGCTAAAATGATGGCCAATATGAGCAGACTATATAGAAACAATAATACTTGTTGAGAAAATTCTTAATGGACATCAAAGGGGAATGAGATGAAAATATTCCATTTGTTGTGTTATATTACAACAATAATTTCCACTAAAGTATTTTAATGGATCTATATGAATCCCTTTGTGGTAAAATATATAGAACAACTACATGCTTGAATGAAGTTGGTGAACATAAGTTGTTGGGACCTAAAATGTTTGAGGGAATGGTAGAAAAGGTCAAGACCATCATAAATCATATCTAGGACACACAAATTATATAGATGAGATATAAAGATAATAATCAATGGTTCTTAGAGTATTAGGTTGGTGGAAAGGTGATCCTCCAAAATATCCATGGAAGAGGGTCATGCGATTTAGTAAGAAATGAAAGATAAGTCCCAAGTATATGATCCCCTTCAAGATTATTTATTGGGTCGAAGTTGTGGCCTATCAACTATCACTTCCAACAATAATGTATCAAGTACACAATGTATTCTACATATCCCTCTCAAGGAAGTACATAACAGATCCCTTACATGTATTGAAATTAGAGGTGGTAAAACTAGATAATGATCTATCTTATGGGGAGATTCCAGTGATGATTTTTGATAATAGATAAAGGGTTATAAATAACAAGACCACTCAAATGGTCAAGTTACATTGGAGAAACCATAAGTATGAAGATGTAGCATGGGAAATAGAGTAATAAATGAAGGATAAATACCCTTACTTATTTTCACCTTAGTATGTAAAATGAAATTTTGAGTGTGAAATTTCATATGGGGGGAAGAATGTAATGACCCATAATTTTATCAATGATATTTCCTTCTTATAATTATGTTATAAACACAAACATAATATTGAGAACCGAATAAAAAATTATTCTCCAAAATTAATAATGATACATTGGTTAGAAAATATACTAATAATAATTCCAAATATTACAGTGGGACAATAAACAGAAAATTAGACAATAAAAATGGGAAAATTTGGGTATGCTTGATCCACTAGAATAAAGGCACTCACGGACAAAGATGTAGAAATAAAACCTAATGTTCATCATAAAATATTCATTTTTAAGATAAAAGTGTATATATAACCTTATGAGAAAATATAATTGAATGAAATAAGAGGTATTTATTGAAATTTAGGAACCTATATGACCGTTATAAATTTGATAGTTGGAATAAAATGATAATAAATAAAAAACATGTATAATAGGTTATCAATTATATAATTAATTAATCTAATTTTATTATCTAAAACTTTATGTGCTACTGTTGAACGTATTCAGACATAAGGTAAGGGATCTTTCTGAACCTCCATATTTTCTTTAAGTTATGTTATATCTTTATCCCCCTAAATTTATCATTTAATTATTTTTATAAAATTATTACATATTTTATATATGTCTCAAACATATATAACATTTGTATTTAGAATTTATTTAATTAGGATATACACGTATTAAAGGTTTTGTTTTTAATTCCATTCGAACAACCGATTAAAGGGAACTGCTCTATTTTCTTTGTCTCTTTCAAAGTATCACTCAATGAAATGTTTTAAAAATTATATGATTTATAAAAAAATCCTTCTTATTTTGAATTTTTTTATTTCACTTTTATTTTTATTTAAATTATTATTCTTTCACCCCTTTTAATGACTCTTTACCACTTCTCTTAAAACTCTGCTTAAACGGCACATTTCCATGTTTACTGAACCACTCTTTTTATATGTTTTCAATTTAGTTGCACATAATTTAGAAAGTTATATTATTATTTTTTCCTTTATTAATTTACAAGTATTATTTATATCCCTTCTTTTAGGGATACAATAGTGATATTCTCTTTGGTTTTTCCTTATTACCTTATTACAATGCCCATTTAATTCTATGGGTAACTCTAATAATTATTCCTTATGTTTGATTTCTTATTGTAACACACATATTCATGAACATATTATGATGGTTGTACCTATATAGTGCTCTAATCCATTAGGTAATGTTTAGTCTCATGATATGTCATGTATGGGATTATGGAGTAAACCTAATCTATTGTGGGATTTTGTCCATCATGTGATATAGTCTTGGAAGTTAGACTTGACTCATATTTATATCATGATACATATTGCAGCTATAAGAAAATATTTTCATTATCATAGGATTTCATTTTCCATATTTTATTTTTCTTTATGATTATTTATTATCCATGTCTTTTAAGTTATCATGTATTGACTTTCTAACTCACGTGGTATGTTTTATTCCCATGTTTACTCTTTTACTTGGCTTTTTAACTCATACCATTTATATATGTATTACCCAAGTTATCCTATGTGTTTTAAGAGATCAAATGTAGTTCCTATCTCATTATGTTGATAAATAAAATGATATTTTATTTTATTTTCATTTTCTCTAATTATGTAACTAATCTTCTAAAGACACTAGACTTTATGATCTTTGGTTTGTATTCTATAGATTATTATTCTTAAAATCATGTAATATTATGTGTAAAAGGATTGGGTTTCCATAAACCTATGTGAATCAATCCCTAAATACATACTTTTTACATCATTTTATTTTAATGTTCATGATATATCACAATTAATCACACCCTAAAACTAAATGGTTTAGTGTATTTGGAGATTAGATACATAATTTTTAACAACATTTTCGAAATCATCCAAATATAGTAATATCACATGATTCCCTTTTAGACACACCATACATTATAATACTATTTATAACATGTGTAATGGAAAAATTTGAAAGGGTTGATATTAGATTCCTGTTAAGGGGAAATATAGGTGATAATAATCAAATATCACAAGTGAGAATATAATGAATATGTGGGTATGAGAACATAATCAAGGTTCATGAGAATAATATAAGAGGTTAATACCTAATAAAAAATAAATCATATATTCAAGATTAATGGTATAAATATTTTCGAATAACATAAAAAATGTGACAAGAAAATGTGGAAACATGAGCCAACAATCATGATCCAGGGAGCATAAAGTAAAAATAAGGAATTACTTAAATATACAGTATAATCGTTAGCATATGAAATCATAAAATTTTGTGTAATACCGATAATACCCATGTATTATGTAATGATAAAACACAATTTTGCCATGCATTAATTTGTGATAAAACCTAAATTTTCTAACTCATTAGTTTTTGAGAAATACTAATCGTTTCCACACATTAATGTGTGAGAATACCCGATCGTGACCACATTTTTTGTTATAAGAAAACCCGATCAAGATAGTTCATTATCTCATGAGATATAAAAAATTACCCAATGAATTTGAGGAATATAATTAATCTAGATATCAAATAAAAATAATCCTTACATATATACGACACATGATCATGAAAATACTTATAATTATATCATATCATAATTAACTCATGAAATGAAAATGGGTATAATGATTTTTTTAATATTACATAATCATAATAAATCTAGAGAGGAAAGTTCGATGAGATCATTACAGTGTACCCCTAGTGAATCATAAGAAACAATAAAGGAATTAAATATGGAAGTAATTTTTTTATAAGAGCATAAAAAAATTTCTTTGATAAACAAGAAGTCAAATCCTTTTATTTTGAATGTTTTTTTAAAAAAATTCAAAAAAATAGGAATATTTTTTTTACTTTGGAAAACTATGAAAACATAGATACAAAGTATATAGGACCATAATTTTCATACATATATAGTACATATTAATAGATGAATATTCGTTATATAACATTACTATCCAGACCAATATCAATAGGATTTGTATCTTTGTAATCTTGGATACCTAAACAACTAGTTCATAAGCGATATAAATCATATTCCACTAGTTCCTCATAAATAGCATCCTTTCTTGACATATCATACTTAAAAACTCTATTTATAATACAGGGACATAAAAAATAATATTTTAGATGCTCAATATGTGTAAACATTGGAGATATTCGTGATTAATTAAGCATAATATGAACGTATGGGTATAAAAACTTGAGATTAATATTTGAAAACCATGCCCATCATATCATAGTTCATAATTGGAATAATGGAATAAATATTGAAATATTATATGATATTAATCATAGAGGAATAGAGAATTTGATTTTTGAGAGAATAACATTGGAATAAGAAATAATTTTGGGGAAAACAAATAAGCATAATCATTTCCTTAGTATCCATGGATGATTTCCTAGATTATCTTAGTATATTTTTTTCACTCACCAAACCATCTTACCCTTAGCCAAGGTTCTATCCAAATAGTATCATAGTGGACATTGTCCATTATTAAATTGGGTTCAATCCCTATTAAAGTCTTTATTATCTCATGATATATCCATATTTACCCAATTCATTGGAATGATATTTTATTATTGAACCACTCATCAGATAATTAAAATCATAGATATATGTGAAAAAAGATCATAAAATAATCATCATATATTAACCCATAGAAAGGAAAAATGGTTCATAAAAATTTAATCATTATCATAGCATAACCCATATAAAATTAATAGGTTTATAAAGGTTTCATCATAACATAATCAATATGTGTGAAAGAAATGTGTTTCATAGAATCATTATTAAATTATCATCATTATAATCCATAAAAAGAATGAAATTTGATGATATAATTGGAAAATATCCCTATTAAAGCCTTAGTAAAATCAAGATATTTCATTAGAAAAGAAAATTACTTTAAAATATCACTAGGAATGTTTCTTGAGATAAATACTCTTTCACTTTAAAATAACTTATTTAAAATCTATAAATATATAAAATATTAAATAATTTTTTTTATTTGAAATTAACCATGGAAAATTTTAAATAAATCTTCAATTCTTTTATAATTCGTGATAGTGGGAAATTCCATTCATTTTGTGTATTTTAAAACAACGATTCCTTTCATATTTTTGTTAAACAGTCAAAAGTTCCTCCTTAAGAAAATGATAATAATATTTATTTTCAACCATCTTGAAAAAATAGAAAACACTATTATAAATGTATTTAAACTATTATAGAATAATAGTAAAATAGTTTTTAAAATATTTTTAGTAAACTTGGGCATGGAATAAAAAATATTTTGGACCAAAAAGAGAAATAAATTCAATTTTACCTAAAAATATTCTTTCAGCCTCCTAAGTACTTAATGAGAGGAAAATGAATCAAAAAATAATACCTTGAAATAAATAGTGGTTATGAAAATTCATTATACTTTTTAATTTTATATCATTAATTGTTTTTTAGAAACTAAATACTAAACAATCTTGGTAAATAATGAGATTGTAACATGAAATCCTTACCACGTGTTTGAATTTCTTCGAAAATGATTTTAACCTTATATATAATGAATTTAAATTTATTATAATTATATACCATAATAAAATTATAATGGAATACATGATTCACTCATATCTTGTCAACACCCATTTATTATTAATTCTTTGATAAAATATTCGTTTCTAGGTTTTAACTCTTAAAATTTTCATGAGAGTTTTGATTTAGTAGTTTCGATCTTTTTATATTGATCATAATTACATCATCTATATAATTTTAATCACGATATACATATAATATATATTAATTATATATATATATATACACATATTTTTATATTTATTCATAAAATTGAGAGTTATAAAAATTAATTACACAGTTCAAAGAGACGGTAGACCATACATATGCAGGGAAAAATTTTCAATTTTCAAAAGAAGAAAAAATAAAGGTAAATAATAATTAATTTTTAAATAATAATTATTAAATTATATATATATATATATTATTTAATAGTCTACATTTATTAACATATAAGTAAATTAGAAATGAAAAACAAATCCCATCTCTTCATGGAGGTGGTAGTCCACTTGTACACCCAAGTGATGTTATCCACACATATACACGAGTGATACTTTTTCTTACTATTAGATGGAAAAGAGGGTGGATAATGATAATGAAATGATCATGATAACATTAAAGTATTTTTATGATACATAATTTATTATTTTATGATGTCTAACTTAGAATTTGTGATGTTAGAAGAAGGAATAAATTGAAAGTGATTTGGTAGGAAAATTACCTCTTCTTCGGTAGGAATCCTTTAGATCCTTTATTAATGTTCCTTGGAATAGTCTTTCAAGATGACCAAAAACAATATTTCATGGATAGGTAAGTTTAGAATACAATTTTTTGTGGGTTTTAAGCTACTTGGATCAAGGTGGTGTAAAGGAAAGTGAGAATGGTTTTCCGTTAACAAGGGAGGGAATGAAACATTATAATTCCTAAAAATATTAAAATATTATTTAGTAATTCTCAAGAAAAATGATTCAAAATAGCCATATATTTTAATAAAATTAGTATAAGGTCAAAATATAATAATTAATTGATATATATATATAGGATATGTAGTTATTTCAAAATTTATATTTTGGTTTAACCCCTTGGTTAACTAATATTAGTCTTAACTATGATAATGACTTTTTAAATATTAATGGGTTATAATTATAATTATAAGGTAAATATTTAATGCAAAATTAGCAAGGGATGAAATTTTAGACCCTTTATAATCATAATTTTCCTGTTTCAATATTTTATTTACTTTTAAATAATTTAATAAAATATTTTTATCATAAAATTCTGTTAATGTCATTTTAAGAATGATTCACATAATTTGACATTGAAAACAACATGAATGAAATGAAGTTAAGATATAAACCTTTAAATGATACCTAAAATGTGATATTTGACTAAAAAAAATCATAGAACACATTAATTTACCAAAATTATATTACTTTTAATAATTTTAAAATCACTTATTTTTTTTCTAATAATATGATAAATATTATGTCATAATTACATAAGAATTTATAGTAATTATTAAATCAATAAAACTATAAATAAATTAAAATGATAAAAAAGTAATTTATATTTCAAATAAACACTTAAAACTGTAATTATCCTCTATTTATCATTATTATAAAATTTTATATTTTTTAAAGTTAATAGAGTGAAATTTTGTACTTATCCATTTCATAAAATAATGTAAGGTTTATAATCAATGAAAAATGAAAAAATTGGGCCCATTTTTGTTAATTAGATAATAATGTTCTAAATTAATGCATAAAAGATGATAAATTAATGTTTTAGACTAATTTTAAAGTCTTAACCTAAAGTTTTAACCCATTTTTACCTATTTTACCCTTAGTGAGGTAATAAAAATTTACTATTATTATTATTCATATCATCAAAAAATAAAATAAAATAATTTATTTTTTTGGAAATATTGATTCCAAATATGGATTCCATTTCTTATGTTTTATTTTCTATAATTGGAAGAAATTAATTTAAGATAAAAAAATTAATTAAAAAATAGTTTTTTTCGGAAAAATGCATTTTATAGTATTATAATGTTTTTATAAAATATTATACCATAACATTGATTAAAATGAACATAATTTAATTTATAGTAATATAAAGTTACTAATTTCACATTTAAATTAATTTTAAAACATAATGTAACTTTGTAAATTCATTAAATGTAAATACATTTTAAAAAAAAATTTGTATTTTCCATTATTCATCGAAAAATCAATATTTTTAGAGAATTATGAAAAATTAACCTAAGATAATTTGACATATTGATTTAAAAAATTAATTTCCTTTTATTAAATATATGTTATAAAGTGTGTAAAATTAATCATATTGTTTTCTCACAAAATCCATAAAAACCGTTTCGAGCAAAAGATGTACTTTTGAAGCATATATTAACTTTACTAAAAATTGAGTACTTATTTATAAATATATTTGACTTATCTAAAACTAATTAACATATTTTTTGAAATGTAGTTATTACTATTAATTACTCTTATTTAATAGCTAGGTTATAATGGTTTTTTAGACATGTGGTTGTGTGTATCACAAGTTATCAATCAAATTATTATTTATTGAAATGAAATATATCATAAAATCATAGAATACTAAATTATACCACCCTTAAAATTTATTTTTTATGTGAAATTCAATCACTATAATACAAAAAATGACGAATATCTATTTCATAACATCCTGAGGATCCTAGGTAGCTTCATCAAATTCTGATTCTTCGAGAGAACTTTAACCAGGTGTGTTATCTTGTTTCATAGAACTTTATCTCTATGATCTAAGATTTATATTAATTCTTATTCAAAGAAAAATAATTATCTATTAGTATAACATATGATTTTTGTATATGTGATAGATTATTTATGTTCTTACTCAGGAGAGACTCACGGAACACATTATTAATTTGAGAGAGATTTGGTGGAAGTGCTATATGATAAGCTACCATCCTTGCTCAATCAACAAAATCAGAGGGGAAAATATATATAAGGATCAAATTTAACTTCTTTAAAAATATAATAAACTTATTCCACTGTGAAATTCTCAATAATAACTTCCCAAAATATTAAAATTCTAGATTTCAATGAATATTCTCAATAGAACTTTTCTATCGACTCTAAGCTACCTTGATGTACTACTAAATGGTTTTGAATTTCTTTATCATCTCCTCAGCTGTCTTAGGTCATAATGGATTTCTATCTCTAAATTCATCCTAACTCATTGTATTTCTACACATTTTTCTACAGAGGTGTTGATAAGGTACCATCTTAATTTTTGAGTGAAATCTAATGTTATATGGAATCTTGACTAGAGGAAGGTGTTGATCTCATACACCTTTTGAATCCATAGAGAAACACTCTAACATATCCTCTATGGTTTGAATGTTTCTCTCAGACTGCCAATATATATGGGGATGATAGTTAGTGATGAAACTTTACTTTATATCTATATTCTGTTGAAGAATTTTCCAGAACTTCAAGGTAAAACACATGTCTTGATATGATACAATAGAATGTGGTATTCCATTCATACTTACCACTTAATTAATCTATATTCTATAAATATTATCAAGAGAGAAATATTATCTGATATAAATGAATTGCGTTGACTTTTTAATGAAATTAACTTCTACCAAGATAGAATTACATTCTTTAGATGTGTTGGGGAGTCCGATGACAAAGTGCATGGTGATGTTTTCCCATTTCGATTTTGGTATTAGTATTGGTAGTAACATCCCCTTATTATTCTTTCTCTCAGCCTTAACTTCTTAATATACTAGGCATTGAGATACATATTCTTTAATATATCTTTTCTATGTTTTCCAAAAAAATACTCTTTCAAATTTAGGTACATATTCAAAATTCAAGAATTAATAGAGAATAATTAACCATGACCTTTATCCAATAGCTCATTCATAAAATACAGTATTGATAGGACACATACAAGTTTCCTAAAACTTATCACTCTATCACAATCAAGGTTGAACGTAGGAATATTTTTTATCTTCTTCAATAGTTCCACACCTTCTTCATTCACCTCTTTAATACTAACATGGATAAATAGTTGTACATTAATATGAGAAAGTTAATTTTCTCCACTTTCTGTAATATTTCTAGATCCATCCTTTAAAAATCCGTAAATATTGGATCTCTTGTGATCCTCATAATATAAAATATATCAAGATTATTTTTCCTCAAAGCATCTACCACCCTGTTCTCTTTCACATGGAGGTAATGTATATAAGAATCATAATATTTAATCAAATCCAACCATCTTATCTATGAATTTTTTAGATCTTTTTTGAGTGAATTTATAGTTTAAAATTTTAGAATCAGTATATATGTAACATCTTTACCTATAAATTTAATGCTACCATTTCTTAAATGTAAAAATTACCACACATAACTCCAAATCATGAGTTGGGTAATTTTTTTCAGAAACCAAGAATTAACATGAGGCATAATCTATCACCATATAATTCTTCCTAAGGATAAATACTAGTACCTTCTTATATGAATCACTATAGATCAAAAAACATTCTTCACTATAGGGTAATGTAAGTATAGGTTCATTGAATAACATTCTATTTAGTTCCTTGAAATTTTATTCACATCTATCCATATAGTGTAACTTGGTTGTCATTTGAGTTAACATGGAGAGTAGATTAGATAATAATGATAAATTATCTAAAATGTGTTGATAATATCCTACCAAACCATAAAAACTATGTATATAAGACATAGTGGTTAGTTTAAACCAATGTCTAATAACTTCTGTCTTTGATGGATTTATAGATATAACCTCACTAGAGATTATATAACCAAAAAGGAATCTTTTTATATCCAAAATTCATACTTGGTAAATTTTATATACAATTTATTCTTTATTATCATATTCAAAACAAATTATCTTCATTATTGAACTTTATCTTTGAATATATAAGAATACCATCTATAAAGACCACCACAAACTAAACAAGGTAATCTCAAAATACTCTATTCATTAAATCCAAGAATATATTGAGGGTATTTGTAAGACCAAATTTAATCACTACAAAGTAATAGAATCCATATCCTTAATAGAAGGTTGTCCCATGTATATCCTCTTTTTAACCCCCAATTGATAAGATCCATAATGAAGTTCAATATTGGAAAAGTATTGAGCTCCACATAGTTGATCAAAAAAGTCAATAATATGGGGTAAATTATACTTATTCATTATAGAGATCTTATTAATATACCTATAATAAATGTAGTGTCAAATCAATCCATCTTTCTTCTTAAAAAAAGAATGATTGCATCGAAAGTTGATCCACTTGGCTGAATGAATCCCTTGTCAAGATTCTCATGGAGTTAGTTCTTCAATTCCAAAAACTCAACCAGGGAAATTCTATATAGAGTCTTTGAAATATGTGTATAAATATGTATTAATTCTATTTAACAATCAACATCATGATTTTGTGTAAGACTGGTCACCTATTTTATAAATAGATAAAAAATATTTCATATAATAAGAATATATTTGATATTGAGTTTCTCCCCAACAATCTATGATAAATACCCATTTTGAATAGGAATCAGGACCTGTATAATTGTTGTAATTTCAATCATAAGTTCATATTTATCTTTTCACGGATATATAATCATAGTCTTGTTCATAATATCAAACATGACTCCTTTTACTCAGAAATTTATGTGGTATTTATGTTAATATTTCCAATCCATGAATAAGATAACATCAAGTTCAACTAGAGGGAGATTAATGAGATTTTTTGAAGGAAAATTACTATAAATTTCAATAAGATAAAAATGATACACTTGGGATAATATCATCATACCTTCAATATTTTTAACTTATAATTATACATCCAGTAATTTAGGTGTTATTGTAATACCCTTAGAAAATTATTTAGATATAAAAGAGTGGGTTTATCCTAAATTAAACAATACATTAATAGTTTTATGGTATATGGTAAGAATACCTTTTACCACTTCATTATCCACATCATTAATAGTGATTACTTGACATTTATCTTTATCTGTAGACCTAAGAGGTTGTTGAAGTTGATCATATTCATTATCCTTTGAATTCAAGAACTGGTTAGCATAATTCCCATATTCCTTAAATTTCAAACACTGAATTATGGGTGGTGTATACTATGGGGATTTATCTCCATCATTAGATAACTTCTTTATCCAATCACTTTGGTATTTGATTATCCAATTCTATTCCTTTAGAAACTTAAAATATTTTCCAGTCCCCGTCATAATATTTCAACCATGTTTCCTAATACACTTTAAGCATAAATTAAATAATATCTTTTTCTCTCCATGTTTTTGAGAATTTTATTTGAATTACATATTTCTTTTATTATGAAAACCATGATATTAATAGGTTACTCTAATACCAATTTCAATTTTTATAGAAAATATAATAATTTCTTCATAGATATTGAATTCCCTTATAGATAACACCTTTTAGAGACTTTGTTTTAAGCCATTAATGAATCGATCAAACTTACTATTAGGATGGATGATAATAAAAGTAGTGTACCTTGAATGTCATGTAAAAGTTTCCTGATAGGTACTAATAGATTCATTATCCTTCCATATTAGGTCAATAAATTCCTTCTCTATTTTGGAAAGTACTTATTAAAAAATAAACTCTTAAAATATACCAACTCTATGAAGACCATTTCTTCATTTTCCCTCATGTTCTTGATAAGAGACCACCATTTATATGATTTACCTGAAAAAATATAGATATCCAAAATTATTTTTTCATGCTCCAAACACTAGAGAATGGGAAATATATTTTCAATGGTACTCATCCATTTATCAATAACTAACGGATCAATATAACTATTAAAATATGGAAGTGGTTTTCTCATAAAGGACACAATACAAATTTTTACCCTCCTTTTCTCATTTGTAAGTTTAGCATGATAAATATCGTAAGAGAGCTTCATAATCATAACAATGAGATTTTTTATTATGGATTCTATAAATTTTGGCTATTCAGGAGGACAATCATTACCTTATTCTTCACATTAAACATTAACATTTTTCCTTATGGTTTTATAAATTGACTATAACTAAAAATAATAGAGTGAATAATAATAATAATATTTGAAAACCACATAATCATGAAAAATAATTTATAAGATGCCTAAATATTGATACCCTATTTTCAATCAATGAAACCTTAGGTGTAAACTTTGTCATCCATTTTCATAATCTATTTAAATCCTTTATAATGGTTTGTAAAGATAATATGGAATGACACATTCATATCCCTCAGGATTGTAAAACTAGGTGTGTAGTAAAGGAAAACTCACAATTCAATAGAATGATGGTCGAAATATACTCAATAAACTATTTTTAGGGTCAATACCCCAAAATGAATATAAGGCCCCAGCCTTAAAACTTACTTAATCTTGAGTTATTATAAGAATACACATTGAGGATATTTTCAGGTTTATAGTTTTAGAGAATTAGATCATAAAACATGCATTACATCCCATATTTAAACAAAGTGGTTACAATAAAAGATAGTATTCATTTTTTTTCCATCAACGAAAACATATTTAAAATAAAACATAGATTCTTTCTTGACACTTCCCTAACACTATCATCATATCATGTAACCTTCCCTTGACCTGTGAAAACATTTCAAAAACTTGGGATGAGCATAAAAATATCAGTAAGGGATATAAAAATATGGAAAGGACACATGAGTACATGTATACATAAGAATCAATGAAATCATACTCTACTCATAAAACATAAGTACTTTGACATACCTCATCAAATCATGAATAAATCATATAAATCATAAGACATAAAGGTAACTTGAGTCATTCATAACATTCTTACATAGGGAGTAACCCTGTTGGTTATGTTTGGAATACCCATCACAATATATTCCCTAAATCTCTTTGGAGAAAACTTAACATTTAACTCCTTTGTGTTACCCAATGCATTGGAGAGCTATATCGGGCTCACCCGCCCTTAGTTTATCACGGAACCACCCGTATTCATAATAATTCCCAATAACCATAACATAATCATATCACATAACTTAAGCATAAAGTAAATATAAAATTCCCACATTTCAATAACAATATAACATTTTAAGATATTGAAATAATGAATCCATTCTAAAAACCATTTTCAAAACCATTTAAAACATTTAATAAAGATATTTTTAAATCAAAGTGTCCCATACCACATTGAAGCTTTTTAAATTTTAAAAAATTAATATCCATATAAATAAATCCTTAAAACTATTTTGAAAACATGGATATTAATGAGAAATATTTATAATATTAAATCATTAAAACATTTAAAACGATATTTTAGTTAAAGGGTTTTTAAAAAAATGAGAGACACTTGAAGATAATAATTGAGGAATAAAATTTAATAAAAACATTATAATATCATGAGAATAAAGGGATTCATGATATAATATTCCAAAGGACAGTATATACACCATATAAGAGTGAATTGGTGCATAACAACAATGAAGTCTCAATGGAAATGTAAATTGAGATGAAATCCATTATAAAGATGGTATCCTTAAATTAAGGATAAATCAATCTCATAATTATGTGCGAAAAATATAAATACACCCAATATAAGTGGATATTAAGTGTAAAATAATCAAAGGTCATTCACACATATTCAAAGGATGACATATTCAATAAATACATGTTGAACCCAAAGAAATCAAAATTGGGTTAAGAAGTTCCCTTGACAGCCTAACGACATCACATCAAATTTTAGAAAAAGAGTTGAGGAGAGAGATAAATGGTATCTCATCTCTTGGACATAAAATTTACGGCAATAAGGATATATAAGAACATATCCCCACATAATAAGATGAAAATTAAAAGACATAACAAAAGAAGTCTTTTAAAAATAGGAGGGTGAAAGGTTCCCTTACCGATTTGGGTAACTTTAGAAATGTACACCCCATGAAAGAAGGACTATACAACATTGATGTAAATACTCATAAACGAAATTATTTTACACAAAGAGTAGAATAATGGACAGTACATACCCCACTCAAAAGGAAATATTGGAAAATGTAACATGAATCTCACGAAAACACAAAGTTAGATAAAAAACCCCTTACGAAATTTCGGCAGCCTAACGGCGCCAATTAAAACTTCCAAAATGGATTGATGCGAAAAAATAGGGTCTCTCATAAAATGAAAATAAAAAGTACAGTAAGAGTAATATAAAATAACATCCCAATCATAATAAATATGAGCTTAAAAGGAATGACATAAAAGAGAGTGCTTAAAAAAGAAAAAGAGAGGTAGGATCCCTTACCTCGGGTCCGACTTGATTCGATCGTTCTTTAACCTCCTGAATAATAAAATTGAGTTAATTTATACTTTCTTAAGAAACTTTTTCAAGTTCATTATTCCTTTTATATCACTTACTACCATGCTATGAACACTATGTAATTATTTAAGTTAATAATGGTCGTTTTGTAGATCATTGCTACATGAGTCAAAAATAAATTCTTTATAATTACAAGTTGTTAATGTGGTAAAATATATATTATATACAGAATTATATTAATTATTTATATATCATATATATCATATATATCCATTATATACATGCATTTATAATATTACATAACATTTAGAGGTAAGAAATGAAATGCACCGTTCATGGAGACGGTAAGCCGAACGTACGCATGAACGCTACTTCCATTTCTATTCCTTATTTAATGGTATTAAAACATAATGGTACATAATAGTATTATAATTCAAGTATGGTATCATATATAATATCATTAAATCTATCCATTATACATACCACATATGGAATTAATGAATCAAATCACTTTGAGGGGGCGGTAATCCACACTTCCTAAAATGAAGATATCACATTTAACCATAATGGAAACCATAAAGGTAGGCCATAAATGAAAAATACAGAAGATTAAGTAAAACATAAACATATTATATATCATATATAAATACAGTGACATCTTAATGTCCACCTTTGAGGGTGTTAAAAGAATATTGGACAATCATTGTTTCGTGAGGCAGAAATTCACCATCCACAGAAACAGTACGTTCATTAACAATTAGATGTAGGTGAGTGTGAGTGTAGCTCTAATAATTCTTATAACAACATCCTAGTATATTGAATATACTGTAGTGTTTACAAAATAAATGAATAAAAAGAGTTTAGGGGGTTGGAGAAGCAAAATAAAACAAAAGAACACAAGTGAATACATTACCTTAAAATCGGGTATCTCTCTTTGATTTGAGCTCAAAGGCTTCCTTGGGAAGACTTCTGCCAAAAGTGAGGATTCTAGGAGTAAGATAGGGATGTGGAGAGACAAAATGATCAGGATTTGGCCGAGGAGGGGCACTCTTGGAATGTTACAAAATGTTACTTTATTTTCAAATGTGTTTCGGATTTTAAAGGTCCCACATTGATGTATTTAGAGGATAAGGTGGTAAGGGTTAGAAATATACTAATCCAATAGGTATTTTACAAGTGAAAGTTATAGTTTTAACATTATCTTTTCATTTTATTTAAATCCTTTTTTAATGAGGTAATCGCTGCATCATCATGATTTCATAAATAATTTAATTTATTTAATTTCTAAAAATTATAAAAAAAATATCATGATGTAGGAAATATTTTTTATCTTTATAATGAATATTTATAGTAAAAAATATGACTTTTATAACCCCATTTAAAAATTGTTTCAGTAAAACAACTAATGCTTGTGACATTTTTATTTTAACTTAAAATAAAAAGTTATTTGCGTCATTTTCCAACCAAAGTTGTTCCATGGGGTCCCCTAGTTGACTCATGGATTTTATTGGTCGGCCATGACACATCCAATAAGGGTAGGACATGTGTCTAGGTCATTTCATATTATGAAAACATTATTTTTACCTTAAATTACACTAATTACATCTAATCGCGATTAAAAACTTAAAAGTTACTATTCACCAAAAAATTATTTTAGTCCCGTTGAATCAAATTTTACATCCTAATGACAACCATTTATGTCGGATTTTTTAAATTCAAATCACAGAAGTGGTAAAGCTTCACTTAAACAAAAAAGCAGTTTTTAAACTACCACATAGTGGTTTCACTGTTCAGCAAAAATTGAAGTTTTTCAAAAAAATACCAAAAATTCACCCTAAGATATATTTGATATTCAAAATTCAAAAATGATGTCTATTTTAAAAGATTCAAAAAATATATGTTGCATTAATTAATTTAATAATTAATTCCCGCTGTCAAAACAAATAGCATGTTTTTAAGAAACAATATCTATTAAAAGATTGACACTAGTTTATGTCCAATTTTAAAGTGAAATTAATTCCAATGACCAACATTAGATTAAATGGAAAAAATATATTCTAAATACACTCTAATATAAATTAAAATTATAATCTATCCATATAAATAAATCGGATTAAAATGAGGTTTTGAATTAAATTGCCACATTTTCAATAAAATTGATCTTTATCGGAAAAAAAAACAAAATTTTATACAAAGTAAATTTTGATGTCCAGATTCTAAAGAAGGATTTTATTTTGTCAAATAAAACATATAAAATTGTAAAACGTATATTTAAAAAGGGTTCTCCATCAAAAGGTGGTTAATCGACCTTTTAAAGAATATTAGAAGATTTATGCTTAACATTCGATTCATTTTCATTTTAAGCCTCCAACATTTTTTGGATAAAAGTGAAAATATTTGACAAACATATATAATCATTTTGTAGTTAGTTCCATTCATTTCCGCCATTACAACAGCTAGGAGTTAACAACCTTTTAAAATAATATTATTTTATTATTAGAGTGCAACGTAAGATTTCAAAGAAACTCGTTGTTGCGTATTGGGTACGCCCTCGAGCATAAAATTCCCTTTAAAGTATTATTAATATTTTATTCAAAAATATGGATAAATATGAAAATTTCATATTATTTTTTTACCTGGGTTGTTACATCCTCCCCCCCTTTTGGGAATTGCATCCTTTCAAGTTTAAAATTGGTCTTGGAAGCTTCATTGAAAATCCCACATCGGAACAAGAGTCAATAAAACTATCACTTTAAAAGAATGGGAGAGAAGTAAAAATGTCACTCGAGTTGACCCATACTAGGATTCCAAGTATAAAAATATGGATATCGAGGAAAAAACAAAGGGTCATGTTCTGATGGAGAGTGATAGTAAACATGTCTAGGAGAAAGTTAACAATAAGAAAATCACAAACTTGTGATGGGTTAAACGGTATTTGATTCCCTAGTAGGAAAAATTAACAGACAATATTTTTGTTTAAAGTTAATTTTCATTGAAGAATTTATTTATGAGCTTAACTAAAACATAAGGAAGCATACTTAATTGTCATGTTGAATTTCAACTTTTACTAGATATCTTACACGAACTCATATTTTCTTCAAAAGACGAGTATTTAGGATGACTTGTTCACATTAAGAGAGCTATAATAAACTTCTTGAGAATCACCCAATCCACAAAAGAGAACTATATACTTCTCATGTCTTTAGACCTTAACAAAAACTAAAACCCAAAGTTCAACAAAGTCCATTCAATAAACATCTATCCATAAAATTCTACAAAGTAAACCAAACTAAGATTGAAACCCAATTCTATGAAGGATTTAATCACATAGTCTCCTAAGATAAATTTTAACATGTTTCTCCAAAATAACATCAGTTACTCTTACGGTATCACACTGAAAAATAATTAACCTAATCACATATCCTCCATGATAGGCTAATCATTTCCATTGATAACCAAAAAAATCAACTTACTCTTAATTCATAAAATCATCTAACTAAAAAGAATTATTCAAACTAACCAGGGACTTCACGTAGTCCAGTGGTAGGCGATAAAATCCAGTTGCAATTTGGTTGTGGGTTTGATTCCTACAGCTTCGTCCGATGCGATGGGTTGTCACACGGCCTGCGTATTGTCCCTTTTCAAAAACTATATAATTTTATAACATTCCTCAAAAAGAGATAAATTCATTAAAAATAACCATAACATATTTTAACTACAAAGGTTATCTGATAACTTCCATTTTGCAACCAAAAATGTATTAACCAGTAATTGCCTCAAATTCAAGGATCATATAAACCCAAATGGTTCTTTATAAATATATCCACAAAAGAAAGGATAATTATTCCTTGAATAAAATTTTCATATATCAAACATCACAATTACTATAAAAATTCTTCTAATGTAACCCCATCATCAAAAGAGACTTAATACATCTAAGAATTTCACCATCCTAAAATCTACCATAACTCTTGAATCCCTTATATGATGACTTCTTACTCATTCAACATTCTTCATGATCCATTATCCATTCCTTTTCAACTTATTCTGAAATACTTATTTCCTACAAACAAAATCATGAATCATATCCTAAGATTCCAATAATAGGAAAACATAAGTTAAGAAATATTCCATACCTTTCATTCTTCATTGTAAGTTTCTTCATCCTCAATCGAAATGGAATTAGGTATTGGTAAATGAATATTTGTACAATCTTGGTGACCCCATTCCCGAAACTTCTTCGTAGGACATGTGTTTGCATAATGACCATGCACACCTCATTTAAAACATTCAATAGATCCTTCAGAATGATCTTCTTTCCGTTTCCTAGAGTCAACTAGATGCTTCCTTTTTCCATGGCAGGTTCTTGTTTTATGACTTTCATTTACACATCTATAGCATCTTTTTGTCCCTTTGAAACATTTTCCTATGTGTTTCATTCCACATATTTGAGACATAGGTTTTTTCACATACTTACCTTTATGATTATTACCTGAACTTCCGTAGGGATTTGTTTCTCGCATATACGATGCCTTATAAAAATCACTAAGGTTAAGGTGGTCAATCATGACTCCAGATAGTTGGTTGAGGATAACCACAAGAGTTCTCATTGCAACACCCATATCATTCAGTAGTTCTTTCATAAAACCGTCACATTTTCCTTCAAATCCACTGTTACTTTGGTGCCTGCTAGATCCAACCATTTATTAAAACCAAAAAGTTCTGTGTGAGTATATCAGTAAAATCTTCAAATAAAAAAGAGAAAGATAAACACCAAGATATACTTATCGAAGTTATCTCAAACTCATTCTAACTTTCAAAAAAAAAACGATGACTCCATCTAATATACTAACCATTGTGGTTATACACAACTTGTAACTTTTTCTTAAACAACACTCTAACCTCTAAAGTTATCTAAACCGACCTCTGATACCAACTATAAGTCCCCAGCCTTAAACCTTACTTAATATTGAGTTATTACAAGATTACACATTGAGGATCTTTTCAGGTTTAGAGTTTTAGAGTATTAGATCATAAAACATGCATTACATCCCACATTTAAACAAAGTGGTTACAATAAGAGATAATATTCAATTTTTTCCATCAACGAAAAAATATTTAAAATAAAACATGGATTCTTTCTTGACACTTCCCTGACGCTATCATCATATCATGTACCCTTCCCTTGACCTGTAAAAACATTTCAAAAACATGGGATGAGCATAAAAATCTTAGTAAGGGATATAAAAATATGGAAAGGAAACATGAGTACATGTATACATAGGAATCAATGAAATCATACTATACTCATAAAACATAATCACTTTAACATACCTCATCAAATCATGAATAAATCATAGAAATAATAAGACATAAAGGTAACTTGAGGCATTCATAACATTCTTATATAGGGATTAACCCTCTTGGTTACCTTTGGAATACCCATCACAGTATATTCTCTAAATCTCTTCGGAGAAACCTTAACGTTTAACTCCTTCACGTTGCCCAACGCATTGCAGAGCTATATCGGGCTCACCCACACTTAGTTTATCATGGAACCACCAGTCTTAATAACAATTCCCAAGAACCACAACATAATCATAGCACATAACTTAAGCATAAAGGAAAGATAACATTCCCACATTGCAATAACAATATAACATTTTAAGATATTGAAATAATGAATCCATTCTAAAAACCATTTTCAAAACCATTTAAAACATTTAATAAAGATATTTTTAAATCAATGTGTCCCATACCACATTGAAGCTTTTAAAATTTGGAACCATTAATATCCATATAAATAAATCCTTAAAACCATTTTGAAAACATGGATATTAATTAGAAATATTTATTATATTAAATCATTAAAACATTTAAAACGATATTTTAGTTAAAGGGTTTTTAACAAAATGAGAGACACTTGAATACAATAATTAAGGAATAACATTTAACAAAAACTTTATAATATCATGAGAATAAAGGGATTCATGATATAATATTCCAAAGAACAATATATACACCATATAAGAGTGAATTGGTGCATAAAAACCATGAAGTCTCAATGGAAATGTAAATTGAGATGAAATCCATTATAAAGATGGTATCCTTAAATTAAGGATAAATCAATCTCATAATTATGTGCGACAAATATAAATACACCCAATATAAGTGGATATTAAGTGTAAAATAATCAAAGGTCATTCACACATATTCAAAGGATGAAATATTCAATAACTACATGTTGAACCCAAAGAAATTGAAATTGGGTTAAGAAGTCCCCTTGACAGCCTAACGACGTGACATCAAATTTTAGAAAAAGAGTTGATGAGAGAGATAAAGGGTATCTCATCTCTTGGACATAAAATTTATGGAAATAAGTATATCTAATAACATATCCCCACATAATTTGATGAAAATTAAAAGACATAACAAAAGTAGTCTTTTAAAAAGAGGAGGGTGAAAGGTTCCCTTACCGATTTGGGTAACTTTCCAAACATACACCCCATGAAAGAAAAACTATACAACATTGATGTAAATACTCATAAACGAAAGTATTTTACACAAAGAGTAGAATAATGGAAAGTACATACACCACTAAAAATGAAATATTGGCAAATGTAGTAGGAATATCATGAAAACACAAAGTGGGATAAAAAGCCCCTTACGAAATTTCGATAACCTAACGACACCAATAAAAACTTTCAAAATGGATTGATGAGAAAAAATAGGGTCTCTCATAAAATGAACATAAAAATTACAGTAATACTAATGTAAAATAATATCTTAATCATAATAAATATGAGCTTAAAAGGAATGACATAAAAGAGAGTGCTTAAAAAAGAAAGAGAGAGGTAGGATCCCTTACCTCGAGTCCGACTTGACTCGATCATTCTTTAACCTCCTGAATAATAAACTTGAGTTAATTTATACTTTATTAAGAACATCTTTCAAGTTAATTATTCCTTTTATATCACTTACTACCATGCTATGAACACTATGTAATTATTTAAGTTAATAATGGTCGTTTTGTAGATCATTACTACTTGAGTCAAAAATAAACTCATTATAATTACAAGTTGTTCATGTGGTAAAATATATATTATATCCAGAATTATATTCATTATGTAGATATCATATATATAATATATATCCATTACATACATGCATTTATAATATTACATAACATTTAGAGGTAAGAAATGAAATGCACAGTTCATGGAGACGGTAAGCCGTACGTACGCATGAACACTACTTCCATTTCTATTCCTTATTTAATGGAATTAAAACATAATGATACATAATAGTATTATAATTTCAGTGTGTTATCATATATAATATCATTAAATCTATCCTTTATA
Organism: Viscum album; assembly: GCA_963277665.1. Classification (NCBI taxonomy): domain Eukaryota; kingdom Viridiplantae; phylum Streptophyta; class Magnoliopsida; order Santalales; family Viscaceae; genus Viscum; species Viscum album. Next base: position 163,851,693 of record OY728132.1, on the reverse strand, counting down.
CGTACCACATATGGAATTAATGAATCAAATCACTTTGAGGGGGCGGTAGTCCGCACTTCCTAAAATGAAGATATCGCGTTTAACCATAATGAAAACCATAAAGGTAGGACATAAACGAAAAATACAGAAGCTTAAGTAAAACATAAACATATTATATATAATATATAAATATAGTGACATCTTAATGGCCACCTTTGAGGGTGTTAAAATAATATTGAACAATCATCGTTTCGTGAGGCAGAAATTCACCATCCACAGAAACAGTATGTTCATTAACCATTAGATGTAGGTGTGTGCGTGTGTATCTCAAATAATTATTATAACAATATCCTAGTATATTGAAGATACTGGAGTTGTTATAAATGAAATTAATAAAAAGATTTTAGGGGGTTGGAGAAGCAAAATAAAACAAAAGAACACAAGTGAAGACATTACCTTAAAATCGGGTATCTCTCTTTGATTTGAGCTCCAAGTCTTATTTGGGAAGCCTTCTGCCCAAAGTGAGGCTTCAAGGAGTAAGAGAGGGATGTGGAGAGACAAAATGATCAGGGGTTGGCCGAGCCAAAGGCTTGAGAGGTGTGGGTAAGGTGGTAGAGGTGGTGGCCTTTTATAAGAGGAGAGGAGGGGTACTCTTGGAAAGTTACAAGATGTTACTTTATTTTCAAATGTGTTTCAGATTTTAAAGGTCCCAAAGTGATTTATTTCGAGGATAAGGTGGTAAGGGTTCGAAATATACTCATACAATATGTCTTTTACAAGTGTAAGTTATATTTTTGACATTATCTTTTCATTTTATTTAAATCCTTTATTAATGAGGTAATCGCTGCCTCATCATGAGGTCCTAAATAATTTAATTTATTTAATTTATAAAAATTATAAAAAAATATCATGATGTAAGAAATATTTTTTTATCATTCTAATGAATATTTATAGTAAAAAATATGACTTGTATAACCCAATTTAAAAATTGTTTTAGTAAAAAAACTCATGCTTCTGACATTTTTATTTTAGCTTAAAATAAAAAGTTATTTGTGTCATTTTCCAACCAAAGTTGCTCCATGGGGTCCCCAAGTTGACCCATAGATTTTTTTGGTTGGCCATGACACATCCAATAAGGGTAGGACATGTGTCTATGTCATCTAATATTATTAAAACATTATTTTTACCTTAAATTACACTAATTACCTCTAATCGCGATTAAAAACATAAAAGTTACTATTCACCAAAAAATTATTTTAGTCCCATTGAACCACATTTTACATTATAATGACAACCATGTATGTAGGATTTTTGAAATTCAAATCATAGAAGTGGAAAAGTTTCATTTAAATGAAAAATTAGTTTTTAAACTACCACTTAGTGGTTTCCCTATTCAGCAAAAATTGAAGTTTTTCAGAAAAATACCAAATATTCTACCTATGCTATATTTGATATTACAAATTCAAAAATGATGTATATTTTACAAAATTCAAAACATATATGTTGCATTAGATAATTTAATAATTAATTTCTGTTGTCAAAACAAATACTGTGTTTTTAGGAAACAATATCTATTAAAAGATTGACACTAGTTTTAGTCCAATTTCAAAGTGAAATTAATTCCAATGACCACAATTACATTAAATGGTAAAAAGATATTCTAAATAAACTCTAATATAAATTAAAAATATAATCTATCCATATAAATAAATCAGATTAAAAGGAGGTTTTGAATTAAAATGCAACATTATTAATAAAAATGATCTTTATCGGAAAATAACAAAATTTTACACAAAGTAAATTTTGATGTCCAGATTATAAAGAAGGATTTTATTTGGTGAAATAAAACATATAAAAATTTTAGAAGTATATTTAAAAAGGGTTCTCCATCAAAAGGCGGTTAATCGACCTTTTAAAGAATTTTAGAAGATTTATGCTTAAAATTGGATTCATTTGCATTTTAAGCCTCCAATATTTATTGGATAAAAGTAATAATATTTGAAACAAATATATATTAATTTTGTAGTTAGTTCCATTTATTTCTGCCATTATAATGGCTAGGCGTTAACTACCTTTTAAAATAATAATATTTTATTATTAGAGTGCAGCGTAAGATTTCAAAGAAACTCGTTGTTGCGTAATGGGTACGCCCTCGAGCATAGAATTCCCATTAAAGTAGTATTAATATTTTATTCAAAAATTTGGATAAATATGAAAATGTCATATTCTTTTATTACCTCGGGTGTTACAATGAATCTGTGCCAACACACATCCATTTATAGTATTTAAATAGGGAAGTTTTTTTCCAAAAATTCAAATTCCTTTCTTTACCACAATATAAGAGGTTTTCCTATATATAGGATTATCCTAAGGGCTCTCACTAAAGTTTTCTCATCCTATTTTCTAAAGGTTACTTAAAAATACTCTAATACAAACTATTTTGACCAATACTTTTCATACATAGATATTACATATTAATATATTAATATTTATTACATAACATTATAATACATTCCATAATTCAATAGTTTTAATATATTTGGAAACTTGGATACATTAACCAATGGTTCATAGGTGATATACATCATCTTCCACCATGTTTTTTTATAACTAGAAACCATGTTAATCATTCATTACTTAACAATTTTCTTTATTATATGGGGAAAGGAATCATAAGTAAGGTGAGCTCAAATGGTAAGTAAGGGTAAACAAATGAGATATAATTGATTACTTAAGTGCAATTTATGGACCCAACACATTGGGAACCACATTATCGGTGGAAAGTCCAGCAAAAACTACCCCAATGCCACCTCCATAGGACAGGGGTTGGCGATATTCATCGAGAAGGTATAAATAATATGTGATCATTTTCCTAATTTACCTATAAAAACACATCCAACTATCTAGATGAAGAAGTTCAGAGTTATAATAATAATATACAATAACATCAAGAGTAGAAACCATACATGTAATAATCTCTAGGGAATAAAAAATAGTTCAAAAACATAATATGAAAAGTAATGGGAAAAAAATAAATACCCAACTAGACATGGTTTCCCAACCTAAAAATAACTGGAAAAGAAAGAAATTTGAGGGATCTAGGTTCCTGACATCCAATCCCCTACCAATGTATGCTATCAAATACACCTAAGTATCCCTAATCTCCACCGATGTGACCACTGTTCTTTTGGTCATCTGTATAAGGCACATAACATGTAGGAAAATACCATTTAGGTGTGAGTATATACATACCAAGTAAGATATCTCAAAAACTGAAGAGGGTTAAATAGTAGACATGATAGAATTAATTATCTCGTCCCATATCAAGAGGGAAATAAAACCCAAAGCCCCAGATATTTTTATGTTCATATAAGAAACACAAATTATAAAGAAAGGAGATATCCTTATTACAACCCAGTCTAGAATGTTGTGTCTTCCTATAGCCCCAAAGGTTCATGATCGATTACCATCATCTCATGTGTCTATCAAAGAAGTTATGAGGTGGGATCACACCACACTACTACTTCACAAACCAATGGAGTGTAAACTCAAAAAGATATTTGGCCCACACCATAGTATGTTAGGGAAGTAACATCTCTATATCATTTCATAGAATATAGAGGAATCACTCCCTAGTGCGATAATGTATTACCAACTCTAGGTTTTGAAGAACCATTCCCTGGTGTGATAGTGGAGTGCAACATCAGTATCTGTACAATGAGTGTCGAGGGCCCATGCCCTGGTGCGCCAGGGGAGTAATATCTTCATGGATAGTGGAACCGTGGCCTAATGTGATAGGGTAGTTCCACCTTTGTATCTATATAATGAGTATGGATGAACCATTCCCTAGTGAAATAGGGGATAAAAATCTTCATGGATAGATGACCCACACCCTGGTGTAGTAGAATAGTGCCACCTCTCAATATATATAACCAGTATAGAGGTCTCATTACCTAATACGATAGGGGAGTACCATAAAAGTGGATAGAGGAGCCACAACATGGCATGATAGGGTAGTTCCACCATGTATTTGTACAACCAGTATAGAGGGCCTGAACTCTAGTGCGACACGCGATCACCAATAATCACCAAACATGGAACATCTCTTATTGAATTTCAAAATCCAATATGAAGGCTACCATCACGTTCTACATGGGAAAAAAATTAGGATAGGCTACTCTAGGGCCAAAATCTGAGTCTGGAAAAAATCTTGATGAGTGTACAAGAATTGATGTTATTCCATAAAGATAAATCATCAAACCACCTATACATCCTCATAAATGGGTATTAATGGCCTAACATATCACAATCTTGTGATCCTCATATAAAAAACTTGGTATATTCTATTCACTTTCCAAAATCGGATGCTTGATGAAAAAGATGCATATTCTTGTAATACACACATACATCGCTTCATGGGCCCAAGCCACAAGTCTTAATTAAATATTAAATATTAGTCTGGAAACATCGACCTCCATATATTAGTTACAATTCCACTGACAGTCCATCATCCTGACATCGTATGAATAAGTTACATCAGATAATAAATTCTACAATAATAATAATAATAATAAGAAAAATAACAATAATGATAATGATGATGATAATAATAATAATAATAATAATAATAAAATAATTATTATTATAGGGGACTTCATAGACCCAATCCACGAGACCATATTAAATATTCAACATTGGTCTTGAAATAACCATCTTAAAACTTGGATCATGAAGTCGCTAATGAATCGTCGTTCTGACTTCGCACTAAGAAGTTACAATAGATTAAAGATTTGATAACAAAAAAACAAAATAATAATTTATATTACTATTTTTAACATTATTTCAATGGGGTAGGGGTAGGAAATGGATCCCCCACTTCTCTCAAGTGCGCATGTTCCACCCCACCTTTGAGATTTTTAGCTTTTTTAAAAATTAAAATCTTTACTCAAAGAGAGGGAGCCATGATCAGACTCCTCCCGCACCCCTTTCACACCCACAATACACATGCCACCCCTTTTTTCGACATTTTCAAATTTATTATTATTTTTAAAAACAATATCATTCCCCTACCCCTTCCCTCGCTCATTTCATAAGAAGGGGGTAGGGTTTCATGCACCAGGTAACACCTTCCTATCATCAAGAACTGAACCCCTTTTAGTTCCTCAATTATCTCTTCATTAATATTCATAATAATAATAGAAGTTTCAACTCATAAAAGGAAAATTAATATACTAAAATATTAATATATTAATTAAAAAATATCATGTAGGGGAAATATGGTCAAAATGTATCCCAAGAATGTAGAACCATTAATCACCTCCTGATCTCTATAATGGCAGCCCCCACCGTGAGACCTTTCACACAACCTCTACATGGACTAATATAGTTCCACTGCACAGTCACCGCACGTCAACCATGGAAATAGGGATCACCAATCTGGTTCAAAACCACATCTGATTTCCCATCATTCTCATTTCACCTTGATCATATCCTTGATCTCAAGCCCACACATGAGGAACCAATTCCATCCATTTGTAAATCACCATCACACTCATTTTTCAGACAACTGCTATGATTCTGGCGGTTTGGTTGTGCTCAAACCCACCATGAAAATATTGAACTGTGGGCACGTGGGCCAATGATGAAGAATGTGAAGACTGACGGGGGACAAGAAAAAACAAATATGATATACATCATTAACCAATGTGATATCCACTAATGATCAATAGATGTAGAATTATGGCCGATAATTGGCATACCAAAATAAATAAATGATTTAATCAAATTAAAAAATTGAACGGATTCATGAAAAGTGAATATAATCATAGATAAAAAAATAAGATATGAATCTATGCTCAAAATTTTAATCAAAAGGTTGATAACCACAATTGAAGATCCTTTCCTTGATTATGGATTGATCATTGGTGAAAATATGCATTAATCTGCTATGAAAAGGACCTACTGCATTCACTACCTCTTGATTCCTCTCGATCTGATCACTAGTCATCATCCTATATCGATTCACCAAAGAAGGTTATCAAAATACTCTTAAAAACCTCCAAGGGTTATATAAATAACATTGGTGAAATTTCATAGCTAAATATTCATAGAGGATTAAATTTAGTTCATTTAAACTAAAATAAATAAATAAATAATTTATTTTTATTTAATCAAACCCACCAATGACCCCGTCATTCAAATATCCAATGTTGATTAATTTTAAGTCACACATAAGGTAAAACTCATGTTATGGATTCAATTTTTTTATCACATTTCCAATATGAGACTTTATTCAATATATATTCTAATATTTCTAAAAAACTACGTGATAGTGATATAAAATATATTTAATAATTTTTATAAAATTAATTCTAGGCTCCCCATGCCTCAGAATCACAAGCTTCCTCAATGTCAGTCTCTGAAAGTATTTATGAAAATATTTCAAAGCCTTACAAGGAAAAAATAGAGTCTCTATATTATTCCCTTATTCAATGATTTTCTCCCCCAAAAATCACAAGCTATGAAAAAAGGTTGGGATTCTGATCTCTCAACTAGGTATCTCACTCCCTAATTCTCCCATGATGGTTTCTTGTGCTTTTATTAAACACACACCCAAGGAAATAACTTATCAATGATACGTGTTTCTAAACTAGTTCTAAACACTATTCACTCCTTGAAAAAGGAAATTCCACTCTCATGGCCCAACTTACCCCAGTTAATATCATACAATGAATCATGAACATACCACCTCCAATATGAAAATTAGAGAATACATACAACCAAATCTACTTTTGTTAGGAGGTTAAGAAATACCCCACCTCTCTAAACCATTATTTATCCAGGGAAAATGGCTTATGATCCTTATATACAGCCTGTCATCCTATAAAATTTTTAGTAATCCTTGACATGGTGACATATCTCAGAATATATGATCTCCGCATCGAACTCCAAATTCCATTGTTATTAGTCAAAAAACAACTTCTAACATTTTTTGGGTAGTCCTCATCCGCCCTAGGATGAACTACACCTCTTTAAAAACCATAACTAGGACTAACCCCATGTATCTAATGTTAACCAACTCAGAAACTGATAAAATGTGGGTTCCATCATAAAATATAACATAAATTAACCTAATAAAGTTTAAGGATCTATCTTAAATGTTTTGTAGACTATGATGGGGCGTTAAACACACCAAAGCATGTCACCAAGAAGTCATAGAAACCAATGTGGATCTAGGATTCTTTAGAGTTGGTGATAATCGATCATGAGGTCAAAATCAGAGAACCTCTTTGACCCAAACCACTGGTTGATGAACTCAATGATTCTCGAGAGTGGATACTCTTCTATGCATCACCTAGTTCAAGTGACACAAATTCACACTCAACTTCATGGAATCATTCTCCTATCAGGATAAAGAACCTAGGTTCCCTAGGTGAACACACTAGGTCTTAAAAAACCCCAATTGTATATAAACTCTCAACTTCACCGTCAGCTTAGAAAGCATAATAGGATTCATATGTCATGATGTTGCAAGAAACAAATCATAAGTAATCCCTAGTGGAAGTCCTTGTAGAAGTATAACTTTATTTTTGTATTGATAAACCTAAAACGTCCTTGGGAATTATGTCCTCATTCTCTACCACCACTATAGGAAAAAAATCTTATAGCATTCAATAATCTATTGGTATTATTGGCCAGTAAATAAGAATTCAATTGTAACCTCCTGCACACGAGATTATACTAATATGATTAAGTTCACTCCTTATCAAAGTAGGAAAATTCCATAACAAAAAGCTGAAAACACTTCCACACTCATTAGGGGAAAATAAATGACCATGGATGGTTGGAAAGTAGTACATATTGAGGAAAATATCATAGGGTCTCACATACACTGTGAAGTGATTCCATACAAAACTCTCTCTCTCCTCCCAGAGCCAGATCACACTGTCAGTAGAGCTTTGTAATCATTGATCCTATAAGTTGGTGCCTCCCACATAAAGGCCAAACAAAAAGTCTCCACCATTATCACTATATCTTGAATAGGGAATATTATAAGGGATAAGTGGCTCATGACTCCATGTGAAAACTAGAAATGGTTTTTTTGAAGGGATACAATGTACCTCAAACCACCCTCAAATCCTCTTTAAGATCCTATATCTTGTAACTCATTATTTACCCTTCCTTCCTATTTACCCTAACTAGGGATTATTTGAAACATTGACATAACAAAAAACCTCAAACACCCAAGTTCAAGGAATACATCCAGCACACCCTTATATTATCTTCTTTGGGCGGCATTGACTCACCTGCAAGACTTCTAGATCACATCTCAAGAATGAGTATCAGTGGGGGAATTTTACCTCTTCCTTGAATGTACAATATCATGCTAAGCATCACCAATAAAGTGCTTTATCGATTCCATAAATCTATTGAAAAAAGACTATAACAAATGATACAAAAGAGTGGCTTCTACCAATGTCTAATATTGCTTCAAAAAAGTTGAAGGGTCATATATTGTACCTCGAAATAGTATTGGAGCCTCTAGGTAAAAAATATCAAGCGCCTCTAGCTATCTAATATTATTACCACTAGATTCCTAATATATGAGTGGTTCATATAGGGTAATGGTGGTAACATCAAACCAAAGCACCATCCACCACCTCACTTTCGAAGCTCCTCCATTACATATACTTCCCTTATGTCATCCATGATCCATCTACTGCCTTTTCCTAGGTGGTTCATCAACCATCTCTCTGTCTCCACCATGAATGGTAGGACAATAATTCATTAAATGACCATTGCAATCACAAGTTTAGAAACATATAATCCTTAGATAATTTTTTGTATTTAACGTATCGGATGAAACCTCTTGTTTCATGAATTGCATTGTATTACTACTGTTGGTTCATCATGCTAACTATACATTCCCAGAGATCCCTACCTAAAAATTTTAATATATGTTCTTGAACCCTAAAAATCATCAAACAACACCAGAAGAGCTATCCATGACTCAGTCTGACATGTAGCATCCACATGAATCACTGAAGTCGAGCCTATTGATCAATATAAGGAAGCGTAAATTTCTTACCATCTTGAAGAAATACCACCTCATAACTAACCCCCGTTATGGAATCCTCATCACTCATCAATTACCATGATTATGGGAAACTAAAATATACTTGTGATTACCAATATAATGAGACATAAAACTTAAAACAATTAATTAAATGGAAATATATGAACAACCAACCATTATCTATACATATGTGTTCCAAAAATAGTAATTCATCATCAGATATCCAAGAGCACAAGGAATAAAAATGGGATTCATATCCCTTTAAAATGTAATCATATAAGGAAGAAATTCATAATTACATAAAAAATTGTAACATGATATACCCATGGGAAATGAATAGGTATCCATAGATATTCACTAACTTTATAGGTATAAACCATTCAATCAAGATAACAGATCATATGGTATTTATAGAATAGAGATAAGGGGTATAAAATTAATTAAATAATTTCCTCAATCAATTGATGTATGGAATCTAGGTGAACAAAATTCAATCATAGGAATAAAAAATTGGGTATTGATAGAGTAAAGGAATCAGAAGAAGAATTATGGGTATACAATGAATAATATTAGGAAAGAAAAATACAATGATATATATTTTCTCCGAAATGGGAGGATATATAATAATCCATCCAAATAAATATAATTGATGGTTACATTTTAAAACCATCATAGATCAATTATAATGAAATTTAAACGATAATTTATTAGTTGATTTTTAAAATAGATTTTGAAAAATATATTTATCAATAAGAAATATCGTTGATATTTTTTAAATCTTGTCAAAAAATATCATTTATTTTAGAAACCTTGAAGACAAACAAAGAAAGTTTTATGTAAATCATTGATGTTTTCAGAAAGGTTTGTTACTTTGGAAAATATTAAATGATATTATTTTCAAAATATCCATAAAATGAAAATGTTATGGGTATATTTAAAACATTATTTTAAAAAATTTTAATTTAAAACTTTAAAAAATATTTAACCTTGAAAAAAAATTCAATAAATTTTTCCTTGAAAAATCAAAGAGATTATAAAAATAAATTTGGTGGGGAAAATATTTTTAAAAACCATTGTTTGAAAACCCACCTCATAAAAATATTATCATATTTTACTTTTTAAAATGAGAAATATGAATTATTAGAATCATAGAAAAAATAAAAATTATCATTCCTAAAAAATATAGGATAACAATATCAATAAGGGAAATATGAACTTTAAACAACTATCCAATTAGGAAATTGAGTTTCATTTATGATAACATTATACTTTTAGCTAAGAGGACTATTAAGTATGATGCATTGAATAAAAAGATACATTATTTATAAAAAGGTAAAATATACCCTCATGAAATTTTAGGGAATCATAATAAAAAATTAAAATGGGGATATATTTTCCCCATGAAAAATAAAACATGGTGTTTAACATAAACATGTCTCTGGGACTGGAAATTTGAGAAAAAAACCTTTATAACTTTAGAGAATTTAATTTATATCCTCATGAAATATAGAGATTATAATTGAACTTAAATTACCATGAATAAAAGTAAATCCACGAAATAATATATAAAATAGGTAGTATATAAACCAAATTAGGTTCATAATAAAAACCATTTCTCAAATATTGAAATATGTGATAAAAATAACCTTTACCATATATACCTTCTTACTCGAACTTTCTATAACTTCTATAATAATGAAGATAACTTTCTTAGTCACTTATCACTAAACTTTGTTATAAATATACTACCCTTTTTGTATTTATATTATATAAAAATATTTTAAAAATATATTAAATGATTATAGTTTATTTTCAAAAATGTGTGTTAGAACTTTGAGTTGCTTGTTTCATAAAAAATTTCATGAAGGCAAGATAAATTATCACTATGTGGTTTCAATTTAATCATTCCCATATTATTAAAAAAATAATCATTTTTTCAATGATTACTTAAGTATATTTTATTTAGGTTAAAGACATGAATATGGATTGTAAAAATGGAAACGTAAGGAGCTAGTTTTTGATGTGTTTAATGATCAAAAGATGATATGTTAACAAATATTTTATATATTTACATTACCTTTACGTAATCATTAAAAAATATTAAATATAAAATTATCACATGATATTTTTATTAGATTAAATTCCATAATCATTAATGATAAAATTGTTATTACAAAATTTTACATAGGCTACTAAATCGACCTAAAATGTGACATGTTATAACGATTTAATGTGTAAGGGGATGTATATAAATAATGATAATGTTATCTTTAAATAAGATAAAAAATTTCTTAAAAATCATATTTACTTATTAAATCCCTTTTAGGAACCATAAATAGTGGTTGGTGATGAAAAACGGAATTCATCAATCGTGGAGGTGGTTGTCCTCCTTACACACGATTAATGTTCACATTTCCCAATAAATGGAATGATTGATGGTATATGAAAAATAACCATTTAATATTTTTATTTTTTGACATATAAAATATATTTATTCATCAATTCCATCCACGATACCAATATTTAGTGGTAGAGATGAAAAATGAACAACATTTCTTTGTGGAAGTGGTTGTGTGTATGTACACACAACAATGTTTTGGTCTCTCTTAGTTTTTTGAAAAGTAGTGAATTATTATTTTTCAATTAATATAGTAAAATTTTGGTATAATTATTAAAATTATTTTAATATATTAATAACTTTAGGTATCATTTATGAAGGATTAGATTTGAAGAAAATAATACGTTAATGTAATATTGTATTGGGTTATAGGAGGATTAATGTGTCAAAGTTTCAAAAATAAATTCAAAGGATAGATGAGCCTTGAATTTGTAAAAGGGAAATATTTTTATAAGTGAATATATTGTTAGTTTTGGAAGTAACCATTTCATTTTAAATTTTATAATTTTAATATTCAAATTTTAATGGATCCAAAATAGAAAAAAATAGAGGGGAAAGGTCTAGGGATTGAGATTCTCCTTATCTAATAATTTTCAAAACAACCCAATTTTTGGTTAGATAATATTGATGGAAATAGATTGGGGGGGGGGGTAAATTATTTTTTAATAAAGTTATAACAATTTCTAAAAAATAAGTATCGACTTTTGTGGTTTAAAAATATAAAAAATTATTTTTTTAAATGATTAAGAATAGTTAATCTATGATGGGTGAATGTAGAAAACATAAAGATACAATTATAAGGAATTTTATAGTGGTTCAATTCAAAATATTCGTTGTACACTCTTCCAAGACTAACTAATTGAATATGGAACCCACTAAATAGAGTGAAAAGTTTTTGATATGAGCAATCCCAAACACAATACTTTTACAAGGGAGTATCCCCACACCCAACTATCCTTTCACTGGTACTAATAAAATCTTCTATTTTCAACAAAGATAAGCCCCAAAATATGTTTTAAACATTTTAGTTATGTGAGAATGTAACACCTTGAGAGTTTTTGATTTTTTTTTCAAATTAATTTATTCTTTTCAATATTTTTTGTTACATGAAACACTGAGTTTAAACAAAACAAGAAATACTATTATAATATTATTATTTAATATAATATTTATCACATAGATGTTATAATAGAGGGTATGAAATGAATTTAATAAATTATAAAAATATATTTTCTATACTTGTATTTAAAATTAATAACATGGTGATCAATTTGTTAGAAATGAAAAAAACTATTTGAAAAAAAGGATATCTGTTTCTGAAAAATATTTTTGGGCAAAAAATAGGTTTTACCTTAATAAATTAAACAAACTGTTAGAGAATGATTTTAATGAAATATATATCTTACGTATTCTGGAAAATCTTTAATATTCATCTTATTTGTTTTATATACAATAGATAAGAATAAATCAAATATTAATCTTAAAAATAGTATTTTTATGAAAAGAAGTTTTGTCATGTTTTACAGACTTATTATAAAACTAATTTCTAGAAATTTTAGAAAAATTATTTTTAAAAATAAAGTTAATTTTTAAAATAATATTTTCAAAATTATTTTAGGGTGAAATTTTTAGAATTTTTTGAGAAGCTAATTTTTTTGATAAATTATGGAAAATACCAGTTTTGATTAATATTTTACATTTCTTTTAAATACATTAAAATTTTAAAAATAGTTTTAATATTGTTATAAAATAAAAATTAATTAATTATATATCTATTAAAATAATTTAGTTCATTTTATTCATTTTTATTAAATTTTGATGTAAAAAACATTGTAAACATTTGAACATTTTCTCTATGAAAACCTGCTTTCTCATCGTGTGTGTGGGATTAATTTTGAATTAACATTTTCTAATCATGTGGGTGGAAATTTGTAAAAATGGTTTCAATATTTATAGTTATTATAATTTATATTATCTAATTAGTTAAAATTAATTTTTGATCCTAATTAAAAGTAAAAACAACAAAACATATTTACCCCAGTTAAGGTAATTTTTTTTCCAGGGGGTTAAACAAAAATGATGAGGTTCAAAATTTCCCTAAACTGGTTAAAAACCAATTTTATTTACATATTTATACCCTAAATCTCATAAGTTTGATAATATATTACTTTTTATCCTTGTGGAATGTGAAAAATTACGGTACACCTTTTTCTTTTCAAAAATTACAAGTGTGCCACTCACCTCACTTATAAATGGACACCCCTATCCTCTCCTATTCATAATAAAAAAACATTTTTTGGCCTATAACTACGCAAATAAATTACTTAAGTCCCTAATCACATACTATAGGAATTATGTTTTTTAGAAAGACAACCTGAGAATCATTTTGGTGCAAACCAAAAGAAGTTTTCTAAAGAAGAGGTAACATCCCAAATCAAGTGTTTTATTTTATTTATTTATAATCAATATTGAAATAATATTAAAACATGGTGACATAACAAAATCATTATATTCTATATAAATATATGTTATTATGTGAATTTAATAACCTAAATAATTACCCTCTTCCAGCAAATTGGTTATAAAATCATCATTTGTGTCTACGATAGACTACCGCCTCATGAACTGATATTGTTCAATTTCCCTCACCACATCTCAAGGATGGATATAATTATGGATTTATTTTTTATATATTTTATTTTTTGATATTATTAATCTTTTTTAATAATTATATCAAATTTTCTTTCTTAATTTCCATTTTATGGCAATACAATAATGTCGTTCATGTGTTTGACGAACTACCACCTCACAAAGCGTTGCGATTCATTCACATTTTACATGAATGGAAATAAGGATGGGTTTAATGAAAATATTTAATATATATGAAATTAAAGTGATTATATAGTTATAATATATTATTTAACTTGGTTTTTTCTTTCAATTGGGAAAATGGAAACAATATTTATGCATATGTACAACCTACCGTTTCCATGAATAATGTATTTTGTTTTCTCTCTCTAAATTTTTGGGATCACTATAAATACATGTCTAATTAATATATATGACATTTATATATTGTAAAAATTAATTATATGATATAACTATGATAAAATCAATAGTTCTAATAATAAAAAATCAAAAAATACTTGAAAAACAATGCAATTATTGTCTGAAATGTGACTTTTACATGGAATTGTTAATTAATGAGTAATAAATGGTTATAATTAAATTATATATGATATTATACCCACACACACACACATATATATTTATTTTAACGCCCTGACCCCAGCTACCCAGAGCCGGTGCATTACTTCGTAACATTGGCATGATCACAAGAAAGATCAAATCTCGAAAGACCGATTGGTTTAGTAGCCTTGGAAACACTAGATATATTCATAAGTTTTACATTACATCATAAAATGAACAACATAATGTTTCCACAGTCCACACTATAATCCCCTCATAATATCCCTGCAGGTCATTCATAACTTACATCTTCACTTCCTGGGAAAAATAAAACATAGAAAAGGGGTGAGCTCAAATGCCCAGTAAGGATAACAATATAGCGGAAACTTTCATAAATAAGAATAAACATTTAAGGCAATGTATAACTAAAACAAAAGCCTTTTAAACATGAACTTTAAACATGGTATGACATAAATAAAATGAAATAATGCCATTTACTTATTCACATGGATATTCTACTAATAGAATAATCACATGCAAAAATCAATAACCACTTTCATAATGTTGGAATGCATAATGCGAGACTATCATAACCACATAGCCAAGGCTTCGTGCCAAGACTACAAATAAGATTTTGTCAAGGCCTTGTGCCAAGACACTAGTTTGTCTCATGAGACCTACCGATGCAATTTTTTTAAAAGATACTTACGTTTAAAATTGCTAAAATATACTCCAGTGTTTTTCTGAAATCATTATGCAAGCTTCTGAAAACAAAATAACTAATTCTGAGACTGCTCGACTAGTTATAGGCCATGATGGGTCCACTCCCAATCCCTTCCTATCTACCACACTCGAGAGTCAGGTTTTCTGAAAACATTTTTAAGCTTGCGTTAAATACGTATACATTTTCACTGGATTTTCATATTTTTGAGAGAAATATATCTTTTTTTGAAATCATTTAAAAGTCACATAATTATAAAAGAAAACATTTACTTTGAAAATATCCTTATAAACTTGTAAAGGAAGCTTTTAAGATTTTATAACGGCGGAAAATAGCCACATCCGCCGTATAAGTTAAAAAAACATTCTTACCTTAATTCTGTCGAAAAGGTTAAAAAGGGACCTTGTTTTGAAAACGACGGAAAGATTCCTTTATAAACCACTTATTAAAGTCAAAAAGGGTATAAATGACTTTAACTCATATTCTAGTAAATAGTCAAAATGTTTTGAAATACATTTTTAAGAAACATGGATGTGGATGATAAAGAGATCCCAATAGATTATTACATATAAACAACCTCGGATAATGAAGAGATTGTGAAATAACCCTTACCTTGTACTTTTCCTTGGTTGGGGTAGGTTAACCTCCTGTATAATGGTGAAATAATTGTTATTAAATTATAAAAGAATCATATACATTAATATGATATCATATATGATCTTTTAACATTGCTTTATTAATAATATCTTAGTATTATCGTCGTTTCAGGTGATAATCGATTCGTTCTTCTTAAATGTTTGGTTACGTAAGACATGTTCGTAATGGATAGATTAAATCTTATTCATAATCAGAATGATATTAACATTATTTTTAACCCTAAAATGAGAATAAGACTTGAATGGATACGATGGAGGATGGATCTCACCGCGTTCGTGGAGACGGTAGTCCGTACGTACGCACGAACGCTACTTCCATTTAATTTTTATTTTAAAAGAATTGAATCCATATGATACATAGGTATATTACTATTCCATTATAATATAATATTTTATATATGTTACTTAAGTTCGTTAACACCATCCTTTATACGTTCCATGTGTGGTATGAACGAGTCATATCATTTTAAGGGGGCGGTAGTCCGCACTTCCTCAAATGAAATTATCGTATGTATATACAACATGAAACGAATAATGGTATGAAATAAAATGGAATTACAGAAGCTTATATATAAAATATTTATCATTAATATCATATTTAATTACAGTGCCATCATAATGGCCACCATGAGAGGCGGTAAGATGTATTTGAACAATCATCGTTTCGTGAGGCGTTAGTTTGCCATCCATAGAAACATTATGTTCATCATCCATTAGATGGAGTTGTGTGTATGTGTAGTTTGAATCATTCTTATAACAACATCCTAGTATATTGAGGATACTGGTGTTGTTACAAAAGAAAGGAAATAAAAATAGTTTGGGGGTTGGAGAAGCAAAATAAATGAAAAAAATTTAAGAGAAATCGTTACCTTTAATTTAGGTAACTCACTTTGGTTGGAACCAAAGGACTTCTTGAAATTCTTTCTGCCTAAGGGGAAGCTTCAAGGAGGAGGAGAGGGATGTGGGGAGCTTAGTTGGGCAGAGTTTGGACGAGCCAAGTGGCTTGAGAGGTGTGAGGAATGAGTAGAAGTGGTCTCCTTTTATAAGGGAGAGGAGGGGATCTTTAGGAAAGAGTGAAAGTATTACTTTATAATATAATTATATTCGGTTTATAATGGTCCAAAAATCATTGAGGTCGAAGATAAGATGACTCATATTCTAAATAACATCAACCAATAATAATTGGACAGGTTTTAGATAATATTTTAATCATTATAATTTTATTTATTTAAATGATTTATTAATGAGGTAAACATTGCATCATTATTGTGTCATTAATAATTTAACTTATTTGATGTCTAAAAATTATAAATAAAATATCATTATGTAGGAAATGTTTTTAGCTTTCTAATTAATATTAATAATCCAAAATCCAACATGTATAACCCTATGTAAAAATTGTTCTTCTAAAAGATGTAAGCTTATGCCATTTTTATTTTTATTTTAACTTTATTAATATAAGGTGTCCCTACCACATACAAGTGGCTCCAAGGGGTCCCCAAATTGACCCAAGGATGCTCATGGTCGGGTATGTGTACACCAATAAGGTTAGGACACGTTTTAGGTTAATTTTGTATTATTATAATATTATTTTTTAACCCTTATTTACCGGATTTACCTTTAACCATGGTAAATAAAATATTTACCACAGTAATTATTCAAAATGTCTAAAAATAAAAGTTACCTATTTACACAATTTGGACATCCTGATTCCAAATATGGAATCCATTTTTCTAAATTCAAAACACAGAAGTGGCAGAAATTAATTTAAAATTAATTCCCGCTGTCAAAACAAAAAGCGTGTTTTTAAGATGTAATAACTATCAAAAGATTGACACTTGTTTATGTTCGGTTTAATTGTAAAATTATGTCCAATGACCAAAATTATATTAAATGGTAAAAATATATTCTAAATATACTTTAAAACCAATCAAATTCACAATTTATCACTATTAATTATTTTGATTAAAAAAGTTGTTTTTAATTAAAATTTAGTAATTTTCACTATTCATCAAAATATAAAAGTTATCCGAAAAGTACCAAAATTTCACCCTAGGCTAATTTCAATATTCCGAATCCAAAAATGAAGTCCATTTTGAAATATAAAATATATATGATTTCAAAAAGTAGGTATTACTATTCACAACGGCTAGTTTAATTAGTTGTGGTGTGTGTTAGAACTCGAGGTTGCGTACAACACACGCTATCGATTATTCGAAGGGAAACGTACCGTGGAAGCTTGGGGTGTTTCATTTTAAATTTTTTGATGTCCTCATTTAGTCAAAAAGTATAAAATATTGTATTTAAAAAGGTTTCACTATTAAAAGTTGATAAAAGTGTAATACTGAAAATGAATCTGTTCTTGCATTATGACTAAGAAACTCATAATATGGATTCTAAAATTATAAGGATTATATAAAGTTTAAAATGTAGTTAATGCTATTCATGACCTCTTTTAATGGATTTTTTTCTTTGTAAGTCATGGTGTGATTGAACTCGGTGTTGCGTGTAGTCCAAGTTATTGAATTATTTTGAAGAAATAACACAGTATGAAATCTTGGGGTGTTACATTCTCCCCTCCTTCAATAAATTGCGTCCTCGCAATTTGAAATTGTTCTTAGAAAATAAAAGGTTGAAAGTAGAAAATATATTTGTGGGAAAACCCACATCGGAAATTGGGTTACTAAAATTTAGTCTTAATATGAGGAAAAGAGAAATCAAAGGGTCACCACCAAATTATGATCTCGATTAGGAGAACATTGGTGGAAATTAGAGACATATAATTGGAGGAAAAACATAAATATTTATAGGTAGTGATTGAGGTCATCAATCACAAACAAGTATAAAATTGAGGTCCTTAAACTCATCAATCTATGATGATTTGAAGTACCATCGGTTCAACAAAATATAGGGTATTGGGATAACACATTTTTGACGTTTCAAAATATCTTAGTTGAAATCCCACATCGAAAAATGAATTAACGAGGCCTCTATTTAAAATAAAGAGTGGAAAGTATGAAGATTACCGAACATAACACATACTAGGGTTCCATGTAGGAAAATATGGATATGGAGGAGAAATCTAACCATCAATTATCTGATGGAGAGTGGTAGAGAACATGGTTATGAAAAGGCCAAAAATCCCAAAGCCATAAATTAGTGATGATTTAAGGCACCATCTAGGACAACATTTTTGTTCTAAGTTCCTTTTATTAATGTTGAGGAATTTATTTATGAGATTGGCCAAGATCATAGGGAGATATAATTACTTTATAATTTGAGTTTTATCCATTAATAAATTCCTACCCAAAACTCATCTTTCACTCTAAAAGATAATAGAATGTAATTTTTTTTTTCTATTTATACTATTCGTACAGGGTTCCCAAATAAATGAATTTATAATTCATCTACCAGATCTTTTAAAAAAAACTACATTATTTAATCCAGGACATCTCGTGGGCCAGTGGTAGGTGTTACACCCTTGTCGCCCTTCGGTTGTGGGTTCAAGTCTCGCAGCCTTGCCGGACGCGACGGGTTGTCGCCCGACCTCCGGGTTGTCCTTTTATGGCAATCCAAAATAATCCAAACTAGAACTATCCAAAATACTTCTGTCCAAACTCACAGTCCAACATTTATAAGGAAGGTAAAAATAATGTAGATCCTTTTTAACCCGTAATAGCATATGAATACTTTCATCATGTATTCTTTTAATACACTGAAACATCCTGAATTACCATATTCCTTATTGATTACATTCATTCTCCCTTATTCCATATAGAATGATGGATATACTTCATCAATCCAAAAATGTCTTAAACCCCATCAATGATGGAATATACAAATCATTAATCAGTTTCAAGGTAGTCAAGAATATCCAATATAATTTATCCAAAACAATCATGTATTATTCCAACATCACTACCTCGGTATCAGAACTATATTATGGTTTATCATTCTCTCAACCATATATTTTCTAAAAATTTATCCTGCTATTGAGTCACTTTTCTTTGTTCCACACAATCTCAAGTCCTTAATGAAATAGTACTGCAGTACAATCCTTATATACTCCATAATTATTATAACAAGTACATTGTTGATACAACACTCAATTGACATAATCAACATAAGAACTCTAATCATTCCTCTTCATCTGTGGTAGTATCATAACTTGATTATTATCCAATAACATCATTTGCGGCATAGTCTGATGACTGGGACATAGGTTCGCGTAGTGTCCAAACTCCTTGCAAACGAAGCATTGTACATTTGAAACCATTTTCTTACCCTTGCAGTCACGTACTTTGTGCCCTTTTCCTCCACACTTATAACAAACTCCCATTCCTTTCAGGCAAGTTCCAAGGTGTTTCTTTCCACAGTTACCACATATGGGAAAATTCTTCTTTTCCCTCTTCCCTTTATCCATCTTTCTCTCTTCCATCCTTTTCTTCTCTTGCTTCCCTTCAAAGCCATAGTACTCAGTAAACTCTTTACTTATCTTATCAACTCATGATATTATTTCTTCATATGATGATAATACATGGGAGACTATTTCTCTTATAAATTCTAGCTTAAGACCATGAATGATATGATCCTTCTTTCTCTTTGGATCATGTGCATTGCTGGAGTTCCCATTCCTTCTACTGGGCGCAATTTCTAAACAATGGCATACACTAGATCAGTTTATGAATGAAAATATATAATCCCATACTTATAAAACACTTAACATAAATTGAACTATTTATGGATATAATCCATAATCATAAGAATGTTTTCTTTGAGGAAGTATATACTCATAATCCCTTCAAAATGATTTGTAAAGAAAATGAGAGTTATCCTAAGCATATCCCCCGGGAGTGTCATAACCAAGAGTGCAGCAAGGCCCGTTGTCGTGCACCAGTTCCCGTTCGAGTCTAGCTCAAAGCGGTGTTTTCGGGTTTTACCCCTAGGTACATCTGTGCCAGAGCCGCCTCTACCTGCTCGTATCCAGACAGGGATGTATTGCTCAGAAAACTCACAAAATCTCTACAATACCAAAATTCTAGGAAGTTCTTCTATACTAATCCTCAAAGTTCATCTTAGGTCTACGTGCTCTAATCAGAGTTTATCTAAATCTAGCTTCCAAGGTTTGTACTAAACTTCCTCTGATACCAACTGTAACGCCCCGACCCCAGATACCCAGAGCCGGTGCATTACTTCGTAACATTGGCATGATCACAAGAAAGATCAAATCTCAAAAGACCGATTGGTTTAGTAGCCTTGGAAACACTAGATATATTCATAAGTTTTACATTACATCATAAAATGAACAACATAATGTTTCCACAGTCCACACTATAATCCCCTCATAATATCCCTGCAGGTCATTCATAACTTACATCTTCACTTCCTGGGAAAAATAAAACATAGAAAAGGGGTGAGCTCAAATGCCCAGTAAGGATAACAATATTGCGGAAACTTTCATAAATAAGAATAAACATTTAAGGCAATGTATAACTAAAACAAAAGCCTTTTAAACATGAACTTTCAACATGGTATGGCATAAATAAAATGAAATAATGCCATTTACTTATTCACATGGATATTCTACTAATAGAATAATCACATGCAAAAATCAATAACCACTTTCATAATGTTGGAATGCATAATGCCAGACTATCATAACCACATAGCCAAGGCCTCATTCCAAGACTACAAAAAATATTTTGTCAAGGCCTTGTGCCAAGACACTAGTTTGTCTCAGGATACCTACCGATGCAATTTTTTTAAAAGATACTTACGTTTAAAATTGCTAAAATATACTCCAGTGTTTTTCTGAAATCATTATGAAAGCTTCTGAAAACAAAATAACTAATTCTGAGACTGCTCGACTAGTTATAGGCCATGATGGGTCCACTCCCAATCCCTTCCTATCTACCACACTCAAGAGTCAGGTTTTCTGAAAACATTTTTAAACTTGCGTTAAATACGTATACATTTGCACTGGATTTTCATATTTTTGAGAGAAATATATCTTTTTTTGAAATCATTTAAAAGTCACATAATTATAAAAGAAAACATTTACTTTGAAAATATCCTTATAAACTTGTAAAGTAAGCTTTGAAGATTTTATAACGGCGGAAAATAGCCGCATCCGCCATATAAGTTAAAAAAACATTCTTACCTTAATTCTGTCGAAAAGGTTAAAAAGGGACCTTGTTTTGAAAACGATGGAAAGATTCCTTTATAAACCACTTATAAAAGTCATAAGGGTATAAATGACTTTAACTCATATTCTAGTAAATAGTAAAAATGTTTTGAAATACATTTTTAAGAAACATGGATGTGGATGATAAAGAGATCCCTGTAGATTATTACATATAAACAACCTCAGATAATGAAGAGATTGTGAAATAACCCTTACCTTGTACTTTTCCTTGGTTGGGGTAGGTTAACCTCGTGTATAATGGTGAAATAATTGTTATTAAATTATACAAGAATCATATACATTAATATGATATCATATATGATCTTTTAACATTGCTTTATTAATAATATCTTAGTATTATCGTCGTTTCAGGTGATAATCGATTCGTTCTTCTTAAATGTTTGGTTACGTAAGACATGTTCGTAATGGATAGATTAAATCTTATTCATAATCAGAATGATATTAACATTATTTTTAACCCTAAAATGAGAATAAGACTTGAATGGATACGATGGAGGATGGATCTCACCGCGTTCGTGGAGACGGTAGTCCGTACGTACGCACGAACGCTACTTCCATTTAATTTTTATTTTAAAAGAATTGAATCGAAATGATACATAGGTATATTACTATTCCATTATAATATAATATTTTATATATGTTACTTAAGTTCGTTAACACCATCCTTTATACGTTCCATGTGTGGTATGAACGAGTCATATCATTTTAAGGGGGCGGTAGTCCGCACTTCCTCAAATGAAATTATCGTATGTATATACAACATGAAACGAATAATGGTATGAAATAAAATGGAAT
The DNA here is from genome assembly GCA_963277665.1 of Viscum album. Classification (NCBI taxonomy): domain Eukaryota; kingdom Viridiplantae; phylum Streptophyta; class Magnoliopsida; order Santalales; family Viscaceae; genus Viscum; species Viscum album. The sequence goes on along the minus strand of OY728132.1, from coordinate 163,828,674 downwards.
TACAGAAGCTTATATATAAAATATATATCATTAATATCATATTTAATTACAGTTCCATCATAATGGCCACCATGAGAGGCGGTTAGATGTATTTGAACAATCATCGTTTCGTGAGGCGTTAGTTTACCATCCACAGAAACATTATGTTCATCATCCATTAGATGGAGTTTTGTGTATTGGTAGTTTGAATCCTTCTTATAACAACATTCTAGTATATTGAGGATACTGGTGTTGTTACAAAAGAAAGGAAATAAAAAGAGTTTGGGGGTTGGAGAAGCAAAATAAATGAAAATAATTTAAGAGAAATCGTTACCTTTAATTTAGGTAACTCACTTTGGTTGGAACCAAAGGACTTCTTGAAATGCTTTCTGCCTAAGGGGAAGCTTCAAGGAGGAGGAGAGGGATGTGGGGAGCTTAGTTGGGCAGAGTTTGGACGAGCCAAGTTTCTTGAGAGGTGTGAGGAATGAGTAGAAGCGGTCTCCTTTTATAAGGGAGAGGAGGGGCTCTTTAGGAAAGAGTGAAAGTATTACTTTATAATATAATTATATTCGGTTTATAATGGTCCAAAAATGATTGAGGTCGAAGATAAGATGACTCATATTCTAAATAACATCAACCAATAAGAATTGGACAGGTTTTAGATAATAGTTTAATCATTATAATCTTATTTATTTAAATGATTTATTAATGAGGTAAACATTGCATCATTATTGTGTCATTAATAATTTAACTTATTTGATGTCTAAAAATTATAAATAAAATATCATTATGTAGGAAATCTTTTTAGATTTCTAATGAATATTTATAATCGAAAATCCAACATGTATAACCCTATGTAAAAATTGTTCTTCTAAAAGATGTAAGCTTATGCCATTTTTATTTTTATTTTAACTTTATTAATATAAGGTGTCCCTACCACATACATGTGGCTCCATGGGGTCCCCAAATTGACCCAAGGATGATCATGGTCGGGTATGTGTCCACCAATAAGGTTAGGACACGTTTTAGGTTAATTTTGTATTATTATAATATTATTTTTTAACCCTTATTTACCGGATTTACCCTTAACCATGGTAAATAAAATATTTACCACAGTAATTATTCAAAATGTCTAAAAATAAAAGTTATCTATTTAAACAATTTGGAAATCATGATTCCAAATATGGAATCCAATTTTCTAAATTCAAAACACAGAAGTGGCAGAAATTAATTTAAAATTAATTCCCGCTGTCAAAACAAAAAGCGTGTTTTTAAGAGGTAATAACTATCAAAAGATTGACACTTGTTTATGTTCGGTTTAATTGTAAAATTATGTCCAATAACCAACATTATATTAAATGGTAAAAATATATTCTAAATATACTTTAAAACCACTCAAATTCACAATTTATCACTATTAATTATTTTGATTAAAAAAGTTGTTTTTAATTAATATTTAGTAATTTTCACTATTCATCAAAATATAAAAGTTATCCGAAAAGTACCAAAATTTCACCCTAGGCTAATTTCAATATTCCGAATCCAAAAATGAAGTCCATTTTGAAATATAAAATATATATGATTTCAAAAAGTAGGTATTACTATTCACAACGGCTAGTTTAATTAGTTGTGGTGTGTGTTAGAACTCGAGGTTGCGTACAACACACGCTATCGATTATTCGAAGGGAAACGTACCGTGGAAGCTTGGGGTGTTTCATTTTAAATTTTTTGATGTCCCCATTTAGTCAAAAAGTATAAAATATTGTATTTAAAAAGGTTTCACTATTAAAAGTTGATAAAAGTGTAATACTGAAAATGAATCTGTTCTTGCATTATGACTAAGAAACTCATAATATGGATTCTAAAATTATAAGGATTATATAAAGTTTAAAATGTAGTTAATGCTATTCATGACCTCTTTTAATGGATTTTTTTCTTTGTAAGTCATGGTGTGATTGAACTCGGTGTTGCGTGTAGTGCAAGTTATTGAATTATTTTGAAGAAATAACACAGTATGAAATCTTGGGGTGTTACATTTATTGTTATATAATATATTTATAATCAACTTAAAATTATTATATAGAATTTTCTAATGTGTACCAAGTAAATCGAGCCTTTTGGTAAGGGATTTCCAACTCACTTTTTTTCTTTGAGACACATGCCATATTCACCACATGTTTGTTTTATGTGGTGTTTATATTATCCATGAATTTATTTTATTTTTATCACCCTTAAATTTATGGGTATTTACGTCTCTATTTTTGGATATCTCTTTCATTATGTTTATAGTTAAAAAGTTACCAAAGCGGTAAGGGATTTTATTGCCTCAAATTACCTTCTTTGGTACGTAATTTATGTCATGAACCTATTTGCTAATATGAGGTTTATATACTATACAATTGATATCTTATATAATTAATATACTTATTTTCATTATATTATAAGTTTCATTTAATTTTATTCCTTTAAGGGGATTATGACTCAAAGTTACCAAAGTGCTAAGAGTTATATGTTACAATCTCACCATTATCGAGATCATGTACAATTTTGATTCCAATGATAAAATATTATTGATATATATATATATATATATATATATAAACACATGAATGTTATTCTAAAATGGTTATTTCATGAGTATACTTATTTCCCCTTCATTTTTCTCTCTTTATGTACTCAATAGTTCAAAAGAATATTTTGAAGAAAAAACATCTTTATTTCTCTATTCGGTCGAAAGCACTTTTTCTTAAGAAACTATGTTTTTTGAAAATGTTCTCAAAAAAGTTTTTTACATTCCTAATTTTTTTTATTAATTAATTTTTTACACATTTTTTATTTTTGAATTTTTTTTGAAACGGAACTTCATGTTTTTTTCTAAAGAATACCCATTTGGATTTTACCAAAAATGTGAAAGGAATATTTGGTTTAACGTGTATGACACAAATGATATTTTCTACCATTATATCCGCCTATATATTTTAATGCTTCCTTTATAGGATTAAAACTTCATTTTCATTTAAAATTATTTAAAAATGGATTATTATTTTTTATTTTTGTAAAATGATTTTTAAATGGAAATGTTATTTTCCCCAAAAAATGTTTTAAATGTCTTTTGAAGATTCTTTTATAAGTTTCCACAATTAATTTTAAAAAAAATGAGTTTGATTTTTTTTCTATTTGAAAATGTTTTTTAGAAGTGGAAATTCTATATTCCTCAAGAAATTTTCCAATCGATATTTCAAAATCATTTTCTATTTAAGATGACATCAATTTATGTTACTTATACTCTATTATGGATAAGATTAAATGATACCATCCTAATTATGGATGGTTAATGTTTATGTTGAGGAAATATTTATTAATTTTTTATTATTATTTAAGGTTTATGCTATTGTGAATTTATGAAATGTTTATGAAACCAATTTTCCTGACACGTGTTATGATGTTATGACATGATGAATGTTTTATGATATTGTGGAACACATAATTTTGGTTTTCATTATGATATGGGTAAGACCTATATCTCCATCCAATTAATTGGGTAAATATTTATTTCTCATGAGATAATAAAGGAAAATAGGTCAATGTCCTTGATACACAATGGGAAAAAGTTGAGTCTAGATCTACTATGGGAAAAATGTGAGTCATGTCCCACTACGAAAAACATGAGTGTCCGGATCCATGATGGGAAATTATTAATTTTTCATGATCCACCATGTAGATGGTATTGGTAATTAATATTGAAATATGAAATGGTTTTATATATTTTATTATAGTTACACACTTTTAATACATGATTTCATGGTTCATGATTGATTTATGATGATTTACTGCTCTTATAGACCATGTTTTCTAAAATGATAATGTTTTTTTCCATAACTCATGTTTAAGATCTATGAAATATTGGGTATTAACTTTGTAAGTTATTATCATTATAACATACCCTTATTCATTTCTTATAATTTAATATGATTATATATTGATATATACTATGTTTACCCTTACTGACTATTTGAGGTCACCCTTTTTTATATTCCTTTCCCATGTTATAAAGAAAGGTTTATGTATGGTATGCCTAATTGGAGTACTACATGAGAATATATTTATGGGAGATATTGAATTTATTTCATGAAATAATAATATTTTGTTTTTAGTATCCTAATACACTAAACTATTATAGTCTTTAAGAATGTGATTATGAAATATATTTAATATTTATCTAAAAAAACTGATGTTTTGGTTTGAAAATATAGGGTCACCATATTTGGTATCTGAGGAAACATTTAATTAATCTTTCGAAAGTAGGATGAAAAAGATTTAGTAAAATACCTAGGGATATTTCTAAGTATTTTTATAGGGATTTCTCTAAGGACTAGTTTAAGTATGTTTCAAAGTATATGAAAATGTACTGGATTTTTTTAATGGATAGAGAAAGTGATTTCCAAGAAATTACATCCCTCTCTGAATACCATAGAAGTGGATGTAGATTTTACATAGAGGTACCAAAAGGTGATAAATTTATAATGGTTTCATTGATATAGACTTGACAATTGACTAATTTTCCCAAAGGCCATTTATTTTTATTCATTGTTGATAGTCCCCCTTTTAAGGGATAAGGGGAACACAAAAGAGACACAAAATAAGACCCGAAGTTCAAAATTAATTCAATGTAGACTATAAATACATGGATATAACCCTTCGTAGAATCAATTATATGATGTTAGATTACCAATTTCACATGACGGTTTGGATAGATGTCTTGTGCAGATATTCACAGGCCTAGTACTGATAGAAATTTCTATACCCTATCATTCATCCAAATCTGATTTACTTTTCTATGGCGAAGGAGACTACTCTAAATCATCATAAGAAGGATTTAAATAATTATTATTAATGAACTTGGATAAAATTAAGGTGTCATATATTAAAAATAAGGTTTCATAATTTAGACATCCTACATCTGTTTTTATTGATAATGTGGTTCCCACTGTAATTATTATTTCTCACACTATGTTTTTTGGTTTTAGACAATGGTGGGAGCCATATGTAACTGGATCAATATTGAATGTGATCGATAATGTGTTGATGAGAAACTAAATGGGATGAAAAATAGAGTGAAGGATATTGTGATTATTAATAATCCGTTATCATGATATATTATTATTGAAATACACCATAAACAAATCTTAGACTCACCAAAGAAGATAATTATAGATTTCATTGAGAGTTTGGGTGGTGGAGACCATAGAGGAAAAACGATTGATTATCCTATATATCAAGAACATTTGAAGAAGAATCCATGTGTATGTATTAGAGGAATACGATGATGTTTTTAGTGTGGAAAATAAGAAAATAAATCATGTAATTGTAGAGGAAAAATAAGAAGTTTGGTTAATGAAATATATGTCAATAATAGACTCCCTAAGATATCATCGATGGTTTAATGTTTCAAATGTGAAAAGTACTGAAATTATGTAAATTGACATATTAAGGGAATGATCATAAAGAGAATTATCATGGTTGTATGAGTAATGGTTATAAAACTAATTATGAGGATACTAAAAATTAAAAATGAATGGCTTGGGTTACTCTAATAGTATTTTTTATGTCAAATGTCAGAAGAATGTTAAATTGAGGTTGATTAATGTTAAAAATTATTAATATTACATATTTTGGGAAATATGTATTAATTAATAAGATGAAAACTATAACGCCCCGACACTAGTTACCCAGAGTCAGTGCATTATTTCCTAACATTGGCATGATCAGAAAAGATCAAGTCTCAAAAGACCTATTAGTTTAGTAGGATTGGAAACACTAGATATATTCATAAGTCTTAGATTACATCATAAAGTAAATAAAACTACAACAACATATTGCCTTCATATCCCCTCATACTATCCTTACAGGTCATTCATAAATTACTTCTTCACATCCTGGAAAAAATAAAACATTGAAAGTGGTGAGCTCAGATGCTCCGTAAGGATAACAATATAGAGGAAACATTCATAGATAGACATAAACATTTAAGGCAATGTATAAATAAAACAAAAGCCTTTTAAACTTAAAGTTAAGAATAATATGGAAATGATAAAATGAAATAATTCCATTTACTTATTCACATGGATATTCTACTAGTCGAATAACAACATGCAAAATCAATAACCACTTTCATAATGATGGAATGCATAATACCGGACTATCATAACCACATAGTCAAGGCTTTGTGCCAAGACTAAAAATAAGATGTTGTCAAGGCCTTGTTCCAAGACACTAGTTTGTCTCATGAGACCTACCGATGCATCTAGGATCTATAGAGGGATCCCCTCCGTCACTTACTAGGTCCAATGCATTCCTTATATGAAAATTTTGAAACATAACATAAACATTCATATTAAAACTAGCATACAGAATGTCAATACTATTAACCACAAACCATGAATGGTATAAAAATAGCACATCCACAGTCAAACATATCTCATTCAATACAATATAGAAGATTCTATTGTATTAGATTAACCTTAATCGAGAATAAAGAAGGATATTGACATATATTAAAATAATCATCAAACTATTGAGAGAAATATCTTACTTTTTCTTGAAAACACTTAAAAGTCACACTATTTTTCAAGAAGCCATTTAAAATAGATTTTTGAATCAAACTATCCCATACCACTTTGAAAATTTTAAAAGGAGTTTTAATTTAAAAACTGTAATGTACATATAAATAAATCTTTAAAACCATTTTTAAAACATGGACATTAATGAGAAAGATTTAGAATAATAAATCTTTAAATAATTTAAAATGATATTTATAGTTAGAGTTCTTAACCAAAAGAGTGAAAGTTGAATACAAATAATTGACGTAATAAAAACATTTTAATATCATGAGAATAAATAGATTCATGATATACTATGTCAATGTACATTATATACACCATATAAAAGTGATTTGGTGTATAACAACAAAGAAGTCTCAATGGAATGTAAATTGAGATGAAATATCTTATAAAGACCATATACTTAGGTTAAGGATAAATCAAAAAAATAATTATGTGTGATAAATATAAATTCACTCAATATGATTGGATATTCACTGTAAATCAATCAGAGGACATTCAGACATATTCTTTTAAAGGCAACACCAATGAATTGGATATTTAACTCAACAAATGGAGAATGAGTTAAAAATTGCTCTTATCAAGTTCATATCGATGACTTGAGAAATTATCAACAGAGTGATTATGTTTATAAAAAGTATATCCATAGAAAGGGGAGTGGAAATTATGACTTAAGAAAATGAATAGTGATTCCAAACATAATCATGGAGTAAAATAATCAATGAAGTATGCGTAAAGCCGAATGAATGGAAATTGAAATTTAAAATTCCATAATCGATTTGGTAACTTACGAAACATAGACCTATGAAAGAAGGATAATAAAATTATGATATAAATATAAATAAATTAATGTATATTACACAATGAATACAATCATGGGTAGTACACACACCGCATTCAATAAATAAGTGGTGAACAATGGAAATCTCCCGAAATTAAAAGTGAGATAAGAAACCCCTTAATTTTTAATTTTTCCTTGGTCAATGGTAGGCTAGACTCCTGTATATTGGTGAAATAATTTTTATTGAAATATAAAAGGATCATATACATTAATATGATATCATATATGATCTTTTAACGTTGCTTTGTTAATAATATCTTAGTATTATTGTCTTTTCGGGTGTTAACTTACTCATTTTATTTTATATGTTTTGTTACATAAGTCATGTTTGTTATGGGTAGGTTGTATATTATTTATATAAATAATTATATCAAGTCCTTAAACATTATTTTTAATCATCAAATGAGAATTATACTTGAATGGATATGATGGGGAATGAATCTCATCGCGTTCGTGGAGACGGTAGTCCGTACGTACGCACGAGCGACAATATCATTCTTTTGATATTGAAATAATATATAATATGATGATATATCATATATACAGATTCATTATCATGTTATATTTATTATTTACATGAATTTCACATCATTATTATACGCATCCAAATAATAATGTATTGAATAACAATTACACCACGACGTGGAGACGGTAGGCCGTACGTACACACGCATGGTGACATGTCATTAAAAGGATGGATAGAATACTGAATATGGTTGTACCATATTTATAATAAAATCACATTATATATAATATACTGGAGTTATTATTTTTGAAGTGAACAACAAATAAAGAATAAGTTGAAGAAGAAAGGAACTTGAAAAAGGGTGGTGAAAACATTACCTCTTCTTCAGGTTCTTCCTTTTGATTTGATCAAAAGGGATCCTTAGGTTGGATTTATGACTAAAGGAAGGCCTCTAAGATTAATGGAGGATAGTTTATATAGTATTTGTGTAGAGTTTGGACGAACCAAAATGCTTTGAAGGTATGAAGAATTGGTTATAAGTGGTGTCCTTTTATAAGGGGGAGGAGGGGCTCTTTAGAAAAAACTTAAAGTATTAATTTATAATAAATTCATATTCAGTTTCTAATGGATAAAAAGTGGATTATTCAAAGTATAAGGTGGGTATGGTTTTAAATCCTTTCATCCAATAGATTTTAGACAGTTTTGGGTCACTATATTAACCTTATCATTTATATTTAACTCTTAGTTAAATAGGTTGACATTTACCATGTCACTTTGTATTTTTATATTATATGGTTAATAAATTTAATATATACATCCAAGAGACCCCAAATTGGTCCATTAATGATACACCTATCATTATATAAGTCCTTTGGCCGAACCTTATATTTTTTGGAATAGAATATCAATTAATAATATAATATTTGTTTTAAAAACTCTTTTATATCAATTTTAACAATATTTAATAATTGATTTTTTTAAATTCTTAAAAACATTATTAATTAAAACCAAATTCATTTAAGAAATACTAAAATTTTATATTAGCTAATAAAATTCTTATATGGCATCAAAACTTTCAAATAATATTTATTTTAACATTTATAATACTAATTATTTGGTTCTTTCATTAATAAGGAAAATACTGCATCATTATTGTGTCATAAATAATTTTAGTTATTCAATGTCTAGAAATTATAAATAAAATACCATTATGGATGAAATATTCTGAAATTTATAATGAATATTTATAGTTTAAAATATAACATATATAACCCTAGGTAAAAATTTCTTTGCTAAAAGATATATGCTTATGTCATTTTTGCATTTACTTTCGTTTAATTAATATAAAGTGTCATTATCACTTACAAATGGATCCATGGGGTCCCAAAATCGACCCAAAGATGCTCATGGTCAGAAATGTATCAATAAATAGGGTTAGGACACGTTTTAGGGTAATTTATTATTATTATAATATTATTTTTAACCCTTATTTACTAGATTTACCCTTTAACCATGGTAAATAAAATATTTACTGAAGTAATTATTCAAAATGTCTAAAAATAACTGTAACCTATTTACAAAATTTGGACCTCCTAATTCAAAATATGGAGTCCATTTTTATAAATTCAAAACATAAAAGTGGCAGAAATTAATTTAAAATTAATTTCCACTATCAAAACAAAAAGTGTGTTTTTAAGACATAATAACTGTCAAAAAATTGACACTTGTTTATGTCAGGTTTAAATGGGAAATTACGTCCAATGACCAAAATTGTATTAAATTGAAAAAATATATTCTAAATATACTTTAAAACCACTCAAATTCATAATTTATCACTATTAATTATTTTGATTAAAAAAGTTATTTTTAATGAAAATTTAGTGATTTTCACTATTCATCAAAAATTTAATGTTTTCAGAAAGATAAAAAAATTCACCCTAAAATAATTTAGATATTCCGAATCTGAAAATTATTTCCATTTTGAAATATAAAATGTATAAAATTTAAAAAAGTTGTTATTACTATTCATAACGACTAATTTGATTGATTGTGGTGTGTGTTCAAACTCGAAGTTGAATACAACACCCGCTACTGTATTATTCAAAGACAAGCGTACTGCAGAAGATTGGGGTGTTACAAAAAATTTTATTTAATTGTTAGAGAAGGAAGTAGGATGATTGAATTTTTTATTTATTGGTATTCAATGATTCTGTTGCATGAATCATGAAATATAGAAGGATTATTTAGAATGATTTTTCGTTAAATATTTTGAATGGTTCTGAGGGTAGATAAAAGTTATTCAATGTAAAGGTGATATTTTTAGTAAGGTAATATAACCCTTAAAATGTTATTGATGTAGATAAAATGGTGTTTAGATTGTATAAAGTGATTATTGACACGAATAAATTAAATTTATTAATATTGATGACCTTGGAATTGATAAATTATTTGTGGAAAAGTGTTGTATGTTATCATTCATACAGTTTACAACATTATTGGATTTATGGAATATATTCCATAATCTGTTGTTTTATTCAAGTAATGAGTAATTTTGTATGTTTTCATTAAGGTTTTATGGTAATTCTTGTTATTACCATGATTGAAGAAAATAAATGACTAAAGTATTCACATATTTGGTATGTGACAATCAAGTGATACGTTTTGATATTTTGGGGTTTAATGTTAATTTTATTTTCATAATTTTTTTGACTTTCTTTTTAAATTTTTACTTTTGTAAGGGTTATAATGTTAACCATTTATGGAATGGTTTAAGTTGAACTTTGTGTGAGATTTTAGAGATTAATATATTTTTTCACAATATGAATATTTAGGCATAAAATATTATAACCATTTTGTTTTTGATAATAACTAGTGATATAATCATTGATTAATCACTCTTTCATGGATTTTATTTAGTGGTTTTAACATGAAAAATTCATCTCTCCGAGTAAGAGTTGAATTCGAAATTGATCAAGGAACAACCAGAGGATGATATTGGTCTTATGAAATAAAATAAAATTAAGTAATTATATATTCTCATGAAAACTCTCTAACATTAGGAAAAGGATCTTGAAAAAAATATTGTTATATTGACATCAATTTTGATGATATCAATGTCATTTTTCATACATCTTTTGTTAATGTATTTGCAGTTGTTAACTTTCTTTTGATAATGTTCTCAATCACTATCCATCAGTATTTGGGTGTTAGTTTTCAGTTATATTTCAATGTTTTCACTTACCAACTATGTTCTCCAATTTTAAAACATAGTATGTGTTATTCCATAAGACCTTCACACATCCCATTCTCGAATTTCAATAGGAAGTTTGATTAACCCATTTTACTATATGGGTTTCCCACAATGGTATTTTAAAACGTTAAACTATTAATTATCAAGCACTAGTTCAAATTGTAATGAACCAATTTTTTAAGGGGTATAATGTAGACACTAAGATTTGGTTGTTTTTTTAAATTATTATTATTTTCAATATTTTGCGTTACATCGAACACACTGTTTAAACGAGACATGAAATAATATTAAAATATTCTTATATAATATGATATTTATCCCTTAGCTATTGAAATGGTGGGTATGACTAAAATGAAATAAATTTTGAAAATATATGGTTTAATCATGCATATAAAATTAATTCTTTAGTGAATAATTAATAAAAAATGAAGAGAAAACCTGTTTTGAAATAAAAAAAATATTTTTTATTCAAAGAAAAAAAAAATCGTCAATAAATTAATTTTTTTTTGTGAATGATTTTAATAAAATTAATATATTTTATATTCAATTTTTTAAACATTGATCTTATCTATTTTATTGATTATATGTAATAAAAATCAAATTTTATACAAAAAAAATGTATTTTTAAAAAAATAAGTTTTATCACCATTTTCATACTTATTTTAAAACTAATTTCTAAAATAGTTAGACATTTCTTAAAAAAATTAATTTTCAATTTTTAAATAATAATTTGAAAAATTATATTAAGGTGAATTTTTGATAATTTTTTGAGAAGTTAATTTTTTCGATTAATAAATAAAAATACTTGTTTTTATTAACAATTCACATTTTTTGAAGCTTTTAAAAACTAAACACTTGATTTAAGATTTTTTTTAAAAAAAATTAGATCAATTATAAATATATTAATACAATTTAGTTCATTTTAATCATTTTAACATTTAATTTTTATATAAAAACATTTAAATCTTATAAACATTTTTCCTTTGAAAAGCTTCATGTTCACCGCGTCTACAGGATAAATTTTAAATTAAATTTTGATATTTATTTTTGTGAAATTTGTAAAAATATATTACATATTTAGAATCAAAATAATTTATATTAACAAATAAGTTTAACATAATTTTTGACTATAATTAATAGAAAAAATATTAATTTTTTTACCATTATTGAGGTAAAAATGGGTTTACGAGAGGTTTAATTAAAAAGATAAGAGTTAAAAATGACCTAAAACTTATAAAATAAAAATTTTATGGCCATATATCAACTTCTTCTCTTCTATATTATATAATTGATCATTTTGGATCCTTTTGGCATGTGAAAAATGTGGGTAAACCTTTTTATTTTCAAAATTTACATGTGTGTTATTCACCCTACTTATAAACACATACCACCTTTCCTCTCCTATTAACACTTGAAATACGATTTGGTTTTAATAATAACCAAAAAAATAAATTTCTTAATTCACTAATATCATTCTATAAGCCTTAGTTTGATTAGAAATAAAACCTAATAACCCTTTATTGCAATCCAAATAAAGTTCTCTAAAGAAGAGTTAAGATCCATAATCAATTGTTTTATTTTATTTATTCTTCCACATCAATAAATTATTATTAAACCATTATGATATAGTAACCTAATTATATTATAGATAATGATATGTTATTTTTTTAATTCAATATCCTAAATACTTCTCCACTTCTATTGAATTGGTTTGGAAATTATCTTTCGTGTTGTCGTTAAAATACCGCCACAAAAATCTATGATATTCATCTTCCATCACCAAATCTCACAACTGGATATAATAATGGAATTACTGTTTATATATTATATATATATGATATTATTATTATTCTGAAGTCCTGATATCACATGTTCTTTATTACTTTCCATTCCAAGGACATATGATAACATCATTTATGTGTATGGAAGGATGCGGCCTCACGAAGCGATGTGATTCATTCATGATTTACATGGAAGGTAATAAGGATTATTTAAATGAAAATATGTAATATATGTGGCATAAAAATTATTCTATAATGTTAATATTTAATTGAAATTTATTTATTTCTGTCAAAAAAATGGAAACAACATTCATGGGAACATACTACATTTCATCTCCATGGATGTTTTATTTCATTTTCCTTCCCAATATTTTAGGGTAACTCTAAATACATATTAAATGAATATATATATGATATTAAAATCATATTTAAAATTATTTATTTCATTCAACCTTGATTAATGTAAGGGGTCCAAACCTAAAAAAGTCAAAACATTCATGAAAAACAAAGCAGTTATTGTCCGAAACGGGACTTTAACCTAGAATTGTTAATAAACAGGTAATAAATGGTCATAAATAAATCATATATCACTTGATATATATATATATTTTATTTAATATATTTATAATAAAATAATATTTAATATATAGTATGTTTTAATCTGTACGAAGGAAGTCAAGACTTATGATAATGGATTTTCATCTAACTTTTATTTTTTCCTCAGACACATCCCATATTCACCACATGTTTCTCTTATGTGGTGTATATACAGACCATGAATTTATTTTATGATTTTTATCATTATATTTATCAGGATTTACATATACATTTTTGGATCTCTCTTTCATTGGGTTTATGGTTCAAAAGTTACCAAAGCGATATGGTAATTTTTAATAAATTACCTTCTTTGGGACATAAGTTATGTTATACACCTATATTCTTATATGAGGTATATATATTGTCCCCTTGAAATGTGATATAATTAATATATTTATTTTAATTATATTAAAATTTTCATTTAATTTTCTTATTTCTTGAGTATTATGATTCAAAGTTAGTAAAGTGGTAAGAGTTATATATTACAATCTCACAGTTTATCGGGATCCTTTATGATTATACTTAAAATGAAGAAATATTATGATCTATTTCTGAAGAAACACATGGATTTTGTTATAATTTTTTTATTTTATGAGAATAAATGTTTTCCTTCCCTTTCCTCTCTTTATATTCCCAATAGTTTCAAAAATTAGTTTTAAGAAATAGTGTATTTATTTCTCAACTCAGTCAAAACCCAATTTTCTTATTAAACCATGTTGTCTAAAAAAAAATAAATGTTTTTAACATCTTTAGTATTATTTATTAAATAAATTCTTAACCTTGAATGAATTTTAATTTTTTTAAGGTAATCTCAATTAGTTTTTCCAAACAAATACCATTTATATTTTACAGATAATATGAAAGGAATATTTGTTTTAATGTGTATGACATCAATTGTAATTTCCTCCATCATGAAAAAATAATTCTTTCAAATCTTAAATTATAATTTTCAATGTTTATTTTTAGATAAAATTATTTCTGAAATGTTTTTTTAAAATGTGATTTTTAAAATGGAATGGTTATTTTCTTCAAGAAATGTTTTAAATGTTTTTTTAATGATTCCTTTTTAAGTATCCAAGATTATTTTTAATGAAAAGGATTTTGAAAGAGTTTTATTTTTTAAAAAGTGCCTTTAAAAGTGGAAATGATTTAATCCTCAATAAATTATATGAAGGATCTTTCAAAATCACTTTCTATCTAAGATGACATCTATTGATATTAATTATTCTTTACTCTAGATATGATTGAATAATTCCATCCTTATTTTATAGGGTTAATTTTTATATTGATGGAAGGTTTATAAAACCCATTTAATTTTAATGGGTTATTCTTTCATGAATTTATGTAATATTTATGAAACCCATTTTCTTTACATTGGTTATGATGTGAAGATATGATGAATGTTTTATAACATTTTGACACACATAATTATTATTTTCATTATGAGATGAGTGGGACATATATCACCCTAAAATTTATTAGTTCAAGATTTATATCTCATGAGATAACAATGGGAAAGAAGTATACATGATTGATCCACTATGGAAAATATGTGAGTCCTGATCCACTATGGGAAACAATTGAGTCTGGATTCACTATGGGAAACAGGTGTGTCCTAATCCACAATGGGAAATAGGTGACAAGTCTAGATCCATTATGTTCCTGGTCTTGGTAGTAAACCCTGAATTATCAAATGGTTTTTTACTTTTTTGGTGACACACTTTTATGAAATGAATTTTTTGTTTATTATTGGTTTATAATGATTTCTCACTCTTGTGGCCCATGTTCTCCGAAATAATATAGTTTAATGCCATGAAACATATTTATGATCTATGAGTTGTTGTTTATAAAATTTATAAGGTATGTTCAGAATCAAATAAACTTATTTTAATCTTATTATTTCATATAATCAAAGATTGTACTCTCATTTGTTTTCCCTTACTAAGAATCTGAGCTCACCCTTTCTTATGTTTCCTTACCCTGGTTGTGAAGAAAGGATTAGGATGGGTATGTCTAAGAAGAGGAGTATATGAGAAGATATTTAGGGGGGGTGATATTTTAGATATTTCAAAACATAAGAAGATTATTATTCTAGTCTCCATATATACAAAACTAATATGACCCTTGGGAATGTGTTTATGAAATGTATTGAATATTCATATAAAAAGATGTGATATTTATGTATGAAAATCCTAGGTTACTATAGATAATAACCAAGGAATAATTTTTATAGGAGGTATAACCTATTTTGTGAAAATATTATATGCATAAAGATCTACCCATCCCCGAGGAAATAAAAAGAAAAATAAGGAACCACTAGAGAGTTTTAGATATTTATGATGGTGTAGAAGATATATTTCTGTACCTTTAAATTAATTTTAATTATGATGTTAGGGCAATCAAACAATATACTTCAGGAAGTAGTAAGTGATTAACAAGGCTTCTATATTTTGAAAGTTTCATTCAACACTTCAATTTGATTTATAGTTCATACAGAATTAGTTCTATTTATCATTTGTTATACCATATATTGAGTTTCCAATTATATTTTCACACCAGTATAATTCCATTCATGCCTAGATTCCTTTAAATAATATTTTCAAATCACTAATAAGAAAACTTTTGATACATTATAATAGTTCAAAATAAAAATCTAGATTTATTGGATGTGGGAGAGAATAATTATAACTTGAACTTAAAACAATTTGAGTAATTCAAAAACATTTAGAATCATTAGTTAAATATTATAATACATCTCTACAATAATAGGCGAAATATATCTCTAAAATATCCCAAGGATTAAAATAGTAAAATAAAAAAAATTTAATCTAATATTTCTCAACATTTTTTTTGTTCATGTCAATATTAAAATAAATTTCCTTAAAAACTATAAAACAAGTTTTAATAACTTGTTTAGAATCAAAGATTAATATATCAGAAACAAAAAAAACTAACCAACTGAAAATAATAAATTCTAATTTTTGAGTTTCAATCTATTTACATATGCATGAGGATGAATACATGAATTAATATCCTTATAAATGTTTTTAAAACAATGCCAAAAATCTTTTCATGGATTCAAAGTTATTTATAAAAATTTATAGAATTATTAAAATAATTTAAATTTTTTTTATGAACATGTAGCTAATAAATATATCTGAAAAGTATAAAAAAAACATAATATAGAAAGTTTAGATTTTCAAATATATTTAAGGGTCACTTTCCATTAAAGGGAAATGGGAAAACATAATTTTTATATGTTGTGTGAATGTAAGAAACAATTTCAGTAAGATAAAAAAAGGTAAGAATAATAATTTGAAGGTTATATATGGGTAACCAAGAAATTAAACAGACTCCATAAGGGTTACTCATAATATATACGAGATGTGTAAGGGTAAGTTACAACTTTTATATACTACATAAGACAAATATTAACATTCCATCAAGGTAAAAAGACACATTATTAAAGGAAATCAAAAGTTTGTATGTGATGCGTGTAGAGACCCGAAGCTTGATGTACATGGACATTACATTACTCTTTCGGAATACTTAATACATAAAAAAACAGACACACAAGGACCGTAATAGATTAGTGTCTTTGGAAACTTGGAACGTAATATTATAATCATGGTGAAATATCTTCAACATCTCCCATAAAGATCTTCCCTTTTTTTCTTACCTAAAACCTTTCTTTATATCCTGGGGAAAAGAAAACATAAAAATGGAGAGCTTAAATGCTCAGTAAGGGTACACATGGATAAAATAAAACATACCATATACATTTGAACTTAAAAACCTGAACATAATGTTCAAACATCAAAAGCTTGAGCAATGACATAATACATGGAAGTACGTAAGGCATAGATCATAAAGAAACATTAAGAATGATAAAATAGCATGGGAATAAAACATGTAATTGTGGAAACCATTAAGCACATGATATAATTTTCATATTAGCCAAGGCATTGCTGCCAAGACCATCTTAGTGGACAAAGTCCCTTTCTGAATCGAGTTCACTCCTCGTTCCAGTCCTGTATTACTGAACTGGTTTAAATTTTCGTTCCAGGCATGTCTATCTCATGAGATATAAATCTTTAACCAATACATTGGAGGGAGATATATGTCCCACCCATCTCATAATGAAATCATTCTTACTTGTGCCAAAAACTAAACTTAAAACATTCATCATAACCCAAAGAATAAAATGGGTTTCATAATCATCATCCCATCATTTCATAATCAATATAAAACAAATGGACATTTCATCATAAGAAGAGTGAAACCATGTAAATCATAGAGATGTTAACCTTGAAACATACACATATGAAAAATTGTCATCTTAGATGGAAAATGGTTTTGATAAAACATTTGAAATGAATTCTTGAAGAAAATATCCTTTCTCCTTCAAAATCAATTTCTTTTCAAAAAACGTCATGAAATTTTAAAAGAAAAAGGTTTTTTTTTAAAATAGTCATGAAATATTTTGGAGTAATCTTAAAGAAAATAAGGCTTTATAAAACTGTAAAAATCCTTTCATTTCGTATAAGTTAAAAAAACATTCTTCCCGTACTTTTGCCGGAAAAGTCAAAAAGTACCTCGTAAAAAAAAGATTCCATACATACCATGTAGTAAAAGTCACAAATAGGTAAAAAGTACTTTAAACATACATGAAAACACTTTTATAAAACATGGACATGGATGATAGAAATAACCCCAGCAAATACTTACGAATAAGAAATCTTGGATAAAAATGAGATTGGAATAATTATCCCTTACCTTAGGTCCGATATGGTTCGTATGTATCCGAACCTGCTGTATAATGATTTAAATAATGTCATAAACTCATTACATAATCATATTCATTGTTATGATATCATATATGTTTCAATTATAACTTTATATTACCCGTTCTTTTGTAAATTCCATGTAAAAGCAGCATTTTGGGTAAAATCATTTCATTTATCGTATATGTTTCGACTTTTCATTCTTGATATTATTACTTATATCATGATTTACATAACTCCAGAATGTAAAACATGATTTATATATATTATATATTTATCATATACATATATATTATAGATCGATAAAAGGAATGAAATACACCGTTCCTGGAGACGGTAGGCCGTACGTACGCATTAACGCTGTTTTCGTTTCCTTATTGAATTGAATGAAATTAAATAGATGGCATATATATATATATATACATAAATTCAGTAGCATTATTATGCCATATATTTCATTATTATTCGTTATATATACTTTATAATCATTCTTGAATGGTTAATCATGGAAAATGAATCTCATCGCGTTCGTGGAGACGGTAGTCCGTACGTACGCACGAGCGACGATATCATTCCCATGACCGTGGAATTGTATTGGAGTGCATGTATAATATTTCAGAATCAATATAAACTTAAAATAATCATATATAATCATTATTTACACCATTATACCCATCCAAGTAAGGTGATGGTGGAAAATAGATTATACCACAGCGTGGAGACGGTATTCCGTACGTACGCACGCGCGGTGATTTCGTTTTCCGTAGGATGGATAGATGGTGAAATAGGGTTGTTTCATACTTATAATAACATATCAGTATATGAGTGATACTGATTTTATTACTTCATAATGAAAAAAATAATGAATAAGAAGTATAATAAGAAATAAAGTTGAAAGAATCGGTAACAGATATTACCTCTTCTTTCGACACGCCTTTTTGAAACCTCCTCTTAGGGAACTAAGATTGGTCTTTGAAGAAGAACAGAACCTGTAGGCTATTTATAGGGAAGTGTAGAAGTGAAATTGGTAGGGGTTGGCCGAGCTTTAAGGCTCAATGTTGTGTCAAGATGAGAGGAGGGAGGTGCCCTTTTATAAGGGAGGAGAGGGGCACCTTTGGAAATCTTAAAAATATTAATTTATAATAAATCTAACCCCACTTAATAACCTCCAAAAATGACTCATATTTGAATATTAGATGATATAGGGTTGTAATATCATCAGCCAATAATATTTAGACATGTTAGGAAATTATTTTAAACATTATCAACTTGATTTATCCTTATTTAATCAATTTAATTTTATTTGTGGTAATAATATTCTAAATTTTAAATAATAACAAATAATTACTTATTTGTTGCGAATTTTCCATAATTGGTCCATTTATAACATTCTAGAGCATATAAATTTAAATTTACAATTTTTAAATATTTTTGTGATTTTTAAACAATTTTATAATATGTTATTTTTATAAAATAACAATAGTGTCAATTTTCACAATATTCATTTATTTGAATATAAATAAAATATATACAGAAGTTATGTTCGAACTAAAAGATTTAATAGATTCATAAAAGGTCCTATGTATCTAGAAAATTAGTGGATCACATTAAATAGTTCATATAATATTTATTTTATTATTTTTAAAACCATTTATTTGGGTTATCTCTTTATAAAATAATTACTACAACATTTTTTCATAATTATTTAATATACTTATTTGTCCCATAAAAATTATAAATAAAATACTATGATGAAGATAAATCTATTATATTTCACAACAATACTTTTACTCGAGTTTATCATCTTAAAATCACAATATTTAAATTGTTATATTTATGAAATTATGAAGGTGACAACTTTGGGATCATTTAAAATAAAATAATATAAGTGTCATAATCGCTTTTATAAGGCTCAAAATGGTCAAATATTCTACAATTGGATGATTATGGTTTACATGTACATGAAAAATAAGTTTTGGTGAGGGGTTGTGCCTTTTATGGTCACTATTAGTTTAATAAAAACTATATTCTTGATTTTTCACTAGATAAACAATTTCTGCATCACTATTGTGTCATAATTAATGATAATTATTTAATCTCTAAAAATTATAAATTAATTAATATGATGTATATAATTTTATTAGCTTTCTAGAGACTATTCATGTTTGAAGTTTCATGAATTTTATCACTAAATTAAAATTAATATACTTATAAAATTTAAGAGAGTGACATGTTGTCACTTTCATTAGTTTTAATAATAATTAAGATATTTTTATTGTAAAATGTCCATAAAATGAATCTAATCCGACCTTTAGGTGATATTTGTCGACTTTTAGCCATCCAATAGGAGTTTAGCAGGTTTTAGGGTAATTTTATAATCTTATATTTACCCTTAATTACCCGATTATCTTTACCTATGGTAAATAAAATTTACCATAGTTACTATTCATAATGCCCAAAAATAAAAAATAGCTTATTAACATAATTTGAACCCACTGATTACAAATATGGAATCCATTTTTCCAAATTCAATACACAAATGTTTCAGAAATTAAATTAAAATTAATCTCGTTGTCGAAAGAAAATGGGTTTTTCTTTAAAACATTGCAAAAGATTGAATTGTTTTAACCTACGAATTCAAGGTAAAATCAATGATAATGACATACATTATATTAAATGGTAAAAATATATTATATTTATATTTTAAAAATATTTAATATTATAATTTATCCACATAAGTTATTACGATGAAAAAAGTTATTTTTAATTAAAATATAACGTGTTTTTACTATTTATTAAAATATGAAAGTTGTCAGAAAAATATCAAAACTTTATCCAATGTAAATTTTTATATCTTTATTCAAAATAAGAAGTTTATTTTGTAAAATTGAACTTATAAACATGTAAAAAACTAGATTTAACGTGGGTGCGCCATTAAAGGGTGGAAAAACTTTTTTTTTGTAAAATACTCATTTTACCCGAAAAAATTATTTTGTTCACATACCATGTTCTAGAAAATGTGTAAGATGAAATAATAATGTTATAACATTCAAAATTTAGTTAATACTATTTATAACGGCTAGTTAATAATAATATTATAATAATATATCGTTGTTTAGTAAAACCCGGTATTGCGTACAACACATGCTATCGAGGAAGGTCACAATTGCGCGTAATGCAAAACAAGTCAGGGTTGCTTGTAGTGCAAGACTCCTTTGTTATTGCGCATAACAGAATACATTGAATATATATATATATATATACTCAATGTTTTGTAGAATAACTACTATCAAACAAACATGAAATTGTGTGTAACACGATCCTGGATTAGTGTTGCGTATACTACAAGCTAATACGGTGTTGCGTATAGCGCAAGATAATATTGGTGTATCGTACAATAGAAGATATGAAAGAAATTAAAAATAATTTATCTTATAAAATCTCGGGTTATTACATTGCATAAGGGTAAACCCTGATTTTTGTAAAGGTAAGGGTAAAAATAAATAACATCTATATAGGTACATAAAAACTCACATAAGGGTAATGATATATTTTCAAATAATGATTAAGGATAAAACAATCCATGCATAAAGGTAAGGAAAAATTGAAACATATTACATAAGGGTAAAACCAAGATCAGGTAATGATAATATGAAACTTCTAAGGCATTCATAAAGTTAAAATTAATTATTTATACTACATAAGGGTAAATAAAATACCTAGAATATTATATTTTTACATTTTTGAACCAAAATAAGTTATATTTAATAACAAGAGTAATAATACAGGGAAATTATAAATAACTAAATTAAATCAAAATTAATGAAACAATAATGTTATTATTATCTAAAAAATGAAATTAGGATATATTGTAACTACAAAAACACAAAATAATTAAATATTTAATGATAAACTCAATAAATCTACCACTTTTGAAATTTAAAAATGAAAATATAAATTTAAAACATTTATCCACCATTTTGGAATTGATCAAAAATATTAATAAACAAATTTTCTTCTAAAAAAAGTTACATCATAAAAAAACAGTCCCTAAAAATAAGATTTTGTAAAAAATGGATAAATTGAAACGAAAATCTACCCAAAATTAAATAAATATATAACAAAAATTGATAGATCACCCTAATGTAGAGTTTCCCAAAAAATATTTTTTAAAATGAGTCATGGATAAAATAATATGATATTCAAGGAATTATATAATATATGAAAAATATTTTTAATAAACAACCAAATGATAGCTCATGTTGGTTTACTAAAATATAAAATATGGTATACATTATCACAAGACAAAAATGTAACTTTTAAATAATATGCCAATATATTTTATGATAAACAAATATGAATACATATACTTGTTTTAAAAATAATAACAGATACTTACATGTGAATCCAGACCAGTTTTGGTCCAATCGAATTTATAAAATATTTATTAGGTACCCAAACATAGTGAATTATAAGAATATTGTAATTCATATTAGATGAATCAAAAAAGTACATCTGTGTAACCATATGACTGACTAAAAATTGCTCCATAATTATTTAAATAATGTCCACTAAAACCAAATTTATAAAAAAACTATAGAATAACAATTTTTTTTTCTAATAGCACACTTCTTAAAATGAATAGGATGAAAATGTATGGATTTTTAAATTAATGGGTTTTTAACCAATTTTCTCTATTAATAACATTAGACAAGTCACTTCTAACCTTATCACCATCAAAATATTTATAACAATTACATAATGTGGAGTTTATAGACTTTTCATTTTATTTCATAAGATTACAATATTTTTATTTAGTTTGAGACAAATCATCTAAAAAATTGTATTTCTTATTCCTCATTATTTTTAGAAAGAAAAAACATAATCCTATCATTATCATCTTTAAGATTGAATATTTCATGACTTTTAATTCTTAATATTTAATCTTATTTGGATAAAATTTCGTTTTCTTCAAATTTTTTGTTATTTTTTGACTTAAGAGATACATATAAATGAATAACTTTAAAAAAAATTTCTTGATAATTCTAAAAAATATAATCTAAAATTTATTTATTCAACATAGATGATTCATAATCAATAACCAAATATGATTCAACCATATTAAAAACATTATTAGAATACTTTTTTTTCATAAGATTTTGACTTGCAACCCAGATTACATTTATTCATCCAAGAAATTTTCCTTTTATATTCTTCCATAACTGAATTAGATCTTTTGTTAGTATTTTCAAGGACCAGGATATAAGTTAGATTATAAAAAATAATAATAAAAATATAATAAATATAAAAATATCCTCTTATGTTCAACCTCTATTTCTATGTTTTTGTTATCAGAACAAGTAATAACATAGAAAAATTATCCTTATTAAGGCTCACCCTTTCATTCCAAGTTTTAGGTCAAAACATACAGATAGAAATGGAAACAAGGGGGGAGTGAATTATATTTTCTTAAAATTTCCATATTTATTAAAAAAATAATTTTAGAAATTGGTTGATTAAAAGTATTTAAAAATATTTATTTAATGATTAAGAAAATTTGATATGTGTAGAGTGAATGAAAAAAAATAAATTTTTGAACTCAAGGAATTTTATAGTGATTTGGTCCAAAATGGACATAGTCCACTCTTTACCCCAAAAAAATTGAGCGTGTCAACCACTAATAGAGATATAATTTTTTAATGGGTGTAATATGAAACCCATTATATTTACATTTCAGCATCCCCAAACCTAACTAGACTTTTATGGGAGTTGACAAAACCCATAATTTTTAAAAGAAATAGCTATAACCAATTTCTTCTTCTTTTTAGTTAAGTGAGAATAACCAATAATACTTTCTTAGGTGTTATATCCTATTGTATGAATATATTATGTGTATAAAACTCTATCTAGAACAAAAGATATAAACAGAATAAATAAATAATGGATAGAGAGTTATAGATAGATATGCTGGTGTAAAAATGTTCTTATTTTCCCTTAATAAAAAAATTAATGTTGAAGACTGAGGGATCCACTAATTTACTTTAACTAGAATTAATTGAGTAATGAAGCTTACCTATTTTGAATGATTCTTATACAACTTCAAAAGGATACACTTTTAATGTATTGGAATTTCTTCTTCTCTTTTATTTTTTCTCTCAGTGAGTTCACAATTTGGTTTTTCCACTATTAAAATTAAATGAATTCCTCAACCCTTATATGTAATATTCATAAATAACTAAAACAGACGTTTACAATCCATTAAAATAATTCAAAATATTATTTTAGATTTTTCAAGGAAAGATAGAATTATTATCATTTGAATTTAAAATCATTTTAGTAAATCAAACTCATTTTAAATCACTCATTAATGAGTTCAAAACATCCCAATTATAATAGGTCAAGGATATCTCTAAAATATCATAATGATTCCAACTCTAATGTTAAAAATCCAAATCCAAATTTCTTTCAAAAAAATATAACCGATAATGTCATTCTTTAGAGGCATTTCATTAAAAACTATAAAAAAAGTTTTAATAATTTTTTTTCATCAAACTTGAATTAAGAAACAAAAAAAAACAAAAAAAATAACTTAAAATAATTAATTAGAGTTTTTATGTTTCAAGTTGTATACCTATGCATAGAGATAAGAATAGAATTAATATTTACATAATTGTGTTTAAAGCGCATTGAAAATACTTTAAATATATTCTACATCATTTATAATAATATATATAATCATTAATATATTTTAAAAACTTATTATAAACATGAAACAAATTAATATATCAAGTAAATCGAGAACACATAATAATTCAAAAATTATATATTTTCAAATCTATATATGGGCCATTGTGCATGAATGAGTAATGGTAAAACATAATTTTACTATGTTTCCTAAAGGAAACATGCAATTTCAATAGAATGCATTAAGTAAGATAGAGACTATAAAGCTCAAATAAGGGTAACCAAAAAAATAAATAGACTATTCAAGGATAACTCATAATGTGTATAAGATTCGTATGGGTAAGTTATAGTATATATAATCTATGTAAGGATAAGATGTATGATTCGTAAAGTAAATAAACACATGGCTAAACTTAAATGGTACATTATATACATTGTGTAATGTTGAAACATGATTTTCTTAAAGTTATGGAAAAAATTAATTAACATGTGTAAGGTTACATACAAACACATTTAAGGGTGACAACATAATATACAAACATTCATACGGGTACTATAATCCATGTATAAAGGTAAAAAAAATTAAAACATGTTACATAATTTTAATACTGAGATCATGTAAAAGTAACAAGGATCTTATGTTGTTTTTGTAAAGTTAAATATAAAGTTATTAATACTAGATAAAGGGTAAATAAAATACAAAATAAATTAATATTACACAAGATTTAACAAAAAAAACTATATTAAATGATAAGTGTAATAATAATAAAAATAAATTATAAATAACAAAAGAACAATTTCAATTCAATAAATAATAAAATTATAATTATCTAAAAAAATGAAATTATTAGATATTTTACATATAAGAACAGAAAATAATTAATGTGTCAAGGTTACACTCCAACACATAGACAATTTTTAAGCATTTTAATTTAACTTATTTTAAATTTACCCTCTTTTAATTTTATGTATGTAATTATTTTTTGACCCAAGTAATTAATATTAATGAAAAAAATTAAGATTATAACATTTAAATAATTTCAACCTTTTGATTTCAAAATTTTTAATCATTTTAACAAAGAAAATTTTTAGGGTTTTGAATTCTTATTTTTAAAATAAGCAAACATAACATGAAAAGAATTGTTTTTTATAAATGTAAATTATTATATTTAAAATTTTATGTGCAAGATAATATTATCATATATTATAATTTTTATCACATATATTGGGTTATAATAAATAAAATTAAAGTTACGATTCTTTCCAATAAACCCAAAACTGAATTTCACCATCAAAACACTTAATTAGAAGAAAAACCAACACTTTTTTTATTAAATAATCATTTTAATTTAATTCTAAAAATGTTGGAAATAGGATTTATAAATTTGAATAATTTTATAAAATGAATCATTATATTTTTTAGTTACATATTCTATTTTTTAAATAGGTTTTTAATCTTTTAAGATACTATTAAATACAAATAAAATCATAGAAACTATTTTTTTTGTAAAACCATATTTTCAACTAAAAATCAAGATTTTCAGTAGAAAATGAAAAATTAATACAAAGTAAATTATGATGTGAGGAATTTAAAAATGAGTTTTTTTTATCAAATTTTAATTCTATAATGTTTATTTATTTTAAATAAAGTAGATAATATAAAGAAAATGTCTTAAAAGAAAACTTTTCCAATGTTAACTCATGTTAATATTTGTCTTCTAAAGGTACTATTGTTTGATGGTATACTATAATAGTGTTTATTAATAATTTAATTCTAATGTGTTTTGGTTCGTTTACATTGGGTTTAAAATGTAACACAAGTTATTAGACATAATATCATTTTTACGAGGTTCACAATTTTGGGTCATTACATTTTTCTTCTCATCATTTCCTTAAAATATATTTACCAAACCCTAGGATAGGGATTCAACCCAACATTTTATGATCTATGATTTTAGGGTTTTCTATTTTTTCTTTATGAAAATTTCCTTATGTATTTGAATGTTTCAATTTACTTACACCCATTTGATGTAGGTATTTTGATGAATACTCTTTTTCTAGGAAAACCATGCATGATTGAGCTTCTATTACTTTTTATTTAAAACTTATATATGTTTTATGATAATTTTAAAATTATCAAATATAATTTAATGTTTTATGAACAAATGGTTTTTTAAAAGGGGATTTCACTAGAGCTCAACTAATATATTTTTTATATCAAATGAATTCATATTCCATGTTTTTGATTAATTTTTTAAGAGGGTTTTATCTAATAAAATATGGGTTTATAAAGTTGTTTTAGTATATTAAACCATTTATTATGGATTCAATTAAAGGATAAGGTTTTTCTTTATTTGGAGATTGATATTTATGGGTTTTGATAAGTTTAAATGTTAAGATCTTCTTTTCTTCGGTTTCTCTTATACTGTCTTAAAATGTTTTACTTATGTAAATATCATGTGAATGATTCTTTAAATATAATGTTGGTTTATCATGTTTTAAAAGAGGTTTTCAAAAATATTATTTTATTTTCGAAATGTTTCCAAGAGAGATTGAACTGTGATTTTAAATTACATTCCTAATTCACTATTTTAACTTCATAGATAATAAATTTTCATAAAATGAGATTCACCCCTATGTTAAGTCCTATATTATAAGATTATTTGTGAGTTTTAGATTTAATATGTTTGATTGATTCTCCTCTATATATTATTGAGGTGATTTTAATTATATAGTGTAAGGATGTTGGATTGAGAGATGTGATTGTGATGTGTTTTATTATGGTTGATATGAAATAAATGTTTCCTATACTTGTGTTTCTATCTTTATGGGGATACTAGATGTCTTAGTGATAGATTGAAATATTTTTTAGGCTAGTCATGTTTATTTACTTACTAGCATCCTCTACATGTGTGTTACAATCCCTCCTAGGTGAGTGCCACCAACTTGTATGGGTAGAGAAAGATGAGTCTTATTATTTAGGGATGAATTAATAGGCCAATAGATGAATCCACCTGAGTACATTTAGAATTTTATAATAGAATGTTTTGCAATTTCAATTGATTATCAATCCCTGATTGGTTTCTATTTACCCCAATCATTTTCATTAATTTTCCACATTATTATTATTTATATTTCTTAATATGTTCATATAGTTTGACTTTTATATTACGATTATACCCTATAAACACCATTTAATATTGATTTATCTTTTTAATTATTATTTTATCACCTCACATATTCTATTATTTAATTTTTTTAACTTATTAACTCTGTTTATTTATCAAGTTGATCTTTTTTCTGGATTATTTTTTACTAATTATTGTTTATTTTTTTGAAAATGGACTTTCAAAGGTATAATTATAAGACAATGTTTATATATATTGTTAAAAAAGTTATTGTAGACATTTTTTAAAGTTTGTTTGGGTTTTAAATAAGGTTTTGAAAAAATATTTTGAGTTTTTTCCATAAAAATATTTAAAACTGTATTTTTTAGATAACTTTATTTCAAACTAGAATTTATGAATTATTGTTATAAATGAATTTTGTGGTCTATTTGGTGAAATACTATCAGGATATTTATTCTCATACCCTTCTTACATTACTCGATATCTATTGACTAAGTGTATTCTATTGGTTTATGTTTTTTTCTAGCTCTGTGAAGTAGAATCATTCATGAAAAATAGCTCAGTGAGTTGGATAGTTATTATACTGGATGGTGTACTTGATTCCACATAGATATTATAGTGGGTTTTTATTTAGTTTTATTTAATAATAGAAGTTTTAACCATGTTGTACTTTTCTAGTATTTTGGTTCCATTTCGTCTTGATATTTTTTCTATTTTTGATACAGATATTTTATTTGAGTTATGCCTAACATTGTTGGTTTATTAGTCTACAAATTCTTATTTGGTTTTTCAGGGATGTCTAGTATATGGATGTTTATTTTTGAAATTTTAGTATAATTATAGTACATTTTTATTACATTGTTTTGGTGAAATCATCCCCATTGTGTATATCTTGATGTCCTTGCACTACTTGTTAGCCCATGGGGATCATTAACACCCTTTAAGAATTGTAAAAGGTTAGATTGGGTGTACGGTTCAGGGGTGGCATCAATTAGTTCATGAAAAATTGGTATTAAAGAACCCTCTATTATTTGGGTGTGTTTTGTAGATTAAAGATTGAAATGTTGGAACTTTAGTGGCAAGTACCAAAAGAGTCTATCATTATATTTTCCACTTAAAGCCTCAATTTACCCTAATATGTTTTGTTACAAGTCTTGAATTTTTATATTTATTTATTTATTTGGTTTGTTTTGATTTATATTTTTGGTGTTATAGATTGAATTATTTTTTTATGGGTTGTTTTTAGGGTTTTTATGTTTCAGGGTTGAAAATTAAGGGAAAATAAGAGGTTTATAGTTGAAATACATTTTCTGAAAGACTATGTGAAGCCTATTTCATTTTTTGTTTGTCATTCCAGTGATAGTTTCACCGTTTCCATATAGGCCCCCAAACTGTGCATCAAACCCATGCACTGTAGGTTCCAAGCACAATAGATGTGTGCAATGGGTCGTGACTAATTCTTCCATTTTCTATGATTGATGATTAATATGACACTTTACAAAACATTTAACATCATGGTCTACATAATTAAATAAAATAATAAAGTCAACAGATTGAATTCTAGAACCAGAGAGAGGATCATCACATATTATTTATAATAAATTTAATTAATTAAAGAATTATATTATTGGAATACATTTTTCATTTATGGATCTGAAAATAGGTATACATTATATTGTCATTTCTTTATAGTAATAGAGATTAGATTCTCTCTATATGTTATCCATAGGTGTTCCACAAATCTCTGAACATCACCGTAAGAATCTTCAGGTGTTAGCATGAAAGATCCTTTAGCTTGAATCATCTGCCTTTGATCGCCTTGAGAACCAATTCCAAATAATTATCCTTGATCTCACTTGACTTGAGAGTGAGAGGTTGCGGAAGATTGTTATCCATTCATGGGAGTGTTATTGGATAAGCGATCTCTCTAAGTATTGAGAGAATTGTCAAAATATTCCGCGCACAACCAAAAAAATGAATTATATCTTAGTGAAAATAATATAAATGGGTTTATATATTGCTGGGGTTAAAATAAAATAATTACACAAGTTCCCTTTATAATTTATTTAAGCCCTTCTTAACCACATGTTCAATAATAATAAAAATAATGTTATTTCTCGATATGCGCTTAAATTTCGAATTAAATTAAATATTTTTTAATCAAATAATATTTATTATTTATTATTTCTAACCGAACTATTAATGTATGTCTAAATTCATCCAAAATATTCATCATGACTTGAATAATTACTATTTATTTATTAAATAAATATCACTGCATTATTCACTTATAAATAAATTATTATATTCAATTTAATAAAAAATAAATATTTAATAAATATTCTACTCACATTATATTTTCACAAATTACTTATGATAGAATATTTGCGATCAAGAAGGAAAGAATAATTATTAAACAATGTAAACAAATAATATTTATTCAACCTATTAAATAATAAATAATTATATATTATTTAACTGCAATTATGAATAAACTTAGTGTGTGATCCTCTAGACCCCTTTCTCGATGGAATTAACCAAAGTAGGATAAAGTCTAATGTTAACTTCCAGAAACATGAAAAACTACCCATAGAGATATAATTTAATGTTGAAATGAAATAATACCTTAAATGGATTCTCACAATGTAATATAATCGGTTTATCATGATATCTCTAGTCATGTAAGTTGCATACTGGTTCCATCAACCAATGTGCTTGGTGTCTCTTTCTTTGGCTTCCCAGAAAATGAACTTTACTATGTAATATGATGAGAATGGATTTATTTAATAAATATCAATTTATTAAAGGGCTTGAGATATTAAATTATATTAAAGAACAGAAGGAAAAATCATGTATTGCACTATTCTTTAAAGCAATATTACGCATGACACACACAACACATCCTATCTCACCATGAACA
Organism: Viscum album; assembly: GCA_963277665.1. Classification (NCBI taxonomy): domain Eukaryota; kingdom Viridiplantae; phylum Streptophyta; class Magnoliopsida; order Santalales; family Viscaceae; genus Viscum; species Viscum album. The sequence continues at coordinate 163,797,624 of OY728132.1, read as the reverse complement.
TATATCCCACTATTTTTCATCAAAATATAAATGTTTGTGAATCATAATACTCAATAATAATAATAATAATATATCCTACTGATTAATACACACATCTATAGATAGAAACATCCGATTATGGATATAAATGTGGATTTCTTAATGGGGGTTTTTTTCTAATAATATCCTACACTGGATATTTTTAAAGGAGTATACCATGAGAAGGTGCCTCAAAGTCCTATGAGTCTACACCCCTAATATACTATATCACTTTGGTTCATCATATTATATTATTCAGATATAAAATGTATATTTATGAATATTTTAGTATCACTTTTGGGTTCTCATCAAAGCAAAGAACTATTATGACCTTTCAGCAACACAACTACTCATAAGAAATTATCATGTACTATGTTATGTATAAGAACAATCGTGATGTGATAAGAAAGTTATTAATATTAAAAAATAACAAGAAAGGTCATCATAAAGAACACAATAATTAGTTCTTGGGAAGCTACTCCAATAGACTCCTACTTTCAGTAGAGCCATCTGCTAACAACCTTCAGTCCACTAGATCTCACATGATACTCATTATTCTGATGAGATATTCCTTTAGTCAAGAGATCCACCACATTCTCTTCCTTCGGTACTATACTTACTACAACTTCATACCTTTTGAAAAAATACCTCAATAGGTGTTACTCCCAGAGTATATTCTTTGTTCGTTGGTGTGACCTTGGCTCTTTTTCAAGAGCCACTACTATAGTATTATCACAATATAATGTGATTTGGTCTTTACTGCTAGGTACCACCTAAATCTCCTAGAAAAAGTTCCATATCCAAAATGATTATTTTGGTGCATTAAAAGCCTCTATATACTCGGACTCCACTATAGAATCAACAAAAAGTAACTTCTTTGAATTCCTCAAGCTCACAGCTCCTCTATTGATATAATTTTTTTTCCTTACTATGACTTTAGATTATTTTGATATATCTGGAAACTATCATCAGTATATCCCCAAATGACCAGCTTCTCTTCTCCTCCATACACTAAGAAGATATCTTCAATTTTATCAGATACTTAAGGATATCCTTAATAGCAGACCAACACTATTATTTTGGATCTTATTAGTATCTTCCTACCATGCTCAATGTATATGAAACTTCTAATCTAGTATATAACAAGAAACACATGATTGATCCTATCAATTAAGCATTTGATATCTTACTCATTCTGTCTTTCTCTAGTTATTTTTGAGGATGCATTTTTTTATAAAGATGTAAACCATATGACAATGGAAGAAATACCCTCTTGGATTGTTCCATACTAAATCTCCCTAGTATCTATTAAAAATATGTACCTAGTCTTAGTCCAAGAATCATCTTGGATATATCATGAATGATCTTGATCCCTAGAATATAGTCTATTTCAACTAAGTCCTTCATGGGGAAACACTTGTTTAACTAGTCCTTAACAATCAATAAGACAATTATGTCATTTCTGATAATTGATATAACATCCACATATAATAATAGGATAATGGATACATTTCCACTAAACATATTGTAAACACATGACTCACATTCATTATTAATGGAACTAATTTATTTTATAGCTTCATCGAATTAAATGTTCCATGACCTAGATACTTGCTTCAATCTACAAATGGATATCTGCAACTTGAAATCCGTTTTCGCATCACCTGGATTCAAAAAACCTTCTTGTTGGGTCATATATACGTCTCTCTGAAGGTTCCCATAAAGAATGAAATTTTTAAATCCATATTCCAAATCTCATAGCCATGGTAAGCTGGTATAGCAAGTATAATTCAGATGGATTTAAACATTGAAATTGGTGATAATGTTTCATTATAGTCAATTCTATGATGCTTTTTAAACCCTTAATACACTATCCTTTATTTTTAGGTATTTACTTTACATTCTATATCCAATTTCCTCTTGAATTCACATTTATATCCTATGAGCTCTAAATCAAATGGCACATCATCCAAAACCCAAACTTGGTTCTGATTCATGGAATCAATTTCATAATTCATGGCGTCTTTCATTCTTGAAGCTTATGAGCTATATATTGCCTCTTTTTTTGGAGATAGTTTCGCCATTTTCAACCAATAACGTGTCACAATCTTCTGTGACTAGTAAACGATATCTCTATAGTTCACTTACCTCCCTTGTGCTCTTATGCAGTACTTGTGTTTCGGGAACTACTTATTCCATAGGGACCTATGGAATTTGTTCCTATACCAACACTTGTGTATCTTGAACTTTAACTTCATCGAAGTCAATCTTTCTCCCACTATTCCTTTTGAGTATGTGATCCCTCTCATGAAAGATGATTTTTATAGTGACATAATCATTCTTGTGTGAGGGGATGTATTGATAATATTCCTTTGTTTCCTTGGGATACCATATACAGATACACTTTATGCCATGGCATTCTATTTTGTTTCCTGAGAAGGTCTTAACAAGTACCTCACAACTGCATATATGTGTGTGTGAAAAAATATCTTTCTTTCCACTCCATAACTCAAAAGGAATTCTATTTTCCACTTTAATTGGTACTCAGTTTATTAATTATTCCATATTTTTTTATTCATATCCTCAAAAGGATAATGGAAGATATTTAGGACTCATTATCAACCTTACCATGTCTAATAAGGTATATTTCCTCCATTCACTAACACTATTTCAATATGGTGTATAAGGCTGAGTGAGCTTAGATAGAATTCCAAACTCCCGTAAGAAGTTGATATAATCTTGGTTAATCTATTCACCACCTTGATCTGATCGAATCTTTTTTATATTCTTACTAACTTGAATCTTCAATTTATTCCTTAATTCTTTGAATTTTTCAAATTACTCAGACTTATACATCATCAAGTGGATATGGCCTTATCTACTCAGGTCATCAGTAAAAGTTATCAAGTAAGAATACCCACCAATAGATTCTACTAGAAATGATCCAAACACATCAGTGTATACCAATCCTAGAAGCTCTATGTCCCTTTCACACTATCCTCCGAATGGTGGTTTAGTCTTTTTTCCTTATAAACAAGAATGACATATTTGAAGTTGTTTTAGCTTAAATGAGTCTCAATAACAATTTTGACAATTTTTTTCAAATGATTCTTGTTTGAATGACCAATACAGTGATTCCATAACTGGGTTTTATATGAGTCGTGTGAATATGATTTGTTATCAATTTACAATATATTTTTTTCATAATTTAATAAATTAAAATTATTATTTAAATGTTCCATACCTATAAATATGTTTTCTTTATAGAATAAAACACTTTTATTTCCAAACATGAATGTAAAACCATGTACATTTAGGTATGATATAAAAAATATGTTATTTGTAACTGTAGGTACATAATAACAATATTTTAAAACCAAAATCCTTCCCATTTGAAGTGAAAGGTGTTAGTCACAAATGGATAGAGCTTCCAGCCTCACACCATTGGCATCTCACAAATACACCTGTCCTCTAGAAATATTTCACAATTTAGTTGGTTCATGCATTTGGATACATATGTGATCACCACAATTTGTTTCTAATTACCAATATATAGATATTGAAATATTAAACTCAGTAATGAATGAAACTTTAGCTCCCCCTTTTTTTTGGGTGAAGTTTCTCTTCCAGTGGCCTATCTATCCACATGAAAAAGTTATTTCATCCATTTTATTTCTCTACCTCTAGATATTCCACTTCTTAGAAGGATGGTTCTCAGGATATTTAGACTTTTTACAAGTCTTGGGCCAATCTTCCTTGTTTTTCCTTTTCTTATTCACCATAAGGACTGAAAGTTTATCATGACCCATGTCATAACCCACATGGAGAATGGAATAAAGAAGTTCCAAAATACACATATCAATATTTCTCATATGTTAATTGATAATAAAATTGGATAAGGACTTGGGATGTGATGAAATTATGAGATCTATACACAAATCATACATGAATTTAATCTTTATGCTGTATAATGGTTAAATTTTTCCAATAATATTGAATACATGAGGAAAAACTCGCAAAAAATCTCCAAGATTAGTTTTAAACAAATAATCGGAGATCTCATACCTCTCTTTTTTTATATTTTCATAGTAGATATCCCTATGGGGTGACACCATACTATACACATCCATTTCCCCATGTTGCATTAGAAAATAGTTGGACATGGATGATAGCATGAAACACTAAACATCTATATCATCATCTAGATGTGTCTCATAGAGAGATAAATCTTCATCACTAGCCACATTACTAGGAACATCAGGAATATGTTCTTCTGTTACATACATTTTTTTTTCATGGAGAAGTATAACTGGTAACCACCTTTTCAATTTATCAAATCGTGAAATGGTGAGAAGATTATCCTTCTAAATAATGTATCACAATGATATATTTGAATTCATTTTAATTATTTTTATAAAAATAATATGAGAATAATTTTACTACATTAACCAGTGAAATTTAGACAAATAAAAAATTATTATATTTATTAGTCTCCCACTAATTTATTGAAACCCAATATCTCTCAACATTGGATTCAAAATACCCTATTTCTTGGACATTATAGTGTAAAGGATCTATATTACCCTTCTCATTACACCAAATTTGGTTGTTCAAACAACTTGAATGGTTTTAAGTTTACATTCCAATTTCTAACTACATTATCCCACAATTCCTTGGTCTTTTGGGTGGACTTCACAATCCTGAAATACATTAATTTGATTTTCTGAACCCTAACATCTCATTTACACTAATTCATGATTTAGTAGTCAAACCTTGATGTGAACTAAGTCAAATAAACCTAAAATATCATGTTATATTTCCTTAATAATTGAAAGCACCCCATCTTTGGATGGTCAAGAACTTTGATCTGTGGTTTGATTTTAACCGAGACAATGGAAGGATACACCGAATTAATATATATTATTGAGGAATTTTATACTATATTTTTAAATTTCCAATTATTATCTTTATCAGGTGATTTTTTATATTAGGTTGATTTATGTAAGTGATTAACCATGTCTTAGATAATATTTATCCATAATCTAGTTTATTTTAGTTCTATCTTTCATGGTCGTTAATTTCATCAATTAATGTGATGGAGACATCAAATTCATAATGAAATAACCATGAAACTTAAAATAAAAAACAAAACAATAAAGTGGTATGCCAATGATATTTTACAAAAGGTCAGTTTACCTAGTGGTTGATAAACTAACCATTACATAGGTGAAAATACACCTTGAAGCAATTGTGGTTTGTTTTATAGCTTTACACCTATCAAGCATATGTATTGGTCATGGATTGGTTTCAATTAAGCTCTAAAATTGAACCACCTCTATTATTATTGGATCTCTATCCACTATATATGATTTTACTCACACGTCGATGAGGGATAAATGGTTACACAAAAGAAACCATGGGCATATAGGCCCTTAAATAATAACTGGACAAAAGACACACATGCCAACAATCTAATTTAATAATAAATTAAATGAAACCAATCACATAAAATGGTCTATTCAATACTCATGATCACCCATATGTATGCAACTAATTAGGTATTTAATAAATATATAATTAAATTCTCAATCATTCTTATTTAAGATAAATCATGCTCGAGTCAATTAATTATATTATTTAATTTGTAAATTTTTTATATTAATTATCATCCAAAATTGTTTTGCAATTATCATACATTATAATTTTATGCAAATTAAATAAATATATTTAAAACTAAATGTGTACATAAATGTACCTTGGAGGAAACAAGGTGAATACTCATCCAAATCTACCCAATATGTGTTATACTCATATACTGTTTACTCTTGTGACATATGGCATACATGTCTTATCATGTACTTTCATGGTGTGTACTATCAAATTAATGATCACACAAATAATAATATTTTTTGGTCACATGTTACGCTTAAATTCATGTAAATTAACAACTACACTACTACTCATACATGATATGTGGATCTGAATATTACATATATTTTAATTAAATAATATATATATGTATATATATACATATTAAAACCAATCACATGGCATGTCCTATCAACTTAATGACCATAAACAAGCATATGTTGATAAGGTTTACATAGTATAATATATAACTTTTAATTCTACATAATTTGTTATATGTCAAAGATTTATTTAGGTGAGCTACACACTGTGTACATCTCTCACCACTTATCCGAGGAACACGCCAAGGGACATAGCATGTAAACTGTGCCTTAGAAAATTTAGAGTACACAATGTGTATAAGAGGCTACATGGCTTGTCTTCTCTGAGTTACACAGTCACCATTCAGGTAGGCTATGTATGATAGTACACAACCCATCTATGACTCAAAGGGAATACTCTATGTGTACTTGTGATACACGACATGTAATCAGATTGGCCAGGTTTCATGATAGCCAAGTCAACAAACAGTGTAAGAAATAAATGCACCTCATGTCATGAGTGAAGAAAATTTGAATTAATTTATTATTTAATTCCTAATGCATTATACACAAGTACACAACATGTAACTTCAGTGAAACAGTGTGTACTCTTGTGTTATCTGACTATAATCCTCAACACCTATTGATGAGATCATTGATTTTATATATTTTTTATCAAACTTGTGAGAAATAAAGGTGAAAGAACTAGATCTCACAATTAATATTAAAATAATGATTAAACATGAATTTGAAACTAAATAAAAAAATTCATAAATAATCAATAATCTTTTAAAAAATATAATTAATTTTTGTGACCATTTTGATACCACTTTTAGGTTCCGAATGCAGTAGAAGCATGCGATTGGTCATGCCCAAATTTAATTTTTTCATTGATTAGTGATTAATATAAGAATTTACACAATGTTGAATTTCATGATCAACAAAATTAAATCAATGAATATAGACAAGGGATATAATTCAAAAAATAGAGAGTGGATTAGAAAAATTTATTTATAGTCAATTTAATTAATTAAAGATTTAACTTGTTGGAATTATTTCTTCATTAATGGATATGAAAAAATATATTCCTTGTACTATCATTGCATTGTAGGAATCAAGATAAGTTCCCCTCTAGAATTATTCCACATGTGTTTCAAAAATACTTGAACATCACCGTAGTAATCTCTGGATGCCAACAGGAAAGATCCTATCAATTGCGCTGTCAGCCTTTGATCACCTTGATAAATGCTTCCAAAGTGTTATCCTTGATCTCTATTGAATTGAGAGTGGGAGGTGGAGGAAGATCACTCTCCATTATTGGTAGAGTTCTTGTAGAAGGGAGCTCTCTAGGTATTAATAGGATTCTCCAAATCCAATGTACACAACCTAACAGATGAATTGGATCTCCATAAAAATAATATCATTTAGGTTAAATACTATTAGAGTCAAAATGAAATAATTTCCCAAGTTCCCTTTATTATTTATTTAATACCCATAAAAGTCCTTGATAAATAATAGTAGTAATAATAATAATATTTCTCTACATTTTCTTTGTTGAGTCAATAAGGTTTTCCTTATGACTTTTCAATTCCTTCATACTTGGAGGAGATTGTTAAGTCAATAAGGTATCCTTATAACTTTACCATTTCTTCTTGTTTTGAAAATCACAAACACCTTATTTCAAGGAAAAACTTATTTTACCCCTTGTTTTAATTCTATAAAGAAAATTTCCTTCGCCAAGGAAATTTACCCTTACCTAGATTTCATTGTTCATATCAATATTTTTCCTATGTGTAAAATTCAGATTGTAACCAAAAACCACATAATTTTATAATTACCTAGATATGAAGCATACTGTTTTAGGATCCGAATTCTCAGAATTCTTGTTACGAACTCTTCTGAGTTCTGACTCCGAATTCTGAATCAGAATTCTGGTTACGAACTCTTCAGAGATCTGACTCTGAATTCTGAATCAGAATTCTGGTTACGAACTCTTCTGAGTTCTAACTCCGAATTCTAAATATGAATTCTGGTTACGAACTCTTCTATGTTCTGACTCTGAATTCCGAATACACATTCTGGATACAAACTTCTCTAAGTTCTGAATCCATGTTCTCTGAATTCAGACTCTGAAATCTTATGAGTTCTGACTCCAAATTCTCATGAACTCCGACTCCGAACTTTGTAAGGTCAGGTTCAGAATTCTTTTAAACACAGATTCCAAATTTCCTAGAAATTCAGACTCCAAAATTTTATAGAATTCCGGTTCCGAATTCCACAAAACAGAATCCGAATATCTGTATATTATAGACTCCAAATTCAATTTTTTGGTAGACTCTGAACATTCAATTTCTTACATTTCGAATATCAAATTTTAGTCATGCTTACACTCGTTTTCTTATAAAATGATGTCGTGCTTTCAGTTATCAACTAACCGATGTTTGAGTGACACGTGTGCATGACCCTCCGAAATTCAAGGATGAATATGACCATTGGAGGAGGAAACTGACTGTTGGAGATCTGCCTATAAATATGAGATCATTTGAAAGAGCTCATAACTTTTATGACTTGTTGTACTGTTGGAAAACTTTTGACCTGAAGTGTTTTTTAGAGAGAGATACTCTCATGCTTAGTGCATACTGAACTCCTGATTTAGATTTGCTTTGTGCGACTCCAATTGTTGATGTGTACAATTGAGGGCTTCCGAGGATAGGAAGATAGAGGTGCCGACTACCTTGAAGTTGTGGTCTTGAGGGGATAGCAAGACAGACTCTGATCTTCGTATCGAGGGCTTACCCTGGTGTGGGTAAGATAGAATTTCTTGAAAGTATAAATCACAATACCTTTAGGCAAGGTTGTTGGATGTCCTTCTTTTTGGTTTAAACGATTTACTACTTGTTACTTGTTTTGTTACAAGTTTTTTGCTGCATTTGTATTGTTGAGGAAAGTATAACTATCTTATATTTCTTTATAATTGTACTCTGATTTAGTTAGATTCTATACGCTTTAAGGTCGAATCTTCATCTTTGTAAACTTTCATTAAGTTTCATTTTCGGAATCTCTTTTCCAGAATTTCTTTCTCAGAATCAAATTTCCTGAATCAAGCAAGTGTTTAGAACATAGAGTTTTTGTGAATTATTTTGTTTAAACTTGTTAAACATAACCATCTTTAAAAGTTCCAAAGGAATTTTTATAGGTACAATTCACCCCCTCTTGTATTTGAGCATCTCATCTTTATATATTCAATCCTACATTTGGTATTATAGAGTATATCATACTCACATACCATCTCACAATTGGTATCAGAGGAGGTTACCTCTGAATTAATCTCACGATTATATTTAGAGTAGAATTTTTGGAATTGAACTTCCAGATTCACACTTTTTATCGGAATCAATTTTTCGGACTCATATTGTTCGGAATTATTTTTTTCTTAGAGATACTCTTGTTCTATATTTTCCTTGTTTACAAACATTTTATATTAACAAGTTTTTGAGGAAAGAATCTTCATTAAGATGGAAGGAATAAATGTTGGTTCCATAGACAATCTCAATCCAATTAGACCACCTATCTTTTATAGAAATGATTATGAATTTTGGAGAGATCGCATGAAGACTTTCATTATCAATACTAGTGTTGATAATTTCGTTATGCTTACTGGAGGATATAAAATCCCTGAAAAAGAAGTAAGTACCTTTACTAATCAAGAAAATCATGAATATCAACTAAATTATAAGGTACACAATACTTTTCTTTCTTCCATGACTAGAAACATATATAGCCAAATTTAATCTTGTGAAGCAGCAAATTGTATATGGAAGAAACTCAAAGTTACTCACTTTGGAACTTCCAAAGCAATTGAAACAATAAGAGCCATCCTCAGAGCTGAATAATATAGTTTCTTCTCTCTTTATAGAGAACCCATATGTAAGTTTCAACAAAGATTCATGACTATTATGAATAGTTTACAATCCATGGGTGAGAAAGGATTAGATGATGAAGCTCTTGTTGATAAGATCATAGACATCATGCCGAATGAATGGGAATCCAAAAGGACTAATATTTATGAGAACAGAAAGGTTACACAAATTTCTTAAATGAGTTGTTTGGAAATCTTATTCAGCATGAGACTAGAATGAAGAGAGATGTTGATAATGTAAAGAAGAAGAATGGAAATGGCAGTGTTTCTTTTACTACAACTTCTAATCATATGAAAGCCAAGACTCCTAAGTGAGTTACTAGATTCAAATCTAAGAAAGTTGTTATCCAATCCGAATCTAGTGGAAGTGAATTCTCAGAAAATGAATTAGTAAATCTCACTCGAAGGATGAACAAGATATCCGGACATAGAAACATTCAATCCAGATATAAGAAAAATGAATGGAATGATAATAAAGATTCAGAAGTCACATTTTATTAATGCAAGGGAGCAAGACACATAAGACCTGATTGACCTATGCTTAAGAAAAAAGAAAGAAAGGAAAGGAATTCAGAGAGAAACAGAAAGAAGTATTACAATTCCAAAGCTAAGAAAGTCTTGAAATCTAATGACATCTGGAGTGCCAGTGGTAGAGACTCTTCAGATGAATCTTCAAATTATGAATCTTATGGACAAAAGAATCTTAGTCTATTAGCCAGAATACGAATTAAAAATCACTGTTTGATGGATCAGGTACACAATGCTAAATCAATAATCAATGTTTCTTCAAATAAAAATTATAGTAATGATAAGTATTATGACTCTTCAGATGAATAATTTTCTTCGGATGAAGATAATAATTTACATTCCTATGAATATGTTTATATGTTTTCCAAGCTTATTGAGATTGAGAATTCAAAACTCATTGAAAAACATGACAAGGAAAACTCTAGGAATACTATTCTTACTAAGGAAATATCATATCTTTCTAAAGATCTTGATAAGAAAAATGTTGATTTAGAAAATATTTCAAAAGATCTTGAGGAAGTAAATTCTAAGAATAATAAACATTCCAAAGATCTAGAAAACGTAATTTCTAAGAAAAAAAGTTTTTGAGCCTAGATCTAGCTCAGAATCAAATGTTTTTGAAGACAAGAACTTAGTTATCAAACTCAAATCCGAAATATTTTCCACGAGGAAGTGTGTGTCAAACTTTACCTTAGGTAAGGAAAATTTTGATAAAATGTATTCCCAAATCCGACCTCTAAGGAATAGTACTGGTTTTGGTTATACTGGTTCTAAACCAATTTTTAGTAACAATTATTTTGTTCCTCAATGTGTTCTATTCTATACTAAGTTTCAGTGTGGTGGAAATTGGGCAAAAAATTGTTCCGTAAACAAAACCCAATCTTTTGAATTTCATAAAGCTAATTTTTCTAAAAAGATGTGGGTGCCTAAAATTTTCCTTTCTGAAATATCCTGATCCAAGCAAGTTTGGATTCCAAAAACCTAACTTTTTCTTATTTCCAAGAAAATAGGGAAAGTACCAATAAAAATAATTGGTACATGGATAGTGGATGTTCCCGACATATGACTGGTAAAAAAAAACTATTTTGAAAAGATTATCAAGACGAAAGGAGGAAATGTAACTTTTAGAGATAATGCTCAAGGAGAAATTATTAGTATAGGTAGCATCATCTTTCTTTGAAAAACTTTGATTTGAAATGTTTTATTTGCCATGGGTCTTAATCACAACCTCATTATCATAAGACAATTATATGATGAAGGCTACCTTGTGAATTTTAGGAATGACAAGTGCTTACTACACAATTTCAAGGAATATTTTATTCTTTCTTCCCATGGGGAAGAGAATGTTTACACACTAAACTTAGAAGACCTTAGGAGCCAAGACATACCTTGCCTTAGTGTAATGGAAGATCATTCTTTGTTATGACATAGAAGGTTAGGACACTGTAACCTTAGTAACTTATGAAAACTTTATAAGAAAATATTAGTTACATATCTACCAGAGCATAGATTTGATTCTTCAAAAGTCTATGACCTTTGTCAATATGGAAAGCAACATAAATCAAGTTTTAAATTAGTCGGTGAAGTCTCAACTACTGATACATTATAGCTAGTTCATATGGATCTTTTTGGTCCAATACAAACTAGAAGCATTGGGGGAAAGTATTATGTATTTTTCATGGTTGATGATTACACTAGATTTACATGGGTCTATTTTCTAGCAAAGAAATCTGAAGCTTTTTCTTATTTCAAATGTTTTCGAGAACATGTGAAAAATGAGAAAAATCTTCCATTAAAAACTTTTCATAGTGATCATGGTGGAGAATTTCAAAATTCTGATTTTGAAACATTGTGTAGTAGAAAAGGTATTACTCACAACTTCCCAACACCTAGAACACCTCAATAGAATGGTGTTGTTTAAAGAAGAAATAGAATTCTTCAAGAGATAACTAGAACCATGTTGAGTGAGTATTATTTAGCCAAACATTTTTAGGCTGAAGAAGAAAGTACTACTTGTTATACTATAAATCATGTTTTGATTTGACCCTTTCTTAATAAAACTCCTTATGAGTTATGGAATGGTAGAAAACCTAGACTTTCAAACTTTATGGTTTTTGGTTGCAAGGTATTTATTTTGAATACTAAAGATAATCTACATAAATTCGCACCAAAATCTGATGAAGGAATTTTCTTAGGGTACTCCACAACTTCTAAGGCATATAGAGTTTCCAATAAAAACACTTGTACTGTTGAAGAGACAGTAAATGTCAAATTTAATGAAACTTATCCTTTTATTTTTAAACAACCCCAACCTATATCTTCAGATGTGTTTTCAAAAACTGATTATCAACCTTTGATAGAAGATCCTTCTGATAAGGAAAATGTTCAAGAAGATACTTCTGAAACATTTACCACAGAATATTTCCTGCCCTATGTTGATGAACAGGTTTTACAAAACCCAAATCCTTCGTTTCATAAGAACCATCCCAGTGATAGCATTATTGGTGAAGTATGTCAACTTATAACGACTAGAAGTTACTTAAGAAATGAAATAGAACATCTAGCATTCCTTTCCCAATTAGAACTAAAATTCACTAATGAAGCCTTAGGTGATGATGATTGGATTAAATCCATGCAAGATAATCTAAATGATTTCGAAAGGAATAATGTTTGGACCTTGGTTGAAAGACCTAGTGAAACATCTGTTATTGGAGTAAAATGGGTCTTCAAAAATAAGTGTGATGAAAGTGGAATAATTATTAGAAATAAATCTAGATTAGTTGCTAAAGGCAATAATAAACAAGAAGGAATAGACTATGAAGAAACCTATACTCCAGTAGCTAGACTAGAATCTATTCGAATTTTACTTGCCTTTGCAGCATTCTTCAACTTTACACTTTTTCAAATGGATGTAAAATGTGCTTTTCTTAATGACTTTGTACAAGAGAAATTTTTTGTTGAACAACCTCATGGTTTTGAAGACACAAAACATCCTGAATATGTTTATAAACTTACCAAATCTTTGTATGGACTTAAGCAAGACCCTCGAGCATGATATGATAGGCTTATATGATTATTGCTTCAAAATAATTAAGTTTAGGGAAATGCAGATCCAACCCTTTTTATAAAGAAAGATAAGAAAAATGTTTTGATTGTTCAAATTTATATTGATGATATTTTATTTGGTTCAACTCAGCAATCTTTAACTGATTCCTTTGCGGATCTAATGAAATCCGAGTTTGAAATGAGTATGATGGATGAGTTAACTTTTTTCCTTGGTTTTCAAATTTCTCAAAAACTAGAAGAAATATACATATCCCAACATAAGTAGATTAAATATCTTCTTCAAAAGTATGGATATGACAACACTAAGAGTATTAGTACTTTTATTGGTACCTCAAACTCACTTGATTTTGATGAATATGGGAAACTAGTAGATGAAAAATCATTTAGAGGTATGATAGGAAGTCTACTATACTTGACAAATAGTCATCCTGACTTAATATTTTCAGTATAATTATGTGCAAGATATCAATCCAATGCTAAGGAATCTCATTTAAAGGGAGTGAAAACAATTTTTCGCTACCTAAAGGGAACCATGGATTTAGGAATCTTCTATACTTCTAGAAATGATTTTACTTTAAAGATTTTTTTGGATGCTGACTTGGGTGGATGTAGAATGTATATAAAGAGAACATCTGGAACCTGTCATTTATTAGGAGATTCATTAGTTTCTTGTTCATGTAAGAAGCAACACTCAATGGCACTCTTTACTACTGAAGATGAATATATAGCAGCTGGAAGTTGTTGTGATCAAGTGTTATGGATACAACACACACTCACAAACTATGGTATAAATTTTACCCAAACACAAATTTTGTGTGATAATGCAAGTGACATTTCCCTTAGAAAAAGCCCTGGACATCACTCTCGTGTAAAACAAATAGATATTAGGCACATATTTCTTAGGGATCACACACAAAAAGGAGATATCATTCTTCCATTTATCAAAAAACAAGATCAACTTGCTGATATTTTCTCAAATTCTTTACCCTCTAATAGATTTGAATACATTAAAAAAAAGTTTGGAATGATAACTTTATGGTAATCCTCCTCAATAACTTCCGGTTCAACCAATCTCCTTATAGTAAAAAACTCCTTTTCATAGGGGGAGTACATTTCGTAATGAATTTTTTTTAATTTTTTGTAATGAAGTTTTTCATACTTTTCGTAATGAAGTTTTTCATACTTTTCATAATGAAGTTTTTCATATTTTTCGTAATTATGTTTTTTTATATTTTTCGTAATGAAGTTTGTAACACCCCGAGCTTCCACGATACGCTTCTCATTCAATAACACAATAGCTTGCATTGTACGCAACTTCGAGTTCTAAAACACCGCGACTAATCAACGTAGCCGTTATGAATAGTAATAACCACTTTTTAAAAATTGTAGAAATTTTATATTTCAAAATGGACTTCATTTTTGGATTCAGAATATCGAAATTAGCCTATGTTGAATTTTTGGTATTTTTCTGAGAACTTCTAATTTTTTATGAATAGTGAAAAATACTTAAAACAACTTTTTTAATAAAAATCATTTATTGTGATAAATTATACTATTTAGTGGTTTTAAAGTATAATTAGAATATATTTTTACCATTTTATCCAATGGTGGTCATTAGAATTAATTTAACATTGAAATTGGACATAAACAATTGCCAATCTTTTGATATAAATTGTTTCTTAAAAACACGCTATTTGTTGTGACAGCGGGAATTAATTATAAAATTAATTAATGAAACTTATATGTTTGGAATTTTGTAAAATAGATATCATTTTTGAATTTGGAATATCAATTATAGCTTAGGGAGAAATTTTGGCATTGTTCTGAAAAACTTCAATTTTTGATGAATAGTGAAACCACTAAGTGGTAGTTAAATAACTGATTTTTCGTTTAAATGAAATATTACCACTTATGTGATTTGATTTTCAAAAATCCGACATACATGGTTGTCATTAAGAAATAAAATGTGGTTCAATGAGATTAAAATAATTTTTTGGTGAATAGTAACTTTTAAGTTCTTAATCGCGATTAGAGGTAATTAGTGTAGTTTAAGGTAAAAACAATGTTTTAATAATATGATATGAGATTGACACTTGTACCACTTCTATTGGATGATTCATGGCCGACCAAGACAACCGATGGGTCAACTTGGGGACCCCATGGAGCCACTTTGTTTGGAAAATGACATTAATATATATTTATTTAATGTTAAAATTAAATTGACACGAACATGAGTTGTTTTACTAAAACAGTTTTTAAGTGGGGTTACACAAGTCCAAATTTTGATTATAAATATTCATTAGAAAGATAAAACGATTTCCTACATCATAGTAATTTTTTTATAATTTTTAGACATTATATAAATTAAATTATTTATGTCATCACGATGATGCAGCGATGACCTCATTATTTAACGATTTAAATAAAATGGGAAGATAATGAAAACTCCAAGGCTTACAATTGTCCAAAGCCTATTGGATGAGGAGATTTCGAACCCTTATCACCTTATCCTTGAAATATATAAGTGTGGGACCTCTAAAATCCGAAACTCATTTTATAATAAAGTGACTTTTCTTTACTTTCCAAGAGTGCCCCTCCTCTCCACTTATAAAAGGCCCCCACCTCTCCCACCTCATTTACACTTTCAAGCCATTTGGCTCGGCCAAACTCTTCCCAAATACTATCCCAACTTCACCCTATTACTCCTAGAAGCCTAACTTTGGGCAGAACTCTTCCCAAGGAAGCCTTTGGCTCAACTCAAAAAGAGTTACCCGATTTTGAGGTAATGTCTTCTCTAATGTTGTTTTGTTTTATTTTTCTTCTCCATCCCCATAAACTCTTTTTATTCATTTCTTTTGTAACAACACCAGTATCCTCAATATACTAGGATGTTTTTATAAGAATTATTCGAGCTACACTTACACACACCTACATCTAATTGTTAAAGAACATACGGTTTCTGTGGATGGTGAATTTCTGCCTCACGAAACGATGATTGTTCAACACTCATATAACACCTTAAAAGGTGGCCATTAAGATGTCAATATTTTTATATATGATATATAATATGTTTATGTTTAACTTATGATTCTGTATTTCTCATTTATGGCATACTTTATGATTTCCATTATGGGTAAAACGCGATAATTTCATTTTAGGAAGTGCGGACTACCGCCCCGTCAAAGTGATTTGAATCGTTAATGCCATATGTGGGATGTATAAAGGATGGAGTAAATGTTATTATACACTATATTATACTGGAATTATATTATACATTTATATCATTATGATTTCGTTCCATTAAATATGAAATTGAAATGAAAGTAGCGTTCATGCGTACGTACAGCTTACCGTCTCCATGAACGGTGCATTTCATTTCTTACCTCTAAATGTTATGTAATAATTATAAATGAATGTATATACTGGATATATAAGATATATATGACATCTAAATCATGAATATAATTCTGGAGATAATGGATATTCTACCACATAAACAACTTGTAATTATAAGAAGTTTATTGTTGACTCAAGTACCAAAGATCGACAAAACGACTGTTATTAACTTAAATAATTACATAATGTTCATATCATTGTAATAAGTGATATAATAAGGATAATGAAATTGAAAATGGTTCTTAATAAGGTATATATTAACTCTAGTTTATTATTCAGGAGGTTAAAGAACGGTTGAGTCAAGTCAGACACGAGGTAAGGGAATTTCTTAACCCAATTTCCATTCTTTGGGTTAATCTCCTACTTTCAAATTACATCATGATATTATTATGTCCTATCTTGTATTTGTACTTTATTTATGTGTACTTGTAATAAATAAACATAATAGATCTATTTTATTTTAAAAATGATCTTTTTAAGGACTTCGTCTCAATCCCCTTTCATTGAGGCATATTTGGTTTTATACACAACTTTCTTTTATACGGTGTATAAACCCCTTTGACTTTTACGTTTATCCAAAAGGAATCTTTTTTATACGAAGCGTTTTACTAAACGAAAAAAAGGAAATGTTTTTCTTTCCGTACTTATGCGGCGACAATGACTTCTCCGCCACCGTGACCATTATTTGAGTTTCAGCTTCCTCTACAAGCCATCATTTTTTTTAATGAAAAATAAATACAAAGTTTTAACTTTCTTTTATTTTGGTATTGAAAATGTTTTTGAAAGCGTTTTTATTATATCAATGTGTTGTATTTATATCTTGTGATTGAAATGTGGAAATGTTATGTTTCCTTTATGCATGTTTTATGTGATACGATTATGTTATGGTTTATGATATGTTTAAACCTATTCATATGAGGAATGCATTGGACTTAATAAGTGACGGGTGGAGCCCGCTATAGCTCCTCGATGCATCGGCATGACTCATGAGACAATCTAGTGTCTTGGCACGAGGCCTTGACAAAATCTTATTTGTGGTCTTGGCACGAGGCCTTGACTACGTGGTTATGATAGTCTGTCATTATGCATTCCATCATTATGAAAGTGGTTATTGATATTGCATGTGATTATTCGACCAGTAGAATATCCATGTGAATAAGTGAATGGCATTATCCCATTTTACTTTTGCCATATTATGTTGATGTTCAAGTTTAAAAGGCTTTTGTTTTAGTTATACATTGCCTTAAATTTTTATGTTTATTTATGAAAGCTTCCGCAATATTGTTATCCTTACTGAGCATATGAGCTCACCCCTTTCAATGTTTTAATATTTTCCAGGATGTGAAGAAGTATTTTATGAATGACCTACAGGGATTGTCAGAAGAGGATATGAGTGTGGACTATGGAGACTCTGTTATTGTAGTTTTTCACTTTATGATGTAATGTAACGTTTACGAATGTATCTAGTGTTTCCAAGGCTACTAAACTAATCGGTCTTTCGAGACATGATCTTTTGTGATCATGCCAATGTTACGAACTAATGCACTGACTCTGGGTAGCTGGGGTCGGGGTGCTACAAAGTTTTTCATACTTTTCATAATGAATTTTTCCATATTTTTCATAATGAAGTTTTTTTTTATATTTTTTGTAATGAAGTTTTTTTATACTTTTCATAATGAAGTTTTTCAAATTTTTTATAATGATGTTTTTTTATATATTTCGTAATGAAGTTTTTCATATTTTTAGTAAGGATGGTTTTCATATTTTTCATACTTAAAATTTTTTCGTAATGAATTTTTCATACTTGAGAATCTCATTATGAAGATTTTCGTAATGATGATTTTCCTAATGAAGATTTGTGCAGTCATTTTTTTTCATACTAATTTTTTTTGGAATCTAAATTCATCAAGAATAATTTTCCTCTATACGAATAATTCTCCTAACAATCCGAAAGGTACGATTCTTTCTTAAGTTTTCGTAATTACCTTTTACCAGCTGGTAGTTTGTTTTTTTTTTAAAATTTCTCGGATTCTAGTTTCCTTAAATTCGACTTTTTTTTAAAAACCTCAAAAGATCGGATCATACCAAATTTTACTTACGGCTTTTATTTCAACTGTTAGATCAAATCAGAAGAATTCTTAGCCTTTGTATTGAAATGGGAAGATGAATCTTTGCTTCAACACCTATAAAAAGGGGACCCCCGATGGTTGTCCCACATCGGTTTTCAAAGCATTTGAGTGTCGAGGCTCTGCCAAACTTCAAAATCTCATTCCGTATTTTCAGAGTCTTCATAAGTCCAAATGTCTGCTGAAATTCCTTGTCAAGAAATGTCTTCTGGCAAGCCGATTTCTAAGTGGAAAATTTACCGGGAGAGGTTGGTTCATCCGAACATCTTAAATAAGTATGACTCTATTATCTCAAAGAATTTTAGGATTAATGGGTGGGAGAGTATATCCATTTCGAAGACAGGTGATTAGGATGTAGTCTATCTGGATCTACTTATAGAATTTTATGAATCAATTTGATTTTTTAAAGAAGATGGCAGAGAAATGTTTTCCTTCAAGTGTTATGGAAATACAAATGCACATTCTTATACCAAGGCTGCAAGCTTGGTAGGGCTGTTCTATGAAGGGGAAACTGAGTTTTGTTCTCACAAACTACTAGAGGTTCAAGGAAGTTTTGTTAAGGCAAAGGCTATGGAATGTCTTGGACTTACTGATGTAAAGACCGCAAAGGTTCCTCATCTATCTACCAACAATCAGATCATACAGTTATAGGTTCAAGGCCTTATCGTACCGAGAAAGCATAACAGGAACTCTCTTAAGAAAAGTGACATGTATATCTTATATTTTTTTGGTAAACCTAAGGAAGGTCAACCTCATGAACCACATTCTCATTACGATAGAGAATATAAAGAATGAGAATTTAAGAGCTCAGATAATCATGTATCTTGCCCTACTCTCCAAACTGATAGTTCGGTGCCTTGAATCTTTCAAGATCCCCAGCAGTTCCAAGATGAGGAATTGAAAAGTAATTCTAATCAATGATGATACCCTCAAGAGGATGAAAGTAGGTTTTTCCTATGGAGTTTGGTGAGTTTTATTATCTACTTGAGGATGAGGCAAAAGCCGTTCTGAAAAATGTTGAAGAAGGTTAACCTTCAAAGAAATATGGAAAAAAAGAGAAAATTAAAGGAATTAGAAGTAACAGAGAAAACCCATAAGGCCAAAGAATCTCAATCCGCACATCCAAATCCCAAAAAGTAGAAAGCTTATCCGGATGAAGTGGTTTTCAAATGGAGAGATGATAAAAAGGCTCGGAAGGAAGGGGAACTGCAATTTGGCCTAGACCCTGCAGAGGGAAAAGCACTAAAGGAGAAAACTGCTGAAGAGCTTGAGAAAAAAGCCAAATAGAAGAAGAAAACGAAAAAGATGTCAATGGATGAAATTTTTCAATCCCTTATGAGGGATACTAAAATTGCATCCGAGAACATTCCCGTACCGAAATCTTTCCTAGTTGAACCATTACCAGAGACACCAAGTAAAAAGTTTATGTCTCCGCAAAAAGCCCAAGAGAATGATGTTGAAAAAGAAGCTATGGAAGAAGTTCAGGAAGCTCAAACCACTGAAGATACAACTGATCTGACAAATCAAGTAGGAGACTTTCATGAAAAGGAAAGTTCTTCTGAAAAATTTTCAATCCGGACTTCTCAAGCCGGATCTTCAAAACTTGCTAATCCTGGAATAGATGAGAAGGGTGAAGCGGAAGTAAACAAGTTATCTGAGGAAGAGAGTCATAACCATGACTACATTCATCCTGAAGACATTGAGGCAGGAGATGAAAAAGAGAAAGTTGATGAAGATAATATTGTATAGTTATCTGGAAGTGAGCATGAATCTCATGATGAAGTAGCTATTCCGAAAATCAACAAGGGAAAACAAGTGGTTGTCGATACCCCTACCAAATATATTATAAAAAAGAAGGAAGCTGGAGGATCCTCTAAGAGGAAGCTGGTCGAACTAGAGGAAGAACCATCTCCAAGCAAAATTTCAAATTCAGAGTCATCAGCTTTAGGATATGATTTTTTCATTCTGTCCCTGAAGAAGCTAGTGGACACCATTCCGTTATTTCCATTAATTGAATCCAGATGCCAGATGATATATCATAGCATGCTTCAGAAATTAGACTCCGTATCCATGGTGATGTATAGGTGTGTAAAGATTGAGGCCGAACACAAGAATTTCCTTATAAACTATGAATCCCGCAAAAAATCTTGCAAGAAAATGTCCAGCTGGTCGTGGAATATTGTTGAAGATCTGAGAGAGCTTGATTATTTCAAAGATCATGTCAAGGAAGATTTTGATACTGAAGACACCAAAATCAAGGATCTTACAAATATCTTTGACAAAAAGATAAATCTCGAACAAAATTCTAGGATTCAGGATGTCAAAGATCTGAATGGATAGTTCAATTATGTTTTTCAAAGTTGGAAAACAGTGAGGGATCTCCGAATCTAGATGGAATAAAAGCTATTAAAACAAGATGAATTGATGAAGTCTCCGGAAGAGGCCCTGAATGATCAAGAGGATAGAATCACAGCCTTGGAGAAGCAAGTTGCGGAGGATCACAAAGAGCTGAAAAAGCTGAAGACAATAGGGAAGAAACTGATGCCTTAGGAAAAAGAGGAAAAATAAAACCAAATCCGATCTTTTGTTGTATTTGTTTTTTCCTTGTAATAATTCTTCCAATTGTAATGAAATTATGCTTTCTTTTTTTGTTTGGATGTCTATACTAATATTTTAGGTACCATATTTTTTTCCATTCCCTCAAACTCGTTTTGAAAATCACAAAGGGGGAGAAAGAAAAAGAATTCTAAGTATAAGAAGATATTTTCTTAAGGGGGAGTGCTCATTATGAAGATTTCCATACCCAAGATAATGAAAAGCACATTTCGAAAACCTATAATATGATCCTTAGTGTTCCAGATCCTAAAGGGGAGTTAGTCGTATTTATCTTTGCCAATGTGAAAAGGGAGATAAGTTTTATTTTCTAAGTCAAGAAAAGTTTTTCTAAGTCCTTATATTCTTTTTCATAAGGATATTTGGGCTTTCCAAAAAGGGGGAGATTGTTGATTCAATAAGGTTTTAATTTTGACTTTTCCATTCCTTCATACTTGGGGGAGGTTGTTATGTCAATAAGGTATCCTTATGAATTTACCATTTCTTCTTGTTTAGAAAATCACAAATACCATATTTCAAGGAAAAACTCTTTTTACCCCTTATTTACTTCTATAAGGAAAATTTCCTTCCCCAAAAAAATTTACCCATACCTAGATTTCATTGTTCATATCAATATTTTTCCTAAGTGTTAAATTCGGATTGTAACCAAAAACCTCGGAATGTTATAATTACTTAGATACGAAGCATTCTATTTTAGGATCCAAATTCTTAGAATTCTGGTTACAAACTCTTCTGAGTTCTGACTCTGAATTCTGAATCAGAATTATGGTTACGAACTCTTCAGAGTTCTGACTCTGAATTCTGTATTAGAATTTTTGTTATGAACTCTTATGAGTTCTGGCTCTGAATTCTGAATACGAATTCTTGTTACGAACTCTTCTAAGTTCTGACTCCAAATTCTGAATACAAATTCTGGATAAAGAATTCTCCAAGTTCTGACTCCGAGTTCTCTGAATTTAGACTCCGATCTCTTATGAGTTCTGACTACGAATTCTCATGAACTCCGACTTTGAACTTTGTAAGTTCCAGTTCTGAAATCTTGTAAACCCAGATTCTGAATTTCCTTGAAATTCAGACTCCAGAATTCTATAGAATTCAGGTTTCGTATTCCCACAAAACAGAATATGAATATCCTTGTATTATTGACTCAAAATTCAATTTTTATATAGACTCTGAACATTTATTTTCTTATATTACGAATATCAGATTTTAGTTATTCTTACACTCATTTGGTTATAAAATGATGTCGTGCTTTCAGTTATCAACTAACTATTGTTTGAGTGAAACGTGTGCAGGTCCCTCTGAAATTCAAGGAAGAATATGAACATTGGAGGAGGGACTCGACCGTTTGAGATGTGCCTATAAATAGGAGCTCATTTGAAAGAGCTCATAACTTTTAGAAATTGTTGGACTTTTGGAAACTTTTGACCTGAAGTGATTTTTCGAGAGAGATACTCTCATGCTTAGTGCGTACTGAACTCCTACTTCAGATTTTCTTTGTGCAACTCCAATTGTTTTTGTGTACAATCGAGGGCTTCTGGGGATAGAAAGACAGAGGTGCCAACTACCTTGAAGTTGAGAGATTGCGGGGATAACAAGACATACTCTAATCTTCGTATCGAGGGCTTACCCTGGTGTGGGTAAGATAGACTTTCTTGAAAGTATAAATCAAGGGACCTTTATCCAAGGTTGTTGGATACCCTTATCTTTGGGATAAAAGATTTACTACTTGTTACTTGTTTTGTTACAAGTTTTCTGGTGCATTTGTATTATTGAGGAAAGTATAACTATCTTTTACTTCCCAATATTTGTACGCCGATTTAGTAAGATTCTATACTCTTTAATGTAGAATCTTCATCTTTCTAAACTTTCATTAATTTTCATTTCCGAAATCGCTTTTCTGGAATTTATTTCTCAGAAGCAAATTTCCTGAATCAAGCAAGTGTTTAGAACTTATAGGTTTTATGAATTATCTTGTCTAAACTTGTTAAACATTACCATCTTTAAAAGTTCCAAAGGTATTTTTATAAGTACAATTCACCTCCCTTTTGTATTTGAGCATCTAATCATTACATATTCAATCCTGCATTTGGTATTATAGAGTATATCATACTCACATTCCATCTCACATTCTTGACTTGTGAACTAAATTAAATATTATTTAATCAAATATTATTCTATATTTATTATTTCTCACGAGACCATTAAACTTTTTCTGCCTTTCCTCCACAATATTTATCGTGACTTTAACAATAACTATTCATTAATTAAATAAGTATCACCGAATTATTCTCAAATAAATAATTAAACATTATATTCACTAAAATAGGAAATAATTATTTATTAAATATTTGGCTCACATAATATTATTTAGAATTACTTATGAAAAATATATTCGGTCAAGAAAACATGAATAACTTATAAAAAAATTACAGGACTAATATTTATTCATCTTGTTAAATAATAAATTATAATATATTTTTTAACTGAGATTCTGGATACACTTAGTGTATGACCCTCTATGCCTTTTTCTTTGGGGAAATAGCAAAAAAATTCAAATTTCTATGTTTTGCATCTAGGAACATGCCAAGACTCCCATAGAGAAAGAATTTAATGCTTGAATGAAATAATATATCATACATAAAATTACTTCAAAATATAATCCCTTAATCACAATAGCTCTAATAAAGTAGGTTTCTTGTAGGTTCCATCAGCCTAAGTGCTTGATGTCTCTTTCTTTGAATTCATGGTAAACAAACTTTCCTATAAAACACTATGTCCTTGGATTTATTTAGGTTATATTATTTCCATAAAACGGAATGAGATATTAGCTTCTATTAATGAATATAAGGGAAAAATCCTTTCTCACATTATTCATTATTGTATTATTACTCATGATGCACCCGGCGGATCCTAGCTCGCCGTGAACATATGTCATCACAGTTTTCATCAATATATCAAAGTATGCTACTCATAACACTAATTAATAATAATATTAAAGTATAAGTTTCAATACACATGTCCATAGATTGGATCATCCAATAACACATATAAATGTGAATTTCCAACTGGAAAGTCTCATTCTCATAATATCCAACACTAGATATTACCAAGGGAGTACAAAATTAGAAGGTATCTCAAAATACTATGAGTCTTCACCCATGAATGCCTGTATCACTAGTGTCTCTAGAACATCATCATCTAACTATAGAACATATATTTAATAACATTTTAGTATCACTTTTATATTCTTATCATAGTGAGGAACTGCTCTGACCTTTTATCTTGATAATTAATCTTAGGACATTATCACATACTACGTTATGGGGAAGAGTAATGATGATTTGAAAAATAATTTATTAATATTAAAAAATATGAATATAGATTATCATAATATACATAGAAGTTTTTTTATAGGGAACCAAATACCATATTCACAACCACTATCCCCTTGAAAAACATTCTTTTGAAATATATTTAATTTTAAATTTCTTTTTATCTTATTTAATTTTATTTGGGATGAATTAAAGTAGATTTTTTTTTGTTTTATTGGTGTTATTTGTTTTTATTTTGATGATATTTTATGATTGAATCTAGATTTTTTAAAAATTGAAGGTTATATTTGATTATTTTAATAGTATGTTTTTTAAAATAAAATTGGAAATTAGTTTTGAGAAGTATTTTTTTAAATTTTTCCTAAATTTATTTATGAGTTTTTGTGAGTATTAAAGGTATATTTTGGTATAAAATTGGAATGTAATTAATATTTTTGGGACTAAATTTTTTTCCAAGAAGAGAATATAAAATTTAAAAATTATTTCCAAAAGGAAATGTTTTTTTAAAACTATATTTATGATTTTAAAATGGTTATAAAGCGATTTTTTCTTATTTTTTAAGTATTATATGTTTACCCTATTTGAAAAGAATGTTTTTTAAATGTGTTTTTATAGTAAAAACATGGATTTAAAGGTTGGGTCTGAGTTTTGAAACTTATAATGGTGTCATTTTTGGAATTTTTTAAATGAGTTTGATGATTTATGATTTTATAAGCATTTTGATTCATTGAGTACTGAAAATGATTTGATTTTTGAGTTTCTTACTTGTGGTTCACTTAGTTTGAGGTGAGTTAAATATTTTTGTGATTTTTGGTAGTACTAAAACATTTTTTTAGTATTTCATTCCCTTTTTTATTTAATGAATGTTTCATAGAAAATGGGTTAAGATATTATGAAGTTTTTGTGTTTTAGAGTTTCTATTAGGTTATCATATCTTAGGGTTTAAGTATAGTATATTATATATTTTAACCCAACTCTCACTCTAGGTAGGATGGTAGTGAAAAATCTACTATATGTATAGATTTTACCCTAGAACTCCTCTGTTTTCATTGTTTTAATTCCCCACTACGTGTGGTCCTTCATTGCGAGGAAGTGGTTTATTCAACCCTACATTTAGTGTAAACTATATAGTGTGTCTCTAATGTGATAAAATTAGGTGTTTTAAGACATATCATTTGAGAATTTCAGATAAAATGTTTCTATTGGGATTAGTTTAGTATTCTTTGAAAATATATGGAACTTGTGATATTGTATTCCGGATCTAGGTAATGGCCCAAGAAGACCGCTAAGGGAGTTTCATTTATTCCACTTCATTTCCTTTTTATATTTCTTCTTTTTTATCTCTACCTCTACCACATTAGTATTTAAATCTTGTTAACTTATTATAACTTGTCATCTTTATTATTTCACTCCTCCTATTTTAATGCTTCCAAATAATATTTATCATATCATAAAAAATGTTTGGATATTATTGGTTTCCTTATGTTTTAATGCTTAAAACTCATGCTTTAAACTTTCAAAAGATCCTGATTCAGAATCTAAAAAATTCTATTTGAATCTTGTAAAATTGGTTTAATCCTTTTATACTATGTTTTAGCATAATTATGGTCAATCTTAATCCATTATGTGAGTATTAATTGTTAAGATTGTTTCTAATTTTTCACCATGTTTGTGACACCATATGTTTCCTACTGGTTACAGAATTTCACAATGTCTATGACACTGTAAGTTTGCTACTGGTTCCAGGTTTTCACAAAGGACCTGACACAGTTTCCTTTCTACAATTTTGAGACACAAACTGTGACACCATTTCATAGTTATCCATTTTTACATCCTTTTCAATATAATTTAAACGTTTTTTCTAATAGTTATATTGGATTCATTTAATTACACTGACATAATTAATGTTTTTTTGTGTAGACATGTCACTTGAAAGTACACGGTATGAGGATTAAAAATCAATATTCCTATTATCTCCATCGCATGTACCTAAAATAATGAGAAAAACATAGCACTAGAGCATTATACTTCGGGAATTTGAATTCATGAGAAAAGAGAAGAACACATATATTGAAGAATACACAAATAACTCTCGATTCCTTGTGGATGGACTAATGTACTTCAAAATCTAAAACTTTATTATTGTAGAAACTCTAAGAATAAGAAGATCTAAAAAGCACATATCACTAAACTGGGATCCCAAACTCGAGACTCCCGATACTATATTTCCACAAGAGGACTCAAAAATCACATCGGCTACATCTTATAAGTCCAGAGCTACATAGAACATAACTCAAAGCATTTCTAATCCTTTCTCATTATTGTTTCTCCACTGTGTACTAATTTTATTACATTTCTAGAAGTGTGTGTATATATTAAAAAAAAACTATACCTCCATATTTAAATGGGAAGATAAAAATTATCCTGACTCAAAAATATTTCAACATATTGTTTTAACCACGTATAACTATGGAAGTGGCCCTATGTGACTTGGTTTTTCCCCCTTGAAGAACTGTAGAAGAGGTATTGTGAACTAAACTATCCTATGTACTTTTTTTAACCCAGATACATGGATTGGATCAAAGCTTCACACACACACACACACACATATATATTTCTTGGTGGTAGGTGATCACCAATTGGAGTGGATTAGGTCTCGACTTGAGACTAAACCACTTGTTTTATCTACCGTGTCTTTCAATTTATCCTTTATCTATTTTTACCATATATTTCAGGAAACTAAATTTTACTTTGATAGTTAGTCTGGGATAGTAGTTAGAACTATTTTGACTTGTTAAAATAGTTTAAAATGTTTTATAAATATCTCATATTGATATTACTTAGAAATAATCAATGTTTAGAGAAGATATTTCAACAGCCAAACTATTATAATTTTATTAACTTGATTAACTGGCCAGTTTTATATTAAATTAGGGGAATCTTTTAAATAAAATTTGTATATAAATTTCTATAGGAACTCAATTCACCCCCTCATGAGTGTCCTTCTCCAAATAACATTTATCATTAACATGGTAGCCTAACAAGGTTATATCTTCTCTTTTAATTTCTTAATCCATGGCTTGTTTTTTGGGATGGTTAATACTATGTGATTCTTGGTAATAGAATATTATTATTACATGTTATTATACATGTGCATTGTTTGATTGTTTTAATCTGGTCATTTTCTTAAAATATCAGGTTTTGTTTCTTTGTTTTTTTAGATGTTTCAGTTTCATTAAAACACTATATCTATGTTTTATTTATATAGAGGGGAGATAGACTAATGGAATCAACCAATTTTTAAATTACATATTTTATAACCACAAGAATAATATATTTTTTCTTTGATTTGGGATATTGGGGAACACATGTATTTTGACCGTGTTTAAAGGGTCTAGTTTTGTGTTTAATCTTGTTTTTGAGTTTTCATTCCCTCTGGTTTCATGTTTAGGTTGTTTTATATCCTCTCTAACTCAATGAATTTCTAGGGGAAGAAAGTGTTATTGTGGGGGGAAATACCACACCCTTACTTAACTATAATTTATTAATGTGTTTTTATTGTTATTTAATCTTCCACTTCTTTTTAAGGTCATTTTATTTTAAATTTTTTGGATATTTAATAAATATTATTATGAAAAGTTTTGGGAATAATTGGTAATAAATGAATAGTTACCGTGTGAGTATAAATATAGTTCTTAGTAGATATTTTGACATGGTTGGCCCACAGGCTTCAAAAAAATATTTTCAAACCGTATGAAAAGGCATAACATGTCTATTGAGTCTCACACATTTGTAATATAGTTTGGTAGACCCTGTGGATAAACCTTGTGAGTTACATAGACTTTAAAGTTTTCGGTTTTTCAAAAATATCCCTTTTAAATTAAACCCGTATTCAACTATCATTTATTATCACTTCATCTTATCCATTTGATGTATTCCAAGAATGAATATATTCTACTTCCTTCAATCCTTGACATCACCCACTTCGCTTTTAGGAGATTTATTCAAGTTTTGGATCCCATCTTTTCTATTTTTTTATATATTTCTCCCCATATCTTATTTTTTTTATTATACCCCATGTCATGGAATGTTGTTTTATGAAACCTAAAGTGGAGATTAAAGAAGATTTTTTGTGATCCTTTATGTTAATATGTGATTCTTGTTCTTTGGCCATTCTTATTCCTATATTTGAAGGCATATGTTCATTCTCATCTATTAGAGGTAGGTGTGTAATGATACAAAAAATCATAGCGTGAGAAAAAATAATAATAGTCAGAAAGATATTTATTAATTTATATAGTATATAAATCCAGACACTTATTCAATATGAGACACCATAAGACTAACCTAGTCCATTCATTGTTATCATCTATTATAATCATTCATAGTGGGTTTTAAAGAAAATGTGAGTTGTCTAGAGAATATCACATAGGAGTGTTAAAATAGTTGTGTAGTAGGGACTATTTTCATGGACTAGGTAATGATTGAGTCAACCCCAATGCATATTTTTCATATTTACTATCCGTAGGTACATATTATTCAGAATAATGTTTACTTGTTGTATCTATAAAGGGATGTATTTTGAGAAAAGCTACAAAATATCTACCTTAGAAAAACATTATCATATTCTTTTATAATTTTCCTCAAATTCTATTACGGGGTTATTTTCCCTAATATATGTTTTCTAAAATCTAGTTCCCAAGGTTTATACTAAAATTAATTTTATATCAACAGTATGTAACTTAGATATGGTGACTAATTTATTAAATTGGAAAAAATATAAGTATTTAAATCATTAAGGAATGAATACTTTACTAGTCTTGGTGGACTATATTCATAAATGATTACCATATCAAATTTGAATATACAATTTATAACATTTTTTATAATATCGTTATTTCTTATAGAATATATTTTTATATCTCTCATAGTATACTTAATAGATTCCTGATAAAGAAAACAAAATAAGGGTGAGCTTAAATTCTTATTAATAGTTTTATAACATTGAAGCTATCGTGAGTAAATGAAGAATAATCGATAATAGATAATCAATATATTAATATAAATATCTTAACAAACTTTTACTTTAATGAAAAAATATACTATCAATATTAGATAAAGAATAATCAATTTGGAAAGGTAAGTAACTAAACACACATGAAATTCATATATTTTTCACTATCTTGAATAGATAAGAAATAATCAATATGGAAAGGTAAATAATGGAACACACATTCCCTTTAAAAAACATTACTTTTAAGATTAGATAAGGATTAATCAATATGATAAGGTAAATAAATAAAAACACATTCCATTTAATCAATAATTGAAAATGAAATGAATCCACAGATAATATCATTATGAAAATATCATGGATAATGGTAACTAATTTCTTATTGAAGTACTTTACTAATTATTGCATATCATGATCTCCGGCATCATGATACCTCTATTATCAAGATCTTTCAAAAGACAATTTAAAACTATAGGTAAAAACCATTTAATGATAGATTTCAAATTCTCCTTATAAGGCTATTGATGCATAAAGACCTATATAATGCGGGACACCAAATTACACTATATTTACAAAGCATTTCCAATATATCCAATACTCTATTTAATTCAGGAATAACATGATTATCATCAAATATATTTATTATGTAAATAATATATATTTATCAATACTTTAAAATATAAAAAAATACATTCAATGTAGAATAACATATATAGAAATGATATATTATTTAATAAATAAACATATCCATGAAAAATAAAATATATATTTAGGATAATTTTAGTTTTTAATGATCATAAAAATGTGAATATTTCAAGTTAAAGTTAATTAATACCATGATTAACTAAAAAGGTAAATGTTAATATATTACTTGGTCAAAAAAATCATAAAATACCCTTATTAAGAATAAGGATGATATCAATACCACATATTCTCAATGCATTGCAAGTAAAATAAAGGTTTTCTATTATTTAAGAATTTAAATAGCATAAATAAATAATTAAAATAAATCTTGAGGAATATACCCTTTTCATATTGAAAATCACCTTTTAAAACTAAAAGAACACAAAACATTTTGAAAATAATTTTATTTAAAAATAATATTTTCATCAAATGAAATTAGGATTAAATAATTGAGTGGTCATGAGGGCTATAAATTTCATTCATGTTGTACATATTAAAATAATTATTCCTTTCATTTTTCTATAAATTCCAAGAATGCCTTGTTTAGAAAATGATATGAGTATTCTTTTTTTTTTGTAAAAACTCAAAATGGGTAATTTTTTTTAATAAACATTTTAAAAGGTTAAATTTTTTTGAAAACAGTTTTAAAGAATATTTATTTTGATGAAAAATTATTTTCTATCAAAGAGAGAAATGAACTTAGATTTTATAAAAAACATTTTCAATAAAATTTTAAGTACCAATTAGTGAAATAAATTTTAATATTATTTCTAAAATTAATTAATAATTTGAGTATAATATAATTAAATTGTTTTATTATATAATTATCTAATAATTTACTTTAATAAAAATTCAAGCATGAACAATACTGATTAAAATAAGATTGTGAAATAAACCCTTACAGTGATTATAACATTGAAGTGAAAATTAACCAATGAATAGATTATGTGTATAAAATGAAAGTACACTTAAAATGAATTTCTATAAAATATAATATATTTAAAATCAAATAAACACATAATCATATAATATCAAATAAATTTAAGAAATAATATAATCAATGAAATTAAATTGATTTATGAAATTATTTACCACTTGATAATTTTTAAAACCAAGACCCTAGGATAAAATAATTCCAATTAAATCTCAAAATAAAATTAATTATTATATATTCATGATATTAAATGTCTATGTTTATGTTCATAACATTACAATATGCCTCAATGATGGTAAATTGAGAGAAAATCCCTGACCACATTCTTCTTTTTGGTTAAACATGATTTAAAATCCTAAATAATGGTTTTAATGTCATTATTAATATTTATTAAAACCATTTCAATATTTATAATATCATATATTCCCCCTTATAAAATTTTACCATCTATTTGTTAATAATATTTCTTTATTTTTAGTTTTTTTGGGTGTAAATTGCCTTGTTTTATCAGGTGTGTTTTGTACTGAAAGTTTTGATTCTTGAAAATATTATATATTTCCATCATATATAGATTGAAATAAATGTTAGAAATATTTTTTTTATTATATTAGTTTTTATAATTATTGTTTAAATTTTAACATGGAGAATGAACCACATCACTTCATGTAGACGGTGGGTCGTACATTTGAATAAGAGACACTCTCATTTTCTTAATGGGTGGAAGGGTGTCATATATTAATTTTATATAATAAATATAATTTAATATATATAAAATATATTCACTAAACTTACCCTTATCTCTTTCCACTTGAAGTGTATGTATAAAACGTATCACATCTCTTCATGAGGCGGTAGTTCCCCATACACACAAGAGTCGTTATTGTATTTTGAATGGAATGGAATGTAAGAAGGTATATGTGATATTAAAATTAGATAAGTATAATAATATTATAAATATCATATAAATATGTTAAATACATTATTTTATCCCACCTATAAATCTTGTGATTGAAACTGAATTACATCTATTCGCAAGGTAGTAGTCCACTCAACACATGATCGATGATTTTTTCTCATTTAATAGAAGAGGATAATAATATAGGTGATGACCTTAAAATTATAACATATATGTATATGTAAGGTATTTATGTTATTATATTATCATAATTTAATTTTATTTAAATGTTTTTGAAGAAGAAAAAAAATAAAAACCCTTATTTAAGCTGTAACGTACTTTTTTGGAAAACTTCTTTAAGAAGGCACCAAAAGACTTCATAGGCTGTATTTATGATAAAAAAGTGATCTAGGA
Source organism: Viscum album (assembly GCA_963277665.1). Taxonomy (NCBI): domain Eukaryota; kingdom Viridiplantae; phylum Streptophyta; class Magnoliopsida; order Santalales; family Viscaceae; genus Viscum; species Viscum album. The sequence continues at coordinate 163,764,734 of OY728132.1, read as the reverse complement.
TGTTGGGATGAGATTAAAGAACTAATTTTGTTAGGTATTAGAAGGAAACAATAGACTTGGGAGTGAAAAGAGGGGAGGAGAGTGGGTGACCTTTTATAAGTGTGGGAGAGGACCGACATGTTATTTTTGAAAAGAATCAATGAAAACCATGTTTTTATCATGAAACAATCCTAAAAACTGGTTCATTATAGAAATTTATAGGTCTTAATGTCTATATTTGGCCATAAATTCTGTTTTTAACATGTTGGTATTTTATTTTAACTCTTATTCTTTTAGTTTAACCCCGGTAAATCAGTTTTTACCTTAACTGTAATAATTAATTTTTACTACTTTTACATTTCATAATGGTAAATAATTAAGATAAAATTATTATATAATATAATTTTTATGATTAAAAACATGAAATTAATTTTTAAAAATTTAATTTATTGATGTAACAGAATCTAATTTTGAATTATACATATCCACATGATGAAAAAACATGTTTTCAAAGAGAAAAATATCATAAGTATAGAAGATTTTAAGTTCCAAATTCAATAGAAAATTAATTAAAATGACATATATTAGTAAAATATTTATATAATTGAACTAATTTTAATTTAAAACCAATTTAAAATATAAATTATCCTTGTAAATTATTTAAATTAAACAGAATTATTAAATAAAAATCATTATTTTCACTATTTATAAAAAAATTAAACATTTTTAAAAAATATAAAAAATTATCCATATAAAAATTTTGATAAGATAATCGAAAATATTAAGTTTATTTTGTAAAATAAATATTTTAAAAGTGGTAGAAATTAATATGAAATTAGGTTCTCAAAGCACGATTTAACCGTTTTTTAGAAAAATGCTATTTTTCATAAAATATTTCTTTTTATTTAAAATAATTATTATTTTATTTCTAATAAAAATAACTATAATATTAATAAGTTTTTTATTAATGATCATACCAACCAGTTTAACATCTAGGTTATAAATATAGTCTATATTACGATTCATTTAGGTTTGAGGTTGCGTGTTCCACAAGCTGTTGAAGAGATTACATTTAAAGAAATATATTTCTTGGGTTGTTTAATATTAGTTTTGTGGGTCACATACTCTATAGAATATATTATTAATATTGTAATATATTAGCTTGTTACATTCTACTAAACCTTAATAAATTTCATCCTTCTTGTTTAAACTATATTGATATTTGGAAACACCTTTGTTAAAACCTCACATTTTAAAAGGGTTAATAAAACTTCTTCTCAATAAGAGATGAAGGGTAATTTGAAGGTGATCGAGAATAAAAAATAACTTGGTTTTAAAGTAGGATACTTTTTTTTCATGTGTATATATATACATTGAAGAAAATCATAATTAGTTATAGATAATGAAAAAGGTCATTGATTGTAAGAAAGTGAGTGATCAATTGAATGTTAATGACCTAAATACCATAAATATGGGATGCTTTATATGTCTATTGTATTCATTAGATATTAAGTTAATAGGGTGAATTTTTTTAAAGATACCTTTCTTAATACTGAGGAAAATTTTACTGTCTAAGAATATGGGGAGATATACTTTTTTGATAACTTTGTATTTCATAAGTATATTTCTATCCTTTTGTTTTCTTAATCAATTTCTAATTCATCACTAACTCTGAGAAATGAATTTAAATAAATATTTTTTTATTCATGAATCCCTATAATTAAATTTTAATGGATTGTATGATCTCTAAAAGAGTGAAAATTATTTCCCTATATCTCTTACAATTTTCCAAAAACAAGATGGCGAGCACAAGTTATCCAATATAATAAATTAATCTCTAAACCAAAAAAATAATGCCAATAGTTCTTCATTAATATTTATAAATAATTTTTTTAGTAAAAACAATGGTATTTTAACTAGGATATAACATAGGCTAGTGGATGGGGCTAAACCCTTACCTTCCTTTAGTTTTGGGTTCAAGCCCCGCAACCTATCTAGATACTACGGGTTTTCACCCGACATGTGGGTTGTTCATTTTTTTGAAAAATATTATTTTAATTACTATAATTTTGTGAATGTTTTATAAAAAACAATTACCTCAAAATCAAGATAACAAAAAAGATAAAGGTTAATAATAATTTTAAATTTATTCCCAAAAACATTAAGGGAATTTCTCCTTAAATAAACTTTTCACTAAAACATATACTAAATCATTGGGTTTTGTTTCCAAAAATGTTTCCAAAAACATCATTAATATTGGTATACCCTAATCACATAAAACCTGAAAAATGGTTTATTAATGACTTTTAAATTATAATAAATCATTAACTCACAAACCCATGATAGTATCCATAAGTCTTATGTTAGTGGTAACCTACATTCTTCTAAAATTTAATGCAATCCTTATATTTTTCACTACTTTAATAATCAAAATTCCATTAGAAAATATACTTTTACAATATAATTATGGAATCCAAAAACATAAATAATTAAACTATTTAATTTTAAAATAGTTGATTCCTTGGTCTATAGGTTAACATTTAGAAGAGGGAATTGAATTGGATAATTCCTAGGTTCCCCACATTTAAGACAATAAAATATAAATGGTTCCCAATGATGAAATTTATTTCTTTCCATAACAATATTCATTTTTCATAAAAAATTAATTACTTTATTCCCTTAGTCTTCCCACATAATTCATTTTACCTTTATTTTGAGACACTTTTCTATGTTTCTCTTTCATAATTTATTACATAAAGGGAATTATGATTTATTTTCTATATGGATTCCATAATTCAAGATTTTATTAAACTCTATCCTTATGTTGTTTATTGAGTTAGTGAGTTGGTTAAGGTATATTTTTTTAATAATATTTTGGGATAACTAATTAGGAATAATCATGATATCTTTCACTTTAAGTCATTATCCAATTTAGTTGCTTGTAGACACCACATTGTCCTTTATATTCAATGTTAACATGATTCCTTTGGGTTCCATACATTTATTAAAAGCAAAAATCATAGTGTGAGAAACAAAAATAATAGTGGAAAAAACATATAATCATTTATAGGATGTCTAAATTCTCACAACTTTTATTAAATTTATGAAAACATAGGATTAAACTAGGTCATTGATATTCATAATATATTCAAATCAATCATAATTATTTGTAAAGAAAATTTGAAGCATCCAAATAATATTCCCCAAGAGTGTCGAACCAGGTGTACACTAATGTCCTTTTTTGTGTACTAGGCAACAATCGAGTCAAGCATGATGCACCTTTTTCAGATTTATTTTTTCTAGGTACATCTATGTTAGTACCATGTCTGGTTGTTGTATCTAGATAGAGATGTATTTCTATGAAAACCATATATATCTAACTTACCAAAACATTAGGATTTTCTTCTATACATATCCTCCAACCCTATCATATGGTTATGTTCCCTAATATATGTTTTCTTAAATCTAGTTTCTAAGGTTTTTACTAAATTTTTTTTGTTACCAACTATAATGAACCATAGTCCAATAACCTAGATCCAGTGTCTGCTTATTACATTGTCATAAGATACAAGGAATAACATTGTGGAGGAATGAATAATTTAATTGTCCTGGGAATATATATACACACATGATTCATATATTATTTTTGATTATTAAAATTATAACATTATTATTTTTCAAAAATATCATTATTTATTTCAGCACATCCTTACATATCATTCATATTACACATACTAGATTATTGGTAAAAGAAACAAAATAAAGGCGAGCTCAAATGAATAGTAAGTGTTATGTAAAGTGGAAGAAAAAAAAAGTAAATGAAGAATAATCCATTTGGAATAATCAATATAGAAAGGTAAATATCTGAACACACATTCCATTGAGTAAATAAAATGACTATAATGGTTAGATAAGAAATAAAAATTCAGTAAGGTATGTAACTAAACATACATTCTATTTAAATAACTTGAATATCACGAATAAATAACGAATAATTTGTGTGGGAATTTAAATAATTGATTACATATTCCATTTTAATAACATTAATATCATGAATAGATAAATAATAATCAATATTCTAATCAAAATAATTGAGAAAAATTCCATTTAATCAATAAATATAAATGAAATTCATCTAGATATGATATCATTGTGAAAATATCATGGATAATAATAAATTAATTTGTAATGAAGGTAATGATTAATTATTGTACATAATTATCTCAGGCATTGTGATACCTATACTATAAAGACTTATCAAAAGATAGTTTAAAACTATGGGTAAAAAACTATTTAATAATTTCTTACTAATTCACACCAAGAGACTACTAATGTATCTATATAATATATAATTCCAGGCCCCACACATTACTATATGTCCAAATCATTCCTTCTTAATCAAATAATCGAATTAATTCATGGTCAAAGTTCTATATCATCAAATATCCATATTATGGAAAGAATACAGATTTATCAATATTTCCCTAGTTAAAATAATAAATTTCAATGTATTAAAGAAAATGTATAAATGAAATATGATTAAAGAAGAAAAATATCCAGAATAAATAATATCTATATTTAGGGGAAATTTATTGTCCAATGATCATAAGGAAGTGAATATTTAATTTGAAAGTTAATGACAATAAAAAATGAATCAAGAAAGTGAATTTCAAAACTTTACTTGGTAATTATAATATGTCATCTTTATAAATAATAATTATGTTATCAATACAACATATTACTAGTGAATTAGATATAAAATAAAGGATTATTTTCCTTGAATAATAGAAATAGCATAAAAAGATATTTAAAAACATTTTCATGAAAATATCATTTTTTATATTTACAATGAATTATTAAAGATAAAGGTTCAAAAAAGATTAAATAATTTTATTTAAAAAATAAAAATTGTATCTAATAAATTAATATTTAAATTATTGAGTTGTCATGATGGATGAAAATTCCATCCATTCAATACAAGTTAAAAAATATTCCTTTCACTTTTTTTATAAAATCAAAACATTCCTTGAATAGAAAATGATACGAAGATACCTTAATTTTATTTTTTAAAACTAAAAAAGGGTAAAAATTTATTTTATAAATAAATTTTAAAGGGTTAAGAACATTTTGGAGAAAATTGTTATAAAACATTTATTTTGGTGAAAAATGATTTTCGACCAAAGAGAAAAATGTATTTGGCTGTTCTTAAAAATAATTTCTCAACAATTTTATTTATCAATGTGTGGGAAAATGGTAACATTACTTTAAAAGATCATGAATAACCATATTAGAATAAAATTAAATGTTTTTATAATAAAATTATCAAATAAATTTCTTTAATATAAATTTAATCATAAAAAACACTGGTTAAAATGATATTGTGAAGTAACCATTTAAAAAGATAACAACATTGAAGGGAGAATTAATAAATGAATAGATTATTTGTATAAAATGTAAATACAGATAAAAAAGTTGATATACAAAAAAATATATTCAAAATTTAATATATACATAATCATTGAATATCAATGACAATAAAGAAGTAATATAACCCAATGAAAAGAAAGTCAATTTTGAAATTTTTTACCACTTGGTAATTTATAAGTCAAATACCATTGGATGAAATTTTAATAATGAAAATGTAAAATAACATGAATGATTTATTAAAAATTATATTAAATTTTAAAGTGTCATTATACACACCGTATAAATGAAATTAGGTGCATAATATTACAATATGCCTCAAGAAAGTAAAATTTAGACAAATTCCCTTACCTCACACTAGCTTTTGGGTGAATGTGATCTAAACTCATCTATAAAGGTTGAAATATTTTTATTATTTTATACCATAACCATATATATACTTATAATTTCAAATATAATCAAATTATTACATTTTAGCACGTGTTTGTTAATAATATTTCATTATTTTCATTATTTCAGGAGTTAATTGCCTTGTTTTCTCATGTATATTTTGTCATGAGAGTTCTGATTCTTGTTAAAATTATATAGTTAAATCATCTAAAAAATTATTTTAATTTTTTAAATATATTTGTTTCATTATATATATTTTAAGAATCATCATTGAAATTTGAACATGGTAAATGGATCACATCATTTCAAGGAGACGATAGGTCATTTGTATCCATGATCAACATTATTATTACATTAATAGGTGAAGGGTATGGAAGTGCTTGATATATTGATTTTATAGAATCAATAAAATATCAAATATATATAACATTTTCACTAAATATTCACTTATTACCTTCCTTGTAAAGTGTAGGTGAAAAATTAATCACATTGCTTCGTGGGGTGGTAGTCTACCTTATATACGAGGAATGATGTTATATTTGGAACAAAATGGAATGTATAAAGTTATATGTGATATAAAAATTTAATAAGTACTATAATATCCAAAATATAATATAAATGTGTTAAATTCATCATTAAATATATCCTTACAAGGTGTTTATAGAAAACGAATTACATCAGCTTTCAAGGTTGTATTTCTCAAGACACACCATTGACAGTTTAGTTTTCCATTTGATTGAAGAGGAGATGGATACAAGTAATTAAATTAAAAAAATAAAATCTCAGTATATGGAAGATACATAGGTTATTATATGAGAAATTATTAATAATATTTCACGAGTTTGAAGAAGATTTAAAATAAAATGATCGTTTAAAAGCGTTACATCTTATTCCGACAACTTCTTTAGGTTTTAACCAAAAGCCTTCCTAGGATGGATTTATAATCAAAAAATGGATCTATGATTTTTGTAGGGTATTTTGGTATATTTTCTCAAAACAAATGTATTTTTAAGTGTGAAGTTGGAAGGATATGGGGTGACCTTTTATAAGCGAGGTGATGACACACATTGATGTTTTGAAAAGAATCAATTAAACCCTCATTTTTATCATGAAAAAAGCCTTTAGAATGGATAATATTTGGAACTTAGAAGTGATAAGGTTGAATTATTTCATTTAAATGGGTGTTTCATAATTTGGTAGGTCATTTTATCCCTTATTTTTTTAGATTAACCCCCTGTAAATCAGTTTTTACCTTAACTACTTAAATTATTTTTTATTGATTTTACTATTTGTAATGGTCAACAATTAAGTTTAAATTATTAGATAACATAAATTATTTTGTTTCAAAATATGGAATATTTTTTTTATAATAAATTTTTATTGGTGGAGGAATCCAATTTAAAATTATTCCCATAGTAGCGACAAAACAAAAACGGGTTTCGAAATGAAAAATTCTCTTTAGTATATATGGTTTTAATATCAAAATTAATTATGGAATTTATTTAAATGACCTAAATTGTGAAATTATAAAATAATTAGAATAATTTTAATTTATAACAAATTTTAAATACTATTTAATTTCGTTAATTATTTAAATGAAAAGGCAATTTTTAATAACAAGCAATATTTTTCACTATTTATTAAAAAATGATTTTATTAAAAAAATTTAAAAAATCACAGAAATATTATTTTGAGATAATTAATTAAAAAATAGATTTTATTTTTTAAAATCAATTTTCTAAAATTTGTAAAAATTAATTTTAAATTATGTGTATAAATCCCAACTCAACCATTGTTTATAAAAATATAGTTTTTTAGAATCCATTTCTATTTTCTTTTAAATGATTATTATTTTATTTTTAATGAATATATGAACATAATGTCCAAAATTTAGTTAGTAATATTAATACCATATAATTTTATTGATATATTATTTTGTTATACAATATTATATTTCATTTTGGCTTGGGGTTGTGTGTTCCACAAGATATCAAAGAGATTAATTTTACAGAAATATGTTTTCTGGGTTGTTTACCCTCAGTGTTGCATGTCACATATTCTATATAATACAATTTTGTTATTTTAAAATATTTGGATTTTACAAAGTGTTTCCAAAAAACATATTTTCTAGGAAAATCATGTGTGCTTGAGTTTTCCATAAATTTTTTCGTTATAAATTATGTATATTTTGTGATATTAATTTAATTGTTAAATAAAGGTTTAAGGTTTGCGAACTCATGGTTTATTTTCAAATGTTTTTCCATGGATTTATATTTTTATATTTTTCAATCAAATTAATATTCAAACTACGTTTTTAATTAATTTACTTATAGTTTTTATCATATAAATTTTGGGTTTTAAATATGTTTTATCCTTTTAAATGATTTCTTATGGAGTTAATTGAATATTTGAGGTATTTTTTGTTTTTAAATTTATATTTATTAATTTTGATATATTTATTATTTAAGTTATAATTTTTAGTTTCATTTGATTTATTTTTATGATTTCTATTATATTTCCCCATGATATCATTCTTATATCAATATTAAGTAATGAATATTTTAAAATTAATATTGTTTTTTCATTTTTTTAAAGTAGGTTTCTGAAATGATATTTTATTTTTAAAATGGTTGCATGGGATGTTTAAGGGTGATTTACAAATCAAATTTTAAAGGCTTGTTTGCTACCTAAAACATGTTGGATTATGAAAAGTATTTTTTATGTGTCCTTAAAAGGGGTTTTTAAAATGATATCACTAGTTTTATAACCTAAGGCCTATTAGAACTTTCCATATAATGGTTTTTAAAAAAATGATAATAAAAACATGCTAAGCCCAATAATATAAGATTATTTGGGAATTTGGGATTTTATATGATTGATATATCCTTGTGTGAATATTGAATAGAGGATTCACATAAGAAGGTATAAGGAGTTTGGATGAGGATATGTGATTGTTTTAATGGATATGAAATAAATGTTTCAACACCTCTTATCAGTATCTTTATTGGGATCCTAAGAATCTTAGTGAGATATTTAAATACAACTTCTACGATTATCAAGTTCACACACTGACTAGGATCACCTAGTTGTGTGTTATTATCCATGCTTTAGGAGTGTCTCTGGTAAGTCTTGGGAGGTAATACCTAGTGGTTAATATTTAGGGATATATTGATTTGATGGTAGATGGTTCCACTCGATTATATATCAGATCATCTCACTGGATGTTTATGAATTTATCATGGCTATCTTTCCTTTATTTTTTTTAAATTACAATACTTATTTTCATTACTTTCTCACTTTATTAATATTTCTCTCTCATACTATATTATAATAGTTTCACTTTTAAATAATGATTCTACTCTACTTAAGACATATAATTTTTCTTTTTATGTTATATTACTATCTAAGTACCTCACATGTTCTATTATTTAATATCTAAAAATTATTATTTCAATTTATTTATCTTTTTCATGTTTCTTTAATCCATTTTTGAGTATTTTATATAGTTTCTCAAAACAAAATTTAAATTGAGGAATTCAAAGAAATATTTTATATAGATTTTTTAAAATAATATTTTCAATATTTCTTAATGTTTTTTTGGGTTTTAAAATAAGGTATGGAAAATTTTTATGAATCTTTATACTTAAAATGATGAAAACCCTATTTCTGAAATAATTTTATTTTAAACTATGGTTTATGGCGTATTTTTTCTAAAGGAAATATGTGGAATATTTCATAAAATTATAATTTTAGTCTTATACTGACACCCTAATTTCACCATGAGATATCTATAGACCAAGTGTATTTTATAGGTGCAGGTTTTTTATGGAGATATCCTTAATGGAGTCCCAAAATAAGTCATGGATTGGGTATGTTTGGTTATTCGATGGTGAACTTGAGTTCATATAAAGATTGTGGATAGATTTTTGTCCAGTTTTCTTCCATTATATAAGTTCCATCCATACATGCCTTCTGGTAATTTGGTTCGAGTATAGCATGATAATTATTTCTAGTTTTTATAGAGGTTTAATTTGAGTTATGCTATTTTTGAATTGGTTTTTATTTTAAATTCATTAATTATTTTATAATTTGATGTTTAACATATAGATTCTTCATGCTAGATTTTTTTAGAATTACATAGTATGTTTAATTATATATATATATGGTGAAATCATTTCCATTGTGTATATTTTGATTCACTGAGACTAGTTTCTATCCCATGTGGATCATAAACACCATTTGGACCTTACCGTGGGAGAGCTAGGGTGCCTAGTTAGGGGGTAGACCTGGTGGTTTGTGACACATGGGTTACCTATCTAGAATTATTTAAGTACTATTATAATAATAGCTATAATTCCTTTAATCAATTGATTTTGTTCAATGATTTATATGGATTGATATGAAAGTTTCATCTATGTTGGATCCAGGTGGAAAAAACTTTTATAGTGGGTCCGAGAATTGTTAATGAGATGACTGAAAAGATTCACTATATTTTGTATTAACTTTTGATGGAAAAAATCTTCCATAAATCTTATAATGATTTTTATTATCATCTTTTGGAGTTAACAATTGATGTATGGGTATCTTTAAAATAATTTCTCTATTTAGGTCACAAACAACTCAATCAGAAAGGGAAGATAACACCAAGGTATGTGGAAACATTTCAGATCACAAAAAGGATCAACAATTTTACTTATTATTTGGTATTTCTATAAAGAACCGACCCCAGTTTCTTGGATCCAGTGACTTAACACATTAAATTATAAATATTACAAGAAATCCTTATCCGAAATGGAAAAATTGTTTATTATATTTAGAAACTTGATACACACATAAGTTCAATATTACAAATTGAAATGAAAAAAAAACATAAAAGTTCCATTGGAAAAAACCACCAGTCTATATTTTCCCTGTAAGTCAATCCTTATATAAATATTATTGTAAAAGGAAAAATGAAACATAATAATGGATGAGATCAGATTCTCAATAATGGTAATAAAAACAACAAAATATATCATCAACATAAACATTAGTCATGATGAATATTTGAAAACAAATGCCTTTAAAAATAATAAACTTGAACACATTATGGCAGGAATATGAGTTGTGTAAATTTATCCACAATAAAACATTATAATGGGTATTCTACCCATCGAATAACCATACAACGTATGAATTTCTTGATTCATAGTGGGTGAAATGCATATTACGGGCAATCTGAAACATACTGTTAAGGCCTCATCCAAGACATCTAAAAACGGTCAAGGCCTCATCCAAGTCCATATCGATTTGTCTCATGAGACCTAAAAATGCATATAGGGGATATTTAAGGCCCCAATAATTACATAATAAGTCTAAATCATTCCTCATATGAACGGAGATAAACATAAACAACATATACATTCATTTTGAAACTAATATATGAAATGAAATTAACTTTCCCTGAACATTATGCATAAACTCTAACAATTTGGAGTAAAATGGTTAATGGTTTTAGGATAGCATATCCACATTAAAAATAGATCATCAAAAATTCATTTACATACTGTATATGATATCATATATAATAATAAACAAGAGTTTTGAAATAGATGAAGATACTCTTATAAAATCAACGAGTAATTCTTGTGATAAATAATCTTTTACTTTGAAAAGAAGAGTTATTTTGGAAAAGTATTCGTATAAAACTATAATTTAAGTAAGGTAGTATTTTAATAATTAAAATTTTGATTTTAAAAGGTTAATGGCTGATAAAAACAGATTATAAAGTGCCCTTTGAAATAAGTTAGAATTTGAGAAATTCTCGTGGAACCGGCTTGAATTTCTCAAAGAATGTTGAATGTTTTTTTAAAACATATGAATACCAAAAAATAATGAAGGATTATGGTTTATAAAAATACATAGATAATTCAAACATAATTTTTGAGGATCATATAAGAATATTTAATAATTTAATTGAGATTAAGAGAGACAAAGAGTAACCCAAAAGAAAATGGAGGTTCGGGTAGGAAAACCCTTACCTTAAGTCCGTATGTGTTCCGATCTTGATCTTAAGGCCATGGAATATTAAATTAGACTTTTTAATAACTTAATTTAGAAAATATTATATATTTATTTATTTTATAATAATTTTATTAAGTTCATTTATGTCCATATTGATAAGTTATATGATTGAATTTTGTGGTCCTGGAGTGTTTGTTTCCTTGGTTTTCATGCTTGGTATATATGTATATGAGTATGGATATTCATGTGGAAAGGATGTAATTATCTGGAATTGAAATTATATCTTATTTATCAAAATATAGATGTGTTAATGGTTATATATTTCATTTTTTACATGGTATGAGGATGAATCACAAGATGAAATATTAATTATAATCACTTAGATTATTTGGTAGTATTTAGATTATTATGAAAAAGTTTTGTCATATAAATTAATACTATGTACATAAACTGGTTCTTGAATATTAAGTAGGTTATATTAATTATATTATCGTATTTTTAAACCACAAAAATGGTTTTATGACAAGTGATGAAGGATAAAATGAAGAACGAAACTTCATCGTCCACGAAGGTTGTAAATTGGAACCTCACGGATGACGATTTCATTTATAAGAGAGAGTGAGAGAGAGTAAGAATATTGAAAATGGTTATTAAATTAACAAGGTATAATTATAGTATATATATTATACTAGAGTTAAAAGGATATATTGGATAGAGCAGTTTAGGAGAGAATAAGAAAATAAGTTAAATTGAAATGAAACTAAATGAAAAAGAAATATGCTTTAGATCTTGAAATAACCCCCATGAGAACCTCGTTAAGGGAAGGGGTTTTGGTATTTTCAAATGACCAAGATCTCTTGGATGTGGGAAGTAACTAGGGAAAGGTATTTAAGAAAATCTTTGAGGATATTAAAGGCATATTGGAATGAAGATAAGTGGGAGTGAGGGAGTTTTTTTATTGTGGAGGAGAGGAGGGTTTTCCCATAATTTAATCATTATTTTATTATTTTTTCAAAGACAACCAACAGTATTGATTATTTTGAAAAATAATAGTAATATGTGATTGTGATCTAGAACCAAGTGTGCTTAAATCATCCATGATGCTATGAAAAATCAATTTAACTGATAATGTATATATACGTTAAATTACCTTATTTTACTATTCGTAAAAAATCGAGTATTTCCGAAAAATCCCAAAAAATAACCCTAACCATTTTTTGACAGGTAGAATTAGAAAATGAACTCCATTTTTCTAAAATAGTTTTCTTATTATTATTAATTTAATTTTTAAATAAAATCACAATTTATTCAAACAATAGAAATTTTAAAACTATAATTCATTTTATATCCCCTTGAAAAATTAATCAAGATCTTATTATATTATAACATTAAGAAAATGAAATAATAATTGATTTAATTTTAACAAGGGTCATATTATTATTCATAAGGGTATGTTACTATTCATCAAAAATTATGTTTGTCTTATCATACTCTAAATATCTTACTGAACACAACTGTGTTTTTCCATTTTTTGAAATTCAAATCACAGAGGTGGAAAAAGTCTGTTTACTGGATATGTTATAAAAAAGTTGTGTTTTTTAGAGAATTAGTGTTTCATGCATTCAATTTTATTTTTTAAGAATACTGGGGTGTTACATTATCCCCTCCTTACAAAAATTTCTTCCTCAAAATTACTATAATGTTACCTAAAAAAAGATTTGGGTAGTTATTTATAATAGGGTCCTCAGGCACCCTTGTTGCCTCTTCAATTTTATGATTTTTAGAAGTATATTTACTAGAGAAGTTTTCTGATTACTCAACACTTGTTCTTTAGTGTCTAGAATCGGGATAGGCTCTTCATAGTAATATAAGTTAAGTTCCAATTTTATACCTCTATAAGTGAGGACATGTATTTGGTCCAGTATGTACTTTCTCAGCAACGAGACATAAAAATATTTGTGTACTTTAGATGGGATAGGTAAAAAAAACAAACGATAGGAAATAACTCCAATTATCTCAAATATTTCAAAAGGGCCTATGTACCTAGGTATAAATTTCCCTTTCTTCCCAAATATTATAAAACCCTTCCATGGAGATACTTTTAAGAAAAAATAATCTCCAAATTGGAATTCCTCATACTTCCTTCGATTATCAACATAGAATTTTTGTCTTCTTTGAGCTGCTTTGATATGGACTTGAACAGTGTTTACCTTCACTATTGTTTCCTCCATATTCTCTGGGCTCACAAGCTTCCTTTCTCCAACTTCATTCCAACAAGTTGTTGTACGTCATCTCTTTCCGTACAATGCTTTATATGGTGCCATTTGAATAGTTGAATAAAAACTATTTTTTTAAGAAAACTCCACTAAAGGTAAATATTGATCCCACATACCTTGAAAGTGATGTGAACCTAATCTAAATATGTTCTCTAAGGTTAGGATTGTCCTTTCTGATTGCCCATCAATTTTTTAGTGATAAGTAGTGCTCAATTGAAGATCATTATCCAAAGCTTTTTAAAGACTTTTCCTGATTTTTTTTGTAAATCAAGGATCGTGATTAGACACTATTTAAAGAGTTTCTCCATGAAGTATTTCAAATTCATTGATATAAACTCATGTGAGACACTCCGGTGGGAAATCCTCCCATATAGCGAGGAAATGTGTAGATTTTGTATACTGATCTACAATTACACATATTTCATCATTATTTTTTGGAGTTTTAGGTAATACAGTGTAAAAATATATTGTAATTTCATCCCATTTTGATGTAGGAATAGGTAGAGGTATCATGACTCCTCCAGGATGTTGTGGTTTGACCTTCACTTGTTGGTACACCAAGCATCTCTATACATTATCAACAATTTACTTAATCATGTTATCCCACCAAAAATGTTCTTTCAAATATCTATGGATTTTAGTTCTACTAGGGTGTATAGAGAAATTTGATATATGAGAATCATCCAATAACTCCCTTTTTAGCTCGGGTAGAGAGGGAACACATAGCCTCTTCCCAAATTTCAGAATTCCATATTCACACATAAAGTCAACCAACTTCTCATCTTTCACAATATTTTTTTTTGAAGATTATCGTCATCAGACTGTGAAGTTTAAATTCTTTCTAATAAAAATAGTTGGGAAACCATTTGAAAAAGTAGTGATATTTCACATTCTTTTATAATTCCCATATCTATACCTATAAGATCCATGCACAAAGGATCCTTTTCAATAATATTTTTTTTGAGAATTCCATGATCCTTCTAGCTCAATGCATCTACAACCTTGTTTTCCTTTCCTGGGTGGTTGTGTATAGAACAATCTCATCTCCTTTGCAAATAGTTGAGTTTATTCAGAGAGAATATATATCATAGACTCTTATTATCTGTATATATCTCACATTTTTCTCCATAGAGATAATGTATAGATATATTTAGATCAAATATTACCACTACTAACACAAGATCGAGAGTATGATAGTTTTTTTCAGAAATTTTTAACTGCCTTGATTCATAGGAGATAACTCTATCATTATGCATGTGGACATAACCAAGTCATTTATTTGATGCATCACTATAAATCAAAAACCCATCATTCCATGAGGGCAATGTTATGATCAAATCATTCACTAATATCCTCTTCAATTATTATAACTAACCTCGTATAATTTTTTTTCCATACGAACTTAACCTCTTTAATTATAAGCATGGTCATTGGGTTGGCTAAATAGGTGAAGTCCTGAATGAAACACCAATAATAACCAGCTAAACCAATGAAACTATGTTCCTCTAATATGTTCATTGGTGTCAGCCATTCTTGTACAAACTTTGTCTTCCCCGAATCAAGAAATATTCCCTTCTTAGAGACTATGTCTCCAAAAAAAAACTAATTGAATCCAAAATTCACACTTTCTAAACTTCCCAAATAACTCATTTCTTCTAAGAGTGTTTAGAAAAGTGAAAAAAGTGATTTACATGATCCTCATAGCTTTTGGAGTATACCAAGATATCGTAAATAAATATCACCAAAAAGTTTTTAGGATATTCTTTGAAAAGTATATTTATTAGATCCATGAAAAAGGGGGTTAATTAGTCAGTCCAAAAGGAATTACTATAAACTTTTAATGCCCACACATAGATAAAAATGCTCTCATTGGAGTATATTTCTTCCTCACACACAACTAATGATATCCAAGTTGAAGATCAATCTTTGAAAAATATTGGGCTCTATGAAGTTGATCAAATAAATCATAAATGTGAGGTAGGGGATACTTGTTCTTTATCATTATAGAATTTATCTACCTATAGTCAATTCACAACCTCATTTATCCATCTTTCTTCTTAACGAAAAGGATAGGGGATCCCTATTAAGAAACACTAGGACGAATAAATCCTTTTTCACTCAATTCCTCTAGTTATTTTTATTTTCAATTCTACTAATTCCCCAATGGCTATTCTATAAGGAGTATTTGATATGGGTTTTAAACCAGAAATTAAATTAGTAGGGAACTCAGCATCCCGTTATAAAGGATGTCTAGGTAAATCATTTGGAAACACATTAACATATTCTTGAAAAATAGGTACATCCTCTATTTGAACATTTATTTCCTCACCTTTGGATATTGAATTCACTTCCTCCCAAATAATTGAATTTAGTCTAGGTATAAGGGGTGGATCTAGATGAGAATAAAATGGTGATATTTCTGATCTAAAGATAAGGGATTCCAAATCATTATAAAATATTGTGACCTCCTCCATTTTCAATAATTTTTCGCATCTTTGATAAAAAACAATCGATACCAAGGATTATATCAAAGTCAATCATGGTAATGATAATAAAAGAAGCAGTCAAATCATGTTTATATTCCATAATGGGGACTACAAGACACAACTTTGTTGCAATGATACATTCATTATGAGTTTTGACTAACAACTCCCATGATAAATAAAATTAGAAATATCTAGTTTTCTTGAAAAACTCGGAATATATGAAAGAATGCAATGATCTAGAATCAAATAATTCATTGTCTAAGTTTTAGGAAATGGTTAAAGTACCTGCTATGACATCATTAGGAATATCAATATCAGCAGTTGTGATCACATAAGCGTGTCCCTGCTCCCTTGGCCTTTTCTAAGGCATGATTCTTTAACGATTTGGAAAATCATTAGTGTAGTGTCCCATATCCCTAAAATTATATCATTAAACATTTGTAACTTCTTTATCCCCTTGAAAACATCAATATGATGGCCTTTCTTTTAACACTTGTAGCACACCCCTTTCCTTTTAAGCAGTCACTGGGTTGTTTCCTTCCACAATTATCACAGGGTGGAAAGTTAACTCTTCCCTTATTCTGCATTTTCTTATTTCCATTTTCTGAGTTTTTAACAACCATATTCTTCTATTTATTTCTATTAAAGTTAGAATATGTTGATAATTCTAATTCTATATTGAGAGCACTTGCGAATATATATTTATATGATGAGAAAATTTGCGAGACTAGATTCCTTCAGATGAATGTTTTTAAACCATCAAATAATCGATCAATATTACTATTTGGATAATGTATGTAGTTCACAAAATGTCATTCCATCCTTGTAATGTTAGATTTATAGTTTGTAAAACTTTTATCATCCTTTTTCCTCAGATTCATGAATTTCCTTTCCATATCTGCTCATTGTTCTTGGGGAAAATATTTTTGTAATCATATCTCTGTAAAATCCCTCCATTATATCTCTTCTATTTATTTCACCTCTGTGTTTTGGATTAAAAAACACCATTGATTATTATCTCCCGATTGATGAAAAACTATTATGACAACCTTTTCTCTTTCGTTACATCCCAAAGAGAGAAATATCTTCTCTAGGGAACTTATCCACCACTCTGTTACAAATGGATTTTTATTCCCATTGAATGATGGAGGTTGTTGTCGCATAAGGTGATAAAACTTAGATCCTCCATGTTGTGGATCTGAATGCTCCATAAGGGTAAGGTTATTATTAATAACCTGATTCAGTTTTCCCAGTACAGTTATAATTTTCTCAACACTAGTAACAATAACATAACCAACTTCATTATCTTGTATTAGAGGGAATTATCTTCATGGGACACACACATTTATGTGGTTTCCATTCCATCCACTAGGTTACATTTCTAAATAATGTAACAAACTAGATTATTTTATGAATCATAATGTATAATCTCAACATAGAATAATACATATCATAAATTAAAATTTTATACATAGCTAATATCATAGTCATAAAAATGGGTTCTTTGAGAAATAATTTATATTCTGATACTTCATAATGGATAGTAAAGAAAATGTGAATTATACAAATCATATCCCCCATGAGTGTCAAAACAGGTGTGTAGTAAGGCCCATTTTCATGTACCCAGATACCCCAAGTCAAGCCCGAAACTCCTTGTTAGAGTTTTCACTCTTAGGTACATCTGTTTCAGAACCATGTCTACTTGTTGTATCTAGGCATGGATTTATTTTCTAGAAATATCCTCATAATCTATTACTTACCAAAAATCTAAGGATGTTATTGTATGTTTATCCTTAATGACTATCTTATGGTTTGGTTCTATAATCTACGTTTTCTAAATATAGTTTCCATGTTTTCTACTAAACTTTCTCAGACACCAACTGTAAAGACCTAGCCCTAGTTTCCTAGAGCTGGTGCCCTATTACATTACATTGTCCCAATTACAAGAAAGTCGTATCCAAAAGGAATAAATAATATAGTAGATTTGGAAACATGATAAATACTTAAGTTCAATATTACAACTTGAAATAAAAAACAACATAAAAGTTCCATTGGGAAAACCACCACTCTAAGATTATCCCCACAAGTCAATTATAATATATATATTCTTGTCCTGGGACAAATGAAACATAAGAAGGGATGATCTCATATGCTAAGTAAGGTTAAGAAAAATAGCGGAAGATGTCATAAACCTAAACATTAGGCATGGTGAATAATAAAAAACAAATTCCTTTAAAAATAATAAACTTGAACACATTATGGCAGGAATATGAATTGAGTAAATATTAAAACAATAAAACATAATCATGGGTATTCTAAAATTTGAATAACCACATGAAATATTAATTTCTATCTTCATAATGAGGGAAATTAATATTTTGGACATTATAAGACATACCATCAAAGCCTCTTCCAAGACATCCAAAAATGATTAATGCTTCAGCCAAAACCATATCTAAAAATGTGCAAGGCCTTAGCCAAGTCCATATCTATTTGTCTCATGAGACCTAACGATGCGTTGAGGGGATATAGAGGGTACCACCCATCACATAATAAATCCAATGAATTCCTAATATGAGGAGTTATAAACATAAAAAAAATATACATTCATATTGAAACTAACATATGAAATGTAATTAAATTTCTCTCAACATTAAGCATAAACACTGACCATTCAGAGTGTATTAGTGAATGGTTTTAGGTTAGCATATACACAGTCTAACTAATTCATAAGCCATTACATTAAATATGTTAGATTATATCATACATACTAATCAACAAGAGTGTTGAATTATATGAATATACTCTTATGAAATCATCGAGCAATTCTTGAGATAAATACTCTTTTAATTTGAAAAGAGGAGTTTTTTTGGAAAACTATTTGTATAAAACCAGAATTGAAGACATATAATATTTTCATAATAAAAATAGTGATTTTTAAAGGATAATTATTAACAAAAAACATATTATATCGTGCCCTTGGAAATATGTAAGAATTTGAGAAATTCCGTTGAAACATGATTGTATTTCAGAAAGAATTTTGAATTTTCCTTTTAAAACATGTGAATTCCATAAAATAAAGAAGGATTTAGGTAGGAACACAATTATAGGGAATTAAGAAATAATTTATGATGAGTAAATAAGAATATTTAAGAACTTAATTGAGACTAAGAGTGTCAAATAGTAAACTGAAAGAAAATGGAGGTTCCGGTAGGAAGACCCTTACCTTAAGTACGAATGTGTTCCGCTCTTGAACTTAAGGGTCTGGAATATGAAATTAGACCTATTAATTACTTAATTCCGAATATATTAGGCATGTATTTAGTTTATAATATTTTTATTAAGTTCATTTATGTTCTTATTTATAAGTTATAAGATTGAATGTTGTCATTCCATAGTGTTCGTTTCCTTGGTTTTCATGCTCAGTATATTTGTATATGAGTATGGATGTTCATGTGGAAAGGATGTAATTCTATATAATTATGGATGAAACATTGGATAAAATAATATATATATCATTTGTTCACATGTTATGAGGATGAATCATTAGATGGAATATTAATGACAATCACTTAGATTATTTAGCTCTATACAGATTATTAAGAATTAATTTTTTCATATAAATTATTACTATGTACATATACTTGTTCCTTAATATTAAGTAGGTTATAATAAATATATTATATTCTGGTTCAACCAAAAAAAATTCTTTCATGACCAGTAATTATGGAGTAAATGAAGAATGAAACTTCTTCCACAAAGGTTGTAAATTAGAACCTCACAGACGATGATTTAATTTATAAGAGAGAGAGAGAGTAAGAATATAGATAATGGTTATTACATTAACAAGGTATAATTAAATTATATAGTTGATAATAGAGTTATATGGATCAATTTGATAGAGGAGGTTAGGATATAATAAAAAAGATTATAAACTGAAATGAAACTAAATGAAAAAGCAAGATGCTTTACCTCTTGAAATAACCTCATTGAGAACTTCCTTAAGGGAAGGAGTTTTGGTATTTTGGAAAGATTAATAGCCCTAGAAGTTGGGACTGACTAGGGAAGGGTATTTTGGTAGAAATTTGAGGATCTTTAAGGCTCATAGGAATGAAGAGAAGAGGGAGTGATTGGGGGGGTTTTATAGTGGAAATGGGGGTTTTCCCATTATACTACTCCTTAGTTTATTTTTTTTCCAAAGACAAAAAATAGTTTTTATTATTATGGACAAGAATATTAATATGTGAAAGTGAGTTCTAAAATAGTGTGATTACTTCATACATGATTCCATGAATAATTAATTTAACTGATAATGTATATATAAGATTAATTATTGTATTTTACTAATTATAAAAATTTGTGTATTTCAGAAAAATCTCAAAAACTCACCGTAAACATTTTTTGATGTATAGAATTCAAAAATGAACTCCATTTTTTGAAATTTTTTTTAAATATTATTAATTTAATTTTTAAGAAAAACCAAAATTTATTCAAAAAATAGCAACTTTAAAACTATAATTTATTTTATATCCCCTTGAAAATTTAATCATGATCTCATTATCTTATAAACTTAGGAAAATAAAATAATATTTGATTTACTATTAATAATATTAATATTAATACTAATAAGGGTATGTTACTATTCACCATAAATTATGTTTGTCCTATCAGACTCTAAATATCTTACTGAACGCAATTGTGTATGTCAATTTTTTGAAATTCAAATCACAGACTTAGAAAAATTATGTTTACTGGATTGGTTATAACAAAGAGTTTTTTTAGAAACTTAGTGTTTCTTGCATTCAATGTTAAATTTATTTAAAAAAATCTTGTGGTGTTACAATTTCCTCCTCCCATTGATTCAATTCATAGAGTATTCTATTTATCCTAGTTTAAAATATATATTCTAGTTCCTTAGCATGTTTTGAATTTGTAAGAACTGGATATAGATCCAATTGTTTTGATAATCGAGTAAATGATCTAGTTTATTAACTCCTAGAGTAAGGTGTTTAATGAGAAATATATTCTATTGGGTCAAGTATTATGCTATCATATAGGTGATTCTCATTTGTCTTTAGAGTGAGAATCTGTTACGAGGCAAAAATGAACCTTATGTTTGTATGATCAAGCTTTGGGTTAAATATATCGGTGTATAAATTGATGGGGTAATAATAATTATTACAATTGAAATTTCATTTTCAGTTCATAAATTTATTATTTATTGATTATTATTTTTTCTTTTTTTGGGTCATATTTTTGATTTCTTTTGTGATGTTGGAGCCTATTATTAAGGGGTTTCAGTGTAGTTCAAGAATCATGTCTCAGGGGTTGGATTAGGATCAATGAAAATATTATATATAATTAGTGAAATCCTCACCCTAAATCGAGGAAAACATGATTTGGAATGTATATATGTAAGGTTTGTATTTTTCACTTGATGTTAGCCGCACTATGGCATAAGGGATATCAAAATTTGAAGGTATAGAGGTAAATTATTGGGTTGACTTTAATAGAGGATCATGCCTTGGGCCCAAATAATCATGGTGTGATTAGTGTCTAGGTAATACCAACATGGAATGTCCTATATATAAGGGTCTTATGGGTACTCTCATATATGATTATACCTATACGAAAGAGTCCCCACAAGTAAGGGTTTAGTCATTCTTGTGGGTACCACCCATACATAAGTGTCTTAGACTTTTTGGAAAATTGAGTGCGGGCAGAAGGTCATTCCAAGATGAAGGTGTGTTGAATAATTTTTTTTTTCATATAATAGTTGAGATTAATTCCATGAACTCCCATTCACATATGTTTTCATGTTGCGATGAGGAATAGTCACATGTTGATCATATATAATGTTTGAGTGACCAGTAAGTGTTAAATAATTTGTAAGCTTTGAGGGGGGATTATTTACACCATAATAAAGGGGAATAATTCATGACTGTACAAAAGGGTTCCCCTATACATAAAGGAATACTATTATATATGGGATTCTCATATGTAATGGTTCCCATATTTAAAGGTTTGAAACGTTATGAAATTTTAGTTCTAAGTGGGAATATGCAATTCCATGATCACAGGGGGAATGAAATGATGTGACCCAGGGAAGTGGAGTAATGATACAACCCAGGTTTAGGGAAGTTGTATCAAACTATGAAAAGGGAAGGTCTTGTTGTGACTATACTAGGCTGTTTATTTTAAATATTTATTAATTGATTAAATTAAATATGATAGGGGTTGGGGGTGTTCTTTTTGATGAGTTGTACCATTGAAAAACCTTATTCAAACAATCCAATCTATGGACATTAAACCTCTTTTATTATCCACCCCTTCGACATGATCCAAGATAAATATTATCAATAAATTTCCAATTAATTAGTTTTACCACTCATTTTAGTTGAAATATATTTTTTCCCGGGATTTATTCCTTCTCAAAGATAATGATGACCTAGAGTTCCTGCTCTCCAAACTTATGATAATAGGTTCAGGATTATAGTTCTTTCCCCCCTTCTTCCTTGCTGTATTATAATTTACAATTATTTATTTATTATGTTTAAGGTTGGTATTTATGTTATCTAACATTGTTTTAAGAACCATGTGTGATTGATTTTAAAAAAGTATGTTTAAATGTTTTTTACTTCATTTTAGACCATTATGAAATTGTTATATATGTTTTATTTTTTTTATAATTCTTTATTTTTATATAAAAAAAGTGGTTTCAAAATAAATTTTCATTTATGGAAAGTAATGTTTCCTAAAAAGTGATTGTTGAAATTAATATTTTCAGGGAAATGGTTATTTGATGAAATTAAATCCTTTGAAAGAAATTTTCTACATAGGAACCCTATGTGTTTTCTTAGGGGTTCTAGGATGAGTACTTACCAGTGAATGATGATACTCGTACTATCCAATTCACCTTAGTTATGATACTGGTCTTACTAGTGGAGACTGTGGTAGTTTAGTGTGACACTCTCAAAAATTTATTTCAATATTTCAAGTCATTAGATTTTGATTAGTATGATGATATTTTTAGACCTAGATTATTGTGACCGTAGGGTATATCCTATTATTCCTAGTTGGAAATGTATGTATACTCGGATATTGAATTTTTTATTAAATATTTTATATATTTTTACCTTTACTCAAAAGATGAAAATTTAATCTTCATATGTTTATTTCCATAGGAGTATGTATGGATTATCTAAAAATTATTTCTCATGAAACACTTAGTGAGATCATACTGTGGTTGTTTTTCTGACACCCTAAACACACCCAATGAGTGTATGTTGAAATTTTTTTATATTATATAGGTAAATGAAATAAACCACTTAGAGGCAGTGGATATTATTGATAGTTGATCTTCAGTTGAATGTTAGTGACATAGTGGAAGTAAGACATTAGGTCTCATAGAGATGTATAATGGTTTTTCTGTTTAATTTTGTTTCATTTTTTATAGACACATTAGATGTATTACCTTATAATTTTCCCACACCAATCACTTTTTATTTTATTTTTTGTTTTGGATTTTTAGGTATATTTACTCTTGGTTTGAGTTTATATTTGAAGATGCAATTGTTATTTGAAAAATTATTCTAAATATTATCACTTCACTTATTTGAGTAAATGACTCACCGATACAAGTCAATTTGTGAAAAAATATATTTTAATATATATATATATATATTTGAATATAATATATATTTTTTAAAAATATATATTTAAATAAAGTTAAAAAATATATAAATATAATTTATATATAAAAATAAAATGTCTGTATATACACACACACATCAATACTAAAATATATTTTTAATTTTATATATGAATTGTTTGAAATAAAATTCAAAATTATAATTAAAATCTAAAAAATAAATGAATGTGTTTATATATATAGAAATAAATATATAAAATGTATAAATATAAATAAATATATAGGTTTATATAAATATATATATTATTATAATGTGGAGGATATATATGTGTGTGAGTGTGGGTATAAATATAATTGAAAATAAATTAGTAAATACAAATTTTTATATATTTATATAAATATACATGACTAATGAAACAAAAACATATGTGCATGTGTGTCCATATGTATTTATATATATGCAAGTATGTATATATATAAATTAAGATATATATTGAATGTTTTCACTCTATTAATTGGTAATATCACTCTAATGACCTGATCTGAGTCATTTTATCTCGATACCAAAACTGGTACAACACAAAGCCAAATGCATTTTTTGAATTTCCATAGGTTGGAAAACTAGTAAGAGTAGTAATAATGTATTATTGTGAATTATTTCATGTAAAATATTATAGATTAATAGACACTTGAATTTAAATAATAAATATGGCAAGAAAATTGTATATGTTTTTCTGTCATATGAGTTCGAGATAACCTATAAAAAATAAAAACACAAACAAATGAAACCAAAATAAAATAATATAGTAATACAATAAATGAACTTATATAACAAGATATAACCAAACATGAAGTTACAAAAAAGAATGAAATAAATTTATACATGGTCTAAAACATAATCATAAGAAAATGTATTAATGATTGATGATGACGAACTTTATTATATAAATGACCAAAAAATGGAAAACATTAGTCTAAATAACAAAAAGAAAATCTCGACATGAACCATGGTAACCTCTTGACATAATAACCACCATAATTACCAAAGGACACATAAGGGGAACCACTGAGAGAAGATTCCACATTTTTATAATTTATATCATATAAAAAAGGTCCATAAACCCACTGAAGTGGGTATATGGGGTGTCAATATCTTTCCCCAGTTAGATACCATTGGGATTTCATAACCATATTTTCACAAACAAAACCACCTATAATAGTATGAAATTAATGAACATAAACTAACACACACTGATTTTTAAAAAGTATTTAGTTTGAAATAAAATCTGGTTATTCCAATTTAAAATTAAAAAAAAGTATTAAAATAGATATAGTTAAAAATTCATATTTATAAATTCATAAACTAAAACATTTTTTTAAGAATATTAATATAACATAGAGTAAATCTGAGGATCAAATGGAAATTCATTATTAAGAAATAGATAAGGGATCCATCCTAACAATATTGATAGGAACTAGTGACACAAATTGTTTGACTAAAGCCTGATTATGTTCCGTCCTCTAGTTAGAGAAAAATACATGGGAAAATATTCTAGTGATATTTAATTCCAAACTAATTATACCCATTATCTAGGTAAAATTATTAACTAGTAGTTCTATATAGTGTTAAAACACGTCTTGTAATCAATATCATAATATTATCAATAATTAGCCTTCATGAACCTCCATGAATATTAAATAAAAGTAAATTAATGTCAATAAAAAAATTAAAAAATCATTCATGTAATCATTAAACACCCTCTAAATGAAATATCACTTGTATCATTAATATTCATCTCTTTACACCATAAAAATATTAAATAATTATTGTAAATGGCTATGAAATATTAATATGAAATAATTAAATCACATTAAATGAGTTAGAACACTTAGACCAAGAGAATTAATTTGTAGTAAAAATTATATCAAAATATAAAGGAGGTATTTTCTAAAAACCCACACACACACATATTCATAATCACAACTAATTCGTGGTCATGTTTGGGTTAATTAATTTTATGTCAATGTTATTAGATAAATCCACCTTCCACTACATGATAATTATATATAAGGATTCAAACCAATCCCATACGTTGGGCTTGATAGTAAAAAGTATAAGCCTTACCAGGATAAAGAAGAATTAGAATAAGAATATAAGATAATGTTTACTTTAAATCATAAAAATATTTAAGAAATTCATTGATCTATTTCAACATTAATCCCTTTTATAAAAAAAACAATTACAGAAGGTGCATTTTTTTTATAAATCCCAGAAAACAACATTAATACCCTATTGGTCCCAAGAAACTTCCCATTTCAAATAAATTCATGTTTTTATACTAATAAATCCTCCAATTCTTATTTTTAGATCCATTAATATTATTTTCTCAGAAACTATGTGAACTAAAAATTTGACTTCTTGAATCTCAAACTATAATTTAAACTATTTTTATACTTGAGGTTTTTTTTTCAAATACTTTCATAAAATTTCAAGATGGTTCTCTTACCATTCTTTCATTTTTGAAAATCAAAACATCAGCCACAAAATACTTAGAATTGTTTAATGTTACCTATAAAACATAAAATTCCCGAGTTCCATGAAAACCATAAGATAATTCATAATCCCAAATAGAATATCTAAATATTTAGTGTGACCATGTCCAATCCAAAAAAAAATCGTTGATAATATCATCCTCTTTTATCCTCTACTTGTGAT
This sequence comes from Viscum album, assembly GCA_963277665.1. Classification (NCBI taxonomy): domain Eukaryota; kingdom Viridiplantae; phylum Streptophyta; class Magnoliopsida; order Santalales; family Viscaceae; genus Viscum; species Viscum album. The sequence goes on along the minus strand of OY728132.1, from coordinate 163,737,809 downwards.
ATCCTGATTTGCGTTCAAATTATAAAAAACTTTTTACTAATTTCTAATGTTCATAAAGGTAATTAATTCATAGAAACAGATATTTATTCTTAATGATCACTTATTTGAGTTTCTTATAATAATTGTATAAGTGAATCCCCCGTTTACCTTCTTAGAAAAAAACAAGAGTTATGAAAATGATACACTTGAATGAATAAATCCTTATTTCTTAATATCTTAAATCAATATTTTCATCTCATTAAACTCAATGAAAAACATTATATATAAATACAAGGAAATATAATTAATCTTTTAAATAAAAGCAATTAATAATTCAACCCCACATTGATAGAAATAATGAAAAATCATTTAGGAAAGACTCCATATATCTATATACATCTATTTGGTGATAATAACTAAAATACCCTTTAAACAAATCTAAAAATACATTCAACAACCAATAATATATAGTCCCAATATCTAAAAGAATATGCTATAATATACTGATATGAGTTCTTCATCACCCTAAAAAATATGATTATTCTCATTTGGTGAGAGGAACACAACCTTTTAATGGTAAAATAAAATATGGTAATATGAAAAGACCATCCAAACTATTTTGAGAATAATGTTAAATCTATTTATATCAAGGTCATGGAAGGATTGCATTATTTATACATTAGAGATCACTACATGTTAGGAAGGAAACTTAAACCCCTTTTCTTTTCACCTCACAAAAGAAGTTTAATCGCCATCACAAGAGGCATGAGATCGACTTATAGACTTATTTGATCAATCCGTCAATATAATATAAAATAATGTGTTGTACTTTTGTTAAGAAAATCTTAAACCATTGAAGAATTATTAATAATTGTACCTTGAAGAGGTTATGTTTTGTAATTAATATTTATAGGTGTTGGAACATATATTGAATCAAACATACTATGAATGAAATAATAATATCCCTCTAAACTTAGGGGCTCGCTGAATCTAAATATACCCTCGTAGATTTTCATCCCATCCTCTATGTGTCGTATAATGAGTCACTCTTATGTTAGATGCATCCTTCTACATTTGTGAACCCTTCAAATTAATTGAAAAAAATATATTAACCATTTTATAGTATTCTTATAAAACATTCCATGAGTCCCAAGAACCATAATTGATGAGATATATTTATATTTTCTTGTATTTTGGGCCTTACATGGCCCTTATTTCTGTATTTATAACATGATAGAGGTTTATTATAGGACATGGTCCAAGAAATGGTGTGATATTAATTATTTCTCCTTTCACCAAATTATCTTTTTATTTCATCACACTTCCTATTATAACTAGTGGAGGAACTCCAACTAATACTATTTATAACAATATCATGTGTCAAATTTTCCATCCCCATAATATCTGTCTCACCCATTAACAATTTATTGACTATGATAGTATATGAGTTCAAGAAAAAGAGAATAAATTTATATTTGATATTAGGCTTAAAGATCATTTAAAATGATATTCCTTTAAGGTATCATTATAAATAAGCTCAGGAGAATATTTCACATACTAAAAAAATGAATAGTATATTCCATCATCAAGTTGTCCATTTTTGAAGATCCATGAATTATATTTCCTTAAAAATATTTCATGTTTCTAAATAAATTTTTTAGTTATATTGATATTTAAAAGCTTCCCAATTGACATCATTATAAAACTATCCATACATAATGGAACCCCAACACTTCCTCCTTGAAAATTTGAATATATATGCGGTGAAATTCATCTTGGAAGTCTTAGGTTTCTAGAGGAAATAAAAAATTCAATTAATTTTCTATATCCATTCCTAATCTTCTTGAGGTCCTTGGTTAGTATATAAAGTGAGTGGAATTTACTAGAGTAATTATATATGAAAATTATCCATGTCTGTCTATAAAAATTATCCATATCTCCATTTTTAGGATTTTTCGGTGTGATTATAGGAGGCGTGATTCTCTATTTCGCAAGAATAAAAACATATTATAAAAATAAGTAAAAATTTAGAATACCTAACATAAATTATATAATAAGAAAAAATCATAAATATACTAGAAAAATAACCATAAAATCATCTAAAATAAGTAAAAAATTATAAATAAGGCAATACATAACCAAATAAAGAGAGTTTAAAAGAAGGAGAACGTGTTTTGAAAAAATAGGGATGAGAATACAGAGTTTTAGGGTAATGAATCTAGTCATGAAAACCCATTTTGAGTTTTCATAGTGAGGTTTGTGATCCCATTTCATGGTATATAATTCATAAAATATGGGTTTTCATCCTAAAAATTAATCCACTTTCACCCCAAAACATGAAATTACTCAAAATAGCCCATATTATTTACATAATAAAAATAATACTATTTTAAATAAAATCATATCAATAATTAATTGATAAAAAAACACCAATGAAAACATTCATACCTAACAAAACATAGAAATTCAAGGCTTATTACTGAAATTTTAGGGTAAAAACTTCTTTAAAAACCACCCCTTGAGCTTTGAAGACCATATCTTCTATCTACCATGACTTCCAAAATAACATACTAATAGAGGGATTGGATACTAATTTATAAAAAGCTAACATGGGTTATCCTATCTTTATACTTGAATTAGTATTGAAAATGGCCAAAAGTGAATTCTAGATTACCACAGGCAATTGAAAATAGTAAGCTTATGATTTGCCTAACTCTGATGCAACTAAAATGGTGTTTTGATCTAGGTCACCACATGCCCTCACACTTGCCTCCCAATATTCCATAGGTTTCTAAAGAGTAGCGAGGGTCTAATAAATCATGTGGGGAGACTATACCCACACAACCAGTGTAATCCACAATAGATAACATATTGACTAAAGGAAAAATAAGTAATAAACAAAAAAGACGCCTTACCAACCATTTCACAAACAGGGTATAACCACAACCTATAACATATTTTCAATTTCATGATAATAGTGCCAAAATTGAAAGAAAACCCAAAATAAGTACCAAAAACTGAATCCCTAAAATGGATACTGTCTCCAAGTTCAAATCCTCAATCATGCACATCCCAAGCCCATCTCAACTCCCTTATATAGGGTCTTTTCCCTTGTCCAGACCTGTATCCATGAAATCTGCTTGGGTACCAAATGGTGGCCCGAGAAGGGTGTGAGTAGAACTCAGTAGGCCACCACAAAAGGTGTCTAAAATATATATAGTCTAAAAAGATAATTCATGAAAGTAATAAATAAAATGAAATTTAATTTGAACATGAATCATGTGCCCTTAGTGAAAAATATTTAATTTAATCATTTTCATCATTAATTCCATTTTCATCACAATATGTCCTAAGCCAAAAAATTACCAAAAATAAGGGAATAAGTCAAGTTCCCTATCTCACTAGGGATAAACATTTCATAACCAACTATATCACACTTACCATGGAGGCTCAGTCTAGGTAGTCTCATCAAATGCATCTGTTAGGGAACTAGAGCCTCAGTCCGGTTTCCGAACCCAGGTTGAAATAGTAGGTGCCCTAGACCCAACTACGTAGTACTTTTTGATTACCATATAATGTGTAAAGTTATCTATGAATGATGTTATCTTACCATTATAGTGTAGACTTTTTTTTTTCCACTATAATAATGGTAATGTCCAAAGGTAAATTGTCATGTCGAGAGGTTATAGAAGATATCATGATGTAATGAGAACCTCGAGATACAATGACATTGATCTTAAATATATATTCTATAGTCTAGATACATCTTACTGACTGTACACTGTAGATGTAAGACTATCAGGTGATGGGGGCTCATAATCATTGAGACTTCTTCTCATGAAGTTCGCACTTAGAGATCTCTACTAGTGAGATCATGAGGACATACCCGTCAATAGGAACACCACATGTTTTGGGGGTCATTGGTTTTTCCTATCTATGGAAATGTATATTGGTCTTATAACTTGAGACCATTACCAATGTATGTCATTTGATTATATACTTTAATGCAAGATGAAAACCATGGCAGTGATGTCATGGCGAGGTAGTTTGTGTTGGGTGTGTCATTGGCAGTATGACGTTGGCTGAAGGGTCAAGAAAGGATTTGCCGCTTCCAAGTTTAGGAAGTTGTATATCTCAGGCCTAGTTGATCAGGATGGTGCTGCTTTCATAAGTCTTTGTCCAAATCATTACAAAGGAAAATCCATACAGATAGATCAACAAATAATAATGCAAGATAAGGATGATGTCACAAGAGTGCGTCCTTCCTTATGAGATATTTAATGACAAAGAGATTATAGTACATAGTCAATGTTTGTAGGATCGTAGTCATTACTATGACTATACTTATCTCTTTAAGGGACGTGATGAGTTTCTAGACTCCGCTCTTGGTCTGTGGATTTTATTCACTGCTATCGAGATAAGGGCCTAGAGGGCCACATAGAAAAGTGTATTCAAGAATCTGCCCTATTCAGTTGAATAAGTATATGGACATGGTGGGCCCCACCACGGGGTCCGAGTGTTTTACAAGTTATCGATAACCAATGAATTAAATAAATTCATTAATATTCAAGTTATGAATATTGGGGATTGAATTTATTTAATGTATTTAAAATTTTAGTAAATATAAGAAAAATATTAATCGAACGAATATTATTTAATATTCAAGGTTCGTTTAATATTAAGCCGGAAAATGAGTTGACTTAATTTGATTGAATTTTATCATGTAATATATTTCATATATATTACAAGCATGTGATAAAAATAATAAATAATATTGGCGCAGTTTAGTCTGTGAAAATTATTTATTTAGTGAACGTTGAAATAAATGGGGGCTGGGGAACCCTGCCGGGTATTTAGCAACGTCACTATAAATATAGTTGGTGGCTCTCTCTTATGTTGTAAAATTAACTATTCATTCATTTATGGAATGAATGTTGATTTCCTCTCTCTCCACATGCTCTCAAGAGAGAGAAGCTATCAACCCAAGATGTTCGAATCAAGATCTCTCTTTAGCATCGAAGGCATCTCGATTCAGTGATCGTCGGGATGTCAAAAGCATCGTCGAATCGCCGTGCTAGCACCCGGAGCATGACGATCGGAATTCTAGCGGATTTTGGAGTGCGTGTGGATGATATAGAGGGATCCTGCTTTGGATCCTTCAAGCGATGATCTCCATTGGCTAGTTGCAGTAGACCACAACTTCAGATTTGAAACGAGTATGTTTTTCATTTTAGTTTTTTTATCATTATAATTTACATGAGATCCTCGGACCTCTCTAGGGATTAGACTATCAGTAATGACATGTTCTGTCATTCTTCCGATGAAAAATTTTAAAATCCCCGAACCCCGGCTTCTACTGTGGGCCCCAGAACCTAAAAACCCATACATTCTAGGGGTGGGGTTTAGAGCCTCATTCAAATTTGAACCATGGGAGGATCCTCAGTTTATTATCCCACACCACCAATCCATGTGCACATTCTTATTTATCCATGCACCACATATAAAATATCACAAATCATAAACAGACAATACACATAACGTTCAAAAGTCACATTTCATTGAACACATAAAACATCAGTCCTTAACCATTTGGAAATTTTATCATTTACTTAGCATAGACCATCTGAACCATTTCCGTTTTGATCTCTTAACCCATTTTCCATGCTAAAAAATTCTCCTACATTAAACCATTTGACATATTCATCAATTCATATGTTTTAATCCATTTATGCACTTCCATTACAAATTCACAAGACATATGACATATTGAAATTAATCTGTTTAACCTTTTTTTCATATCATGAAAAATGAACCCTTATGAAATTTCAAACAACTAGTTACAAGTATCATTGTTGTATCTTTATAACTCAACCCAAAATTTCGACATATTTTTCAGGGCTCTATTTCAGCACAAAATTAATCTATTCTTAGCATTATAATTTTCCAGGTTTTGGAATGTTGTCACACCCCATGGGTGGGCCCGAATCAGTCTAATGAATCTTTATTCATCCCATGGGGATCATGAGAGGTTAAATTCATTATTTATCCAACCATTTTCCCCAATCTCACTAAATTAATTAAATTGACAACAAGAGAGAACGAATAACACAACAACATATGCACAAATCAACAGGATAATATGGGATATAACTTGTTGACCACCTACCATGATATTGAAGATGAATGCAAACTTAGACTTAGCCTAAGACTCTTATTCAAACACTATTTTTATCCAGAAACTTAGATCCACCAGAAAAAGAGGGTTTTGGGATTTAGAAGAAGAAGAAAAGGACCACGAACCTCAATTCCAAAAATAGAATAAATAGGAGCGTTAGATATAACTAGAGATTTGATCCACACCCAAGGACACCCCAAATAGCCTATAAATGAAGGAGATGAACCCTTGTGAATATCTGGGAGTTTTGGTTTGTCACAAGGGATACTAGAGAAGTGATAGGGGAAGAAATCAGGTTAAAAACCTAAAATCCCAAGGGGGAAAATAGTAAAAACCCACTTTTAATAGGTCGCATGGTTACCTAGGAACCTTGAAAAGTTTAAAAAAATAATGTCACAACCATGAAAAATGCCTCTATCCTAGGATAAATAGTTTTTATTTCCCCATTTCATTATTTAAAATAACTACGTTCCAACCATGTGACATGTACGAGATGGACCGATTCCCCTTTCATTTGTGCCCGAACCCTCGAAATGCCCACATGCTTCCTCATACTCCGAATAAACAACTAATTCTTCAACATTAGGGAATTCAAACAAAAATTAAAGCTATAATGTGTTCCATGAAGTCTGGTATCTTACAACCTCACCTCCTAATAATGACTCATCCTCGATTTGCACTTCCAAGCATCACCGAGTTTCCGAAGCAATGAAATTGGGACATTGAGATCACATATCCATTTCCATCACCCATGTTTTTTTATAAACATTACTTTGCTACCTTAAAATTTAAATTAAAGGCATAATCCTTCCTCACAAGAAATTCTTATTTTGGTTCACAATATGAACCAAATGATCCTCAAAGGACGCATCTACCTTAAGATAAACACACTTAAAATGAAACACATGAGATAGTACATGGTGATACTACATAAGTTTTTACACATGAAAACATCATGTGCACCATTATATCACTGTAAAAGATCCAATTGGTATTCCACTAGTCCAATCCTCTCCAAAATATCAAACGGACCCATATACATGGGTTCCAACTAAACCTGTTTTCAAATCAAATTATGATCCAACCTTAGGGACACCTAAAGAAACACATAATCACCCACCATAAACTCAATAATTTAATGAAAATGATCCTCATATGACTTATATTTTCTCGAAGTCATATCCATTTTTTTTGAATCAAATGGATCCTCTATGACATCTCTTACATGAGACTCGGTCCTAACAACACTAATTCCCCAACCTCAATCCAATAGAATAGAAATCTATACAGTCTACTTTATAGTGCCTAAAAAAGTATAATCTGAATAATCACCTAGTAAATGCTGTTTTGGGAAAATTCAACCAGCTCCAAATGATTTTCCCATGATCCACTGATGTTTATGACACAATCCCTAAACATATCCTATAGTACATAAATGGTATACTTTGACTACCTATCCTTTTGTAGGCGAAAATCCATACTAAAAAACACCTGGGCATTACGCTACATATATAGTATCTTCCATAAGCACGGTGTAAAACACATACCATGATCCAAAACTATAGTTTGTGGAACCCCAAGAAACTAAACTATCTCCAAAACATATAAGTCACCCAACTGGTCCATACTGATAGTCTCTAAAATTGGAAAAAAGAAGGCCAACTCAGTCAACCGATCTACAACTACCTAGATTGCATCATTCCTATGAAGCATCCTTTATAACCACACCACAAAACCCATTCTCATTTTATCCCATTTCAATTATGTAATGGGTAGTGTATGAAAAAATCTACTAGCCACCGATGCTCAGCCTTCACCTGCTAGAAGGTAAGGAATCATGCCATGAAACCTAAAACCTCTTTCTTTAGCCCTAGACACAAATAATTCCTACAAATATCAAGAAACATTTTGTCCAATCTTGGATGCACTAACCCCATCAATGTATGAAACTATTACATCAACTCTTCTTGCATTAATGTTGGAACAACAACCTTAAAATATACATAAATGATCTCATCATCTCCAATGGTCCAACTAAAAGTTGAATCTCAACCTTTAAGACTTCTCCTCAAGTCCAAGCCCTGCATATCCTTATATTTCATCTCCTTGACCTAGATTAGATGCATGGACTCAAATACCAAGGATAAAAGGGATATATTCTCATTCCCATTCTATACCTATAGATTCATCTCAAGAAACAATTCAGTCATTCTCCAATGGAAACAACATTCATGAACCGCTAGATTCTATGTTTTCAAACTCAATACATTTGAAACATTGTGTACCTTTATCGGTTTGTAACCCATCATAAATTCAAGATTAATCCTATAGTTAACCCATATTGACTGCAAAATATTTATATCACAGTTAGAGAAGATGTACTGAAGACTTTTATGATGTGTATACCTGATGAACTGCTCCACTAAGAAGTATTGTTTCCAAAACTTTAAATCATAAACCACCATGACCAACTAAATATTAGAGTATGGTATCTTTTTAAGGCATGAACTGTCATGACCCATACTCGATGACCAGACTATCCTGCATCAACACTGTCTCAATATTAACATTGGATGCATCACAAAACAAGGTATAGCCCTGACCTAGATCGGCTAAGATAATAATAGGTTTAGTATTCATCCACTTATTTAACTCTTGAAAAGAATTATCAGACTCCCCGGACCATTAAAACTTGATACCCTTCTTGGTTAAGCTTGAAAGTGGTGCTTCCAACTGGTAAAAGTATTTAATGAACCATTAGTAATAGGAATCCAGACCCAAAATATGTAAAAATACGAGTCATTATTGGGATACTATCAAGAAAAAAATGACTTCACTTTCTCTGGGTCTACTACCATGCCTTCCTCGAGGATGATGGGTCCCGTGAAATTCACCATATCGATCTAGAAATGAAATTTTGATAGATTAGTGTATATATTATTCTCTATTAGTGTACTTAGGATGATGTCAAGACATTTGGAATGATTTTCATATGTCTTTAGGTACACCAAATTTCATCTATAAGGAAAAACATGAAATGATCTAGGAAAGGGTGAAATATTCAGTTCATTTGGGCCATAAACACTGCCATCACATTGTTCATCCCAAAACAACATCATAGTGAACTCATACAACTTTTACCTAAACTTGAAGGAAGATTGTGGTACACCAGGAGGTCTTGCACTTAACAGATGATTCCATGAATTCATATCAATCTTGTAGAACATTGAGTCACCTTTTAGCTATTTAAAAATATCCTCGATTCATTGAAGATGATATCTATTATTACATATATTCTTATTGAGATTTCTATAATTGAAAAATAATCACAATGATGCATTAGTATTCTTTGTAAAAAACAATGGTGATCCCCATAGTGACTTACTAAGAAGAATAAACCCTTTATTATCCAATTACTTCCACTAAGTTTTAAGCTCCTGGAGTTCTGCTGGTGCCATTATATATGGAGGAATGGAAACTGGTTTTACCTCTGGAATCAGCTCTATCATAAAATCCACATCTCTTTTTGGTGGAAACCTCTAGAAGTACTCATTAAACTAATAATGAAAATTACCCACAACTAGAGGAAATAAAAGCTTCTATACTCACCCATCATTAAGCATAATACTAGCCACTTGGTCTATGTGTTCACCCAACTTTTGAGAAACTAGCCCTACACCGCCTGCCCATACACCCCATTCACCCAGTTGTACATTCATGTCTCCCTCAATATATGTTAATGTTACACTATGAAAATAATATTCAATATGGGGTTGGTACAACACAAACCATTCCATCCCCACTACTAGATCAAAACCTGTCATTTAGAGCACAAACAAGTCACACAAATAACGGAACCCACCAAACATGAGGATGCACCCCTTACAGTTCCATATGTTTTTTGTTCGCACCCCTACTAGTGTATAATTCACTATAAACCCACAACAATGTTCCATATCTAGTCACAACACACTCATAACTGATCCAATATAAAGTGATGTGAAGCCCCAATATCAAACAATGTGATAGAAATCATGTAAGCTACAAGAATTGTACCTCAAACTATTAATGGACCAGTCTCACCACCTCCAGGTATAGAATAAACTATATAAAGTTCATCTAACACTCTAACCTGGGCTCAATTATGAGTTCCTATTGATGTACTACCCTGCTAATATGGATGATCATGTGTTGGAGTACCTCATCCATTACCCTGACTGGTACGACTGTTAGAGTTGGAGATGCCTGCCTGCTATGGGGTAAGCGACCCCATACCTTCACTCTGCATCATCCTAGATCCTCCATCAAAATTCATTTATTGAGGGTTCCTACAAGACCTTTTCACATGCCCCAATATTCTACATGTTGGGACTTAATTGGTTATTGGGGACACTCTCTGTGCATGTTCCCCGACCTTCCACACTAAAAGTAGTAAATTCAATCACTAACCTCTGAGGTTGGTTCCATTTTCTGACTACTTTTTCCACCACTGTCATTGTGTAAACTATCGAAGCCGTGCTTCCTTCTTTAGAAATCCACTCCACTATTCTACCCAACTGGAATTGGACTCCCCCACCTGAAGCCTCATTAAGGCTCTGTTTTGAAATAAGGGCCTGATCAACTACATTATCAACCCTCTTTAAATAGAATATATTTACATGTGACTTGATCTCATATTAAATTCCTCATTGAAACATCTCACCATAGCTCTATCATCCCCTATAAATGTTGGGATAAAGAATTTTATGTTAGTGTAGTGGCCCGAATTCTCCATCACCAAAATATACACCTGGGTTAACCTGATATTCAATATAAACTTATCCTTACATTGGTTATCTAGATAGAAATGATTTAGAAACTTCTCCTGGAATTCTTTCCAAAACATACCATCCAACTGGTGAGTCTAGACCAAAACATTCAACTTACACTTTGCCTTACGCTATAACATGTTAGTCGTAATCTTGAATATATCCTCATGTTGAGCCTCTAAGTGATCAAGAATCATCCAAATGGACTCTATCAAAATTTGTGAAACATCATGTCCTCTATATCCATAAAAAGTCAGAAGGTGTTATAAATGAAACTCCATAGTTAGCTGAAACATAACTGGAACAACCCTCCTCGGGTCCCATTCCATAATCTACATGAAATGAGTGAAGTTATCACATAATTTCTCTTCTCTATGATTACATTATAACATTTTCATTCCATGCCCCATCTCTGGAGGGCGATTCTCAGTGACATTTTCTATTCTCGCAACTAACACATGAAGCCGTGGTGGAAAATCCCTATAATTCCAACCACAAACCTCAGAACATATAACACAAAGCACCCACAATTCATAAAGAAACCCCTTCAATAGAAAAAACAACTAATCCCACATGCACTATCTTAAAGGATATAATCACATGTCTTCAAAAACTACCATAACCCATTTTAACCTATTTAAACAATTTTATTATGAAAAATATCTTTAGAATCATTCAAACTCTTTCTATTTAACCATTAAAATAATATTTATTAGTCAATATTTAATTCAAATACTTAAATAATATGAAATGAATTCTACCCTTCAAGTCCCACACATCCATACTGTGTGTGTCTACCATGATGCATTCCACCTATATCCATTGGTTCCCATATTGGTGAATGAATGAACAAACTAATTCTATTTTGACCATGAGAAAATACCATAATGTAGTCACATCACACAACATTTGCATCACTAAATGGTGAGATATCATTCAACCGTAACAAGACATATCAGGAATAAAAATTACAAAACTAGGTATATGGTTTTCCCTCATACATGGGCTAGCTACTCCCAATTCCAAGCTCATTACCAAATTTAAAAAATTTATAATAACTTTTATACAATTCAAAAATAGTAAGGCATATAAATAACCTCGTTTGATACAAATTTGTAATGTACTTAAACTGGATGCCACTAAATCAGTGCTTAAATCTAGGTCACCACATAACCTCAAGCACACCTCCTTGTATTCTAGAGGTTTCTGACTAGTAGGGGGATCTAATAAATCATGTGGGGAGAATATATCCTCTTTAGCAGAGTAATCCACAACATATAACATATAAAATAAAGGAACAATAAGAAATAAACCAGAAACATACATTACCAATCATTTCCCAAATAGGGTACAAAAAAACCAATAATAAATATTCCATGTCTTAATAATAGTGCCAAAAGTGAAAGAAAACCCAAAATATATACCAATAGTCAAATCCCCGAAATGGATCCTGACTCCAAGTTGAGATCCTCAACCATGATAATCCCAAGCCCAAATCAACTCTTTGTCATAAGTCCTTTACCCTTTTCCTGACTTGAAAACACCAAATTTACATAGGGGCCCAATGGTGGCCCAGATGGGTGTGAATACAACTCAATACGCCATCACCAACGATGTCTAAAAAATATCAATTCTAAATATACAGTGAATGAAAATACTAATTAAATGAAAAGGTAAATGGAAGATGACTTATAATCCTTTAGCTAACTATATTTACTTTAACCATTTTCACTATTTTTTCAATTTTCATTACTTATTACATTGGTTAAGAATTTTCATCATTTACAGAATGACCAAAGCCAGTAAATTAACATGTACATGGGAATAATTCATATTTTTTATCTCACTAGGGACAAACATTTCTGAACTAATTACATCACACTCACCTTGGATCCTTAATCCATGTAGTATCATCAAATCCATTCATTAGTGGACTAGATCCTCAGTCTGAATCCCTAACTCAGGCATTCTTGGGGGGGGGGGGTTTAAAGACTTAGTCCAACCCAACCCATAGTAGGAGCCTTAGTTTACTATGCCACACCACCAACCCATGTTCACATGCTTATTTGTACATTTACCACATATATCATGTCACAAATCATATACCATGTCACAAATCAAACACAAACAATACACACAATGTTCAAAATCCACAATTAATTCAACACAAGAAATATCATCAAGACCTAACCATTTGGAACATTTACCATTTAATTGTAAATACCCATTTAACCCATTTCCATTTTTATGACTTAACCCATTTAACGTGCTCTAAAATTCTCATACGTTGACTTATTTAACATATTCATCAATTCATACATCTTAATTCATTTTTCACTTCCATTATAAATTCACAAGCCATTCAACACATTCATATTCATCCGTTTAACCCTTTTTCATATCATTTTAAATGATCCCTTATGCCATTTCTATCAACTAGAAAAATATATCATTGGTGTCTCTTGATAAATCAACCCAACATTTCAAAATATTTTCAATGGGATCTATTTGAACATAAAAGAAATTTACTCTTAACATTATAATTTTCCATGTTTGGGTATATTGCTACACCCCATGAGTGGCCCTAAATTAGTCTAATCAATTTTAGTGCATCCCACATGGACCATGAGAAGTTGAATTCATTACTTTTTCAACCATTTTACCAAATATCCATAAATTTATGAAATGAACAACAAGAGAGAACCAATATCAAAGCCACATATGAAAAAATCAACATGAGACTATGGTATATAACTTGTAGACCACCTACCTCAATTCCAAAGATAAATGAATGCTTAATAATAGCCTTAAAATCAGGTTCGAACACCATTTTAATTAATAAGATAAGCTTCCTGAAAAAGTTTGGTTTAGGGATTTAGAAGAATAAGAACAAAACCGCAATCCCTAATCTAAAAAAGAGAAGCTAGTGGAGCATTAGACATACCTAGAGCATAGATATGCTCCCAAAAGCACTCCAAATAGCCTAGTGAGATTGGGTAAAATTGTTGGCCACAAGGAATCCCCCACAGTTTGAAAAACGTTTCTACAACTATGTGGAATGCCTCATTTCATGGTCACATTATTTGTATTTCCCATTGCATGATTTACAGTAACCATAAACTAACTGTGTGACATGATCAAGATATACCAATTCTCCTTTCATATGTGTAAATTAATAATCTCATTTATTTAAATTGATAGTATTATATAAAAAGGAAATATGTTGTACTTTTATGAGAATTTGAGATAACCAATTTAAAATATCAACAGAACTGAAAAAACAAACTAAAATGAGACAATAATCCTATAAAAAACTAATATTATATAAAAAAAGTTGAATTACCAATGAAAGAAAAAATACATAATACAAAACATATATTCTAAAAAATGAATTGTATATTTTGAATGTATCCCTTTATAAGATGCATGATGAATAAGAAATAAAATGATCCTAAATGATAAAAAAACATCTTCATTTGACCCATGGGAACCTCTTGAAAAACATTGCCACCATAACACCCAAATAACAAATAAATAGCTCCACGAAGAGTGTATATTTCTATCTTATTACTTCTATCATTTAAAACAATATTTATATGCTCACCATAGTGTTTATATAGGATATGATCATTGTTTCTTAGTAAGATTCCGCCATGACTCCATACCCTTCCTTTAATAAAGAAAACTAAAAAATTTAGTTTGAAGTAAATGAAAATAAACTAACACAATCCTTTAAAATAAGGATTAATTTGAAAATATGATAAGGTAATATGAGTTTTAATTTAAATAAAAGAGGATTAAAACTAGTATCATAAAAACTTGGGTTTGAAAAATTCATTCACATGTATAAAAACATTTCAAACGTATCAATATACCCTATAGTATCTATTAAGATGTAATGAAACCAATGATCTATACATTTATAATAGATCCATCCTTTTAGTAGATATTTAAATTGGCTACCCTACTTGCCCGATTAAAGCCTGATCAGTTTTCCCCCACTAGTAAGATCATAATCATAACTAGGGTAAATCTCCTAGTTAAAATAAAATAATAACTAACAAAACCTTTTAGTCAAAATGAAATCAAAACTAAATGTTCTAGATATATGTAATTGATATTTTTTTAAGAAATATCATAGTCATATCACAAATATGACATGTATGGCCTCTATTAATATCAAATAAAAATCAATATAATCCAATACATCAATTAATAAATCAATCATGTCACCTCTAAACACCCTCTAAAATAAACATCACCCGAGCCAATAATAATTGACTCTTTATACCATAAAAATAAAAAATGATAATTTTTTATGAAAATAGTATATTCAAATTCTATAATTAAATAAAATCCAATTCCAAATAATATTTTGCATAAGTGAATATGTTATTAATAAAATTTTGATCAAAACATCGATAAAATTATTTCCAAATAATTAAATAAAAATATATATAATGATAATCATAATTTAAAACTCACATGAAGCATCAAAAAATAATTTAAATAAGATTTCGGTACCATTAAATATAATTAAGAACACATAATTCTTAAATGTTTTGAAAAAAAGGATAGGGATATAATTAATTACCTTTGATCAAGGAAATTGACATGAATTCATAAAAATGAGAGAGTTTGGGGGAAAATATAGGGTATCCAAAATCCATAAAACTCAAAAAGGACCCAATTAGGACCAATCATAACCAAAAAAATCTCCCCAATCATTGGTTATAGAATGATATAATAAGAATAAGAGAGAAAATGGTAAAATAATCATCATCATAAGAAGAATATTAAGGCTCATACCTAATGTGACCTAATATAAACACGATATAAAGGATTAATTAATCTCATGATTTAAATAATAAGTCTCACAAATAGTTACACAACCAAAATATAGAAAGGTTTAACGTTTGGGAGAGTTTTTTCATAAAAAATATTTTTTACAACACTTGCAAACATTTCTCCAAATCTTGATCCTTTAGAACCTTTTATAGATATATCATATGATATAATAATCATCATAACATGGGGAATGAAAACATGATAAAGGGGTGACCTTATAATCTCTATGAGGGAAATAAATATCATAACATGAAGTAGAAAATGAATAAGATATAAATACCATAATAAAAGGAAAAAAGAGAATAAATGATAATCATAAAACATGTTATATTAGTATAAGACTATAAATATATCATTTTTTAATTATAAAACATATGAAATGGATTATGAAAAAAATAAAAAATCCTATAACATTTGAATATAAAAAAAGTGTATAATAATTTAAAAAAAAATTCATAATCAAGAAATTATAGTAATTCATTGAAATATAATGAATCTTAAAAATTTTGTAGAACACGATAAAAATCATTTAAATGTGTCATAATAGTAATAATAGAAAAAAATCTATTAGAAAATCAATTATTTTCATACATATGTGAAAAAACTCATTTTTTCCATGCCTAAAAATGATATAAAATCCATCATGACCATGCCTATATGAAAAATAATTATGTCAAGGTCAGACTATCTCATGAAATATAAGCTTAATCTAATGTATTGGAGGGTGAAATATGACTCCAACCATCATCATCCATAAATTTGTGTGCCAGTTAAAATAAATAATAAAAATATCTTAATGAAACCATGGAAAAAATGGGTCTATTATATTTCTAAATGGAAAACATTCCCATTTTTTTTTTAAAAAACCCGTGTAAATAAATTGGGTTTTATAAAACATAAAAATGATATAAAATAAAATTATTAATTAAGTATTTTGAAACCTAAAACATTATCATACAAAATAATCACATAATAAAAGAAAATATATGAAAAAACATGAAACATAACTCTATTGGAGATATATCATTTGAATATAATAAAAACAAGATCATAAAAAGGTATTTTTGATTCATTTTTTTGTCTCTAAAAAACTAAAATTTACGAGTCTATTTTTAACGTCACTTTCTAAGAAAAATTAATAGAATACCTTTCATGAAAATTGATTTGGTTTGAAAACTATTTTTTCCTAGAAACAAAGAGAGTACATAATTCCACATTAAAGGTGTTAGAATAATGAAGTTCAATAAGAAATTGTATAAGTCAAAGAAAGAAGTTTAAGTTACCTTGTCCCTTACCTTTACCCTTTATTACTATAAAAGATATTTATCCTCCTGTAATATAAATATAAATATCTTAAATAACTATTTTAGAAACTTACTCATAAACATTTCTATTTATATTTCTTCATCAATAATAATTATTTCCATGTATTTGATTGTGGTAATATCTATTCAAAATTGAGTGATAATAATCTGGTCCGTTTTGTACTAGGGTTATAAAAGTGGTTCCAATGTTCTTTTTCCACCAAATATAATTAATATCATCATGTTTTTTTAATTATAATTATTTTGTAAGTTTAAATTTCATTTTATAAGTGTTTTTTTGTGTATCCTTTTTGATGAAATCAACAACTAGAATTTTTTTTGTGATTATTGATGAAAAAGTGTTTTATTAATTATTGAGTTTAATAATAATTTCAACATTATGGTATATTAATGGAAATTAAATTCTCACATTCATATGATATATAAATTTATAGCATTTCCCATGAAGGTAGTTAAACCAACCCAAACATGAACATTCCATGATTAATGGTTAATTATGCTATGGTTTAGTTGTAATATCATAATAAAAAATGCATAATGGTCATATTTAGTATTTTAGTGTGAAATATATGAATTGGAATGATGTAAAAGAATAAATAATGGAAATGAAAATATTGCACAATGTAGATAAATTGTTTTTTATTGGTTTTATTATTTAAGATGATTATTTTTATAATGATTGGTTATAATTAATATCATTTATAGGTTATTAATTTTTTATTAAAGGTACCTTATTAATATTAGAAATTTTTATTAATACTTAAAACCCATTATCATGATCATCTATGTAAAGAAATGATGAAATTAGAAACAAAAATAAATCATTCCATAACAGTGGTAGTCTACATGTACACATCGATGATGATTTTGTTTTCAAAAGAATGTATGAAATTATTAATATGGTTTATCATTTTAGAATCTGATTTTTTAGACAATTATAATAGTTATATACTAAATTCCCTATTATTAACATCCATATAATGTGGTGAGGGGAAATGAAACATGTTGCATCATGAAGGCGGTAGTCTGGAGAACACATGATTAACATTTTTGTTTTTCTTAGTGAAAAGGGAGGGTGATTAAGGATTCTTCCATCATTATAGTTACATACCAATATAATATTGATACTCAATTTATCATTTTATGATGGTGAAATAAAATTTCAATAAGAATAAAATGAACATAAATAAATAGTAAAGAGAAATAGGTTAGGAACTTATACCCCACTTCCTAATTTATCTTCATTTAAAAGGGGATTAAACCATTGAGGAATGATATTTTGAGAAGTCACAAACCCCATTTAGGTGTCTAGGAGTTTATATTATAGTTTTAATTAGAGATTTTTCTAAACATATTTGATTTGGGTTTGAGGGGAAGTGAGGAGAGGAGACCCCCTTTTATAATTGAAGTTGGATTACATTTCTATAAATACCCAAAACGTTTCAATAGTAGAGACCCATTTTCAAGGAAAATGGATCCAAAGTTGATAAATAATGGTTATGATAAAGGACAAGGCTGATCCACAACTCAAATGCTCAATAAAAACTTTTTTTAACATGTTATTCTCTTTAATTCTAAGGTTTATCATTTTTACCATTTTTTTCTCCATGGTAATTAGTATTCACCTATATAATTTATCCATTATTATAATACCTTGAGATTTTATGTAAATTTTCTTTATAAATAATATTTATTATTTTGATAACTTGCGATACACATAGACCTGAGTCCAAATGAACCATAACATAATATACCGTTATAACCTAGTCATTAAATTCACATAGGGAATTAGAATAAATAAATTTTGAAAATTTTGAATAATGGTTTAAGATAAAGTGATTATATATATAAAAATCGTTTAGTAACATCTTTATATGTTTCAAAAAATATAATTTTCTTCAAAAATTGTATTCATTTATTTTTTATGATAAAATAATATAATTAATTTTTTTCACTTAGAAAATTATTTAGTAAAAATGAATTTAATTTTTTGGAAATATCCATATAAAAATTTTCTTACAGTGAAATTTTGAGATTTTTCAAAAATGATTGATATTTTAATAAATATTAAAAATATTAATTTTCATTAAAAAACATATTTTTTCTAGTATTTACCTAGATCCATTTCATTTTAAAATGATATAAAACTAAAACTAGGAATTTTATTTTATTAATAATAAAATTAAGTAATTTAGAATCATTTTTTTGATTCAATTAGGTATAAAAACATTTTTATAATTAAAGTCATTTAAAAAAACATTTTTATTTGAGTTTTTCTTTTTCATATTGAATTAATTTTCACTATTTATAGAAATTGAATCATGAAAATGAATTCAATATTTATAATCAGAGGGTTCAATTTTTTTAAATAGGTATGTCTTATTTTTTTTCTCATGGAATAGTAATAATAGTAATTTTTCATTACCACTATAAAAGAAAAAATCTGTTAATTAGGTTGAAAAGTAAGGCGATAAGGGCTCTAAATTTACCCAAAACAAGGATTTATTATATTTTATGTGTTTATTTTTTAAAATTCTATAATAATTTTGAATATATTTCCACTTAGTTCCATATTTCCTTGATTGAGGCATTTATATTTATTTATTAAAAGAATAAAGAAAAATACCACTCTCTTGAATTTAATATCTATTGAATTTTTAAAAAATAATAAAAAGAGGAAATTTTTGTTTATAATTTTTTAGTTTAAATAAAAATTAATAATTTTTGTCATATTTATTTATTAATAATTTTTAGTGATGTAATAATTACCTCATATTCTTACAGAATGCTGACGCATTTTTTTTCAATTAATAGAAAAATGAGATAAATAATTTTAAATATAATAAAAGCAATATAATTTGTGATTATTTTGATGTAAAATATTTTTTAGATAAATACAATAGTTTATGGATGTTTTATATGTATGTATTTTAATTAAATTGTTGTCATGTGGTTTTCAATGTCAAATTTTGGGGATAGTTTCAAAATTGTTATTAATGATATTTTTTGAAAACTAATATATTATTAAATTATTTGAAAATCATTGAAATTTTTAAATAGGACAATTATAAATATAATTTTTCTAAAATATCATCCCTTCGACATTAATGTGTTAATTTTTACAAAGTAATTAAACATATAACCCTTTTGGCATGAAAATACCGTTATCACGATTATGGTTAAAATTTGTTAACAATGGGGTTAAACCAAAGAATCAGGTTTACAAAACCATTTAAACTTATACAAATTTTATTGTTTTACTAGTGAAAAACTAAATACAAAATAATTTTGAATAATTATCCATTTTTAATAATTTTACTTGGTAATGAATTTATTATATTTTAATCTTCTAAGAAATTCCATGAGTGCAAATCCCCTCACTTATAAAAGGGAATCCATCCATTCCCTTATTTAGTCCACTTACAACCTTATATATCCTTTAATCCCTAACACAGTAAATTCCTAGATTCTTTAAACATTTCTTAGAGCACATGGTATTTCCAAAATACCATCCCTTCAAGGTTTAAGTTGTAAGCCAAAAGAGGCTCTTCAATGAAGAGGTATAACTCTTACCTGAGCATTTTCAATTTTATTTCTTCTACTGCCTACTATAAATTAATTAAATTCATTATAAAAGAATAAAACTATAATATTAAATATTTTTAATTTTTATTATGAGAATTTAACAACACTAATCTCCTTTATTCCCATATGTTAAAAAATGATAATGTCGCTCGTGTAAATGTGTGAACTACCCCATCCACAGAGTGATGTGACTTGTTTTTATTTTACATTTTATATGGATGTTAATAATTAAATATGTAATAAATATAGGATATACGTGATATAAATTTTATTATGTAAAGTTGAATTATTATTTACATTTCTTTCATTTTATTAGTTGAAATATGAAAATAGCATTAATTCATACATATGACCTACCGTCTCCACGAACAAATATAAATTATTTTTCTATATATTAATTTTATGGAAAAATATAAACACATATATAATGAATATATATGAATTTTTTTACCTTATTTAACAATTTGGATATGATTGAAAAATGATGAAATTAAAAGGATTTGAACAACTAAACCAAAACTCTCATGAATAAAGAAACAATCATCTTCCAGAAATGAAGATTTTTATGAAGAATTATTTATAAATGAGAATTGAAATGTTATAAGTAGGTCACAAATGATATTATAGTATGTAAATTAATCTATTATATAATCATAAGAAATTTAAATTTATTATACTGGAGGTAAAATAACATTCAAAGAAAGTCAAACTTAATGTTAGGTATTATGTTACAATCTCATTGTTTATCAAGATTGTTTATGATTAAGATTATGATAATGAAATTTTAGGAAATATCTCTCAAGAATACCATATATTTTATTCTTCTCTAGTTAAATTTTTGATATTTAATGTTCCACATTAATTTTCCTCTATTTAATAAATATAGAGACCGAAAAAACATTTTATGAAAAACCGAATTTATTTCTCTCTTCGGTATAAAATATTTTTTCTTCCACATCCATGTTTTCTGAAATTTTTTAAATAATTATTTTAATATTGAAATATAATTAATTATTGAAATTTTTACCAATTTTATAAATTTTAAAACAAAATTAAAAGGAATATTCTTTTCAGTATCTAAATTTGGTACTATTTACTATTTACTAAGAAAGAAAAAGAAGCATTTGTTTCTAAGTACATGAAATGCATAAAAGTTACCACCATCATAACCACTCAATTAAATGAATTATAATTTAAAAAATTATATGATTAATTTTAATGAATATTTTTCCATAATATTTTGGAAATTGTAAGAATTTAAAGTTGCGAGTAAAAAAAGGCATTTTTTCCATAAAAAATATTTCCACATTCATTGATAGGAAATTTTATTCCATGATAACATCCCATGATATTACTTATGATTTCCCATGGATATGATCAAATGATACCATATTTATTATTTCTATATATGTTTTATGTTCATAATGATGAAATATTTATAAAACCCATTTTTTCCACAGGTTATTATATGAGGAATGTTATAAGATATTGAGGCATACATATGAATGGATTTATGATTATGTGATGGTTGGGTGTGATATTATATATATCTACATTGAATTGGGTAAAAATTAATGTTTATAGGATCAAAGGTTATATGAGAGGTTGTCTAAATTCCTAAAAAGAGTGAACATTGGAGGTTATCAGAATCCCCCCAAAAAGGGTACACATGAGGTTATCCCAGGCTTGAAATAAGTAGATGGGTGGTTATCCTATTCCTGACATGTAATTAATGTCATGGGTTGTAACCTTAATATTATCCAATTTGTGTTAAATACCCTGGGGGGTGATTCATGGTATGATATATGAATACAACTTCCCCTTAAGATATTATTTTTGTGATAAACAAAACACTCTTCTCTTATTACCATATAAATATATGAATAAACATTAAATATTGCATGAGTCGCATCATTTTTTACTTAGTTCACCCTCACTGAGCTATATCCAGGGAACATACAACCCCTATGTGCTGATGTACCAATCCACTAAGCCTTACTGCTGATTTACAAAGGTTTAGCCTAGATAAATTTTTTTTCCCAAAATCAATACCTTTATAAGATTCAGGGTCTTCTGACTATATTCCCAAGGGCCAATCACTATGTCTGTTTCTCAGGATCCATGCTGGTGGAAAGGATCATCGTCTTCCTCTTCCTTTACACACTCCTCTTGGAAGGGATCCACTCACAATTTATAGATTTGTAGGTCCCTTCATTTGCCTGAAATCACACATCCTATACTATGGATAGATGCTCTGTTAAAGTCCCTTTTTCAGCCATAGATGAAATCAACCTTTTTGTGTAATGTTAGTTGGCGAAAATTTCTATCATGAACTGTTTAATTCCTCTCACAAACAACTAGCTTCCTCAATGAACTACACTACACCGTATAGAGAATATGCTTTGCAGACCACCTCCCCTCCCTGGACTACCTATGATTCTATGAACCATATTTCTTTCATGGGCTCTTGTTCCTCCATGGACCAACCATTCATCCATGAAAAATCCTTGATTCACATTTGAGTTCATCTTCGTTGGACTTCCTCTCCTATTCTAACCATCTAGTATCATGTAGACTACCTCTTCTCTAATGATCATTATTCTTTTGTGGTTTATAGTTCCCCCCCAAACCCCTTCCATGAACTGACTTCATAGACCACATTTCCTTTCGCGGAATCCTCATTGCGAACCTATTCTCCATTGTAGACTCTCCCAGAAAATCTTTCAGACTTAATCAGGTTTATTTCCATAGAAAATCTGTTCTCTAATGAAAATAACTTTGAGTAATACTATGATTAGTGGTCCTTATATAGGAAAATCGATCCATAAAATTTTCTAATCTATTTTACTTAAATATAATTTGAGGTACATCCTTCACCACATACTGAGATCATATACAAAACATTTTTCCCTACACGATCCAAATTTCTATTTTTCTCCTCAACGACGACCAATCTCTTTGATGAAAAAAAATACCTTCACAACTCTACAAATCATCATGACACTTCCATAAATGATGATCCATACCACATACTGCAAGACTTATACTAAATTCTTACCTCACACAAGTCTTCCCATGAACCATTTTTATACACGTTCCACGTACCACGATTCATGGTCTACTTGGTGATGCGATGCCAAAGTCTTCCATTTTTTGATTTTCATTATCATTCTGCATACATCTTATGCGGTCCACGAACAGTTCTTCGTGGTCATCTATCTTTTTCAACAGACACAATCACACCCAAAAACATAAATAGGATGCCATGAGGTATTTTTTACCAACACTGAACTTATTATTTATTTGATTATGATTATTATCCATTTTATTTCACTCTTTTATGATGAGATATTATTACAAATTTAATCTCTCACAAACCATTTTCATTGATAAATTAATGATTCATTTCTTATAAACTACTTAGATTTTATCCATGAATCCGGTTTTAGATCTAATAATTACTAGGTATTATTTTAAAAGGTTATGCTCATATCATTATACCACTTACACTCACGATAATTAATATCTCATTTTCTTACCCTTATTGAGTATATGATCTTACCATTTATTATGCCTTCTTCCCCTATGTTAGGGTGAAATGTTTTAATTATGATATGTCTATATATAGTTGTTAATAACTTAGAGGGAGATGATATAAATTTTTTATGTAAAATCTATTTATATTTCTATATTTCTAAAGACAATAGACCTATATGATTCTATAATGGATCGTAATGTTTTATAATTAATATAAATATATTAATATGTAATATTTATATAAAAATATTATGGGTCATTGTAGTTGGTATCATAGAAAGGTTTATTCACCTTAGGAAACTAGGATGAGAATAATTCAGTGATAACCTTACAGACAGTTATAAGTATAGGATAACGTTATAAAGGTTTTGTAATGATCATGAATAACCTAGGTTAATCCAATGGTGTCATAGTCTAAGGAGAAGGTATATTGATTTATAAAACCTATAAATTATTTTTAATTATTATGTTGTTTCTAACTTTGATTTTTGATTCTATCACTATGATTTTTGGTTTCAACCAATGGATGAAACCAAAATAAATCATGTTAATGTTGAAAGTTATGAACCATGAAATGATTTTCCTTATAAGGAACCAAATTTTATGGGATTTCGAATGAAAAATATTTTTTCAATGCTTACAAATCTTTCTAAAACTATGAATCATGGTATTTGTGAAAATGAGAAAAGGAGGGAATATAATTTCAATGAGTCCTTCTTGAGAAATCATCCACATTATTTTACTAAATATGATAATAAAATTTTTTTTCTGAGAAATGGATTAGTACTATTTAATAGATATATTATATTTCTAGTGTTTGGATCATAGGAAATTTCTTTTTGGATGTCTATCATCTAAAAGAAGAAGCATATAAATGGTGCAATATCACAAAGAACATGAGGAAAAGGGATGAAATTGACTCTATGGGGTGGGATGAGTTTAGAAGTCTATTTTTCAATAAGTAATTTCCTCATATTCTTTGTATGAAAATGGAGGAGTTCCTTGATATAGTAAATAAGGATGACGAATCTGTTTGAAACTATGAGGAAAATTTTACAAGTCTTACATGGTATGGTTCCAATATTATCATTAATCCAGAAAGAAAGACTAATAGATTATTCAGTGGATTACAACCATGTATGTGATTTGAATGATCCTAAAAAACTTCAATTGTTGAAAATAAATCATCTGATGTGATACCAAGATAGAAATGGTTATTAGAATTACCCATTAATATTATGTAAGTAATGATATATGTAACTAAAATGAATATCTAATAATGAAAACCATAGATGACGGAAGATGAGCCTTTCATTATACTCTAAGTGTGAAATGAGACATGTATGTAATCATCTTCAGGGGAATAGTTAATTATTTAAGTGTGTAAATAACTATCATTGAAAATTTTAATTCCAATGTGGAGGGGAGTATTTTCCTAATAATAGAGGGAAAACACCATAGAATTAACCATATAAAATTTAGTGTTTCAAATGGAAGGATTATGGGTATTATGATAATGAGTGTTCCAAGACAAAATTTAATGACAATGATCAATGTTAGAAACATTTTTAATCCCAAAGAAAAAGTGAAATATCACATGATCAGTATCACTAATGATGGGTATGATAAAAAAGAAATGAAATGTACACTTAACACAAACTCTAAAACTCCTAATGCCTTATTTGACTATTGTTATACACACTTTTTAAATATGGTTAATTTTATAAGGGCATCACAATACCACCACAACAATTATATATTGAATTAGTAGTGAAAATTCATGATATTATTATGACCAAAAATCAAGTCCATGATTCTTATGTGATTGAGGTTTATTGGAATGCGCTTCCTATAATTTTTTTTATTCCCCTAGTTGAATTTGATGTAATAATTGGCATGGAATAGATTTATTTTTCTAAAGAATTCATCAATTTCTGAGTAAGGGAAGTCATGTTTGGTATTTTAAACCAACCTATGATTCTATATCTGGGCACCAATGAATATGATCTTCCATTTATAATTGAATATAATGTATGGGTCTTTATAACTTTATAAAAAGGGTGTTTATCTAAGATGGTTTGGGAGAAACTCAACATTGAAGTCATACGTATTATGTGGGAGTTTATTGACATATTTTAAAAATATTTCCCTAGTATTCTATCAAATCAAGAATTTGAGTTTTCAATAGGACTCATGTCGAGTGATACACTTATTTAAATGACTTTATAGAGAATAGCCTCAATTGAGTTTCATTAATTGAAGAAGGAACTCTAAGAAAATCTTGGAAAGGGATCCATGTAGTGTAACGACCCATAATTTTATCTTTGAAAGTTTACTTAATTAATTTATTCCATGTAGTATAAAGCACCTACAATAGTTTAGTCATAAAACAGACCAAGAAGAATGCCAAATATTTTAGTGGGATAATAAATAGAAAATAAGATAATAAGAATTGAAAACTTTGGATCTACTCAATCCACTAGAATGACTGTTCTTGTGAATAAGGTTTTATAAATAAAACATAATGTTAATAATAAAATATTTATCTTGGAGATGAAATTATACATATCCTTGGGAAAATTTATGTGAATGATTAATGAAATAAGTGATATTTATAGTAAGTAGTAAACCGTTATGACTATTAGAAATATGACCATTGGAATTGTAACTTGACTTGTGGAATAATAATGATCATTTGGAATAGTAATCTATCCATTATAATAATAGCATCACCCATGAATGTATAAAAAAATTTAAGTATCTTAGAGTTGAAAATATGATATATTTATATTTTAGAATAAGTGAATTGTTGTTTAAAAAATAATAAATTAAGTGTTAGAATTCTGGTGAATCATACATGTTTATTCAAAAATTTATAATTAATATAATGATTTAAAAGAAATGTTATTTTCATCAAATATATTCATAAATTAATATTTCACTGTCTTATAGTTCTAAGATAATTTTAGGATACTTCAATTAATTTTTCAAAGTGTCATAAAATTAATTACAATATTAAAATATGCATTTTTTAAATAAATGATGATTTTAATTAAAAATTTAATTTATCATATTTAGAAGATTATTTTCATAAGATTAATTCATTTTTTATATCAACCCATTGAAATGTTTTGGTTGATTTTTTTTTGATTTTTTTAAAATTATAGAATTTTTGGTGAATAGTGAAATACGGTAATTTATGGTATTGAATAAATACATGAATTATTGAGTCATAGAAGATGTATGGATGTGGTAAGAACCCTATAGTTTCGAATCTATTGAACCATTTACTATCATTATTTATAAAAATCAGAACTATTTATATGTTTGAACCAAAATAATAAAAAATGAATAAAATAATAAAAAAAACACCCCACTCCTCCAACTATAAAAACCACCTCTCTCCACACCTTCTTCTCACACCTAAAAAGCCTTAAACTTTGCCTAAATTATACCCAATTACCTTCAAAATACTATACACGAAATTTAAGACCTTCCTGTCTCAACAAAATATGAAACCCTGACATTGTAAATAGGTTCTCAAGTAGATGATATAAAAGAGGTAAAATCCTCCACATTTCTCTTTTAAATTAATTCTGTATTCTACCTCATCCTTTCATACACTATCCAAATTTACATGTTAAATATATAATAATATATATAAAATAATTTTATTTTGTTAATGTAATATCAATCATCAAATACCTTCTCTTATCATTTTATTCCAAAAACTAAAAATATCATCCATGAGGTGTCAATTCACTCGCTTCATAGACAACATGCTTTATTTTTCTACTAACACATACAAGGATGGTCATAAAACCATTATTATGGTTAAATTATATTTAAAAATTTATATTATATATTTTTTCATGTTCTGGAACTAATACACATACATAATATAAAATAATAAAACAAACTAGTTCGTGATGATCTAAAAACTATAAAAATGCACTAATTGTTTTTCATTAACATTTTTTCTGATGAATCATCATCATATATGAAAAAAATATATGAGAAAGTTTAAAATTATGTAATTATATTAATACCATATCATTACACTTTTAGATCTTTCCTTCCATTTAAAAAGAACTCCCATAATTAAACCTAAGGGATCTGATCATAGAATCACGAAACGAATTCTCTAGTTACGACAATATTGAATATTATTAATCCTAACAAAAGACATAAATAAACTTAATAAAATTATAATAAATTAAATAGACATATTATATGTTTCTAATTATTTAGTTATTATATTTAATTTTATTATCTCTGATATTAACTGCAAGTGCCGATCACTTTCATATAAAATTTAAGGGATCTCTCTAAACCTTGATTTTTCCTTTATGTTATGCTCAATATTTTTATTTACACTATTTAATTCCTTCATTACTCACATTAAA
Source organism: Viscum album (assembly GCA_963277665.1). Classification (NCBI taxonomy): domain Eukaryota; kingdom Viridiplantae; phylum Streptophyta; class Magnoliopsida; order Santalales; family Viscaceae; genus Viscum; species Viscum album. The sequence goes on along the minus strand of OY728132.1, from coordinate 163,709,146 downwards.
ATATTATAAATTATTTTAATATGTTCCAATATTCTATATCTAGTTCAATTCATCCTTATTTTATGGATAAATACATAGTTGAGAAATGTTCCTTTCTCAATTCATCCTGATAAACAAACCCAATTAATGCGAACTTCCCAATTTTTTTCCCATTTTCAAGTGCACTACATAAAATAAATTAATCCACCAATAATTTTTTTGAAATCACTCATTTTATCATGAAAAACAATCATAGTCTATTTTTGGTTTTATAAAAAACTTATGTTTTTCTTCTCTTTAAAGTCTTTTAAATATTTTCCCTTAAACCAAACTAAATTTGTTCATTTATGAAGTTTCATACAATCTTTTCTTACATGTTTTCACTTCACTTGGACATAATTTTTCAAGATATATGACTATTTTCCCTTATTAATTTCCATGTATAATTTAAATTTTTTCCTTCATGGACACCTTCATGATATGCCCATTTTTATGCCTTATGGAATGATTGCGATACCTATTTCTTTCCATAGGTAACCCTTATGTTTATCCCTTACGTTTGATTATTCATACGGAACACATATTCCTGAACATGTTTTGATTGGTGTGCCCATATTCCACTAAAATTTAATAGGTAATGATTTCTTTCATTATACATTATTTATGGGATTATAGAGTAGACCTAATCCAATATGGAACTTTTATCACCATGTGATAGAGTCTTGGAAGTTAGTTTTAACACACATTTATGTCATATTGGGTTTAACTACCACATTACTATTATTCCATGGTTACATGATCACATATTCTACATGTTATTCTTCTATATTTTTATTCATGTTCCATGTTTTTTTATGTCATCATGTTATGTATTATAACGATGTTTTGTGCCTTATTCCTATGTTTGTTCCCTTACTAGTAGTTTTAGCTCATCACCTTTGTCTATATTTTCCACTGGGTTATAAAATACAGATATAAGAGATAAAAATAAATAATGATCTCATTAAAGATGGTTAATGTACATATTTTTAATTCTAGTTCCACATTTTCAATTTTATGTACCCAATATTCCAAAGACACTAGACTTTATGATCCTTGTTTCGTATTTCATGGTTAGTTAAGATAAAAATTATATAATAATATATGTAAAAGGATAACAACACTATATTTAACCATGTTCATAACATTGGGGTGAACCAATTCTTTTTTAATAAGAAATAATTATTAATGACACTATATATTGAATATCAAAAAATTTACAAGATCCCAATCAAGAATGAGAAATTTATAACCCATATTGAAGACTCAGGACCATCCCTTCTGAAGAACCCTAGTTCTTCTCCAAGATGAAACCTGCATCTATGCCGGTCTCTCCCCCACCGATGGGGTGGGGACCATCAACATCCTTCAAAGAAGTGGTCTCATCCTTCACTCCCTTTTCAAATATGGACTTGCTCCCTCATTTACCAGAAATCATGCTCGGACCCAAAGTCCCAAATTTTCTCAATGGGTGCCCTAACCATTATATTTAATCTTCAGAGTTATCATAATCATCTATCATTTTAAATAATACCTTAGTTTCTATATTTTATCAAAGGAGTCCCCCAGTTGATTTGTTCGATAGATAAATCTTCGGCGCTTGGGACTTACAGGACATGGTGACTATGGGTCTCCTGGATAATCATCAAATTATAATCTATTTTACATCAGAGGTAGAAATCATCAAGGCCTAGTCAAGCACTTGTTGTAGTTTTAATGGTTTTAGGTTCATGCTACTTCAGAGGTCCTTTGATATACAAATGAAGCAAGATCCTCCATCTATGGTACATGGGTTAGATTCCCTATTCTCCCACTTGCCTTTCAAAATCCTTATATTATACGCATACTTGGAAATATGATTGGTTGACTAATGTGTTTAGATAGTAGAACCAAAGCTATTTTTCAACCGATTAACCCCCGTGCATGTATTGAAATGGATATGTCAAGTGACGCATTTGAATATGTGTGGTTACTATGGGCGAGGAGTACCGATGCAAGGAACATGTTGTCTACAAAATCTGGATGAACTTCTGTTAGTGATGCAAGAGATTGGGTCATTCATTGTAATTATGTCATAAGGGTTCTCGGTCCTTGTTTAAGAGGAATAAGGAGAGAGGAAAGGAGCAAGTGGTGCATGATAGGCATAGAGTCTGGAACAGAGGCCTTCGTCTAGTTCATGATTTCTTGAAGTTGTTGTTGTGGAAGAGTCTGGGCAGAAACCACAATCATGGTAACCCGTGAAGAAGGCATCAAAGCCTCAGGACATACCAATGGTGGAGAATATATTTAGTAGTATGAAACTAGACCTTTCCATCCCTCCCACTTCTCTTCATCCCATTGATAGTGTGGGTGATGGATATTCTCTTATCCAGGAGACGATGTGAGGGGCATCATATGGACTAGGAAGTAATGCTTTCTCGGTTCAGTTGGTGGAAGACAAGGTGAATGCCCCAGATGAGGTGCATGAACTGGGTAGAGATCCTCTTCCAAAGTATTTTTAGGGGCCTACCATGGAGTTGGAATATCATTCTAGTGTTGGGGAAGCAGGGGATCGGGTTCAAAGAACTGATCTTTAATTCAGTTGAGAAACTGATTTGAAGGGCTTGTAGAGGTCAGATTAAGTTATGAACTTTTTATCCCTCCATAGACAGACCAGGGACACATGAACATTTCCAATAAAGCTAAAATTAGTCACTTTGCAGGAAAAGATTCATTTCTGAAGGTGAATAGGAGTTATAAGAAGAGGAAGGTTAGGAGGGATTACTCCTCCTTACCACCTTTTTAGAGACTTGTTCGGCTAAGAATCCAAATGTCATGAAAGTTGACTCTAAGGATGTGAGTCACTAGAGAACAAGTGTACAAGGTGACCAACCCTTGGAATTATTGTTAAGATTTTATGGAGAAGTGGTTGAGCAGATCTTGATACTCAATGCTTCTCATGAGGATGATGCTAAAATGATTGGGATGCCTCTAAGGGAAACTATCAATGAGGAGAAATACACTTGGATTGAAAAACCTGACCTTATTATTTTTGGGGGTTTCCAAAAAGAGTATATTAATATTGGGGAGTACATACAGTCTTAAGATGAAATTTCTTCTTAATTTAAAATTCTGATGAGGGACTCACTTAATAGCCAGGTTCCATATATCTCATGGAAATTATTTATGGTAATGGATTCTCTTAAGTTAAAATTGTTTTTCCAAGATGTTTGTTAAACTGATAGAGGTTGTTTCTTGATTTGGAAGGTCTCTTAGTTCTGTTTGAATCTTCTCTTTGGTTTGTCTTATGCTATTTTGTGTAGAGTTTGGTGTCACTTTGCTTTGTTTTGGATCTTCTTTAGATGGGGATCAGAGCAAGAATCCTATACCTATTCATGCCATTTGGATTGTGGGTTTGAGAGGGTATGTATTTTCCATCATTTTCATTCCCATGAATACTTGCATGGGACTGCTTTCCGAATGTTCATGAATTAGTAAAGTCTTGTTGACATGAGGTAGTTGCTGGGGCGAGGTAGATCCTGTTTTTATTTTGTATTGCTGAACTTTATGGTTTCTCACTTTCTCCTTAAAAGTGTTTCGATAATAAAAAATTAATTTTCCGTCCATCAATTATGTGTAAATAAGGATGATATACCAAAGATAACATTCCATATAAGATATGTACACTGTGAATTTATAGTGATTCTATTTGGTCTTACTAATACCCTCCCAATCATCATGGATTTAATGAATCGAGTATTTAGATATTAACTTGATCAGTATGTGGTAGTCTCTTTTATGATATTATTATATATTCTGGGACAAAATAAGAACATGAATATCACTTGAGGATTGTTTTAAAGGCCCGAAGGAAAGATAAATTTTATGAAAAACTTACAATGTGTGATTTTTAGTTACAGAAAGTTCCATTTCAAGGTTTGGATTGATAATACCTATTTTTTTTGGAGAATTTCTAATGGATATATAATCCACTAACTTAGATAACTGAAAACGGATCCAAGTTTCTTTGGATAGAGTAATGTTAAGATAATTTCAAGGAACTAAAGTGATGGTTAGTTAGAAAACATGCACTTACTTTACGCTACAATGGAGAAGGTTTTGTGATCTACAATGATGCATAGAAAAAAGAATCGAATGAATCCTCTAAAAGAATGATATGGTGATATATGTTTTCTAACCCCCATTGAGGGTTCATGAGAAAACTTACTCAAATTATGATTTGGAGTTATTTGTGGTATTTTTTCATTAAATTAATGGATAATTTATCATTTTGAATAATGGTGTGATATATATATTGTTAATAAAATTTTGAACTATATATTCATTTAGAAAGAGTTGAATTTGATCCAAAGAAGATGGTTGGATTTGATTAATTCTTATGACTACTCAATACGTTACCCAAACGTGAAAGTGGAAAGGGTGAAAATTTTATTAGTCAAAATAATCGTGCTAGCTTATCTATGATGAGGATCAAGAAAGATAAAGATTTTATGGATTAAAAATGTTTTGATATGGAAATACTGTATGAAGGGGAAAATGTTATCTTAATCAAACGAGTGGTCAAATATCTATCCATGTGAGGATTAAGGAGGTGTAGAAGGAAGAATAGATGAAGGTTAAAAATTTTCTGATTTTAATATTGATATTGATAGAATGGTAAGGTTATGAAACCATATAAGTAGTATATCTATACATCATTTGAATAATGAAGAGTTCTATGGGGCTAATAGTTCATCATTATCTATTCCTTTTGGAAGTTTATAGATAAATATAGATCTGAAAGATATTTTATAGTGGGTGAACATGAATTGAGATATTATAGAATATATATTGGTTATTTTTTATAATATGGTTAAGGTTGTGATATAGAAGTCTATTGGGTTTCGTCAACCGTTACCCACAGTATAATGGAAATGGAAAAACATCACATTGTATCTTTTCAATGGACCCCATAAAATATGAAAGACATATTACTATTTGGGCTACAGTTAACCACCTCATGAAGTTAGCAGACATTATTAGTATTAGAGATTATTTATCTCTTAGTTATCTTACCCAAATTTATATTAAATAAGTTGTAATTTTATATGGAGAAACACATTATTTAGTATCATATTTGGATCCAAGGTTTACATAAAATATTGTGATAAGTATTAAGAATGCTGTAGAATCAAATCCACATTTCTATACCAAAAAGAATCCTAAAAAATAGTATGTTAGAAAGAACCATTCTAACCCTAGAGGATATTCTAAGGTATCTTCCTACGGATTTAATAGTTAGTTTGGATCAACAACTTCCTTCAGTTGAGTGTTCTTACAATAATAGGTTTCACTCAATAATTATGATGGTTCCTCAAGGAGTCCTATATGGAAATAGGTGTATAAAATCAATGTTCTAGGATTAATTTAGAGAAATAAAGTAATTTTCACCTAATATAGATGAGTAAATAGTATAAAAAGTAATATCCATTCAAAAAAACATAAATGAATATTATAGTTGACAAAAAAGTTATGTTCATAATGATCGGTGAGATCTAGAGATCAAAGTAGGTGAGAAGGCATTCTTACATATTTATACATGGATGAATGTTATGAGATTAATAAAGAAGGGAAATATAATCCCTAGGTATATCAGAACCTTTTAGATTTTGGATCTAGTTGGGATGGTAGGTTATCACTTGAGAATTCCACCAGATCTCTCTTAGGATAACAATGTGTTCCATGTATATATACTAAGGAAGTATATACCAAAAAAATAACATATATTGAACATATTGGTCATAAAAATAGAGAATAAATAACTTAAATTAATCTTTTATAGTAGAGTTAAATTTATTTAAAATTATTCTACACACCCGATTAATGTTCTCTAGAGGAATTAGAGACTCGAAGAAGCTACTTGGGAACCAGAGGATGTGATAAAACAAAGATATCATCATTTGTTTGTATTGGAGTGATTAATTTTGAATAGAAAATTCAATATAATGGGAGTATAATGTAATACATCATGATTTTATGAAATATTTTATAAACAAATTTGATTTCTTTGATAGCATTCGATACAAGTAAACCTGGGTCTAAATGACTTGTAATTGTGTATTAAACTATAAAATATTAATCCAATTAGAAGAGTGAATAAGAATAACTCAATTTTTAAAATTATATATAATTATTTTTGATAATGTAATTACATAAATATTTATTTTTTAGTAATGTCTTTATACTCTTTAAAAAGGGTATTTTTCGTCAAAAATGACATTTATTGATTTTTTTGAAAAATAATATAAATATGTTTTTTCAATTTTGAAAAATATATTTTACAAAAAGAAATTTTATTTTTTGAAATAATTTTCTGAAAATTATCTCAGTGTTAGTTTTTTTTGAATTTTATGAATGGATTTATTTTTGATGAATAGTGAAAAATACAGTTTTTATAAACCATAGATTTTTTTTCAAATATTTATAAAGTTACATTTTATTTTAATATAATTTAAATGTTACAATAGTTATCTTATATGACAATCAATTTAATTAAGTTAATTTTAATCAATTTTATCATTTAATTTGGTATAATGTTTTTTTGTAATTAAATGGAATTATGCTGAACACCGATTTTCTTTAATTTTTAAATTTTTATCTAAAATTGATTTCTTTTATATATAAAAATTGAATATTGAAAAATGGATTCCATATTTGAAATTAGGATGTTAAAATTTCGTAAATATAAACCTTTACAAAGCGTAATCGTAGTAAATTTTTATTACAACGGTAAAGGAAAAATGAGTTAATTAGAGTTAAAACTAATATTATAAGGTGTCAAAATTAACCCAATAATTTCCTTTATCCTTTTGAATGATTATAGTTCATCTATTTACATATAAATCTGGAATATATGACTATTTGGTTCCCCAATACATTTATAAGGACATTTATATCAATGTAAAAAAATATAAAGGCAAAATATCACTCCCTTGACCTTCATATCTCTATAATTTTTATGCACTTATAAAATAGGGTATTTTCAGTTATAAGTTTTATTTTTAAAATTTAAATATATTTTTATCATCATTATTTATTTATAAATTTTAGTGATTGGATAATTACCTTAAATGGTTACGCGATGATGACACAATATTTATTCAATTAATAAAAAAAATAATATAAATAATTTTAAAAATATTAAAAGTAATATAATATGGGTATTTTTGTTTTTAAATATTTTTTAGATAAATAAAAACGTTTATGTATGTGTGAAAGGTTTTTATTATAATTCAATTTCATTCATGTAGTTTCGAAGTCAAATTATTTTGATAGTGTCGAAATTGACATTATTGATATTTTATGAAACACAATAACTTATTAAATTATTTAAAAATCAGAAAAATATTTCAAGAGAATAGTTATGATTATAATTTTTCAAAATATCATTCCCCATACATTAATGATATAATTTTTACCTTATGAATAAAATATTTACTATTTTCGAGTGAAAATGTTTTTACCATGATTAAGGTTAAAATTGGTTAACTATGTGGTTAAACCAAACGATAAATTTTAAATATACAATTAAAGCTACAAAATACTATTTTTTGATGTTATTTAAACCAAATAAAACATTATACTCTAATATTTATCCATTTTTAAGCATTTTCCTTGAGAATTACTTATATTATATTTTAATCTTGTAAGAAATTCAGTGAATTCCCCTTCACTCATTTATAAAAGGGAACCACTCCATTTTCTTTTTCACAACACACCAAACCTTATATATTGGTCAGGAACATCCATAATACCATAATATATTCCCTAAAAAATTCGTATAAATTTGGGTCTTCTAAAATACAATCTCTTTAGTGCTTAAGGTGCAAGACACAAGATGATTCCCAATGAAGAGGAACAAAAGTTAACAGAGTGTTTTCAATTTTATTTTTTATTATAACTAATTTAAAATAATTTTATCTATTATATAATTATTAAATTATTATAATAAATATTATGAATTTTTATTATGATAATGTAATATCTATAAGATACCTTCTTACGATCCATTAGAAAAACAATGTATTCTCTCATACGTACGTGTGGACTATCACAAACATTAAGCGATGTGATTCATTTTTAATTTTCATTTTACCTGGATAGATTTAAGAATATATTTTATTAACATATAATATATATGTTATAAACAAAAGATAATAGAAATTTGAAATATTTTTTACTTTTCTTTCTTTCCATCTGTCGAATAATGAAAACAACTTCTAGGTGTACGTATGACCTACCATCCCCACGAATGATGTCAATCACACACACACACACACACACACACATATATATATTTATATATTTTATGGATAAATATAAATAAATATAAATAAAAATATATGATTTTTATCATCATTAATATTTTGTATATTATAGAACAATTATCAAAGTATTTGGACTAGAACTACTGAACCAAAAGTCTCAAAAAAAAGTTAACACAAAAACATTCGATTTTAATAAAGAATTATTTATAAATTGGTATTGAAATTTTATAAGTGGATAATATATGATTTTATAAGTTTTTTAATTTTTTTTATATAATTATAAAAAATTTAAAATTTATTATACATTAGTTTAGGAACATTCTAATCAAGTTTAACTTGAGGTTAGAGATTATGTTAAAATCAAAGTTTTTTTCGAGATTATTTATGATTAAGATTATGATAATGAATTTTTATGACATATTATTCAATAATACTATTTATTTTATTCTCATATATTTATTTATAGATATTACATGCTGACCCTTCCCATTCATCACTTTAATTACTCTAGATACCGAAAGCACATTTTAATGAAAATTGTCTTTATTCCTCCCTTCAGTATAAAATATTTTTTATTCCATATCCTCATTTTCTAAAAATGTTGTAAGAATATTTTTTTCTATTATACTCTGATTTTTAGTAATATTTTCAATATTTTACTTTTTTATGAAGCGATTTATAAGGAATAAATTTTTATTTTCCAAATAATGTACTTTTGACAATTTTATAAAATGTGAAAGGAATATTTGTTTTATGTCCATGACATGTACCAAATTTCCCACTGTCATTACCACTCAATTATTTTAAGATTTATTTAAAAGCTTCTGTGATTAATTTTTAAAATTTTTCAATATTATTTTGTAATAATTTTGATTTTAATGAAGTGAGTTAGAAATAAAATTAAATTTTTCTACAAGAAGTTTTCTAGTAATATTTCAAAGGAAATTTTTATCATTGATAACATCAATTGATTTTACTTATTATTTATTGTGGATATGATCTAATGATACCATATTTATTATTTCATTATATGGTTTAAGGATATGATGATGAAATATTAATGAATCCCATTTTTTTCCATCGGTCAAGTTATGATGAATATTTTATGATATATCGGAACATATATGAATTGATTTATGACTATGTGATGGTTGGGCCAAGAATTATGTATCCATCCAATAGATTAGGTAAATATTAATCTTTACGAGAATAAAGGTTAAATAGTAGGTTGTCCCATGCCTCAAAAAGTGGGTACACATTAGGTTATCCTATGCCTAGAAATGACGGTACGTGGGGGGTCATCCAAAGCTCAAAATAGGTATACTAGGGGTTATACCAAGACTAACATGTAAGGAATTTAATTAATGGTATCATTGATATAAATACCTCAATCCCATTATCCTGGATCCAGTGCATTAATTTTTTTACATTGTCATAAATATAAGATTCAATTCTAGAAGTACTAAAAAGTTTAGTAGTTTTGGAATGCTATATTACCAACATGATACCCATATTAAATTTAGAAAAGAAAAAAAATCATAACAAAAGAAAAATATCAACACACTTCAAACTCATTACAAGAATTAATATTCATATCCTGGAAAAGGAAACAAAATAAGGGTGATATCAAAATCTTAGTAAGCGTTATGTAGAGTGAAATCCATCTTGAATCAATAATGGATAATTAATATCAAAAGGTAAATAATTCAACACACATGCCATCTATATAAGTGGATATGGACTAAAAAATATTGAGAGGTAAATAATTGAAAACATAAGAAATTTAGATAATTTGATAATAAATAATAAAATTGTAAAGTTAAATAATAGAAAAAACTTTCCATCCAGGTTACTAGACAAGGAATAATCCATATTACAGGGTAAATAACTAAACAAACATTCCTATTAAATAATGTCCCAAGAATGAAATGAATCAATATATTTTTTTCATAGTGAAATATTATGGATAATATTATCAAAATTATGAATAAATAAAAATTCATAATTATTGGACATCATGTTTCCTAGGCACATGATGCATTTTCCAGCATGATCTATTCTCTAGACAATTTAAAACTTCTGGGTGAAGACCCATCTAAATTATCCAACTGATTCATCTCATGATCCTACCGATTCTTTGAGTGGATATAATTAAATGGTAAAAACCCTTGAGTATATGTTAAAATCCTTCCTAATTTATAGAATAATTTATTTAATAATGTTCTTTATCATCAAACATCTGTATTGAGTAAATAATAAAGATTCAAAAATATTTCCTCAGTGAATCAATTTTAGTTCCAAAGTAAACACAATATGTAAAAATGGTATAAAAATTTGGAAATAATCATATCCATAAAAAATTAATATATAGATCTCATATAAAATTAATTTCCAGTGAAAATGTATTACAATAAAGCCATTTTTAAGAGAAAGTTGACAATCACAAATGATAGTGAGATTTCATAATAACTTCTATCACTTGGTAATTTTTATATCAAATCTGATTGGATGAAATAATTCTAATTTTAACCCAATATACCATTGATAAAGAATTATTAATGATATTAAATTTCAATTGGGTATTATATACACTACATAATAGTGAATTGGTGCATAATAACAAATAAGTCCCAATGGAATGTAAATTAAGACCAAATACATTACCTTACTCTTCCTTTTGTTTGAACGGTCTTTATCCTGATGTATAATGGTTTTAACCATGTTATTAAGTTATAAAATAACCATATTAATATTTATAATAATATATATGATCCTTTTATAACATCTTGTCTCCCATTTGTTAGAAATATTTCATTATTTTCACTGTTCCAGGTGTTAATAACCTTTTTTTGAGTGTGCGAATTTTTATTTTTTGTTCCTCTTACATTTATCACAATTTAATCATCTCTAGAATGTAAAACATTATGTAAATATAATATATAATAATTATATTTTTATTTATAGTATTCCATAAAATTTAGTTATAGGAAATTAAATACACGATTTATGGAGGAGGTAGGTCATACGTATGCATGAACGTTGTTTCCATTTTCTTGTCATATTGAAAAGAAGAAAAGTAAATGATATTTTTATATTATAATTCCAGTATTTTATTTATGTCATATATATAAATTTTATTTATAATAAGTATCCATTATTCCTCCAATTTAATGTGTAAATGAATCACATCGTATCGCGAGATGGTAGTTCGTTGTACACATGACCGACACTATGACATTCTCACTAAATGTAAATCATGAATGTATGTGTTATATAATAATTAAAGAAGATTAAATACATCATATATGCCATACATATAATATATAAATATTATTTAAATAATTATTCAAATCCATTATTTGTGGTAATGGAAAAATAAATGACATCTGTTCATGATGCGGTAGTCCTCCAAACACACCAATTAAGATTTATTAACCCATTTGATGGAAGTGTGTATAATTGGAGGTCATAAATTTAACATAATAAAGTAATAGTATATTAATGATACTTAGGTTATTTTATAAGAATTACATTTTAATAATCCATGTATTTTGAGAAGGAAATAAAATAGAAACTCTTTTAGAAAAACATTACCTTTTTTTGAGTATCCTCATTAAGTTTTCACTAATGCATTCATTAAGGGGATTTTTTCCAATATAAGTATTATATTATTATTTGAGGAATTTTTATTAGTTATTTTATCAGGTATTTTCTAGACCAATTGGTTTTTAAGGTGTGTAGTTAAGGGGAGAGGGGGTTTCCTTTTACAAGAGAGGTGAGTGGAACTTTTATAATTTTGTGAAAAGAGAGAATTAAAACCACATTTTTTCAGGTATAGTGCATCAAATAATGGTCCAATATAGAGTATAGAAGTTATAAGGCCAAAATAAATATATAAAATGGTTATTTAAAACGTTTCTATGACATTTGGACACTGAAGTTTAATGTTTATTCCCTTTGTGAGATCATTTTTCTCTTAATCTGTGTAATTAATTTTAAATATTTTCACTAATAACTTTGGTAAAAAACTGTATTGGAATTATTATAAATTATAAATTATTACGATTCCCAATCTATAATATATTTTTCCAAAGTCAACTCAATTATTTTTAATAATCTAGTTGGGTGTTTGACAGTAAGATAGACCGGGTTCCAACTCTAATTCTTCAAAGGCAAGCACGTATATTGGATCTAGATTGTAGTTCCTTAGCAAAGTTATATGGAACACATCATGTAATTTTTATAGATTTGGAGTCATTTCTAAATGAAAAGAATAAACTTTAATTCTTTGTATAATTTCAATGGGTGTGATTTAACTAGGTCTTATCTTCCCTTTCCTACCGATCCTTATAACCCCATCTATTGTGATACTTTCAAGAAAACGTGATCTCCCACATGAAAATAAAAATATTTATTTCAATTATTAGTGTAACTATTTTTCCTACTTTGAGATACGTTGATGTGATCTTGAATATCCTTTACCTTTTTTATTATATCTTCAACAAGTTTTAGGGAAACAAGTCTCCTTTAACCAACTACATCCAACAATTTAGAGTGTGATATCTATTTCCACATAATGATTCATATGGATCAATTTGAATACAATAGTTGAAACTATTTTAATAGGAAAACTTTGCCAAAGGAATGTACTTATCCCATATACCTTGAAATTATAGTGACCAGGAACTCAACATGTTTTCCATTTTTTGAATTGTTCTTTTAGACTATCCATCAGCTTGAGGGTGGTAGGAATTTTCCAAATAAAGCTTAGTCTCCAGAGCCTTCTAATGAATCTTATAAAATTTTGATAAAAAACACCGAACTCAATTAAAAAAATTGATAGATCTTTTCCATGATGTCTTAAAATTTCCTTAATATAAATCCATTCAAGGTTCTAAAATTGTAAATATTCACTTATTTAGGGTAAATCTTGATATTTGGTAAGGCGATAAATGATAAACCATATTGAATCATTATTTATTGGAGCCTTTGGTAGTTACCTAAAAAAGTAATTAGTATTTTCATCCATTTTCACATATTAATAGGAAGAGGCAGTATATCTCCTCTCATATTCTACCTCACAACTTTAACATGTTGAAAAACCCAAACATCTAGACATAATAATCATCAATTTCCTACTTCATGTTATCCCAGCAAAATTTTTGTTTCAAATACCAATACATATTTCTATTATTGGAGTGTATAATGAAATTTGAGCTTTGGTCATAATGAAAAAATTCCTTTTTTATCTCATGCATAGATGGAACAAAATTTCAATTTCAAAATTTCAAAACACTAGTTTCATGAATGAATTACTCTAATTTCCCATCATTTATAACTTTAATATTCTTCGGGAAGTTCTCATAATTTAATTGAAAATTATTTATCCCCTATAGTAAATATTTTCTTGAAATTATTTGAAAAATGATTAATGGGTCCACTACATTAGTAACTCCAACATACAGATTTATTATATATATAAACATTATATCCCTCTCAATTCTTATTTGGGTCAGAACTCTATGATCCTTCTAACTCAATAAATCCAATACCTTGTTTGTCTTTTCTGAGTGGTAGTGTTTTGAGAAATCATAATATTTAATTATCTTGAGCCATTTCCTCTCTCTCATTTTGATCTATTTATATGAAAATATGTATCTCATGTTTTTATGATTTGTGTACATCTCCTATATTTTACTATTGATATAATTTCTCTATATATTGAAAGAAAATATCATAGATGGAAACTAAAGATCATGGGTTAGGTAGTTTTGTTCCTAAATATTCAATTACAATGATTCATATTCTATAAATTTATCATTTTTAATTAGGACACAACCAAGTCCCTTCCATGATTCATCACCATATATCACAAACCCGTAACTTCTAGATGGTAGAGTTAAAATCTGATAATTTTTCAATATCCTCTTTAGTTCATTAAAAAATTCTTCACATTCACTTATCCAAACAAACTTACCCCCTTTTCATGTAAACATGGTTAATGAGTTAGGAAATCATGTAAAATTATGGATGAATCACTAATAATAACCTACCAAACTAATGAATCTTCCCACCTCAGTTATTTTCATTAGTTTAGGATATTATTTGACTACCTTTGTCTTTGTAGGATCTACTAGGATTCCATTTTTAGAGATAATATGGCCAAGAAAAGAATGTTATTGAATCCAAAAATCAAACTTACTATATTTCCCATATAACTCGTCTTTTCTTAGATTTTTGTGAATGATAAATAAGTGATTATCATAGTTCTTATAGATTCTACAATACACCAGAATGTTAATAATAAATACATATTTTTTGAAGGTATTCATTGAATTCTCTATTCATTAGATCCATAAAAATATAGGGTGTATTTTTAATCCAAAGTGGAATTACTGTAAACTCAAAGTTTCCATACTACATCTGAAATGATGTGTTTGGAATGTCTTATTTATATACTTGTAATTGGTGATACCCAAATTAAATATCAATATTTGAATAATACGGGGCTCCATGAAGTCAATCAAATATGTCATTAATGATAGGAAAATATGATTTTAATTTATTTTAGTATAATTTATTTCCCTATATTCAATGTATAGCATTATGGGTCAATTTGTATTATTAAAAAAAACATAGGATGCCCATGGGGAAGCACATGGTTGAATAACTACATTATTAACCAACTCCACTAGTTGTTTTTTAACACCACAAATTCTAATGTGGCCATTCTTGATGGAAATTTTATTATTGGTCTTAAATTAAGGATTTAATGTAATGGAAGATTCAACCTCACATCTTGGGGGATGTCTAGGATTTTCATCAGAAAATAGATCAATGTATTACTATAAAATAAGTTAATCATCAATTTATAGATTACTTTTAACATCCCAAGATGTTGTTTTATCTTATTCCACAAGAATTTAATCCAATATAGCTTCTTGGGGTGGATCTTGATAAGAATCATATGATTATCTTTCTTCAATAATGGTATAAATTTTTTTATCCTCCTCACAAATCATAATTTCATTATTACAAAATAAAATTCTTCATATTTTTAAATTCTACCCACACCAAGGATTATATAGAGATCAACCATATGTATGATTTTAAGGTCAAAAAACAAAGCATGTTTTTGTGTCATAATGTAGAATTCCCCCCACATCTTTGTTGCAATGAGACTTCCCTTAGGATTTTTTACAAACAACTCTAGTATTAAATCAAAAGGGAAATTTCTAATTTTCTATGAAAATTGGGTATATATAAAAGAGTGTAATGATCAAGAATAAAATAAATCACTTGATACATTTGAAGAAAGGATTATTTTACCTACTAGCACATTATTTGGTACTTATTTACCCATTATATTAATCAAATAAGCTTTGCTATCTCTCCATGTCCTCTTATGCAGTATATTACTTTGACGCTTGGGGAATTGGTGTGGGTATTACATCATATCGCTTTATTTGAAACACTGTACATAATCTATTTGTTTCTTCCTCATTAATTATTTATCATTGTAGCCCTTATCTCTACACTTGTAACTTACTCCTATTCCTATCACGCATTTCCCATGGTGATTATTTCCATAGTTATAATGCGAAATAAATTTAATCATATACTTTATTGACACATTTACTTTCCCTTGGGGTTTAGATAACATATTGTTCAATTGATCCTTGTTAAATATATTTATTCTAGAAAACTTCTTCTCTATTTTTTATGACATACAAAACTATTTCATCATATGATGAATTTTTTTGGAAGACCAGTGCCCTTCAGAGATATAGAGTAATAACTTAAAAAAAGTGATCAATATTTGACTACGTTCTACATATATAATCTGTATCATAGCTGGATAACCATGTAAAGTTAGCATCGTCATATATGACACCATCTTCTTTATTTTACATTAAGATAAGGAAATTTCTATTTAATTCTATTTTTAATAAGGGATGTATTTATTGAATAACATATTCTTAAAGGATTTAAAATATATAATTTTTTCTTCTTTCTTCATAGTATTCTAGATTAAGGACCACAATTGATTAGTATCTCATTTGAGACAATACTCAACAAATGTAACCTTTTTGTTTTCACCACATCCTAAGTCTATAAATATATTTTCGAGAGACTTAATAGCATTCTTAACTATAGTTTAATTTTAGTACCACTAAAATATGCGGGCTTCTATCAAATAAAGGGATGAAAAATAGGATAATCTCACTACAAAATTGGTTTCTTCATCTAGGAAAGGTTATTTGGAATAACCTGATTATGCTTCTTTAATATAGACATAATTTTCTCCATTCCAATAACAACTATATTGATTTTTTCATTTGGGAAATATCTAAATTGTCCACGAGTATTTGTACCATTATTCCTTCTTGGCGCTTTTTATGAAAATTTTTATATATTGGATTATCTCATAAAATTATGAATTTTAAATTATAATTTTTAATTCTAAATGGGGTGTGACTCTTAACATAAATTAAAATTTTATGTATTGTTAATATTATAATCATAACCTTTTATTTCATTAGATATATCCTTACTTTCAAATCCATCATAATGTTTAGTAAACAATATCATAACTATCCTAAACATATCCCATGGGAGTGCGAAACTAGGTGCATTGTAATGCACATTGTTTTTCATCGGGATACACATGATTCAATCCCGACAAACTCTTTTCAGAGTTATTACCCCAAGGTACATCTATTCCAAAACCACATACACTTTTATTCTCAAAAAAGGGATATATTGGAAGTAAAAACCATATAGTATATATCTACAAAAAATATTAGGATGTTTCAATATGCTTATCCTCAAGGTCTGCCTTAGGGTTATATTCCCAAATCTACGTTTTCTGAAATCCAGTTTCTATGATTTCTACTGAACTTCCTTTGATAGAAACTATAATGAACTTGATCCCAGTGTCCCAAAGTCAGTTTATTAATTTTATTACATTGGAATAGAAACAAGATTCTTATCCCAAGGGGATAAAAATTTACCTACTTTGGAAATCCAAAAAACAAACATGACACCGATATTATATTCGGAAAAAAATAAAGCATAAGAAAAGTAAACGATCAAAATCATTGAAACTAATTCCAAGAATATATATTCATATCATGGGGAGTGGAAACAAAGTAAGGGTGATATCAAGTGTTCAGTAAGAGTTAGGTATAATGGAATCCACCATGAATAAATAATTGAGAATCAATATGCAAGGTAAATTATTGAAAACACATGACATTTATATAATTGGATAAAGAATAGTTGATTTGGAAATATAAGTAATTAAATACACATATAATTTAGATAATTGGATAAGGAATAATTAATATAGAAAGGAAAATAACTAAACAAACATTCTATTTAGATATTTTCATATGGCATAATCAATATGTCAAGGTAACTAACAGAACACACATTCCATTTAATCAATAATCATAGAAAGAAATACATCAAAATATTTTTTCATAGTGAAAATTTCATGGATTATAATGAATGAAATTTAAGGGAAGAAAATAATTAATAATTATATTTCATATTTCCTATGCTCATTATTTCTTTACCATCAAGATCTATTCTCAAGATAGTTCACAAATATTGGGCAATACAGGTCTGATTTGGCCAACTGATTCATCACATGAGACTATTAATGAATCAATAGGCTATCACTAACTAGGTCCCACCCAAATCAGTTCGTACAAATATTTCATCATATATTGAATAATCAATTTAATAATGTTCCATATCATTAAATATATATATTTAGTAAAGAATACATATTTATAAATATTTATTCAGATAATCAAATAAATTTAAAAGTAAAAACTATATGTAAAAATAGTATACCATTTAAGAAATAATCATATCCATAATATGGGTTTCTAAAATAAGTGTAATTTCTAATGAAAAATATTTACAATAAATTTATTGTTTCTAGATAAATTAAACAATCTAAAAAAAGTGAGATTTCACAATAACTTTTATCACTTGGTAATTTTCATATAAAATCCCTTTGGATGATATAATTAAAATTAGAAATAAATATACAATTAATATTTAAGTATTAATGATATTTAATTTCAAAGGGGTATCATATACACCACATACAATTAAACTGGTTAATAATAACAAATACGTCTCCATAGAATGTAAATTTTGATAAAAACCCTTACCTTATGCTAATTTTTGGTTAAAAACTTTTTATTCCCATGTACAATGGTTCTAATAATGTTACTAAATTATAAAAAACCCATATTAATATTTATAATATCAGATATTATCCTTTTATAGTATCTTATCACCTGATTGTTATTAATCATTCATTATTCTAATTATTTTGGGTGTTAATTTCCTTGTTTTTCAAGAATGTATTGACTTTTTATTTTTTATTCTTCTTACATTGATCCTAATTTCATAAAATCATGAATGTAAAACATGATGTAAATATAACATATATACATTAAAAATTTATTTATTTTAATATATAAAATTTTGTGATTGGTAATAAAATACACCATTCATGGACATGTTAGGTCATACGTACAAATAGACGTTGTTTTTTTTCATATTGAAAGAAAGAAAAGTAAAGGATATTTAAGTATATTATCAACATAGTATCATATTTATGTAATGTATATCACATATTTTTTTTTAAAAAAGTTCTTATTACATTCTATTTAATGTGTTAACAAATCAAATCGTTTCACGAGGCTGTAGTCTGCCGTACAAACTTGTTACATTCTTGTATTCCCATAAAATGGAAAGAATGATAATAAGTGGTATATAATAATTAAAGTAGAATAAATACATATTATTTTTATAAATATCATATACAAACTATATTTCTATAATTATTACCAACCATGAGAGGTGCAAAAGGAAAAAACTAACAACTTCGGTTTGTGGGGCGGCCGTCCGCTATACACACGAATAATGATTTCATAGCCCATTTGATGGAAGTGTGATTGGTTGAAGGTTGTAAAATTAATATATAAAAATATACAAATATCTAATATATTGGGTTTATTTTATAGTAATGATATAAGAATACTACGGATATGTGGAGAAATAAATAAAGTAATACACTTTAAGTAAAACATTACCTCTTCATTAGGTACCCTCCTTAGGTTTGCACTAATGCCTTATAAAGTTGGATATATTCCCATAATAATGGTTTGAGGATTTATGGAGGTATGTTTATAAATTATATTGATAGTTATTTTCAAAACGAATTTGTTTTTACATTGTTAAGAGATGGGGAGAGGGTGTCTTTTTATAAGGGAGGTGAGTGACACTTTTGTAATTTTTTGGAAAGAGAGAATTCCACCCACATTTTTTTCATTAAAAGTGTTTAAAATAGTAAAAATCACAATAAAATAAGTTATATGGTGGGAATATGGTAATAAAAGTTGTTTTGGAAAAGTTTCTAGGTCATTTGGCCTCTTAAGTTTGTGTGAAGTCCCTTTGTAAACGCATTTTCTCTTAATCGCTATAATTAATTTTAACTATTTTCACTATTCAATTTGGTGGAACACTAATTTAAAATTATTAGAAATTAGAAATTATTATTATTTCAAAAATTTAATCTATTTTTAAAAATTAATTTCACAAAATCATAAAAAATTAATTTTAAATTTAATCCCACAGACGGACCGAGGAATCATGTTTTTAAAGTAAGAATGTTCAATAGTTTACTAAATTTATATATCGAAATTCAATATAATAAATATTAAAATTATATAATTTGGATTTATATATTAATAATTGATCTAATTTTTCTTTTAAACTAGTTTAAAATATTATTTATGATTAATAATTATTTAGATGAAAATTCAGTTTTCAATTAAAATTCACTATTTTTCACTATTTTTCAAAAAATAAAAATTATCAAAAACTACCAAAAGACTCACCCTCTGATAATTTTGAGATTTTTATTTCAAAAATGATGTTTATTTTTTCAAATAAAATTTATTAAAGTTTCAAAATTTATTTTTAAAGTAAGTTCTCAATTAAAAGGAGGAAAACATCCTTTATAAAGATATAATTTTTATACAAAAAATTGGATTTGTTATTATATTATTCCAATAAAATATAATAAACGAATTCAATTTTTTTATTGAATATGTATTATATAAATTTTATTAAAATTATCCACTAATATCAATTAATTTAAATTATAAATATTATATGCCTTCGGCTCATAATTTTATTTACAAATACATTTCCTTTATATTCAATTAGTTTTTATATAAATCTATAATTAATTTTTAACCTATTAATTATTCTATATATTTTCATCATTTAGTATATCCTGTTAATAACCACCAATTTAATGTTTATGAGATGATTTTCATCTTAATTAATAATATTAATAGTATTTAGTAAAACTCAGTCTTGTGTGTAACACGTGACATTGAAAAAAGTCATTGTTGTGTGTAGTGTGAGATAAAATTAGTGTTACGTGCATTGAAAGATATGTATATAAATAAATTTCTTAGTCGAAGAAAATATTTTAAATTATTGGGGTGTTACACATTTCATAATATTTTCGTGATTATGATTATGCTCTATTTTTTTAATCTTTTAGGATAAGATGTTGTGCAAAATTTTACTCTTAGGACTCATGTTATTTGATTAATTAATGATTAATTCCTTATACACTCCAAATATTTATTCCAAGACTCATGTTTATGATATATAAATTTATGGTTATATTTTAAAAGGTTAATATCGTGTCGTTATATCCTATATACCCAAAAATAATTGATATATCCCTCTCTTACCCTTATTGAGCATATGAGCACACCCATTATTTTGTTTCCCTCTGATTATGGAGAAAGCTTTTTGGTATGATATTTCTAAGAAGGGTGATAATTATCAAAAAAATAGTGAGAGATAATGAAGAATTTTTATGTCCCAGCTGTTTATGTTTCCATGTTTCCAAAGATACTAGTCTTATATGATTCTATTCTGAATCGTAATGTAATGTAATGAATATTCAACTAATAAGATTTAATATTTATATATATAATGTATCTGTCAATAAATTTATTCACAAAATAAAATATTCCTTTTTATATAATTTGGAACTAATTATTCCAAATCTGAAATAATTTTTTCTGATTTAATTTTTAAAAATGGTAAAAATTAATTTTAAAATACTAAATATATAATTAATTAAAAACAATATTTTCTAAAATATATCTTATATTATAAAATGTATTATTTGGGTTTATAAGTTTAAAAAATTTAAATTATATAGTCACTTACAATATATAAATTTGTTCTTAGAAAAATGTATCATGAATTTCAAATTCACACTTATATACTCATAATGTTATAAAAGTCATGTTATTTATAAAATGGTATTTGAAAATATTCACATAAAATTCAATCATTTTTTAAAAATTATAAAAAATTAATTAGAATATAATTATGAGATTAAAAATTCTAAAATGAATTTACATTTAGATAATTAATAATTTTCAATTATTAAATTTATGAAAAAAATTATGCTTTCAAACATTATGTGTTATTTTTGTTATTTCATATAAATTTATAATTTAAAATCTTTTAATATATTATTACATATATTTTAATAATTTATTTTTTTAAATTTAATCTATTTGGATGAAATATAAAACACTTTACCAAATAATTCTTTGAAAAAAATAAATATTACTTTTATACCAAATAAAATTTAATAAATAGAATTAAAAGTAATTAATTATATTATATAATTTTATTTTATTAATACATTGATATTAAAATAATTATTAGAATTTTATATATCAATTATATCTTTATTTTAAAACTATATATATACATATATATAATTTTAATATCATATATTAATTTCATTTTGAGTTATATTATTTTGAATTTCATATTTTACAATACATGACTTCAGTATACCTATTGGATATATCCCCAATGACCATATTTTCAATGAACCTATTTGAAACAATCATATTTATCAATCACATATTTATAATGTCCAAATTTCAATTTTATATAGACATACTAAATCCTTTGCTCTAGGAAGTCTCACTTCACAAGGAATAAATCTTATTCCAAATTATAAAATTTTTATAATGAAGTTTCCTATCATCCATCAATTTTTCATTATAGGTTTTTTGGATTTTGGTGATCCTTGAGATTGAAGATGATCCGGGTGATTTCATACCCATAATAATTTTTTTCTATCTATATTCTTATATTGATTTATACACATTTAATGGATGTATTTTACCCATGGTGAGTACTAATTCATTTTGATATATACTTTTTTACGCTCTTTCATTGTAACATTCCACTTGTGAATGAATACAGTGTTTTTAGTTTAATTCATATGTCATATGACTTATTTATTAACTAATTTAAAATCATTTAATGAAAATATGAAAATAGTTTAGAATAATAGACATATAGTATATTGGAAGAATATGCTTCCAAAAAACCCCAGATGTTACAATACCAAATGATTTCATTTATGATTTGAGTAAGAAACCCAAAGATAGAAAGGAGGGGAAAAGAATGGTAGCTAGAGCTTTGTCTAGTAGTCTTTGAAATCTTATAAGGAAAGATTAGGGAGTAGAATGAAGAAAATAAAGTTTAGAATAACTAAAAGATTTGTAATGTCCCAAATTTTCCACATATTATTTTCAAATATAATATAAGATTAATTCGAGAC
The DNA here is from genome assembly GCA_963277665.1 of Viscum album. NCBI lineage: Eukaryota > Viridiplantae > Streptophyta > Magnoliopsida > Santalales > Viscaceae > Viscum > Viscum album. The sequence continues at coordinate 163,686,112 of OY728132.1, read as the reverse complement.
CAGGATTTGACATGACGTGAGATTCTGAGAACCAGAGTTCCCATAATAAATGTTTGAAATAAATTAAACTTTTAAATATCATTTGAGTGGTTTTCTGGAAAAAGTGGACTTGCTTTTAAATGGGTGCTTGGATTAGAAATCCAAGGGCACTAATACATTTAGAGGAGGGAATTTATCTTAGATAATTCCTAGTCTCGACTGGCGCGGGTCGGCTACCAAAGTTTTATTGGACGTTTTAAATGAAATAAAAGAAAATAAAAATTTATTTTATTTTAAAATATATAATGACATAGTGATATGTTTTTTTAAATTCTTAGGACTCTAGGGTTAGGCTCATAACCTAATAAAACTCCATGGAATAATCATAAGCTTTAGAGGGGATCCACCCTTGGTGAACTCTCGGTGAACGATGAATAACGACAATGCATAGATCATTATGTAGCAAGATAAAAACTCACCAAAAACAACAACAAGTTCACCCTTTGTCGACGATCAAGGTAGGGGTTATTATTTCAATTATGTTATCCCTGTTATTTGATTTGAATGACAAACACAGATCAACCCATGGACACGTTGACCCTTTGATCATTTATTCTTATGGGAGGTTCTGATTATCTGGTCTTATTTTGGGGAATCAATTTTATATTTGTTACGTTCTACTTGATCCTTATAATGGGAGATTATTGACACCATAACAAACAACAATGGATGTTCATTCCACAATTTTTTATAGGAATTTCTTCTCCCCTTTAACCCGGTGTGTTCTTCAATTTCTTCATGGGGTTATGAATAACAGATCATTGTACATCCGTATCAATATGAAATGATACCAAATCATAGATATGACATCGTGATGAAACAACATAGGTGCGACGGTGATGGTGAAAGTTGAATCGATATGCTTCAGAAGAAATCATTCATTGACCATTCTTCTTGTGGATGATCGAAATGAGTTTCCAAAGCCGATATGACACCCAAAACTTATCAAATCAGTGTTTCTATGATAGTAACACCCTGAATATTTAGTTTCGAGGCCTTTGAATAGAATTATTTAAGGATAGAAGATCATAAGAGTTGTGCTAGAGAAGAATTGTGATTCTAGAAAATCATGAAGAACCCGAGGTGTGCTAGCGTGTGAGTCCCGATATAGGACTCAAAGTGTATATCAGACGATACACATACATGAGGTGGAGTACACAACATGTACTCCTCCACATGGCCAAACCAGTTCAGATACACTGGTTACCCCGTGTAGCAACACACGGGTTGGTAGACATGGGTTGAAGCCGTGTACAAGAACACGGCTAGCATACATGGAGAAACCCTTGATTACTAGGACATGACCTATCACACACTTACACTCCATGAATCTTCATTTATACCCGACATGCTCTTTTTGACATGACCCATTGTAAACGGGCATGACCTCAAGTTCAGAGGACATGGAGTGTGACACCTCTACCTGCCGTGTACCTTCTTGTATATGGCTTGATCTCCTTTTCCCCCATTCCTTTGACAAGATTCATTTAGGTTAGTTCCCCTGAATGTTTGGTATCTTTTCCATCCACAGGAATATGATCCCTTCAACATGAATTTATGGATAGAGACAAAGTCCCTCCGAGAGGTCCGAAGTGAGATCTTATATCCATTCTTGACCCTAGTTAGAGTCAGGTATTGACATGAAAAATCCAATAGAACATCGATCCTATACTAAACAGGTGAATATGGATGAGTTGTGGTATTTTCCAAGTCACTGAAAGTGATCCTCATCCGTGTATCATGATATTCCCACTCAAAATTGAGTTCTCCCAGAATAATTGTATCAGTTCTCTCTTTATATTTATCAGTGAATAAATCTCCCTCGTGTCACTTCATGATGAAAAATAATTCTAAGATAGACTCTATTAGAGCTATCAGACTTGTGGAGTGAGCTCTACTCGATGAGTTCTTCGGTGAGTCTTCAAACTGAATTTCTAGCATGAGTACGTAGGATGTTTTGACTTACCTCTACACTATGTGTCTAGGTTTGGAGTTATCTAGATGTTTCTCTTATTATGTTTTCTATAGAAATATATTTTGTAGAGTTGACTGTACCTTTACTTTGTGTACTGTTTTTTTGTTTTCAGGGTCTCTTACTGAGTATTTTTATACTCACCCTTGCATGGTCTTTGCCCGCATGTGACATGTGTTGTACAAACAAGCTGGATTTTGAAGGAGTCTAGGGTGGAACAGGACTATACTAATCTTTGTGAGATTTCCTATATCTCGAGTAGTTCCTTCGGTGTTGAGAAGTAGTCTCCGTACCTTTCTTGTTTACTGGATGGAATTTGTAGTTGTAGATTCTTTCTTTTGGTGGGATTGTATTCTGGCCTAGTTACTTTTCTACTTTTTTACTATGTGATGTAATATGTTTGTTGGGTTTAGTTTTACGCACACATTTTTTTCCTTAGTGTTTTTTACATTTCAACATATGTGGTATTGGATATGTGTGCATGTGTACAGGTACTTAGGAAATTCCTACCATGTTAGGGATATGCCAACTCACTACAAGTCACTAGCCCCTGCCCTATTAGAGACAGGATTGGGGAGTTGTGGTGCAGGCCCCACAGGGAAGGGTCCTGATAGAGTGGTATCAGAGGTGGTAAGTTCTACCTTAAAGACCAAAAGTATTTGAGTTTTGGTTTTTGGAAACAGTGATAAGTGTTTTGAATTTGTCTTTTAGTCTAGGGACTCTTGTGTTGGTGTGGGCAACTGACATATCCATACACCAAGACACTGATTACATACCTTTTGACTCAGAACATGAGAACAACCGTTGTAGGGAAATATAAAAAGAATGATTCATGCATCATATATGAAGAGGTTATGGTTTATGTGTCCTTTTGTGTCAGTTATCCAAGTATACTCCTTGACCGTGGTACATATTTTTTCTTTATAGGATGCCTCTGAGATGCATTCCAGCTAGGATTTTGTAGCTTGATCCAAAATATTGCCCCCTTAATGATGGGGCTTTGATTCAGAAGCTAGTTACCTAAAAGTTACCTCCAGGTGGTGAACTTTCTAAACCACCACCAGTGGAGTAGCATGGGGTCCTTGCAGTACAGTCAGATGAGGAGTGCAGGCCAAGCGCGGTCAATGAGTTTCAGAGACACAGACCCCTCAGGTTCAGATGTGAGCCCGATCCTTAGGTGGCTAAGGACTGAATTGAGGCAGTGACCGAGGTCTTTTATCTAGCGAGGACACCAACTGACCAGATGGTGATACTAAGAGGGAGCCCTATTCAGGGTTCGGGTGGGTGATTGGAAAGTTTGACCAAGAAGACTCATGATGAGGTGACTCTTCCATGGGTGAAGTTCGATAAATGCTTTAAGGACGAGTTCTCTCTGGTTTCATATAGAGTAGTGCATATCCAGGAGATTTTATAGCTCCATTAGGGTAGTTTGATAGTGGATAACTATTTATCATGGTTTACCAACCTATCCAGGTACATGATGGATATGGTCATGGATCAGTACTTCAGATGTCAAACCTTCGAGTGAGGTTTATGATGATATATATGAGATAGAATTGTACCTCTATGCATTCTGACTTAAGATGGAGTGCTAAAAAGATATTTGGTGGTAAAGAGCTTATTGGATGAGCAGATACAACTAGTGGCAGTCAGCAGCAGGCTGACAGGTGTAGATACCTCGGCAGCAGGAAGCTGATGTTAGGCACATGGATAAGGATGTGGGAGATGTCACAAGATGTCCCGAGATAGGGGATCTGTATTCCAGGGATCTTAGTCTGGATCTAGTTAGACTAGGGAGAGGTGATTCGACTCATGCGACAATAGAGGACATCTTTCTAGAGATTTTCTAACTCGATGAGCTGCTGATAGGGATACCATGGATGGACCATGAGGCAGAGGCAGGGTGTGGAGTAGGCAAACCCTTCAGGTGAAGAATGATGAAGAGGATCATGGAGAGATGTAGGAGGTGGAATATGTTTTGACATCGATCCACCACCACCCAAAGAGGTCCGCACCAGGCTTACGAAGTTGGGGAAAGGGGCGTGAGAAATTACATAGGGTTGAGGTGTATGACCCAGGGACTCTAGGGAAGATCTGAGGTACGATATATGTCTTCTCTAACTTAGCTACCATACTTTTAGACACATGTTCCAGTCATTATTTCCTATCCACATGTATTGTGTGAAACCTTGATAATCCATTAGAGCTGTTGGCTAGACCCTTACCCTTGGAGACACCTATGGTTAGAGACTCGATGATCTCATATCTTTTCTGAAAGTGTGATCTTACCCTTGGAGATGATTGTTTCAGTTGGAACCCCTTTGTGGAGGTTTCGAGGCCTTATGATGTCATCCTAGGTATGGATTGATTATATGGATTCCAAGCCTAGATTGGCTACTTTAGGAAAATGGTGCGGTGTGTCTACAGATATGGGATGATGTTTTCTTTTATTGGAGAAAAGGAGACCCAGATATCACATGAGGGGATCATGCACATGAGGGTGCAACCGATCACGCATGAGTTGGCTAGGCTTACCCTCAGAGTAGTAGATGTTATGAGATTTAAGTTCCCAGTAATAGTGGTTAAGTACCAGGAAGTCTTCCCTAAAGATATTCTAGGCTTACCTCCCCATCGAGAGATCAACTTCTGCATTTAATTACACATTGGGAAGACACTAATATCCTCACCAACATATTGGATGCCTCCTGCAGAGTTGCGCAAGCTGACGGGGCATCTAAAGGATTTACAAAGGAAGGGATTTGTGAGACCCATTATTTCACCATGGGTGACCCCGGTTTTGTTTTACAAGAATGAAGATGTGATTTTGAGGTTGTTTTTGGATTACCAGTGCCTAAAGCTGGTAAGGGTGAAGAACAAGCATCCACTAATGAAGATCAAAGACCTCTTTGATCAGCTGATAGGGGAATAATGGTTCTCAAAAGTTGACCTTCGATCAGGATATCAATGTATTCGAGTACGATATGGGGATGTGCTGAAGATGGATTTCAGATTCCTCTAAAGTCACAAAGAGTACTTGGTGATGAAAACTTTCATGAAGAACACCCCCATAATGTCATGGAACTCATTGATTGGATCTTCCATCCGTACTTAGACCGGTTCTTATTCGTCTTCATCGACGATGCCCTTGTGTATTCAGCATCAGAGGAGAAGCACACAAGACACATACAGATGGTTCTAAACATAATCTGAGAGAACCAACTCTCTGGAAAGATCTCGAAGTGCCTATTATGGAAACAAGAGGTCCACTTTTTGGGACATGTCATCTTAGTAGATGGAGTAGCGGTGGACCCAACCAAGGTGAATCTATCGTCAGCATGGGATCCAACTAGGAGTGTGAAAGGGGTGAATAGCTTTCTTAGGCAGACATGATATTATCAAATATTCATTCCTGAATTCTCTAGAATATCATCCCCAATTACAGCTTTGACCTGGAAGGGGAAGCCTTTTATATGGAAATAGAAGCACCTAAATTCTTTCAAGCAGTTGAGGCAGATTTTGCTGAGCACACCAATATTGAGTTTTCTAGAAGATGGTGTCGAGTACATAGTTTTCTAGGATACATCAGGAACTAGTCATTGATGTGTTATGATATATAGATTGGAGATTATTTCTTATCATTAGCGCTAGCTGAGGCCTCATGAGAAAAACTATGCGACACATGATCTTGACTTGGCAGTAATACTCTTCACATTGACGATGTGGCCACACAATCTAATGGGAGATAAATTTATCAAATAATATAACCACAAGATTCTCAACTAAATATTCTCATATAAGGGTCTAAATCTTAGAAAATGGATATGGATGGAGTTCCTCTAGGATTATGAATTTGAGATCCTCTATACTCCTGGGAAGGGGAACGTAGTGGCTAATGCTCTCAGTCAGAGATCGAGTTCACACACATTGAGGGAGGAGTCTGAGAAGTTGGCCTATTTATTGTTATAACTCGTGGATAGAGATGATGTGGCTTTCCTTCAGTCGATGGTTTTCCCCTCCACTCTTACAACGAGTCACATAGTCACAACTAAGAGATATCGACTATGAGGCTTTACATGATCAGTTATCCATAGGACATGCTCTTGATGGATATTCCCATATTGGGGAGAACTTCATCATTTTTAGAAGACATACAATTGTACCAGTGGTGTTTTGGCAGGAGGTTCTAAAGGAATTTCGTAAATCCCCTTTGATGGTACATTTTTGAGTGGTGAAAATGTACCAGGACCTCCGATGTCATATCTGGTGGACCGGAATGAAGAAGGAAGTGGCAGAGTTTATTTCTCAATGCCTTACATTCCATCAGGTGAAGTCTGAGCACCATGTTCTAGTTGGACTATTCCAACCTTTAGAGGTTCCCTAGTAAAAGTGGGATGAAATATTAATGGACATCATTACGGGATTAACATGAACATGAAGGTGACATGATTACTTCTAGGTAATTGTTGACTAACTCTCCATGTTGGCCCAATTCCTAGCTATCTGGGAGTAGAGTTCAGTAGAGAGTTTGCAACACCTCTACGTGTAGGAGATAGTTCAACTCCTTTGGGTCCCCTTGACAACAGTCTAGGATTTTGATGCTCTTTTCACATCCTAGTTGGTGAAGCAGTTGTAGGTGACATTTGGGACACATCTATTCTTGAGCATGAAATTCCATCCCCGAACATTTGGTTAGATAGAGAGGACCATTCAGGTTCTGAAGGATAGGTTCTAGGCCTATATCATAGACTTTGGTCATAGTTGGGAGGACCACCTACCATTGGTGGAGTTTCTATACAATAACAACTACCACTACACCATTGGTATTCCACCATTCAAGGATTTATATGAGTGAACCTAAAGATCAGCGCTTTTCTGGAGCGACACAGGGGAGTCAACAATCATGGGTTTAGAGATGTTAGGAGCTACCATCGAGAAGGTGCAAATCATTTAGGAGTGGTTGAAGATTGTACAGACCCGGTAAAAATCTTCTGCTGACAAATGACAGATACCTCTAGAGTTTGAGGAGGGAGACCAAGCCTTCATTCAGATCTCACCTCTATGAGGGTTAAAGAGATTTGTTCTAGGTGGAATTTTTTTCTCAAGGATCATCTATCCTTACAAAATAATGCGTAGATTTTGAAAGGTGGAGTACCTCCATGATCTACCACCGTAGTTGCACGAGGTACATGATTTCCTCCACGTGTTTCAGCTGAGGAGGTATGTGTACGATCTGTTGCATGTCATCGAATGGGGTGAGCTAGACATCAAGGATGGAGATACCTTTGCAGATTACCTAGTAAAGATTGAGGATCATATAAGAGGATACTTCATGGGTGAGGTATTCATTTGGTGTATTTATGGGGGTAGCATGATTATCTTCAGAAGAGAACGTGGGAGCCGGAGGCTCAAATTCGTGTGCACCACACAAATCAATATGAGTAGCCTTTTGTTTTGGCCTTTTGGATCTATAAATCTCTATGGTGGGTAGAGTTTAATGTATCAGATTTTCCATGTATTATTTTTAAATACTTTATGTAATTGATTTGACACCAGGTTTGACACGACATGCGATTCTGAGGGTTGGTGTTCCTGAAATAAATGTTTGAAATAAATTAAACTTTTATATAAAGTGTGAGATGTTTACCTGATAATGTCAAATAAATTTTAAATGGGTGACCAGATCAGAAATCCAAGGGCACCATTACATTTAGAGAAGTGATTTTACCTTAGGAAATACCTAACCCCGATCGGCGCAATTTGGCTACCAAAGTTAATTTTTTGATATTTTAAAGGAAATAAAATAAATTAATAATTTATTTTATATTAAATGTTTTAATGTAAAACTGTTGAATTTTCTTATTTTAAATGAGTTGGAGCCCAATGTTTGGCTTATTACCCAGTAAAAATCCATGGAATCCTCTAGTTCTTTGGATAGGGGCCACCCTTAGCGAACTCTCAACGGATGATGAAGAACGACAATGCATGGATCGTTGCACCACAAGATCATATCTCACCCATGATGGAGGAAAGTTCACCCTTTGTAGACAATTGAGTTAGGGATTTTTATTTCAATTTTGTTTCCCTGTTGTTGGATTTAAAAGAAAAACACAGATCATCCCACGAATAGGTTGACCCGCAGATCGTTTTTTGTCATGCGGAAGGGTCTGATTATCAGGTGTTATTTTAGAAAATAAATTTAAAATTTGTTTCATTATGATTTATATTTATTACAAGAGTTGATAAACTCTACAATGAACAATGGTGATTGTTTTTTCATCGATTTTGTATATGAATATCTTCTGCCCTTTGACCTCATCTGTTCTTTGTGTTCTTCGTGGGGTTATGAACAACTGATCGTTGCACACCCGTCTCACAATGTAAGGATCCCAAATCAAAGAACTGACTTCATGATGACCTAGTAGAGGTGCGACGGCAATGTAAGTAGATGAATTGACATGGTTTGGAAGAAATATTTCTTCGGCCATTATTTGCGTGGGTGATTAAGACATATTTTTTGAGCTATTGGACACACAAAACTTACTGAATAAGAATTTCAATGACTGGAAGACCCAAGATATTTAGTTTCAAGGTTTTTGAATGGCCAGATATAAATATTGAATATCACCTAATGTATGCCTGCAAAGAACTGCGATTATGGAAAATCGGGAAGAATCCGACGTGTGGGGTCAGCTCAATGACGGCTGGGGTTCCATTTTACAGAAACAGATGAAACAGCGAGTAAACCCTATCTCATGGAATGTGAACCCTATTACATGGTGTGTGGGTCCTGACATGGGACTCAACATGTATCTCCGAGGATACATGAACACGGGGTAGAGTACATGACATGTACTCCACTACACAGCCAGACCAGGCTAGTTACATGGGTTACCTTGTATAAGAGTACACAATTCAACCGACACTAGTTGAATCCATATATGGGAACATGGATAGTGTACATGAAGCATCCCCAACATGTAGGAAACAACGTTTCACACTCTTACACACCATGTATTTTCCTTTATACATTTCAAGCTCTTTTCGACACAATCTGTTGTACACAGGCATTATCTTGGGTCAGAGGACACGGTGTGTGACCCCTCCACATGCTGTGTAACTTCTTGTACATGGATTGATATCCTTTTACCCTATAACTTGGAAATGTTTCATTCAATTTAGTTCCCCTTTTCTCAATCCCATGAAGGTAAGGTATCATTTCCGTCCACATGAGTATGATCCCCTTAACAAGAATTTCTGGATAGAGCTGGTGTCCCTCCGAGAGGCCCAATGTGAGATCATCTTTCCATTCTTGACCCTAGGTAGATTCAAGTATTAACACAACCAATCTTACAGGATATTGATCCTCTACTTACTAGGTTAATACAGATTATTCTTGGTATACACCATGACCTTGCAAGTGATCCTCATCCGTGTATCAGGATCATCCCACTCAGAAGTGAGTTCTCTTGGAATGATTGTATTTGTTCTCTATTCATATCTATGAGTGGGTAAATCTCCCTCGTGACACATCCCGATGAACAATACTTCTCAGGTGGATTTCATCAGATCTATCAGACTCATGGAATGAGTTCTCTTGGATGAGTGCTTCATCAAATCTTCAAACTGAATCCCAAGCATGGGTATGTGGTGTGTTGTGACTTAACTCTAGACTACGAGTCCGGGTTTTGAGTATATCGGTATGTTTCCCTTTTATATGTTCTATAGACATATATTGTGTAAAATGGAATATACCATTATTTTTTGTATTGATTTGTGATTTTTGAGGTCTCCTACTAAATACTGTTATACTCACCTCTACATGGGCTATGCCTGCACGTGTTGTGTCTTGTGTATACTAGCGACCATTTGACGTAGTACAGGGTGGAATAGGACCAAGGTGATCTTTGTGAGCTTCCCTATAGACTAAGGTGTTCATTCAGCGTCGATCAGTAGACCCAATACCTTTCTTGTTTACAAGTTGAACTTTATAGTTTTAGACTCTTTCTTTTGGAGGGGTTGTATTCTAGCCTAGTTACTTTTCCACACATTACATTTTGTTGTAAGATGTTGTTTGGGTTAGTTGTATGCAAGAATTTTTTTACTTAGTGGTTTTTATATTTCCTCATTTTGGGCTTGGAGATGTGTGCATGTGTATATGTACTTAGGGAATGCCTCCAATGTCAGTGATATGATTACTCGGTGCTAGTCACCAGCCCCTTGCCTATTGATGACGAGCTTAACGAGTCGTGGAATGTGAAAAGACCCGGAAATTTCAAGGAATTTTTTTCTCTTAAATTCTTTGGAATTTTACGAGTCTGCAGTTTTTGACGGCGCCTGATTCTAAGGCCCGGTGTGCCCGAAATCATTTTCTAAAGTTTTGTTCGGGTACGTTCAGTAAAGGTACATGCATGGTTTTATATCTTATGAACCGGTGCTCAGAATCGAAATCCAAGGACACCGAGGAATTCACATCGCCGGTATTCACTTAAGGATACCACTACCGCATTTGCGTTTGTTTGAGAGTAGAAGTTATAATTTGGGGTTTCTAAAAAAAACTAAAAATATGTGAGAAATATTTTTATTTTTAAAGGTGGTTAATTACACCAAAGGGGAGTTGGATGTGGGGACCACCCCCACATAACCTCCCATGGGAGGATATTGTGTGGAGGGGCCCATAGGAACACTAACTCTTCAACATCCCCTTAAAACCCTTGGAACTCCCCACTGATGAGGGTTAAACTCTCCACCTCCCACCTTTTCTCATTAATGTTCCAACACCATCCAATTAATTAATTAAGCTCCCTCAATTAATTGATTAATTTGATTTGAATTGAAGTGCATGGAATTATTAAATTGGGGTGACTATTAATTTATTTTCTTTGGAAAATATTCTGTTGGGAGGCTTTGGAGAAATAGAAGGAAAGTGTTCTTCCCACGAAGAACACGAAGAACATCTTCCTCTTGACGACGAACTTTTTCTCCACTTCTTCAACCGGGGCACGAAAATGAGGTGAAGCCCACAAGGAATGCCTGTCATCCTTCCTCTTCCTCTGCATCAAGGAATAAGACGCCCTCCATGAAGAACATCGCCAACAATGACGCTTCCTCGGACGCACCCCGGCATCAACGAATCGACTCCATCGACAATGAACGAACATTGAATTGGGGTAGGGGGTTTTGTATAATTTTAAATGAATAAAATTATACCACATTCATTGATGAATTTTTGGGTTTGTCTATGGTGATTATATGTTGGACAATTTTTTGAGCCTCAAACATAGAGGGCACGGGATAACGAACAATGTCGGACCCTCCGCCAATTTGTTCTTGATGCATGGTTTGTTGGGAGATGGGTGAACATAAAATAAACCTTTTTTGAGGCCGTCGTAGTGAAGATCCGGATCTGAGGAGACCTTAGGCGCATACGAGAGGCAAAATTGACCACCAGAACGATTCTGGCGGCCCGGGGAAGAGCACAGTGGTGCGAGTCTCCAGCACAGCGGCACCAGCAACCAGCACCGGCCAACTGCCTAGGGGTAGCGGTGCCCCTGCCCCCACTCCTCCACTGAGCTATCTGGCCAAGCCGCGGCTGGCCGCCAGGCCAGGCCGCCTGCCGTGCGGGCTGGGACCCCTATCGCGCGGGCTGGGCCACCCTCGCGTGGGCCGGGTTATAGCCGCAAGGCCGGGCCACAACCGCCGGGCCGAACCGCAGCCGCGGAGCCGGGCTATACCCCACCGGGCCGGGCCGCACCCCACCGGGCTGGGCCAACCCCTAGCCGGGTCGGACCCACCAAACCAGGTCAGGCCGACCGGCCAGCCCACTGGGCTTGACGGGCCGGGCCCGTTTCGCTTAAACGTGAAAAACTTCTAGACTGCGCGTCTGATCGACATGATGTCTTTGGCACTAGGACCCTTGCGACGAGCCTGTACTTTTGCGATACTCTTAGTGAGTTTTGGATGAATTTGGAAAATGGCTAGGTTGGATCTTGTTTAAATCCAACCGTGCCCCTAGAACAGAAATGTCAATAACTCTGAGACCGGGCGTCCGATTGACGAGTCGTCTGTCGCATTGGGTTTCTGTTGATGAGACTGATATTCGGGATACATCAACTTAAGACTTAGTTGATGTATCAATTCTTGACTCGAGGAGCATACCCTCCAGGAATCAAGCGTGTAGTGTGCGGGATCCCTAGAGCTGGCTGCGACGAATTCTGTATCAGAATCTTGTGTGGGTTCGACAATGACGACTACTGGAATCCTCCATGGGTTCGACAATGACAAATACTGTACCGGAATCATGTGTGGGTTCGATAGAATAGCTGTACTGTATCCTATATGGGTCAGACATGTTAGATGATATAACTGGACTGTATCCAATGTCGGTCCAACAGATTAGCTGGACTGTATCCTGTGTGGGTCCTACTACTTAGACGAGATAGCTGCACTGTATCTTGTGAGGTTCTGAGAGCTTAGCTGGTTCTGTATCCTGTGTGGGTCTAGTAGCATAGATGATCCGGTAGCTACATCTGATCATCTATATCTCACTACTATTGTGGTATACCTTTATGAGTTGAGTCATGTCCTTCAACCATTATCATCGTAGTGATTGACTTTACTTCCTGTGTGGACTGGGTTGTGCTTGGGCTCGAGAGTTGGAGCCGAACTATGATTGGTAACTTTGGTATATGTGTGGGCATATACCTAAGTTGGGATGATTGATACTTTATGTCTGTATCTTTCTTTTTTTGTTTATCCTTAGTGGATATTGTGAGACCTTGCGGGTCTCAGGGTCCCTACTGAGAATCGTTATAATCACCCATGCACGGGCTATGCCCACACCTCATTTGTTGGATGCAGATGACAGACATCGCTGACGGAGGCCGAGAGCGCCATGACTGGACGATACCCGGAGGTGGACCTTGTGATGAGTCATCACATGGAGGAGACTCACGTACGTGAGTGCTAAGGTGGCCATCTGTACCTACCCTTCAGGTAAGAATCCCCGGAGGACGATCAATGAGCTTCTCTTTACTTTCAGCTGTTGTCCATTTTTACTTGTACTTTTTGTTTAGTTGGGTTTGTATACTGGCCCATTAACATTCCAACACACTCTTGTATTCAGTTTACTTAGTGATTACTTCCTATTGCGTACTCTGTTGTGTTTTTTACATTTATAAAGGAAATACCTTCCCTGCATAGGGATTTATGCCTTTTGTTCTAGTCTCCAACCCCTGGCCTATGAAAGGCAGGCTTAGGGTAGTCACGACACTGGCCTCGAGGATAGGTCGTGTCAAATTGGTGTTCGAGGAGTCGGTTCTACCATAGATCTTAGACTCTGATTCTTTTATTGGAAATAGTGTTAAGTGTTTTGGGTGCTATTATCAATTTAGGGAAACTAGTGTTGGTGCGGCGGAAGACGTATCCATACACTAGGACTCTAACTTCAGATCTCTGACTCAGTGCACGAAAACACTGATTGCAAGTGTGTTTCCTTTGAAAAAGTTTTTTTCATGTTTACTTTGTGTCAGCTCACCAGGTATATTGTTTTGACCATGGAACACATGTTTCTTTTCAGGATGGCCCCACGAAGGTAGCTAGCTAGGGTTTAAAGTTACGTAAGAGATGGTAGCCCACCGAGCGACGAGGCGTCAGTGCAGGGCCCCATCACAGCAGAGGCACCAATGGTACCACTACCCGCGGGGACACCGATACCCCCATCCCCAACAGTAGAGATTGAAAGACGCCTGAGTGTGTTGCATGAGTTCTAGTGACAGAGGCTTCCTAGGTTACGGGGAGAGACGAACCCAAAAGCAGCTGAGGATTGGATGGAGGCTATCGTGAGAGTTTTCAGATTGGTAGGGACACCAACCGACCTTATGGTGATCCTTGCAGTGAGTCTTCTACATGCTGCAGCAGGTAGATGGTAGAGCCTGATGCTACAGGTGCATGACGAGGCATCATTCCTCTGGACAGACTTTGAGAGTCTCTTTTTCTCAGAGATTGTTCCATCCACCCTTCGCGCGGTTTCGATTCCAGAGTTACTTCATCTGCAGTAGGGAAGCATGACAGTAGCTCAGTACTCAGCGAGGTTCACCGACCTCTCACACTACTCCACGAATATAGTGAGGGATCCATTCTTCAGGGCCCAGACCTTCGAGTAGGGAATCAGGCATGAGATTAGAGATTGAACGATTCCTGTCAGCATTACGATGTAGGCAGGGTTACTGGAGCGAGCCCTTCTATTGGAGAGCTTTCTCGATGAGCAGTCACTAGTAGCGAGACCCTCCATTTGGCGACACATAGCAGAGTCTTCTGCAGCCGGCAGTAGACATAAGTCATAGAGGTCCAAGCAGACCAGGCCATCAGGTGGGCAATTCCAGGATGTAGGTTTGGTTGTGTAGGGAACGCGAGATAAATTTAGCTATACGAGGAGTAGGCAGTGCTATGCATGCAGCGGCCAGGGCCACTTTTCTCGTGACTACCCGACCCGCCATGCAGATGAGCAAAAAACTGTAGAGGGACCTCCCAGGTAGAGGAAAAGGTTCGACCGTGGTGGTCCGTAGGGATCAGGAAGACGTGGTAGAGGAGCTGGCTGAGCCAGAGGTGGTGGATGACGTTTTGAGGCTCTACCACCACCACCACCAGAAGGTCAACCCCGACCCTAGGGAGCTGGCGGACAGAGGCGTGATCAGCTCCAGGCAGTCGAGGCCTATGACCACGGTGCACCTGAGATGATTCTAGTTACTATATGTGTCTACTCTACCCATACTGTAGTACTCATAGACACAGGTGCGAGTCATTATTTTATTGTCATTTCCCTTGTTCGGAGCTCGGAGATTCCAACAGAGCCGTTGGCTTGATCCTTACGGCAAGAGACTTCTATGGAAGCAGACTCAATGATTAAGAACTAGTGCCGACAGTGTGAGCTTACTCTAGGAGGTGAGAGCTTCAGCCATGATCTTATTATAGTGGCCTCGAGGACTTACGAAGTCATATTGGGTATAGACTAGTTATCCATAGTTCATGCTCAGATCGACTGTATTAGGTGCAAAGTGCGGTGTATCTGCATGGATGGGACTAGGTTCACCTTCACCGGCAAGAAGGAAGCCTTTGCAGTGTAGGATGGAATTTTTGCAGAGGAGGGGGCAGCCAATCACAAATCAGTTAGCTAGTCTCATCCATAGGGCAGTTGATGTGGGGAGTCCGAGTTTTCCTGTTGTGGTGGATCAGTACACAGATAATTTTCTTGATGACGTTCCGAGAATGCCTCCTCATAGAGAGGTAGACTTCTACATTGACCTACACTTCAGGACAACACTGATATCTACTCTTGTATATTGGATGCCTCCCACGAAGGTTCATGAGCTGTGGGTACAGCTGGAGGACTTGCAGGGGAAGGGATTTATCCGAACTAGTTTTTTAGCCAGGGCATCACCGATTTTGTTTGACAAGAAGGGGGATGGGAGCTTGGGAATGTGTGTCGACTATCGTCGCCTGAATCAGGTGACCGTGAAGAAAAAGTACCCACTCCCAAGAATTGATGACCTCTTTGATCAGCTCAAGGGAGCACGATGGTTCTCAAAGATAGACCTCAGGTCAGGCTATCACCAGCTCAAAGTTCGAGACGAGGATGTGCAGAAGACAACCTTCAAGTTTCAGTATGGCCACTATGAGTTCTTGGTTTTGCCCTTTGGAGTAACCAACGCACCAACAGTGTTCAAGAGTATCATGAACATGATCTTTCAGCCTTACCTAGATAGATTTGTTGTAGTATTCATCAATGACAAACTGATTTACTCGAATACTAAGGAGAAGCACGCCTACCATTTGCAGGTGGTACTAGATACAATCTGAGAGCACCAGATTTATGGTAAACTCTTGAAGTGCCAGTTTTGGATTCGAGAGGTTCACTTTATGGGACACGTCATCTCGGAGGCTGGAGTTGTAGTGGATCCAGCGAAGATCGAGGCAATACTTTCTTGGGAGCCACCCAGGAGTGTGACTAAGGTGCGGAGTTTCCTGGGATTGGCTAGGTACTATCATAGATCTGTGCCAGACTTCTCCAGAGTTGCAGCACCGCTTTCAGCATTGACGAAGAATGGGAAACCGTTCGTGTGGTCATAGATATGCCAGCAGATCTTTTAGGAGCTGAGGCAGAGGTTGGCCAATGCACCCATCTTGAGGCTACCGGAGAAGGGCATACAGTACGTAGTTTACTGCAATGCATCAAGGACCAGACTCAAGTGTGTCCTGATGCAGGAGTGATCAGTGATTGTGTATGTTTCATGGCAGTGGAGAAAACCCGAGTAGAACTACTCTACCCATGACCTAGAGTTCGAAGCAGTGGTCTTTTCCTTGAAGATGTGGCGGCACTATATGATTGGCGAGCATTTTATAGTCTATTCTGACCACCAGAGTCTCAGGTAAATCTTCTCACAGAAGGGCCTGAACCTTAGATAGCGGCAATGGATTGAGTTCCTCCATGAGTATGACTTAGAGATAGTGTATACTCCTGGGAAGGGGAATTTTGTAGCAGATGCTCTCAATAGGAGATGAGGCATTCAGCTACAAGGAGAGGTGAAAAAGCAGCTGGCCGTGTTGTAGATATCCTTTGTGGATAGAGATGGAGCAGCCTTACTGTAGTCTCTCACAGACACTCCTCCACTTCTTCAGCGAGTCAAAGAGGCGCAACATGGGGATGTTAACTGTGAGGCATGACGTGCTCAGATATCCTTAGGGCAGGCACCTGATGGGTTTTCTGAAGGTGGGGAGCACGTCATCCTCTTCAAAGGATGTACCATAGTACCAGTTGCAATACAAGAGGAAGTATTGATGGAGTTTCACACTTCCCCTCTAGCGGTACATCCAGAAGTGGTGAAGATGAATCCGGACCTCAGACAACAGTACTGGTGGCTAGGTATGAAGAAAGCAGTAGCAGAGTTTGTCTCTTGATGCCTCACTTATCAGTAAGTGAAGGTGGAGCACCAGGTTCCAGTAGACTTGGTTCAACCCTTATAGGTTCTATAGTAGATGTGGGACAGAATATCCATGGATTTAATGATGGGACTTCCATGTACATCCAGAGGACACGACTCTATCTAGGTGATCGTAGACCGACTCTCCAAGTCATCCCACTTCTTACCGATCATAGAGCGGGGCTCAGTAGAGAGCATGAGATGCTTCTACATTAAGGAGATCGTACAGCTTCATGGTGTGCCATTGACTATCGTCTCGGATCGATATGATCATTTCACTTACTGGCTATAGAAAGGGTTACAAGATTCTTTTGGGACACAACTTCTCTTGAGCTCTGCCTTCCATCCTCAGACGGATGGTCAGACTGAGAGGACCATTCAGACTCTCGAGGACATGCTCCATGCATTTGTCCTCGACTTTGGTCATAGCTGGGAGGATCACTTACCCTTGGTGGAGTTTTCAGACAACAACAGCTAACACTCCACCATCAGGGTGGCCCCTTATGAGGCACTGTACGACCGACCTTGCAGATCACCTCTGTGCTGGACTAACCCGGGGGAGTCATCACTTGTAGAACCAGAGATGGTTCACGCTACGACGGAGAAGGTGTAGATCATCCAGGAGTGGATGAAGACTGCATAGAGAAGAAAAAAGTCCTATGCTGATAGGAGATGGAGACCACTGGAGTTCGAGGATGGCGACCACGTCTTCCTATGTGTCTCACCTCGACGAGGTATGTGGAGATTTGGTGGAGGTTGAAAGTTTTCTCTACGTTTCATTGGACCTTTCCAAGTCCTCAGCAGAGTAGGCGAGGTGGCTTACCTCCTAGCCCTTCCATCTCAGTTTCATCGGGTGCACGATGTCTTCCACGTATCTCAGCTGAGGAGATACATGTAGGACCCGTCCCACATCATCAACCACAAGGAGTTGGACGTTGATGACGGGGCTACATTCTCGGAGGTTTTAGTGGATATTGAGGATCTACAGAAGCGGGTCTTGCATGGATGATCGATTCCTCTGGTTCAAATTTGCTGGAAGCATGGGAACCACTAGGAGAGAACATGGGAGAGGGAGGCTCAGATGCGTGCTCAGTACCCCCATTTGTTTCCCTAGTGAGTGTTGTAGCTTTACAGGGACGTAAAGCCCTAAGTTGGGGGTAATGTAAAGACCCAAAAATTTCAAAGGAATTTTTTTTCATAAATTCTTTGGAATTTTATGAGTCCGTAGTTTCTTTCAGCGCATAATTCTGAGACCCGATGTACCCAGAATCATTTTCTGAAGTTTTGTTCGTGTACGTTTAGAAAACGTACGTGTGGGTTTTTCTATCTTTTGAACCGGTGCTCAGAATTGAAATCTGAGGACACCGACGAACTCGTAGCACCGATATTCGCTTAAGGATACCTCTACAGCAGTTGCGTTTGGTCGAGAGTGGAAGTTATAATTTTGGGTTTCAAAAAAAAATATGTGAGACATATTTTTATTTTTAAAGTTGGTTAATTCCACCAAAGGTGAGTTGGAGGTGGGTCCCACCCCCACATAACCTCCAATGGGAGGATATTGTGTGTCGGGGCCCACATGAACACCAACTCTTCAACTTCCCCTTGAAACCCTTGGAACTCCCCATTGATGAGGGTTAAACTCTCCACCTCCCACCTTATCCCATTAATGTGCGAACACCATCAAATTAATTAATTAAGCTCCCACAATTAATTTATTAATTTGATTTGATTTCAAGTTCATGGAATTATTAAATTGGGGAGCCTGTTATTTTATTTTCCTAGGAAAATATTCTATTCGGAGGCTCTAGAGAATTAAGAAGGAAAGTGTTCTTCCCATGAAGAACACAAAGAACATCTTCCTCTCGATGACGAAATTTCTCTCCACTTCTTCAACCGATGAAATAATGTGAGGGGACGCCCACGAGGAACACCCATCATCCTTCCTCTTTCTCCATGTCAAGGGAGAAGATGTCTTCCGCAAAGAGCTTCGCCAACAACGACACTTCCTTAGATGCCCCTCGACATCAATGAATTGACGCCATCGACAATGAACGAACTTCGAATCAAGGTAGGGGGTTTTGAATAATTTTAAATGAATAAAATTATACCACATTCTTCGATGAATGTTTGGGTTTGTCTATGGAGATTATATGTTGGATAATTTTTTGATCCTCTAACGCGGAGGGGACGAGCCAACAAACAATTCCGGACCCTCCACCAATTATTTCTTGATGCACTGTTTGTTGGGTGATGGGTGAATGGAAGAGAAAACTTATTTTGAGGTTGTCGCTGTGAAGAGAAGGACCCGAGGAGACCTTAGGTGCAGACGAGAGGAAAAACAGACCACCATAATGACTCCAGTGGCCCGCGGTAGAGCGCGGCAGCCGGCACCGGCCGACCGCCTAGGTACAGCGATGCCCCTTGCAAGTCGCCGGCAGAAGGCCGCCACAGAACCGGTCAGGATGATGGATTGGAATCTACATATGTGGTTTTCTTGTGGCATGGGCGGTGCCAGCTGGCTTCGCCGTTACAGGAATCCGGGGGGCCACTCCCCCCCGCTCTGCTCGGCCAACTGGCCGAGCCGCGATAGGCCGCCTGCCGCGCGGGGCGGGCTGCCGGCCGCGTGGTCCAAGCCATAACCGCCGAGTCGGGCCGACCACCAGCCGGGTTAGATTCACCGAACCTAGTCGGTCTGACTTGCCAGCCCAATGGGCTTGATGGGCTGGGCACGTTTCGCTTAAACATGATTAACTTCTAGACCGCGCATCCGATCGACACATCGTCTGTGGAACTGGGACCCTTGCGATGAGGTGGTCCTTTTGAAATACTCTTAGTTAGTTTTGGATGACATTGGAAAACGGTCGGGTTTGATCGAGTGTAAATCGAACTGGGCCCCTAGAATAGAAAATCCAATAACTCTCAGACCGGGCGTCCAATTGAAGCGCCGCCTGTCGCATTGGGTTTCTTTTGATGAGATGAAACTTCAGGATACATCAACTTATGACTTAGTTGATGTATCAATTCTTGACTCAAGGAGCGGACCCTTCCGGAATCGAGTGTGCCTTGTGCAGGAACAATAGAGATGGATGCGACGACTTCTGTACCGGAATCCTGTTTGGGTTCGACAGCGACGACTACTAGAATCCTCCATGGGTTCGACGACGACAACTAATGTAACAAAATCCTTTGTGGGTTTCACACAATAGATGGACTATATCCTATGTGGGTCCGACAACTTTGATGAGATAACTGGACTGTATACTGTGTGGGTCTGACAGCTTAGCTGGACTGTATCCTATGTGTGTCCGACAACTTAGATGATATAGCTTGAATATATCCTGTGTGGGTCCGACAACTTAGCTGGTCTTGTATTCTGTGTGGGTCTGACAGCTTAGATGATCAAGTGGCTACATCTGATCATCTATATCTCACTACTATTGTGGCATACCTGTGTGATCTTAGTCATGTATTTCAACCATTATCATCGTGGTTTTTGACTTTACTTCCTATTTGGACTGGGTTATGCTTGGGCTCACGAGTTGGAGCTGAACCGTGATTGGTAACTTATGTATATGTATGGGCATATACCAAAGCAGGGTTGATTGATACATCGTGTTTATATCTTTCTTCTTTTGTTTATACTTAGTGGATATTGTGAGACCTTGCGGGTCTCGGGGTCCCTACTGAGTATCGTTATACTCACCCCTGTACGGTCTATGCCCATACCTCGTCGTGTTGGATGCAGATGACAGACATCACTGACGGAGGCCGAGAAAGCCACGACTGGATGGTACCCAGAGGTGGACCTTGCGATGAGTCAGCACACGGAAGAGACTGACGGACGTGAGTGCTTAGGTGGCCATCTGTTCCTTCCCTTCAGGTAGGAATCCCCAGAGGACGATCCAAGAGATGCTCTTTAATTTCAAATGTTGTCCCTTTTTACTTGTACTTGTTGTTCAGTTGGATTTGTATACTGGCCCATTTACTTTCCATCACACTCTTTTATATTCAGTTTACTTAGTGTTTACTTCCTCTTGCGTACTCTATTGTGTTCGTTTACTTTTATAAAGGCAATGCCTTCCCATCATAGTGATTTACGTCTTTGGTGCTAGTCGCACAGCCCCTGGCCTATGGAATGCGGGCTTGGGGTAGTCATTGCATGGGCCCCGAGGACGAGTCATGATAGCACGACCCCCACTAGGATGATTCATACCAAGACCAACATTACTAAAAAGTATGGCATGAAAACATAGTTGTCTAAACTATTCATGAGACTATGAAATCATCATAAGAATTAGATTTTTAAATTTCATAGTTGTCTTTCATGGTGGTAGAAATCATTCATATTGACCATACATCCTGAAATAATTTCCAAAATTCCTAAAATTATTAATCCGAATTCTGTTGAATTTACTCCTCAAATGGGCTGACGACCTTATTTTTTATTGTTTTTTGATAACCCCTCTTTAAAGGGATGAGAGGTAACCCTTAAAAGGCATGTTGGATTAGATATTACATAGCCCGTAGGTATTAGAAAAAACTTCAAGCTATAACTACATGGAACTGCACCTCCCCATCTTCTTCATGTTGATTTTAGCTCTCCACCTTCGCATGACTTGTTCAACTAGGCTTCCTGTGCATGGAAAGGTTAGTCCCAATGGAAATTCCATACCCTCTCTTTCTAAAAAATCCGCTTGGCTATTGCTTTGGTGAATACGCCTACTCTGAATCCTCATCTAGATTCTATTCCTTGTAGAGTATATCTGGTCATTAATCTCAATTTCAGGTGTGTCTAAGGCCTTTATGTGGCCTGATGGCCTTAAGGTGGACCGAAGGTCTTGAGGTTCCTGGAAATCCTTACTGGCCCAAATGACTTCGGTTGCTCGAAGGACTTGAATGACCTGAGGCCCAAACCGGTGGCTCGAAATCCAAAAAAATGAATAGTTTTGGCTGCCACAGTACCGAATAATGCCTACTACAGTGCCTGCTATAGTACCCAGAAATTATGTCTATGCCTTGTTTTGAACTCGGGTCTCTTGGATGCACTTGCTGAGTCCTCACCAACTAGGATGAGGCTTCTTGAGATTAAATTGAATTTAGATAAATAAATAATATCAATAATGAAAAGTGCATACGACTAACATCATATGCTCATGGTATGTTGATAAAAATGGGTTTATATTGAAATTTATTTCAAATATATTATTATTTTATTATAAATCATAATTATATTTTGAATATTTGGGTTATGTTGTAAATTTTTATCGATATATGATTCTTAAAGTATATTGGTAAAAATTAGTTCACACACAGACAATATATATATATATATATTTATGTATAATTTATATTTTGTTTTATAATTTTTAAACTTTGTATAAATTGTATAGTATATTCTTTTTATAAATTGTATATTTTATATATGGATACACTATACTTTATAGGTTTATAAATATCTATAATTTATATATTCAATATATGTATACATAAAATATATATATATATATATTCTTTTTATACTTTATATTTCATATATTATACATTATATGTATATTTTATATACACACACACGTGGGTGTTTTGTGTGATTGTAAATATGTCTCTATGTGTGTAAATTATATATATATATATATATATATATCCATATGTATCCATTTATATATCTATATTTATATTTGTGTGTGTGTATTTCTCTATTAATAATTGTATACATTTGTGGATATTTTTTAGTAGATTTATCTACTAATGTATGAATATTTTTAGCTAATTGGGATGAATATAAATAAAAAATATATGGATTATAATTTTCTGAACAAGGATAATGAGGATGATTTTAAAGAGTATAGGAAGTTTTAAAAGGATCATGTAAATTTTGATTTTTGAATTATGTGCCCATCTTTATATTTTTGCTACTCAAAGTCAATAGATCTAGATGATTTAGAAGACCAATTGATCTTTTATAATATTCATGCGAGTTATAAATTATGCAATAAATGATTGAGCTATAATTTTCTGAAATATTATTATAAAATTAATAGAATTTATCCAAATTATTTTCATAATTTAAATTAAAACTCTAAATTGGAATATAATTTAACATTTTTATGAATAACTAATGAAATTATCATAATTATGATTTTTAATATTAATAAATTAATTTTTGAATTTAATGACCAATATGATCCATGATTGGTTTTTTTTATGATGAATAGGTGAAATGATGTCAAGATAATCCTGATGATAGGGAATATCTAAAATATTGTGTACTAATTCCAACATTAATATTTAGTGATAGTGAAATTTTTTTAGTAGCAATTTTCTCATGTTGGGATTGAAATGTTTCCACATACAAGAGAATTTGTATTTCATAATTTATAGTATGAGAAATCATTGTTTTTGAAACATAATGAGAATAATGTAATACGATATAATCGAGAATTAATATAACACCCCAATAGTTTGTGAAATTATTTGTGAATTAATTTAATCTTTTTGATATTTTTCACTTCAAGAAATACTGGATATAGTTTTTCTTATATAAAAGCACTAAATTTGGATCGCATTATATGAAAAACCATGTTGATAATAAACTACATGTAATATAAAGTTTATCTTCCTCTACACATAACACCGTTGTCAGCTTACATTACAAGCAAGACTAACTTTCCTTGGTGGCCAACATAACATGAAGCTTGAGCTTTAATAAACAATAATACATTATTAAAAATATTATTATTTAGTCTAATAAAATATATCCCTGGTGTTAGTTAGAGGTTATGAACATGATTAACTACTTTATTACAATACAAGGTTTAATTAATTTGTTACAAATTAATTATAAATGAATATAAGAACCAATTGAATATAAAAGTAATGTATTTATAAAAACAAATTTTATGCTCAAAAGGAATTTTATCCTAATAAATTAAATTAATTTATATATATGAAATATATTATTTATATATTTAATATATAAATATAACATTTTTTTTACATTCATGAAATATATTTTATTGACATAATATAGGAACCAACCCAATACTACACATAAAAAAATATTTTATAATAGCAATTTTACCACCAATTAATGGGAAGCCTATTTTAAATATATATGTCACGAACCGTCCCCCGGGGCCCGTGTTGTAACTACCCCAAACCCGCCTTCCATAGGCCAGGGGCTGACGACTAGCACCAAAGGCGTAAATCCCTATATCTAGGAAGGCGTTGCCTTTATAAAACGCAAACACACACAACCAGAGTACAAGCAGAAGAAAACACTAAGTCAAGTAGTAAAACAAAAGTAGTGTTGAAATTAAGGGGCCGGAAATACAAGCCCAACTATAAAGTACAAGGTAAAAGACAAAACAACTGGAAGGTGACAAGCAACTCCTGGATCGTCCACCATGGATCCAACCTGAAGGGTAGGTACAAATATCTTCCTTAGCGCCCTCGCCCGTCTGTCGCCTCCGGGTACCGTCTCGTTGTGAAGTCCACCTCTAGGTACCATCTTGCACTACGACCCTCAACCACGATCAGTGTTGTCCGTCGTCTACAACCAACATAATGAGGTTCGGGCATAGCCCGCGCAGGGGTGAGTATAACAATACTCAGTAGGGACCCCGAGACCCTCAAAGTCTCACTAAATCCAACAAGGGTAAACCAAAAAGAACGATCTCAATATATAACATTTACTTATGTATATTTCCATACATATACCTAAGTTATCAAGTAACCCATCTCAATCATGAGTAAAAACACAAAGTTCATTGACTCATCTCAAACTAGGATTTTTATTATCGAAACCACAACTGCTGGAGAAATCCTCCTCTGTCGAGTATAGTGGCCCTGTCAGGACTCCGAGGCGCTAATTAGTAACGTTAGACTGCTGAGGTACTCCTCCTGTCGAGTACTGCAGGTCTACTGCCAAATATAGGGATCTCTGTCCGCTGTGGGTCTGCCGCCAAATACCGGGCGCTCCCCCTAATAGTCGTCAGAGGTACTCCCCCTACCGAGTACCGCGGGTCTACTGCCAACTACCAGGCACTCCGTCTGCAATGGGACTACCACAAAATACCGGGAACTCCATCCACTGGGCTAATCTAATCACTCCGAGTCGAATCAGTCAAGCAGTATTTAGGTCTACAGCTACTTGGTCTCCGCACTCCATATGCTCGTCTCCGGGATGGTCCCTTCTACGAGCTACTGCTTGTTACTTAATAGTTTGACGAAGTCTCAAGTATATGTAACACAAATGACCGCCTTTTCATTTGGGTCTCAATGCAATAGATGGTGCGTCAATCAGATGCCCTGTCTGTGAGTTATTAGCTTTTCCGTTCCAGGGGCCCAGTTGGTTTTTAAGCTAAAACCAACCCGACCATACTCCAATATCATCCGAAACACACGCAAAGTAATCTAAAAGAACCGTCTTATCAAGAGGAATCCAACTTAGTCGACGACACATCAATCGAACGTCCAGTCCTCAAGTTATACTCGTTTCCACTCTGAGGGCCTGGTTGGTTTTGGGTTCGAACCAACCCGACCATTTTTCTGAAGTCGTCCAAAACTCAATAAGAGTAACATAAAAGGACTGACTTGTCACAAGGGTCCAAGTGCCGCAGACAACGTGTCTATTGGACGCACGATCTTTACAAAATTCACATTTAAGTGAAAAAGGGCCCGGTTCGTTAGGCCTGATGGGCTGACAGGTCGAGTCGACTCGATTTTGGTGGGTCCGACTTGGTAAAGGGGTCGAACAGGCCCAACCCGGCACGACCCGGCTAGGCGCGGCCCGGCGGGGCACGCAGCCTGGCTGGGTCGACCAGCTGGCTAAGCAGCTCGACCCAAAGGCCGAGCCCCCCCCCCACTAGTTGTCTGTACCAGCGGCGCCGCCCTCCCAAACCGACCGACTTGGTCGGCCGACCTTCTGGCACAAGAGGCCTTCACGGGAGGGCTGTGGGTCTTCCAGCACGACACCCTCCTTGCGCCGCGGCTTTGTTCCGCCCGGCCGGCCGACGAGCCAGCCGGTCCTTCCACCGAAGCGGCCCGCAAAGCGGGCCGCGATTCCCACTGCACAGCCAGTGCGACTTCGCCGTGATTCGTCTGCCGCGGCCTGCTTGGCCATGCCTTTTCTTTGAGGGTGCGATGGAGGTCCTTGTACCGCCGGTATCTTCCACATTCCGCCTCCGATCATCGATTCTAAAATGATCAAGTTTTAGCAGAGGGTCGTCGGGCCTTGTTCGTTCGGCCCGCGCTCTCCGCGTTAAGTGATAACAATAGGCTGAGACAAATCAAAGAAATACAACAACTAATTGAGACATATTTTTAATCCATTAAAATTAAACATAACCCCTACCTCGATAATTTTCGTCACACGTCGGGCATTGCAGAAGATGGCATCGCGGGGAAAGGATTTTTAGGCGACGTCAGTGTGCGTCCGAGGAGGAAACGACATCTCCTCACTTGTCGCAGAGAAGAGATTGGTTAGCGCATCTTCGTTCTTCATGGAACCAGCATTCTTACTTGAAGAAGTCACCGTTCTTCATTGGAGAAGAAAATATTCTCTCAAGATCTCCCTCCCCCTTAACACAACGAAAGCCCCCCCAAAATACAATAATAATCTACCCTCATTATTTTATTAACACAAGCCATTTAAAATTCAAACATTCAAACACTTAATTAATTAAAAGAAGAGGTTCCATTAATTAATTAAGGTATATTGGCAAGAGTTAACAGAGGGAGAGGGAGAGGAAAGGTCCTCATAAATTAAAGGTGTTGTCATGAATTAATGGAGTGAATGAGGTGAAGAGTTTGGCTATTAAAGGGGGTGTAGTCAATTTAATGAAGGGGGTTTAAGGAGTTTTGGGGAAAATGAATGTTTGAAGCTCGTGTGGGCCCCACCTCTCATACATCCACACTTGGGTAGTTAGGTAGTTGTGGGTCCCACCCTTAACTCCCCTTTGTAGGATATAACTACCTTAGATATAAATAAAAGTGTACACACCAATTTTATTTATTTTAAGCTAATTCTACAATTATTAACTTTCGACCCGCATAAAACGCAACTACAGTGAAGGTCCCCATAATAGAATTCTGGCACTGCGAGATCATCAATGCCATCAGATTTCATTTCCGAGCACCAGTTCAAATGATAGAAAACCCCGCTCGTTCATTTACTAAACGTACCCAAGCTAAACTTCGGAAATTAATATCGGGTACACTGGGCATCAGAATCAAGTGCCTTTAGAAGCCACAGCCTCGTAAAATTCCAAAGAAAATAAGAAAAAAATTCTTGAAATTTTAGGGTCTTTAAATTACTCCCACCTCAGGGATTTATGTCCCCATAATGCTACAACATAAATTAGGGAAACAAAAGAGGGTACTGAGCATGCATCTGAGCCCCCCGCTCCCATGTACTTCCCTAGAGGTTCATGTGCTGCCAGTAAATTCATACCAAAGGAATCAACCATCCATGTAGGACCCGCTCCAGTCGATCCTCAATCTCTACCGGAACCTCTGTGATAGTCTCCCCGTCATCGATATCCAGCTCCCTGTGGTCGATGATGTGGAATGAGTCTTGCACGTATCTCCTCAGTTGAGATATGTGGAAGATGTCATGCACCCAGTGCAAATGAGGTGGAAGGGCCAGGTGGTAAGCCACATTGCCTACTTTCCTGAGGACCTGGAAAAGTCCAATGAAACATGGACATAACTTCCCGCCCCGACCAAATCTCCATAGAACCCATCGAGGTGAGACCTGTAAGAAGACGTGGCCATTACCCTCGAACTCCAGTGGTCTCATCTCTAATCAGCATATGACTTATGTCTACTCTGTGCAGTATTCATCTGCTCCTGGATGATCTGTACTTTCACCATCGTAGACTGAACCATCTCTGTTCATACAAGAGTTGCTAAGATTTCCCCTTTTCCGAAAAGAGAAATCCGGTCTCATCCCATGGATGACCCACGTCCTTTTCCTAATACAGTAAATGCTGACATGAACGGTACTATTTCATGCCATAAACGATGTCGTAAGGCCTTGATGCTACTACCAAGAGATCCAACCATTACTCTCGCCTATAAGGGTTGATTCACACTGTCGGCATCAGTGCATGCTCACTGGGTCTACTCTAGTAGGAATCTCGAAAGTGATAGTCAATTCAACAGTTTTAACCGGAACCTCTCAGTATCAACCACACAAAAAGGAAGGAAAGAAAACATCACAAGGAAATGTTTCTTTTATTACTGCAGCTCAAGTACAAAGAAACACAACAACCACAAATGACAACAACATGGAAACTAGAAGCACCAAGAACAAAGTCCTCCATGCCTGGAAGTAGTCTCACTCATATCCACCTGCTTCCGGAGCTCCATAGTCACATGCTTCAGCTACCTGAAGCTGTGCTCTCCCATATCCACATGTTCCCTATGGTCGGGATGGTCCTCCTGGTGGTGGTGGTGGAAACACCTCGAAGCGTCTTCCACTACCAGCTTCATGGCCATCTCCTCTGCCACTTTTGCCTACTCCTTGTGGTCCTCCTTGATCGAACCTCTAACTCTACCTGGGAGGTCCTTCATCTATCTGCTGATCGTCTATAGGGTGGGTCAGACAGTCACGTTTCATGTGACCAAGCCCGCCACAGGAGTAACACTGCCCTCTCCTGGCACGACTGGCTCTGTCTCCACTCCAGTTGCCCCGCACAACTGAACCTGAGTCGTTCAGTCGGCCACCGATGGGTCTGGTCCTCTTGGACCCCTGTGTCATCTATCAACTGCCAGCTGTAGAAGACTCCATTGTAAGTCAACTAATGGTGGGTCCCGCTGATGGAGACTGCTCAGCAAGGAAACTCTCCACTAAGAGGGCTTTCTCCAATACCCCCGTCTATGTCGGGATGTTGTGGGAGACAATTGAAGCTCTAATATTTCGCCTGAGTCCCTGATCAAAGGTTTGAGCCCTGAATAATGGGTCCCGTACCATATCAGTGGGGTAGCATGAGTGGTTGGTGAACCTCACTGAGTACTGTGCTACTATCATGTTTCCCTTCTGCAGATGCAGTAGCTCCTGTATCCGCACTGCTCGAATAGTGGATGGTACAAAATCAGCCCGGAACAGGCTCTCGAAGTCTGCCCAAAGGAGTGTCATCTCATTGTACATCTGGAGCATCAGGCTCCACCATCTTTCTACTGCTACATGAAGGAGGTTGGCAGCAAGAATCACCATAAAGTCTGATGGCATCCCTACTAGCCATAAGACTCTCACCACAGCCTCCAGCCAATCCTCAACCGCCTGTGGGTCCATCTCTCCTCGGAACCTGGGTGGCCTATGGAAATGGAACTCGTGAAGCATGCTCAAGCGGCGTGCATCGCCTACTACTAGGGCTGGTGGCATCGGTGGCCCAACGAGTGGTAGTACTGCTGGTGCCTTCGCTAGTTCCTCAACTAGAAGAGGGCCCTGTACTGAGGCCTCGTCGTTCGGCGGGCTGTCATTATATACAAATCTCGGGGCTCTAGCTGGCCGTCCGCGAGGAGGAATCCTGAAAGAATAGATGCAAGATGGTCAAAAGACTATACCTGGTGAGATGACTTGGTTTGATCTGAATTAATGGAATCCTTTGAAAACACAAACACAATCAGTGTTTTCGTGTATTGAGTCAGAAATCAGAAGTCAGGGTCCTGGTGTGTGGATACATCGGCTGCCCGCAGCAACACTGGACTCCCATAACTGAAGACCACACTTAGTAAGCTTAACACTATTGCTTCACAGAAAAGAATGATTAGAGTCTTAAGTTATGCGGTAGAACCTGGCTCTGATACCAATTTGTCACGAGCCGTCCCCCGGGGCCCGTGTCGTCACTACCCCAAGCCCGCCTTCCCTAGGCCAGGGGCTGGCGACTAGCACCAAAGGCATAAATCTGTATATCTGGGAAGGCATCACCTTTATAAAACGTAAACACACACAACCAGAGTAAATGCAGAAGCAAACACTGAGTAAAGAATTAGAACAAAAGTAGTGCTGAAAGTAAGGGGCCGGAAATACAAGCCCAACTATAAAGTACAAGGTAAAAGAAAAACTAGCTGGAAGGTGAAAAGAAGCTCCAGGATCATCCACCATAGATCCTACCTGAAGGGTAGGTACATATAGCCTCCTCAGGGCCCTCATCCGTCTGTCACCTCCGAGTACCGTCTCGTCGTGAAGTCCATCTCCGGGTACCGTCCATCTCTACGAGCCTCAACCACGATCAGTGATGTCCTTCGTCTACAACCAACCCAATGAGGTGCAGGCATATCCCGTGCAGAGGTGAGTATAACAATACTCAGTAGAGACCCCGAGACCCTTAAGGTCTCACTAAATCCAAAAAGGATAAACTGAAAAGAAATATCTCAACTGATAACCTTTACTTAGGTATATTCCCATACATATACCTAAGTTATCAAGTAACCCATCTCAATCATGAGGAAGAATACAAAGGTCGTTGTCTCAGCTTAAACCAGAATTTTCATTATCAAAACCACAACTGCTGGAGAAATACTTCTCTGTTGAGTATAGTGGACCTGTCACGACTCTGAGGCGCTAATCACTAACCTTAGACTGCTGAGGTACTCCTCCTGTCGAGTACCTCGGGTCTGCTATTAAATAACGGGCGCTCCGTCCACTGTGGGTCTACCTGTAAATACAGGGCGCTACCCCAAATAGCCGTCAGAGGTACTCCTCCTGCCGAGTACGACAGGTCTGAAGCCAACTACCAAACACTCCGTCCGTTGTGGGTTTTCCGCCAAATACCTGGTGCTCCGTCCATTGAGCTAATCAAATCACTCTGAGTCGAATCGGCCAAGCAGTCGTCAGGTCTACAGCTACTAGGTCTCCGCACTCCATATGCTTGTCTCCAGGAGGGTCTGCTCCATGAGCTACTGGTTGTTACTTCCAAGTGTCACGAAGTCTCCCGTAGAAGTGACACAAAGGACCGCCTCGTCATTGGGGTCTCAACGCAAATGACGACACGTCAATCAGATGACCGGTCTGTGAGTTATTAGCGTTTCCGTTCCAGGGGCTCGGTTGGTTTTTAATCTAAAACCAACATGACCATAATCCAATATCATCCGAAACCCATGTTGAGTAAGCCAAAAGAACTGTCTCATCAAGGGGAATCCAACGTAGTTGACGACACATCAATCGGACGTCCGATCCTCATGTTATAAGCATTTCTGCTCCGAGGGACCGGTTGGTTTCGGGTTCGAACCAACCCGGCCGTTTTTTCGAAGTTGTCTAAAACACACTAAGAGTAACGCAAAAGGACCACCTCATCACAAGGGTCCTTATGCCTTAGACAATGCACAGATCGGACATTCGGTATTCACTAAATTCACATTTATGTGAAAAAGGGCCTGGTCTGTTATGCCAGATGGGTTGACGGGTCGGGTCGACTCGGTTTTGGTGGGTCTGGCCCGGAAAAGGGGTCGGACCGGCCCTGTGAGTCACGCGGCCTGGCCCGAGGGGAGCAGCCCAGCCCAGCCCAACGCGGCTTGGATGGGCGCGCGACCTAGAGGGCTCGACCCGAAGGACGAGCGGTCCCAGGCCCCCCCCCCGGCTGTCCAAATCGGCGGTGCTGCCCTCCCAAACCGGCCGGCTAGGCGGGCCGGCCTTCTAGTGAAAGCGGCCCACATGTATGGGCCGCAAGTCTTCCAGTGCGGTTCCCTCCTGGCGCCGTGGCTTTTCTCCGCCCTACCGGCCGACGGGCCGGCCGGTCCTTCCGCCGAAGTGGACCACAAAGCGGGCCGCAGTTCCCGCTTCACAACTGGCGCGACGACGCCGACTTCCTCCACCATGGCCTGCAATGTCCACGTCCCCGCATCCCCCGGCATGGAACAACGGCGTCGTGCTTCCTCTTCCGCAGCCCGCTTGGCCACGACTTTTCTTTGAGGGTGCGAGGGTGTCCCTTGCGCTACCGGCCTCCTCCGCGTTCCACCTCCGATCGTCGATTCTAAAAAGATCGAGATCTAGCGAAGGGTCGCTGGGTCATGTTCATTTGGCCCGCGCCCTTCACGTTAAGCGATAACAATAGGCTGAGACAAATAGAAGAAATACAATAACGAATCGAGGCACAATTTTAATCCACTAAAATTGAACATAACCCCTACCTCAATAATTGTCATCACACGTCGGGCGTTGTGGAAGACAACGTCATGGGGAAAGGATTCGTAGGCGACGTCGGAGTGCGTCTAAGGATGAAGCGACATCTTTTCACTTGTCATGGAGAAGAGAATTGTTGGCGCGTCGTCGTTCTTCGTGGAACCAGCATTCTTCGTTGAAGAAGTCACCATTCTTCGTCGGAGAAGAAAATATTCTCTCAAGAGCTCTCTCCCCCTTAACACAACGAAAGACCTCCCAAAATAAAATAATAAGCTACCCTCATTATTTTATTAACACAAACCATTTATAATTCAAACATTCAATCACTTAATTAATTAAAAGATGAAGTTCCATTAATTAATTAAGGTATGTTGGCAAGAGTTAAGAGAGGGAAAAGGAGAGAAAAGGTCCTCAAAAATTAAAGGGGTTGTCATGAATTAATGGAGTGAAGGAGGTGAAGAGTTTGAAAATTAAAGGGGTTGTTTCCAATTTAATGAAGGGGGTTTAAGGAGTTTAGGGGAAACTGAATGGTTGGGTCTCGTGTGGGCCCCACCACTCAAACATCCACACTTGGGTAGTTAGGTGGTTGTGGGTCCCACCCTTAACTCCCCTTTGTAGGATATAACTAGCTCAGATATAAATAAAATTGTACACACCAATTTAATTTATTTTAAGCTAATTCCCCACCTATTAACTTTCGACCCGCATAAAACGCAACTGCGGTGAAGGTCCCCATAAGCGAATACCGGTGCTGTGAGATCATCAGTGCCCTCAGATTTCAATTTCGAGCACCAGTTCAAATGATAGAAAGATCCGCTCATTCGATTACTGAATGTACCCGAGCTAAACTTTGGAAATTGATTCCGGGAACACTAGGCCTTAGAATCAAGTGTCGTCTGAAGCCATATACACATAAAATCCCAAAGAAATTAAGAAAAAATTTTCCTTGAAATTTCTGGGTCTTTACACTATATTTTTGGGAAATATTTAAATTTTATATTTAAAAATAAATATAATTTTAAAAAATAATTATTTGGTTTGGATGAGTTTTAGGCATTTTTCTATGATATTTCATTTTTTGATGAATAGTTAAAAATACTGAATTTTATCCAAAACTGATTTTTTTCTTCTAATTTATTTATATGGTTGAATTATATTTATAATTTGTTTTATAGTATAATTATGTAAATAATACAGCAATTAATCAAATGCAGGTACTTTAGATCAATTTCACTTTTAAATAAGATATAAAAACCTAGAAAAATATTGAACATTTTTATTTTAAAACGCACATTTTCATCCCCATTGTGGAATTAATTTTAAATTAATATTTTCTACTATTTTGAATGGAATTTGAATAAATGGATTCGGTATTTGTAATAAATTTTTATTATAATTTCTAATAATGTGATATTAGTTCTTGAAAAACAAAAAAAGTATGAATGTAATTAAAATTTATTACAAATATTAAGAGGAAAATAAAATTAATAAGGGACTAATCCTTACACTTAAGTGCTAAAATGACCTAGAAACAAGTCCAAAATCCATTGGATGGGCAGATATATACAATATATGATATTGAATTGAATTTTATCCATTCTTGTTGACACATTTCACAGAACAAATGTGTGTTGAATTTCCTTTTCAAAAAATTGAAAGAATACCACTCCTCTTCGACTATAAAATGGAACTAAAACCTTCAAATTATTCACACCTCTAAATACATTTGGATTAACCTAAATCTACTCAAATAATTCCAATATTTTTTGAATTTCTCCTTGAAGGATCCAATTGGGTAAAAATCCAACCATGGAATCCCTTTTGTTTTTATAAGATATTTATGAAATTTAATGAGTATTTATAATTAAGTATTTATTTTATAAATCCCACCTTCTTTCTTTCAATTTTGTGTATATACGATAACTTTGTTTGTGGAAGTGTGAACAACTGTCTCCTTAAAGATACATGATTCGTTCACACTTTACATGGAATGAATTGCCTAAGTGTTTAGTAAAATAATATGATATATATATATGATATAATAATTCGAATAGAATTATCTTATGTATATATATAAATATATGTCATTTTATTTCTTTCATCCAACCCAACAAAAAAATGGAGGTAACGTCCATTCTAACGTACGGTCTAGCATCTTCATGAATGATGTATTTTGTTTAATATTTCTGTATTTTATAGATTACTATAAATATGTATATAATGAATATATATGATATATAAATAATTTTTTACATTATTTAAAAAATTAAATCATAATCTATGTAAGAGGATCAAAAATAACAATTCAAAACTCGTACAATAAACACAGCAATTATTGCCTGAAACATTACTTAAATATGAAATTGTTAATAAATGGGTAATATAAAGTCAATAGTGAATAATATATGTTCTTATATATAGTAATTTTGATATTTGTTAGATTTATTATTAAATTATATTTAATATACATGTTATTTGAACATGTACAAAGAAGGTCAAGGCTGAAGGTAAGATAATTTCATCTCACTTTTTATTTCCATGAGAACCATGACTTATTCACGACTTATTTATTTTGTATGGTGTGTATACTCCCAATGGATATATTCTATGATTATTTAATTAAATATTTGGGTATTTTAATATCTATTTGATTATATTTATTTCATGGGGTTTATTTTTCAAAATTTACCAAATCAGTAAAGTAATTTTGCCTCAATTTTCCTTCTTTTAGACACACGCCATGTTATGCACCTATATTTTTCCATAAGGTGTATATAATTTCATTTACATGTTATATCATTAATATATTTAATTTAATTATATTTGAAGATTAATTTAATATTATTATTCACATTCTAATAAGATTCAATGTTTCCAAATTGATCATGGTTTATAGATAAAATCTCATAGTGTATCAAGATTGTTTATGATTACGATTCCAGTGATGAAGAGTTATGATTAATATGTTAAGGACTCCCACGAATTTTAATACCCTATATTAATTTAATATCCATGTAACAGTTCCATTTTTACACTCTTTAATACTTAATATAATTAATAATTTTTTATATTAAAATTGGGCTTCATTTTCCCTTTCATTTAGAAATTTGTGTTCTTTCAAAAAAAACATGTTTCAAAAATTGTTTTAAAAAATGTTTCTAAAGATGATATTTTAATCCAATTTTCAAGGTAAAAATATTTTTCTTTTTTATGGTTTTAAAATAAAAGTTTATTTTTTTAAATTGATTTCAAAGAAAAGGGTTTCCAAACATTTTCAAGAATTAACTATAAGTTTTCAAGGTGTTTTTGAATAAATTGTTTTCAAAAAGTTTTGAAGAATTATTTATAAAATGATAAAGTGTTTTAAAAGAAATTATTTTAATATTAAATTCAAGATTTATTTATAAATTTTAAAAGTGTTCTCTAAAAATCATTTTTAAAACTTTTTCAATGTTCATTAATATATTTTCAAAAGAAATGGTTTTCAAAAAGATTTATGTTTTAAAAATTAATTTTTAAAGAAGAAAGGTTATTTTCCCCCAAAAATGGTTTTGAAGGATATTTATAAACTATATTCCATCTATGATAACATCTAATGGTGTTACTAATTCCATTATGTAAAATGATCCAATGGTTCCATTTATATTATTTCACTAAACGTTTTATGTTTTTATGGAATGATGTTTATGAATCCAATTTCTATTTTATGGGTCATATTTTTATGAAACCCTTTTCTGTTTTATGGTTTATTTTATTTTGAAACTTACTTCTTTTCATGGGTTATGATTTTATAAAATGATTATGAAACCAATCCCTTTTCTTTATGTTAGGATGTGAAGAAATGTTAATGATACCAATTACATTTAATAGTTCATAATACGGTGAATATTTTGTAATATTGTGGAACAACATGTACGATTTCATTATGTCACAGGTATGACCTATATGTCCCTCTAATATATTGGGTAACATAAAATGTTTTATGAGATCAAGAGGGTAAACCTGACAGATTTCCAAGATTGAAATAAGATATAGTTTTAAGCCCGAAGCAAAAGGGTATATGATAGGAATTAACAAACCTAAAACAAGAGGTTACATGAGGGGGAATCCCAATAAAGGCACAAGAGGTTACACATGAGGGAATCATAAGCTTGAAACAAGATGATAAATGGGAGTGAATCCCAATACCAAAACAAAAGGTTATATGGGAGGGAATCCCATGGACAAAAAAATAGTTTACATATAAGGGTATCCCACGACTAAAACAAGAAGGTATTTTGGAGGGTATCCCAATCCAGAAACAAGAGGGTAGAAGGGATGGCATCCCAAGGCCGAAATAGGTACATTGGTTTTTATCCAAAGACTAATATATTATGCAGGTCTTGGTAGTTATCCTTGATATAAGATTTCATATTCTTATGTGTGTGTAACAAATTCCATTTCTTATTCTTATCTTATGTTTTCATGGATTATTCTCTTTTTTTATAATGATTCATATCTTATGAACTTCCAATATTTATTCTATGAATCATGTATATAATCTCTTATTCGAAGACCATGATCTTCAATTTTTTTCTCATACCCTTATGCTCATATTATTCTTGTGTATCTCATTTTTTCAACCTTAATTATAATATGAGGTCACCCCTTTATTATGTTTCCTTTCTCTATGTTATGAAGAAAGGTTTTTGTTAGAAGTACTAGAGAGAAGATCTTTGTAGGAAACTTTTAAATCTTTCACCAAGATGGAATATTTTTTCCAAGATTCCATGGAAACAAATTATTATGGTCCTCAGGTATGTATTTATGTATTGTTCTAAATATTTATCTGAAATGATGTAATATCCAATTATGTAAAGCCTTATTCACTTAGTTGGTATTAATGGAAAGGTATAATAGACATTGTAAACATCTATGTGAAAATTATAGTGATATCCCAAGTTATATTTCTAAGGATATTTCTAGGTATGTCACTATGGGTAAGTATATGGATGAGTTGATATTTTAAAAAATGTCCTGTCATTTTGGTGAAGTATATATTGAGTCATTTTATAGCAATAAATCATTTTTCAGATACATCAAAAGGATGTGGTTTTAGAATAGATGTACCTAGGAGTATAAAATCCGAAAAGGTTTGGCGGGCTTTACTTGAACATAACCTGGTACAAAAATACAGGCCTTACTGTGCTCTTGGTTGAAAACTCTTGAGGTATATGATTTGGAAATTCACGAACTCTTTACAAACCATCTTGATGGACTTAAATAAAACATTACTATGAAGATACTTGTATAAAATTAAGGTTTCATATGTTAAATAAGTAAGAGTTATGATTTAGAAATACTATATGTATTTTTTCATGATTATGTGTATACATACAATAATTATTATGTCTTACTATATGTTTTTGTGGTTTTATTCAATTGATGGAACCCAAAAGAATCATGTTAATATGGGAATTCAATGGAAAATTTTGTTATTTTACTTCGGGGAAAATGAATGTTATGGGAGATGGAATGAAAAACCTCAATGCAATGCTCACAAAAATTCATCAATCTATGAATCATGATGATATTCCAATCCAGAAAAGAAGGGAACAATGTTTTGTTTAGTCTTTCATGAGGAAACATCTTCCTTCTTTTTGTGGTGTTTTTGATCAATTTTTGGATGAACAATGGATTAGTACCACTAAAAGGATATTCTCCATTCTCCAATTTTTAGAAAATAAGAATATCATTCTGGATGTTTAATGTTTTGAAGGTGAACCTAACCAGTGGTGGAACATAATCAAGAATATGAGGAAGTAAGATGATATTTATTTCATGGGAAGGGATGTGTTCAGGAAATTATTTTTCAATAAGTAGTTTCACCATGTTATTTACAAGAATACGAAAAAAAATTCCTATTGAATAAGAAGAAGGATAATGAATCATTTGGTTCCTATGAAGAAAATTTTACAAGGCTTGCGTGGTACTCTTCGGGTATTTTCATTCAACTATAAAGCTATATTGTCAATTATTTAGTGGAATGGAACCTAGTATTCAAAAGAATTTGGATATTGGAGACTTTAATAGCTTTGAAGATAAGTTTAGATGTGATATCAATTTTGAAAAGGTGGTTGGAATTGCAAAAAATCTCATGGTTTTAACAAGAAAATGAAGATGGAGTTCATAGGAAAATCTAACGACCATGGAGAAAAAAATGAACCTTCCATTTTAAATAATATTTGGGAAGAAACATGGATGTAATTTTATTAAGGGGAGTACTAAATGTGTTATGTGTTGAAGGTATGGTAATAATGTTTCTGAATGACTACATAATATTAAAATGTAAGGTAATGATGAAAATAATGAGAAATATTTACAAAAATTCACCTCCCACACTACAGTGTTTCAAATGCATGAGGTTTGGATTTTATACGAACAATTGCACCAATACAAGGACTAATGTAGACGGTAATATATAAGAACCTTTGAGGAAAAATGAAAAATTGAAACATTATGTAGTCACAATGGATGATGGGAATCCTGATAATTATGGAACACTTAACCTCCCCTCATTATTTAGTAATTTAATGTTGGATTTTTTATGATTAAGCCCTATGTAAATCATTTTGTTCATCATTTAGTGAAGTTTAATGTGATTATCTCCATATACATGGATTATCGATTAATAAAATCTCATTTTATATTGTATCTCTACAAGGATGGACCCATTTTTCCAATGAAAATGTTTAGGTATTTGATAAGTGCTTATTTGAGGAATAAATGGTGAATTACAGTTTGGAAGGGTTACAAGGATAACCATTTTTGGAATGGTTCACACTAAACATTGGATAAGGTTTTAGATATTAAATTATTATCTCACAATAAAGGATTTATTTATATTGGATAACTTGTGATAACATTTTTTTGTGATAAAAATAGATGGAATGACATGTCATTCCATTCATGGAATACATGATCTCTAAATTCTTCTAGAATGAAAAACTCCCCATCCTTTAATGGAATGAGGTATCAAGTGTAAGTTGATTAAGGTACCAAAAAGGGTACGGTTTTCCTAAAATAATATTATTAAATAAAAATTATTTAACTTTAGAAAAAAATATACTGAAACCAAAAATATTTTCCTAGTAGCTTCATTTCTAATGAATCAAATGGCCCCTAAAATCATCATGTATTTATGGATTTGTGATTGCTAACTTTTCCCAAACCATGTTCTCTATAAAATTCCATCCGAACATGACAGTTATATTTCTCTTCCTTATCCATGTTTTGAATTTCCACCTTTGCTATCATATGTGGAAACCTTGTTATGTGTCACCTTGGGTAACTGTTATGTTTCCAACATTTCCTTTTTAATGGAATTATTAGTATTAATTTTTATAATGTTGGTTTCTATGAAAGAAAATTTCAATTATTAAACTATGGATAGACACGATGAATTAATAGGGAAAAATTATTTTTAAGGGGGTAAAATGTAACATCCCAAGATTTTGTGATTTATTTGAATTAATTTAAATATTTTGATATTTTCCAATTCACACAACAATAAATATAGTGTTTTTATATAAAATAACTATGTTTTGATTGAATTATATAAAAAATTAATTTAATAATTGAGTACATGAAACATAATTTTTAGTTTTCTCTTCTAAGAGAACTGTGGTTAACTTACGTTACCCGAAAGACTGACTTTCCTCGTTGGCTTTCATAAAGTGCCAGACTATGTTTTACCAAAAAATAATATATTATTAAAAAATTATTTTTTAAAATCATAAGACACAACCTAGTAAATTTATATGATATATGTGAAATAATAATTATAATTTAATGATATTATATATATATATATATACATATATGTTATTTACTTTCATTCTTTCAACTTGACAACAAAATGGAACTAGTATTCATGCATACGTATAACCTACCATCTCCATGAACAATGTATTTAATTTAATATTTATATAAATATTTATATAGTGAATATTTATGATATATAATTTGGGTTTTAATTTTTTTAAATAAGTAAATCACTATCTATATAAGCGGATCAAGAATAACAAGTCAAAGCACATATGATAAACAAATCAATTATTACCCCAAATATTAATTTAACATGGAATTATTAATAAATGGCTAATATAAAGACATAAGTGAATCATATATGTTATTATATATAATAATATTTTATTGGTAGATTTATAATTAAGTTATATTTTTTATACATGAGGTTTGAAAGTGTATGAATAAATTCAAGACATAAGGTAATTGAATTTCATCACCCTTTTTTACTTTTGGGAGATACATGCCTTACTCACTACTCATTTCTTTTGAGTGGTGTGTATAATTCCCATGGATGTATTCTTTTATTATTATAATTAAATTTATTTGTGTTTACATAACCATTTTTTTATATTTATTTCATGATGTTAATGTTTCAAAAGTTACCAAATCGGTTAAGTAATTTTGTCTCAATTTTCCTTCTTTGAGAAATTTTCCATGTTATGTACCTATTTTTTTCTATAAGATATATATACTGCCTTTGACATGTTATATCATGAATATAATTATTTTCCTGATATTTAAATATTCATATAATGTTATTAGTTAAATTATAAAATTATTCAAAGTGACCAATGTGGTAGTGGTTTATAGCAACAACCCCAATATTTATCGAGATTGTTTATGATTATGATTCCATTAATGAAATATAATGATCTGTATCTTAGGTACTCTCATGAATTTTATTACACTATGGTTATTCATTTTATATCCATGTAATGGTTCCATTTTTATAGTCTTTGTTAATTAAGATAATTAATTAATTCTTTTTATGAATATATGACATTATTTTTCTTTTCGGTAGGAAATCTGTGTTATTTAGAAAACCATATTTTCAAAAATATTTCTTGAAATGTTTTTATTTATGATATTTTGAAATATTTATTTCTTGTAAGAAGGATTTTTAATATTTTTTATGGTTTTAAAAGAATCCTTTATGTGTTTTCAATGTTTTTTACAAGAAATGGTATTCAAAATGTTTTCAAGAATTCTTTACAAGTATTTATAATGCATCCAAACAAATGGTTTCGAAAAAATTTTCAAGCTTATTTATAAATTTTCAAAGTGTTTCAAATAAATGAATTTCAAAATGTTTTCATGATTTTGTTATAGGTTTTTAAAGTGTTTTTAATGTATTATTTCTCAAAACACTTTCAGGATTCATTAATATTTTTTCAAAGGAAAAGGTTTTGAAAATGAATTATTATTTTAAAAGAATTTCTCAAAGAAGAAAGAAAGTTTTCCTCAAGAAATGGATTTGAAGGGTATTTCAAAATTATTTTCCATCTAAGATATTTTTCTAGTGTTACTCAATTCATTCTTGAAAATGATTCAATGTGAAGTGCATTGTGTTGCATTTGTTGTCAATGAGACATGTTGTTGTCTTGGAATGAATGGATGTCAAGAACTGTCAAGATGTGAATGCCAAAGGTTGTGATGGTGTTGGTGGTGAAGGAGAATGGCCATGGTACTTAGAGGAATGTCACTTAGGAGATTCACTAAGTGGCATTGGAGAATATGGTTGAAACATTCTCCATGGAAATCTGACGATTGTTGAGCTGCTCTTTAAGTTCATAGAACTTGTATCCTGATGATACAAAGTGACAACAATATTTGAAGACCATGCATTGTATTGACAATGCATGAGGAGTTGCAGAAGATCCATCCACAAGTCCTAAGTGGATGAAGTGAGCTGAAGAAGTCCATACACTATATCTTAGTGCATGTGAATCAGAAGAAGATCCAACTTGATCTCTGATTGGATCAATAAAGAACTTTGATGAATATGTTTGATTCAAGAGTTCGGTTGATGAAGAAGAACCTTCAAGAATTCACTCCTAAGTAATGAGTATATGTTGAGGAGATTTGAGGAATTCTAATGAAGAAGAGAAGGGAAGAAATGAAGAAGAAGAGAAAGGGAATTTGGCATTTTACACTTAAGTACTTTGTATACTTAGTGTATATTCAAGCAAAAAATATGCCAACATCAAGGGCCAGCCTTAAGGGTTCAACCCAAGGCACATGTGGGAACCAGTCACCACGCCCAAGGGGATCCCATGGGGCCAGCCCAAGAGTGGCCGGGGCCGTGTATAACCCCCCGAGGGCACGCGGTGGTGAAACCCGCGCGCCGGAGGAGCATAATGGGCGCTAGGAGCGCGCCCGCAGGAGCAGAGATTGGGCGCAGAGCGCGCCCGCAGGGAGAACACGGTGCGGGGCGGCACCGTGGAGGGAGAGAGTTCAATTGTGGAGTAGCCGGCAGCGGCTGGGTAATAAACTGCGAGAAAACCGCGCCCCGTTTCGATGTGGGACGCGGAAAATTTCCCGGGAGCGAATCTGAGCCGCTCGATTGATCGCGCGCTTGATCTGCGCCGCACGATCCATCCGCGGCGCCGCGATCTAATCCAGGCCGTCCAAGGTTAATTGATCGCCTGATCCGACGGCTAAGAGACCGTCCTCTTCCTCGA
The DNA here is from genome assembly GCA_963277665.1 of Viscum album. Classification (NCBI taxonomy): domain Eukaryota; kingdom Viridiplantae; phylum Streptophyta; class Magnoliopsida; order Santalales; family Viscaceae; genus Viscum; species Viscum album. The sequence goes on along the minus strand of OY728132.1, from coordinate 163,643,473 downwards.
GCTCGAGCCGAAGCCTCCCGCGTACCTCCTTCGAACCAGAGGCTTCCCGAAGATGGATTTCGGGTTCCCGGCCACCTCTGAAGGAAGTGAAGCCTCCACTGTGATCGTCTGGCCAAGACGAACTGTTCCATGATTAAAAAGTGGGCTTGCATGCAACGAGAGAAGGATTCGAGATTTGGCCGAAGGCAAACCGAAGGTGCCGAGGCCAGTTGGTGTTCGAGCTTTGCATGCATGGATTGGAATTAAAGAGTCCGTGCATGCGTTCAAAGTCGCATGCACGTGGAGAAAATTAAGGAAAGAACCCGCGGTGGAAACTGAGGAGAAAAACAAGATTTCACCGAATCTTGAAGATCCGAAGATCTCGGGTGTTTGAAGTTATTGCACGCGGATAATCTGAGGCAGTCTCTGCCTATAAAAATGAGGCCGAGCCCTCTGTGCCGCTTGCTGATGCGCTGAAAGTTTGAAGAGAGTCCCGCGTGTGCCTCTGTCTCGCGAAGAAGAAGCCACCGCGCAAAACATTGCGCGGCTGTTGTCCCGAAGCCACCCGAGGCTTTGAAGTGTTCCCTGCGCGCCTACTCCCTTGCGCGACAGGAAGAACCCGAGGCCGCTTCCTTGCGCGCCCGAGGTTGTCACCCTCTCTGCCCGCACCCTTGCGCGGCAAGAGGAAGACCTTGCGGGTGTTGCACTTGCGCGCCCCGCGGGTACGAGGTCTTGCGCGGCCTTTGTGCACCCAAGCTCTTGCGCGGCCAGTGGCACCCAAGTGTAGCTTGCGCGGATATTGTGTAGAGATTGGCAGGGGTTCGGGTTGCGTGTGCAAGACAAGAGGAAGACCACACATTGTGTGTGTGCCAAAGAAGGCCGAGCCTTTGTGCTTGTGTGCCAAGAAGACAAGAACACCCCACGGGCAGTGGGTGTACAAAGAAGAGGAAGACCCGAGGCCTTTAGTGCCTTGTGTGCAAAGTGAACAAGGGAGGCCGTAGCCTTTGGTGTGTGCAAAGTGAACATGAGTTGGCCGTAGCCTTGTGTGTGTGCATAAGGAGGAAGACCACACTATTTGTGTGTGTGCACCAAGTGGAAGACCACACTATTTGTGTGTGTGCACCAAGTGGAAGACCACACTTTGTGTGTGAGAGGTGAAGAAGGAAGGCCGAGGCCTTTGTGCCTTTGTGTGCAAAAAGAACAAGAGAAGGCCGTAGCCCTTGTGTGTGAAAAATGAAGAACCAAGTGTGTGCATAAGTGAAGTGCACACTTTGAAGAAGATTATAAGAACAAGGAAGTGAGTGTGCTTTGCAAGTGAAGTAGGCCAAGCTCAAGTGTTTTCCAAAGTGAAGAAGTTTTGTGTGCAATGAGATAAGGAGGCCGAACCTAGTGTGTGTGCACTAAGTGAAGTGAACACACTTAGAAGAAGGAAGAAAGAGGAGACCCTCACACTAAAGTAAAACACACTTCTGAGTGTGTGAGCAATTTGAATATAGTGTGTGAAGATTGTGAAGAAGGTGTGTGCTTAAAGTGACTACACCCTTTGTGGGTTTATTGCACCTAGAAGAAATAGAGGACAGTGCATGCATGCATGCATGCACGTGCACACGTGAACAGAGCCAAACCAGCTTGTGTGCATTTGAGTTGTCCAAAGTCTTGAAGATATTGTGATTCCATGCATCCAGTGCATGAAGTTGATGTGAAGTGAGACTGATCCAGACTGAAGTGAAAGATATTGTTTGTCTGAGTTTGCAGTAGATTGAGAAGAGCCTGATCAACCACAAGTGATCAGAAGAGAATAGCAAGGCCAGCCGTCTTTATCCCAGACTGCTGAAGTTACTTGAAGAACTTAAAGTGAAGAAGAGCTACTCGTGCGACTCGAGGAGCCAGGAGAAGACCCTGTGGGACTCAGGGAGAAGAAGTCTTCAGTGGGATTCTGGAGCAGGCCAGTGGGACTCTGGTAACACTATGGGACGCAGTATAAAGACCCTCCTGTGGGACTCAGGAGAGATACAGTGGGACTCTGTATCGACCATTGTAATTCTAACAAGTTATAATGGGAGAATCCATGCTGGGAGAGCATGGCAAGGATGTAGGCCTTTGGTGCCGAACCTTGTAAATCCTTGTGTCGTGTGCCTTTTCATTACTGCATCATTCGGGAAAGGTTGAGAGATACAAGAAGAGTGGATCGAGGCTTTAACCAGCCATAGAGGTTTAATTGATTAAGGAATCAATTAGTAAAAAGTTTTAAGGGATCACTGATTCACCCCCTCCCCCTCTCAGTGATTCACACTGATCTGGGCACTTCACAATGGTTCTCTTCATATTCTTTCTCTAAAGGGTTTATGTTTTGATGAAATGATATTTTTGAAACCTATTTCTATTTCATGGGTTATATTTTTTGTGAAACCCATTTATTTATCATGCATTATATGATTTTAAAACCCAATTCTTTTCATAGTGTATTATTTGATGAAATAATTTGGAAACCTATCCCTTTTCCATAGGTTATGATGTATTGAAATGTTAATGATAGTCATTTCATTTGATGATTCATGATTTGATGAACATATTTTATCTTGTGAAACATGCATGTATGATTTAATTATGTGAAATTTGGGACCTATATCTCCATACTATGCATTGAGTAATGACAAATGTTTCATGTGGTTAAGAGGGTACACGAGTGGGTATCCCAATCACGAAACAAGATGGAATCTTAATCCCAAAATAAGTGGGTACACGAGATGACATCCCAAGCCCAATAAAAGAGGGTATATAGGAGGGTATACAAAGTCCAAAATTAGAGGGTACACTAGAGGGAATCCCAGTCAAGATAAAATAAGATATATGGAAGGGCATCCTAGGACCGAAATAAAAAAGTACATGTGAGGGAACCCGCAACCTGAAATAAGAGGGTATATGGGACGACATTCCATGTCCAAAACATGGGGGTTCTTAGGAGCGAATCCTAGGAATAAAATAAGAAGGTATGCGATAAATAAATCACAATACCTAAAAAATAGGGTAGGCAATAGGGAATCCCAAGTCTAAAATAATTACATTATTCATTATCCAAAGCCTAAAATGTTTTTAAGGTCTTGATAGGTATCCTGGACATATGATTTTATATTCTTATGTGTATGACACAAATTATACATACTATTACTATGTTATTTTTTTAGAGAATATGATATTGTTTTTCTTATGATTCATTTTTTATGAATAACAAATATTTATGACATGAATCATGTATTAGATCTTTGTTATACAGTGTACGATCTAAAAATGTTATTTTCATACCCTCATATTCATGTTATGATTATGTATCCCCTTTTTTTACCCTTACTAATCATCGAAGATCACCCCTTTCTTATGTTTCCTTTAACCATGTTATCAAACATGGTTTTATGTAGAAGTACAAGAGGTTAAGATATTTGTGGGAAACATTGAAGATATTTCACCATGTTAGAATATTTTTCTTCCATGTTTAGAAATATAGTAAACTATTATGGTCCTCAGGAATTTATTTTTATAATGTGTTGAATATTTAAATAAAATTATATAATATACATGTATGTTAAGCATGAGTCACATTAATAAAAAAGGTATTTTATAGCTCATGATATAGTCATCTATACCATATAATATAACTAATGGCTATAACAGTCATTATTTATTAAGAAACGTAGCTATTAGTGAGATGTGGGAGATGAAATCAAGGGAGTTTTCATATCATCATTTAAGATATCAACCTGTTATATGTTATGGTCAAATCACCCTCTGAGATATCAATATATTATTTCATGAATTAAATACTCTTTTTTAGGGAGTCTAGGAAAAATAACTCTAAATCAGAGCACTCTTATGACATGGTTATCTTGACAATAATAATTGGGTTGGAAGGAAAATCAGGGATAATGGAATATGCATCAATTATAATAAATGATATTCATAGAAATAAAAATAAGGAAAATGTCTTTCAATATCCTTTTATTGAACACTATTATTTAAGGAAACACAACAAAAAAAATATCGCAACCTAAAATTTGGTCTTATTGACAAAGAAGACTGTCCACATGCTCTAAAATTATCTTTGTACCCATTATAATTCTTTTTTAGAAACTATCATGGAATAAATCATAATTTTTTCATCCAATTTTCAAATCAAGGCCAAATTATGTCCATTATATATAATTAGGTGCATTCAGGGAAAATATAAAAGGGAGATGAAACTTATTACTTTGTTGAATTTGGGACATCAGTGATGAATGAGTCCAAAGTAGAGAATATGAACAACCTAGGTGGATAAAATGTAGTCCCCTTGGTAATAAAAGAATAATTTGGAAGAGATTTTGGATAATGCTTCCTTTTTAACTGAAGGAATATGTTTAAGTGATTTGGAGGAGTCAAAGGAAAAGTTTTGAAAGAAACCATTCAACATGGATCAGTAAACCAAAACTCTTACAACACATTGCATGATTTAAAGAAAGTGAATATATTGAAAGTAATATATAGTGTTTAAGTGCAGTATAATATCCCCAAGATCCATATTTCATAAACATTTAGATTAAATAGTTTCACTTTCAATGGATTCATTAAGTAAATCCTATATTAGATGTAGTTTACAATCAATTTCATTTTTCATTTTTATTTTGCAATCATTTGTGTCTCTCCCCACACATTCTTTACTCTATTAAAATATAGAGATAATCATTTATAATGGATTCAAGGGTTTAAACAATTTTATGTTCTAAGTTTCATACTGATATTATTTTGGTTTTCATTATTATTTTATCACTCTAAGATTAAATTTAATTGATATAGGGAGTAGGTAATAGCCATTATCCCTTTCTAATTACCTTGTTTCTTATCAAAACTATTAGTAAATTCAGTAACTCTCAACATATTATTATTTAGTGTTTGATTGGGGAATGTAGTAGTTATTGATGCAGTAGTCTATAATGATGGTTATGTGAGATGGGGAAAACTACCTAGGATGATGTCTCTTCATGTATATATACATCAATAATGGATATTTTGAATCCATATGTATTAGGGTACTAATATACATACTTGAGGTGTGTATTCCACTCCATATAGAAATTTAAATTATCAATTAAATTAAAAAATTAAATGAATAATTTTTATAAGAGTACCTTGGGTGTGGCCAACTATGATAGGGTAGCCACAAAAGAGAGTTAGAACTATGATAGTCTTTAGAGAAAAAATGAGAGACTAAACTAATTATCAACCAAGGAATAAGTCGTAATAAATCCCAACATTTATTTTCATTTTTATTAATTTATATTTTAAAAAAAATAACCACCACTACATGTTATTATTTTTAATATTAGAAAACACAAAAATTAAATTATTTACTCTATGAACTACTATGTGATATATATTATTTTTTGAGATATGACCTTGTGGTCACACACTATGACTTATATATAAAATTTTATAATTTTTTTTGATAGGGATCAAAAAAATATTATAATAAGATTTGTAATTTTTTATTTGGTATCCAGACCATTTTTCATAGTTTTTATCTTATATTTTTCTTTATTTTCATTGATTATTTTCCATTATTTTTTGGTAAAATTAGCTAACTCACACTAGTGAAAATGGTAGATCATATATGAGGGAAAATAAATATCATGATTTTTTTTATTTTTTATGGATTTTATGGACACTATATGAGGAAATATAAATATAATCAAGAAAAAAATTATACATACCATAAAGAATATGGAATTCATTTTTTCCAATCATAAAGTTAATATAATTTTAATGAAACTATAGAATATATATTAGAAATATGTGAGTATTGACATTCAAATGATTAAAAATACATAATGATTAAAATTTAGGAAATTAATTTTTTATGATATTATAATTAAGATAGAATATTTCCATTTCTATTTATATTAATAAGAAATGAAATTTAAGAGGAAAATAGAAGTGTAATTTTTATTTTTGGACCCCTTGAAGATTCTTTCTAGAGGCATTACATAAGGAGAATTAACTATAAGATCAAATAGTTGAGGGAAATAATTTAATTTTAAAATAATTTTGTTTTAATTTTCTTCAAACTAAATTTCATACTGATCATTTTTATCATAAGATTTTAGATTCAACAATTTTATTGTTTTTTCTTGATGAATATAGGCATGAGAGTGAATTAAACATAGAAGTTGATATTTTACAAATACTTGAGGGACAATCAGGTGATGATAATGTGTTAATATTTTAATATAAATATACTACTCAAAAAATAAAGAATAATAAAGGCCATATCTTAAGATCCATATGTGAAGAATAATGTTCAATTCATTATATGTAGATATAAAATAGAAAGAGGATCCTAATTCCACCCCACCCTTAACTGATTAAAAATATACCTTTAAAAAGAATGTGTACAAGAATAACCTTGTACTTGGGGATCTCTTAGAGAATCATTATTTCATATACAACATTGTGGCTAAAATTATTTAGATATTTAAGTCACATAAACCAAAAAGTATATTTAATTTCAAATGAAAAATGATATGGTATATTTATAGACATTGAAAATTAATCAGCTTATATTGGGTTTACACAAGTTCTATTTGTATTATATTTTCCATATTTTTGTTTTTCTAATAAATAACTATTGTAGTTTATGTTTTAGTTATCTATAATTATATATGTTTTTTGAATCTTTAGAATGAATAATCGTAATATTATATATCTCTTAATCATTTGTCTATTTAATTCCAATTTATTATATGGTTATTACTTACATGATCTACATTTAAATGAATAGAGTTATATTTCATATAAGTTTGGGTTAGAGATATCATGTTTTTGATGGAATCCTTCACTACTGTAAAAATAACCTATACCAACGGTTTGGAACTGTTGGTATAGGCCTCCAAACCGTTGGTAGAGCCTATACCAACGCTTTAGAAGAACCATTTCCAAGTAAGCTGTGAGGATAGGTCTATACCAATGGTTTTGGGAAAACAGTTCGTATATACCTATACCAATGGTTTAGAAAATTGTTTGTATAAGTAATAAGAAAATCAATACCAATAGTTGCATAAAATATTTGGTATATGAAATTAAAAAAAATCATCCTATTGGTTTTGATCCCAACACCTCCCGTTTGGGAATGAACGACCTAAACACTAACCTAACTTAATTTTATGAACATAATTTAATAAATATATATATTTATTATCATAAGTATTTTAAATTTTGATTTATTTAATGACCTCTGTAAGAAGATTCCATTAAAAATACATGTACACATACCAACGGTTCTCAAAACCATTGGTATAGACCTATACTAATGGTTTTGTGAACCGTTGGTACATGTTATTTGATTTTAGGGCCTATACCAACGGTTTTGGACAAACTGTTGGTATATGGGGGACCTATACCAATGGTTTTGGCCAAACTGTTGGTATAGTTCCACCCTATACCAATGGTTGGTTTAAAACAATTCATATAGGTCTATATAAGTGACCTATAGTAATGGTTTTGGCCAAACCGTTGGTATATGTCCATAGAAGTGACCTATACCAACGATTTGCCCAAAACTGTTAGTATTGATAATATTTCTGGTTGTGCTTGTTTTTGTTCTTTTAAAATTTGGTATTTTTTCAAAAAGTTAAAATGGAGGTCAAATAGAATAATCAACTTCAATTATGAAAACCAATTCACCCGTAAGGGACAATTTTTTAAAAATTAAATTTTATGGATAACTGGTATGTTTTTCAGTACATTTTTTTCAAACATTTCTTAATATTTTTATAACTATAGATCTCCATCCCCTTAGTTCAATCTAAATTTTAATATTTTAATAACATATTAGGTATTTCAAACTTAATTAAAAGAATATTTTCAAAAATATTTTATATTAAATTAAATGTTTTTTTGTGTTTTTTATTCTAAATCTTGATGTAATTCAGTTTCAATACGGCTAAAGAACATTACTTGTATCAAAATAAACAGGGAACTATTTGTAATTCATTATATATCTTATTGATAACCCTTTTACATTGAACCTCTTTTTAGACCCTTATAGACCCCAAATTTTCTAATAAGTGTGAAATAATACATACCCACAATTCCATTCCAACTAAAATCCTAAATATTTCTAAATTAAAATATTTGAATCTAAGTGTGTGCATGTCTGGGTGTGGGAGGGGGAGGTGCATACTAGGATCTATTGTGGGGAAAATAATGTTTAGAAGAAGTGTACGGGGGGCACTGAACTGATCTTTCATAGAAAAAACTCTCAAGTTAATATATTAGTATATTATCTTGTGAACCATGAGAAAAAAAATTTGGAATTAGATAGATGTTGGTAAAAAAATAAGGGGAATAACGATGAATTTTATTATTTATATTTAATTAAATATTGTAAATTATACTAAAATATAAAACATTATATCAAGATTTCTATTTTCACATGATCACCAACCCACCCTCTCCATTTGAATAAACAAATTAAAAACATCCTATTTAGTACAACCAAAAACCCTATTTGTAGATAAATGAGAATAAAACAAGACTATATAGAGCACAACTTGAGATTGGAAAAATTCTATAAATCATTTATTTATAAACAAGAGTGTTATTTTTCAGTTAAGGTGTGTTGTAATGGTTTATAGAGAGAAAATATAAGGTATGATAAATACATATGGGAGAGTAATGGAGTTACATATTGAGTATATGGAAGAACTGTAATAAGGTTTAAGAGGAAAAATTAAATGGTTTTTAACCTATATCTTAGTTTTTTATAATTGAAACTTTTAATTTGAGTATATTGATTATTATTTCCCAATATAGTGACATATATGTGTGAGGGTGTGATTGATCCATAATTTTCATATTTTTTTCTTTAATTCAGTAAATTTGTGTAGAAATAATTTTGATGTTTTTGGAGTTTTTGAAATTTTAAAGGTCACCTATTCATAATGGTAAAATGAAACATTAAAAGTTCTTAGAATTAAATTGAGAGTTCAAATAAGTGTTTTGAATGTGATTTTTACCCTCTGGTAGTGAATTGGTATTGTTTTGTGGTGATGGTAATTACCTATGAGTGTTTTTAGGTGGTGAAATTTTTTTATTGTTTATTTATTTAAGTAATTCATTTTTTATGGATTATAATTTACGAATGAATAATAAGTAATTTTAGTTATTTTCATGTTGTGATAATGATATATAATTATTAGAAGAATTGTAACCAGATATTTTATACAATGATGTATATATTTGATTAATTTATATAGAGGTTTTCATGGATGGAATTGAAAACAAAGTAAAAAAAGAAATTAAATTAGTGGAGTTGATTGTGAAAGTTAGAAGAATTAAGTGAGTAGAGTTCATTTTTCACCATTGGAAACCTTATATAAATTCTTAATCATATCAATTCCTAATAAACTATAACTATTTGTGATTATGTGTTGTAAAATAAAATGATATTTTAAAGAAATTTTTTTGGAGATCATTAGAGGATATAATGACTTCATTCACCATAGAATTGGAGTACATGACTAAAATAAATCATCTTTAGTAATCTATATGAATCTATCATGCTTATGTTTTTTATTTTTGAGGAAATTATTCATAATAATCTAAAGGAATGATTATGTGGTAAAATTAAATTAGGATTATTGATGAAAATACAATCAATTTAATAGTTATTCTTATTGAATAATTGAAATGAGAAAGATGATAAAACATTTTTATTGTTATTAAATTTTTTAATTGGCTAAAATGAGATTCTAAAAATTATTTTATAAATTTATCAATAGTTATTGAATATGAATTGAAAAGTGAATGTAAATGATGAATGGTGGATTAGAATATGAATTGATGATTTTTTGTTGAATTTTGAGTACAATACAATTATTAATTATTTGTAAAATTCTTATAGAGAAATAATAATATTTATAATTTTTTATGTGTAATTATAAAATATTTCTAATTCAACTATATTAATTAAGATCATGTAATAGTTTTAAATGATATAAAATATCTTGGAGGCATGAGGTTTAAATTTATTTACTTTGGCTTAGGCCATTCCAATTAAGAATGAGTGATCTTACATTATCTAAGATACTGTCTAGATGTGTAGGAGAGGGTATAGGGGTGAATATGAATTTAATTATGTTGGGTTTTATTTGAATATGCATGGGTCCATTATAGATTCTGGAGTTGGAATATTTTCTCAGTAGTGAGATAGATATGGTGGTGTGATTTCTATTGGGTTGGGTCACATTGGCATTAGGTCGTTCCATATATAGTAGTGCTGACACAATTAGATACACTTAAAATATCATGACTGTTTGATGTAATGTTGAGAGAAGTGACAGTTTATATAAATAAAACCGCTTAGATACTAATATGGTGTAATAGAGAGTGGTGAAAATGAATAGGGGTGAAATAGATTATAAGGATTGATTTAATATGTCCCTTTACATGTGTTATCTATATGATGAGTTTAGTTGGTTTGTTTGTTACCGTTATTTAAGGAATATTATGTCTATAGTATGATTGTACTATTTTAGTACTAGGTGAGATGGTGATATATATATTCTGTTTGATTATGAAACCTTGTACCTTTATGTGCATGACGTCACAGGTTAGTGAATAAATGGATAATGGGTTTGTGAATACTTTTAAGATGAGTTATAGTGGTGTTGATCTTGTGAATAGTGGTTTTTTTGTGGCTGTAATATTTGATAACAATAATAAGGATGATGTGATGTTTTTGTTGATGATATGTCTAACCATAGTAGATATGATTTTTTAAAATGATGTTGTAGTTTAAGGAGGGATAATCCTAGAGGGTAGACACTTGATAATTCAACAAGGGTCCCCGAGTTTTCAGAGTTTCCCAACCAATGAATTTTAAGGACATGTGATGTGAAATGTTGAGAATTCATGTTGAATAGGAGAGAAACCATTAGGTAAGGAACCTCTTAATAAAATGGGTTTCCTATGGTGAAAAAATACATAATTAATTCAATTTATATGGGGGATTCCCAAATGATGGACACCTAGAAGACCAACAGGAGTCCCTATGGGGGGAAATTGTCATATCCAATGAATGGTGATGATGGATGATTAGTGACTTACTTATGGGTGGATAACTAACTATTTATGGTGATGGATATCCTAATTAGTTTCCTATATCTGTATATTTAAATGGTGGAGATTATAACTCTATATACTCCCTTTAGGTGGATTGCTTCTTGGATTTAGGCTGGTGATACTGGTTATTATGGGGGAAGTTATTTAATGTCATGTGAAGAGGATATGTTGGGTTTTGGAAAGTGTGATGATGTGATTTGAAATAGAAGTGGTTGGATAGTTGAATCCTATGAGATACATGAGATTAATTTTTTTTTAATTTATTCCACACAAATATTCATTAATATTTTATAATCATATGAATACATGATAGATATATGGAGGAACATATAATGTATATTTATATTTTCCCGCCTTCTTTATAGAAGATATTTTTTAAATTACCTTGATATAATTTATTGTAATGTCAAGAAAACTTATCTCTGGATTCTGTTAAATTATTAGTGGAGAAAATTGCATTATACATTTTTTTAGATATAGAGGATATGGATTCCGTTGATTTTTCATCATTATGGATGGATTTATACGGCATAAAATTCATTTTTATTATTTATTAATGATATTTGGGTGATAAATTTATTATTTTACACATATAGATACAAAATTTACTTATTTAATGGGTACTTACTTCAATAAATGTTTGTTATTATACCTCTGGTGCAATTAATTAACCTGTTTTCTATTGAATTCTGGTTTCAAGCTCTATATATTGACTCATCACAAGATCAAGTGGGTCCCAGTGGGTATGAGTCATGGTGATTGGTATCATAGTTTTTTTTCTAGGATGGAGTTTTGAGTTGACATTGTTAATTATTTCATGGGTGGTAAAGTATTAGTGTTACTTTAACATAATATTTGAAATATATGTGAGAAAATAGCTTGACATTTTAAGGACTCTACTATAAAAGTTTGGAAATTGCAGCCTATGGATCAGTACTTATGGAATAGTATACCAAGTGAGTTCTATAAACCTTAATTTTATAAAGCATGAGAAGAATATTTCTTGTCATAATAATGATCATTATTCAAAGGATTTTGAGATAGTTTCTTATTTTATCCATGAAAGATATAATCATTGTGTTTTTTAATGATGGTTTTCTTCAAGGTTTTGATGTTTTAGTGGTGAGGATATTTTTTGGAATAAGGTTGTGTCCATAATTAGATGAAATCATTTTTTCTCATTGTTTATGTATGAGTTCCTATCCTAGGCTCTGAGTATTAATAAGAAATATGAGTTATTGAAGAAATTGTATGTAATTTATTCATTTAGGGATTTTATTTTTCATTTTATGGAGTTGATGAAATATTACCATTATTTTATAAATAATGAGAAGTCAAGAGCTCATTTTTAGAGGGATTTGAGGACTGATATCTAGTGTCAGTTGGGAATATTTTCTTTTATCTCCATCAAAGAGATATTGGAAGAGTATAAAATTATAGTGAATTAACTAATGAGTGATATATATTATATACTGAATTATCCTTTAGTGTGTAGATTCGAAGTATTTCTAGGTGTAAAAGCTATATATTTCTATGTACTTAACATTCATGTGAAGAAATATGTGTCATCATATTGCGTGATATCCTTTCAAATAGTATGGGTAGTAATAAATTATATGGTGGTATCTTTATATTTATATGTTTCTCTTGTTGTGTTATGGTCCATTTCTAGTATACATGCCCATATTTTCATGATTGGAAGAGGAATCATGAGAAAATTTTGACTGTTGATGGAACACTCTATTAAAATTGTCAATATCAGTTTCTATAGTAGTAATTAAAATATATATGACCATTGGGAAAACTAGGTTAGTGTAGTTCTTGGAGATTATATCATGGTGAATCTCATTATATAACTTACAACATAAAAGAGAGGGGGGATGACAAGAGGGGTAGTAAGAAGGAGTTGGTAGAGAGAAATACCATGCCATGGATGTTCAAGAATTGAAAGGATTGGGGGGTGGTTTATGGTAAGATTTTTATTAATATTACTATTGCTTCTTTTTTTATTGATTCTGATTCCTAAAATTATTCTATAACATAATATATACTTTATAGGTTAAATATTCTAGTAGATATAATTGCAATTTTTTGGAGTGAATTAATCGATTGGTGGGGGGAAATATTAAGTTAGAAGAGTTCTATTGTAGTGAGTTCGTTTGCGGGAGAGACTGATTCATATAGAATGAAATATTTTTATTAATACACACCCATATTTTTTTTCTTGGATATGGATTGGTTATATTTCATAAATTATTATAAATTTTTTTAGAGACAATGGGTGATTTTATATTATTTGGATGGTGATCGTTTGTTTTTTTATTCAAGAAAGAGATTTTTATTTACACAAGAGATGGATAGATTTATAGAGTATTATAACCTAGTTATAGAGTTTTATGCTTATTGAATCTAAAGTTGTGATAAAAAATTTTCCTTGAGTCATGAGAGAATATTTTGAGGTTTTCCCATAATTGGTTTTGAGCTTACCTTAAATACATGAGATTGGGTTTTTTATTAAGCTATATTATGGTGTATTGTCATATAGAAATGAAAAATATTTTGGAATTCAGAATCTATATTGATGAGTTATTAAAATTAGGTTTTTTTAATATTGTGTATTCATATGGCCCACTTTTGTGTTATTAAAAAATTATTTAGATATAGTATTGATGTTTTTTATTGACTATTGGTTGTTAAATCAAGTGATAGTAAATAATCCAAATCCTTTTCCTAGTACTGATGACATTACCTATTAATTAAAATAGTTGATTTGGTTTTATAATAATGATTTATCATTTAGATATCATTAGAATAATGTTAAGCATAAAGACATCCCAATTAAATTTTCTCTCTATTGTTATTGGAATTTTGTGTTTTCTGTGGTTCTATTTGGGGTTATGAATTCATTTAACATGTTTATGGGGTTTATGAATTAGGTGTTTCACCCCTATATTGATGAAATTTTTGTTTTATTAATTGATGATATTTTTATTTATTTAAATCTTAAGGAGGATCATATAGTGGACCTCAAAAAGGTATTATACTTTCTTTGGGAGCATCAATTGTATGAGAAAATGTATATATTTCATTTTTAAACATGTGTAGTATATTTTATCAACCATGTTTTCTAAAACATTGGGGTATAAGTGGAAGATATTAATATTATGTAAATCGTAACATGTAGTTCTTTGAAGAATGTCTCTCAAATGAAGAGTTTCTGAGGCTAGTCTGGTTTTTATTAAAGATTCATTCTTAGGGTTTACTTTATTTTAACTCATTTATTAGATTTGACTATGAAAGGGAATACATTTTTTATAAATATAATATCTAAAATTATTTTTAGAATTTTAAAGGAGATATTGATGAGTGCTTTTGTTCATCAGTTTCCTGAGGTGGGTGTTTTTATGTGGTATACTGTGATTTCACTTACTAGGTTTTTGGCTGTGTCTTCATATATTTAAGAGAAGTCATTCTATATAGTTATAGGTAGTTATTTTTCCATGAATTTAATTTTTCAACCCTCGATTTAGTTTAGGAAGTATTAGTGTTTTAACTAAATTATTGGAGGCATTACTTCATTAGATAATATATGATATATTATTCTAATCAAAGCATATTAAGATATATCCTTTCCTAAGAGGATTTGAATTTTAAATTGATATTATGGGTCAAAATTATGCTATATTTTGAATTTTATATTTAATATACTTCTTGAAAGAGTAATGTGGTGGATGAAATCTTGAGCCAAAAGTCTTTCAGTAGGGATGCTCAGTGGAGAAGCAAGAAATAGAATTTTGTAGAGCCATTGTCATATATTAATACTGGTAATAAAGAGATGAGTCATGTTGATTTTATTTATCATATGATAATGAAATATTAATTAATGAAATATGTATAGTATTTTCTATTTCGAGACCCTGAAGTGGAGGTATTGAGATATCAAATTGTGAATGGTGAATCCTTGGATAACTAATCAGAGGATGAAGAGTGTTTGGTTTTGGTTCATCGAAAATTGTTTGTTCCTTAGATTTAATATGAAATATTAAAGTGTGAGTTCGACAATTTATATTTATCCATGTATCTGGGTGTTGTGAAGAGGTATATTTGTCTCTAGAGGAAATTTTGGAGGATTGGGATGAAGAAGTTAGTACACTAGTTTATTTCATGATATATTGTGTTCTAATAGGTGAAAGATGAAGATCATTTTTTGATATAATTTTTCATTCCTTGGAAACTACATTGTGGATAGAGAAGTTAATTTATTTGAGTTTCTTTATAAGTATTCTCCATTCCATGGGATCTTTTAATGGAATTTGGGTTTTATGGACATATTGATGAAATCAAATCATTTATTACTCATCAGAGAATTAATTTTGGTGGATGTTTTTATAAATAATTATGTGATTAAAGTCGTTATGACTCCTAGGGTTCCAAGGATGATAGCTTCTAATAACGATTCACAGTTTATAGTAGGGGAATGTAAGAGATTATAGCATGTATTTAGTTCAATGTTATTCATTGGAGTTGAATTTCACCCACAAACTAGGGGCCGAATATAGAAGATAAAATTGACTTTGTTGGAAATGTCCCCGACATGTATCACGGATTTTAGAGGATCATGGGTGTGCCTTTTATCATTTATGAAATTCTATTATGATAATAGTTTTCATTCATCCAATGGTGTTTCACCGTATGAGTCTTTTTATGAATGATTGTGTAATTTACCACTATATTTTGTTGAGATTGATGAGTCCACTAGGGTCAAACTCTAGAGAGTGTAGGTTATGTAAGAGCATGTTCATGTTATTTGGGTTTGAATGAGGACTACTACGAGTATTCATAAATTCTAGACGTATCATAGTTGGAGGACACCGAGGGTTGCAGTTTGAGATACTGTGTTTTTTTAAGTTTCTCTTCAACATAGGAATTAACGATTTGGAAGAGGAATTAGGTTTTCACTAAGATTTGTTGGTTCATGTAAAACATTGGAAGGAAATAGTTGGTTATTTAATCTACTTGTTCCGCCTTCATTTTAGGAAAATGTTTTTTACATGTCTCACAATTTTGGAAATATATACATGAACTTTAACATGTGATTGATTTGAGTAATGAGGACATCGTCGATGATATGAAATTTATGGGGTATCAAGATAAAATTCTATATTATAGAGAGGTACTATTTTAAGGATGAGTTATTTTATTAATGGATTTTCTTTTGGAGTAATGATAATATAGAATAGGGAATTCAGAGTGGGAATCAAAGATGCCAATGATATATCTTGAAATATTTTGATTTCCACTTATTCTGTTAAATAAATAATTTTTTATTAGGGAAATTTAAATGTAGTTTTTTTTATGATTATGGTTGATATTTTTGTGGTTTAAATTTTTTAAACATGTTTGTAATGTGAAGACTTGGATTTTTAAGATTTAGCAGTTTAAAATTTTTATGGGTTTCCTATTACGAAAAGAAGAAATGTAATTTTGTAGTTCAAGGAGTGAAATTTTTATTGCATCATTGAATTCAATATGTAAAGTTTCCCTTTGGTTGATCAGTTGATTTTTTTTCAGTGAAAGTATTTACCCATTAGTTTAAGTGGTGGTGTAATTTCATTATTTATTTAATTCATATTTTACAGATTACATTTTATAAATGAATAATGTGTAATGATAACTACTTTCCTGAGGTAGAGATGAGGTGGAAATATTAGAAAAAGTGGAACTTGATATTTTTTATGGGAATATGGTTAGTTAGATGAATTCTAAAGAGGTTTTAATAGAAATGATTAAATGGAGAGTAAATGAATAATCTAAATGAGTAAAATTAATGGTGATTGTTAGAAAAATTATTTGAGGAGAATTATTTTATCACTATTGGAAAACTGTCTAATTTTTTTCATAATATCTATTCTCAAGATAAGAGAATTCATGGGTAAATTGTGTTGGGGAAATAGAAATATGGAATGAAAAATATTTTTTAAAGGCTGATCAGTGGAAAGAATATGAGGATCTAAGGATATCATTCATTGTGTAATCGGGGTATGCGACTCAAATTATTATATTTAACCATCGTGGTGAATCTATTATTATTATGATTTTTTATATAGTAAATGATTTATAAGAATATTTCCACATGGGGTGTAGCCTAGGGGTTATACAATTGAGGGGTCTCGTTGGAGGTCTTGTGTTAGAGTATCCCTAATTACTTATAAGCACATTATATTTATTCATTTCTCTCTATTCCCCACCCCGAAATTTTGGAAATGATTCATACACATATAAAGGAATATTTTCTTCAAAACAATATTAGAATGATTGATGAATACTATATTGTTTCAATACCTATTATTTTAGAATAATTTAATTGAGATAGATTATCTAAATAATTGATTATTATTAAATTTTATAATTAGTTGAAATAAGATGTATAAAATTACTAGATATATTATCTTATACTTATAAAAATTTAATTAGTAAGATATTAAAAATAAGGAAAAGGGGGATATCAATTTTAATTAATGATGTTTTTAATTGAATACGGGTTGTAATTAATTTGTGAATTATTTAGCATGTATTTATGGTAAAATATTGAAAATAATAAATTTTTATGGATAATTATGAATTAATACCGGAGTACCCTATATGAATTTATATCAAGAATGGGCCTTTAAAATTCAATAAAAACTTAATTCCATTATCTTGAATATTTTTTTAAAGTGTTAGTGAAGGTTGGGTGATGAGTTTTCATTCTATTACATAGGGGTGTTCTATATATTCATGAGTATGTGCTATATATATCTGAGGTATTTCCACATTCTGGAGTTAAAATACTTTCTTCAATTTGAGATACAAAGGGTAGTGTATTTTATATAGGGTCGTGCTATAGAGACCCTGACACCAGTAGCTTGAATCTTGTGTCTACTTTTTTACATTGGCATAAGACTCCCCGAATCACATCCTAATGGATTAAATAATCTAGTAGTATTGGTAAACTAGAAACATAATTGATTCTTGAATTACATTTCCATACAAAATTGACAACATTTTATTCCAAGAATATAATTATTTCATATATTATATCCTTGTATATCATTCATAGTACACTTCATGGATTCCTAGGAAATGATGAAAAATAAGGGTGAGGTCATATTCTCCGTAAAATTTAGATAATTTTGAAATTATAATGAGTAAATAAAGAATAATTAATCATGAATAATCCAAATGGGAAGGTAAATAACTGAACACACATTCCTTTTAATAAATAACTTATCTTT
This sequence comes from Viscum album, assembly GCA_963277665.1. NCBI lineage: Eukaryota > Viridiplantae > Streptophyta > Magnoliopsida > Santalales > Viscaceae > Viscum > Viscum album. The sequence continues at coordinate 163,625,069 of OY728132.1, read as the reverse complement.
TATGAATAGATAAGGAATAATAATTATGGTAAGGTACATATCTTAACACAGATTCCATTTAATTAATATCTTGACTATTATGAATAGATATGGAATAATCAATATGGAAAGGGAAAAATTTGAACAGACTTTCCATTTAATCAATAACTTGAATATCATGATTAGAAAAGGAATAATAAATATATATAGGTAAATATATGAACAAAAATTCCATTTAATCAATTAAATTACCATCAAGATTTGGTAATGAATTATCAATGTGGAGCGTTAGTTTACAGAAAAAAATCAATTTAAATCACCTGACTATCATGAATAGATAAAGAATAATTAATATGGAAAGGTAAATAACTAAAAATAAATTACATTTAATAATTAAATAAAAATCAAATAAATATAAAGATAACATCATTGTGAAAAGAACATGGATAATAATAGACGAATTCTTAATGAATGAAATGCATAATTATTGGACATCATGATCTCAAGAATCATGATACCTCTAATGTTAAGACAATTCAGAAGATATTTTAAAACTTAGGGTAAATATCCATTTAGTGCTAGCTTACTGATTCACCTCATGAAACTATCGATACATCATGGGGATATATAATTCTAGGCCCTAACTATCACTGTATGTCAAAATAATTCCTCATATATCACCTAAATTATTTAATTCATGAACATTGTTCCTTATCATCAAATATCCATATTGAGTGAAGAACACAAATTTATGAATACTTAAACTTGTAAAAAACTACATTCAATATATAACACCTTATGTATAAATGATATATGATTTATGAAATAAACACACCCATGATAAATAATATGTATATTTAGGATATATTTAATGTCCAATGATCAAAGGAAAGTTAATATTTAAAAAAATTAATGACCACAAAATGAATCAAGAAAGTGAATGTTAATACTTTCCTTGGTAAAAATGATCATAATCCATCCTTAAAAAGAATATGGATGATAAAAATTACACATATTAAAATTTGAGTATATGTAAAATAATTGGTTGTTTACATGGATTAAAATAAATAGGATAAAAATATATTTTAAAATATTATTGAGGAAAATATCATTTTCATCTTGAAAATAATATTTAAAAAAAGGATCACAAAACATTTTGAAAATAATTTTCTTTGAAAATAACATTTGATTATTAATAAATAATCTTAAAACATTGATTATTTAGGATGAATGGTAATTCAAATCATGTCATACATGTTAAAACAGTGATTCCTTTAACCTTTTCAATTAAACCAAAAGGGTATTTTTCTTAAATGACATTAATATTTCTTTAACACCATTTTTTAAAAAGAAAAAATGGGTAAAACTCATTTAATAAATCATTTTTAAGGTTAAAAACATCTTTAATTTATTTTAGAAAACATGGTTTTTTATAGAAAATGATTTTCAACCAAATAGATAAATAAAGATAGATTTTATGAAAAACAAATCTCAAATATTATACCTACCAATTATTTGAAAAATGGAAAAATTACATTAAAAATTCATGATTACTAATAAGATAATAAAATGTATTGAGTTTATTATAAAATTATTAAATAATTTACTTTAATGTAAATAAAATTATAAACAGTCTTGATTAAAATTAAATTATCAAATAAAACTATAAAAAGATCAGAACATTGATGCAAGAATTATCCAATAAATCAATTCTTTATGTCAAATTCGAATCATCATAAAATAATATAATATTTAATATAATATATTGAAAATTCAATATAAAAATAATTATATAATATAACGAATATAAAATAAGTAATATGAGCCAATAAAAATAAATTGAGTTATAAAATTTTTAACCATTTGGTAAGTTTTCAAGTCAAATACTATTGGATAAGATAATTCCCATTGAAACTTGAAATATATTGAATTATAAATTATTCAAGACATTAAATATCAAATGGACATTACATTAATTTTTCAGAATAATTAATACATAAGAAAAACAGACACCCAAGGACCGTAATAGTTTAGCATCTTTGGAAACTGGGAACATAATCTTCTAATCATGGTGAAAGATCTTAAACGTCTCCCATAAAGATATTCCCCTTTTGTTTTCTTACCTAAGACCTTTCTTTATATCCTGGGAAAAAGAAAAAAAAGGGTGAGCTCCAATTCTCAGTAATGGAAAGTATGGAGAAAATAAAACAAACCGTATACATTTGAACTTAAAAACATGAACATAATGTTTAAACATCAAAATATTGATTTGTGAAATATATCTTGGCAGTACGTAAGGCATAGATCACAAAGGAACATTTATCATGATAATATAGAATGGGGATAAAACATGTAATTGTGGAAAAAAATTCCGTACATGTTATGATTTTCATAGTATCTAAGGTCTTGCTGCCAAGACCATCATAGTGGACAAAGTCCATTACTGAACCGGGATTACTTTACGTTCCATCCCTGTATTACTGAACTAGATTCACTTTCCGTTCCATCCATGTCTATCTCATGAGATATAAATCTTTACCCAATCCATTGGAGGGGGATATAGGTCCAACACATCTCATAATGAAATCATTATTATGTGTGACACAAAATAAACATAAATCATTAATCATAACCCAAACAATAAAAATGGGTTTCATAAACATCATCCCATCATAACATAATCCATATAAAAAAATGGATAACATTTCATCATAAGAAAAATCTAACCATGTAAATATTATCGACATTATACTTGAAACCTAAAAATATTAAATAATGTCATCTTAGATGGAAAATAGTTTTGATAAAACACTTGAAATGAATTCGTGATGAAAATATCCTTTCTTCTTTAAAATCATTTTATATTCAAAAAATTCCATCTGATTTTAAAAGAAAAGGATTTTTTTGAATATAATATTGAAATCTTGTATATTAAAATTAATGAAAATAAGGTTTTATAAAACTGTAAAAATCCGTTCATGCCGCATAAGTTAGAAAAACAATCATTTTGTACTTTTTCTAGAAAAGCCAAAAAATACCTTGTATGGTTAATGAAAGAATTATTCCTTAGATATCACCAAGTAAAAGTCAAAAAGGGGTAAACATGACTGTAAACATACATGGAAGAATAGTAAATACCTTATGGAAACATTCTTTCTAAAACATGGAAACAGATGATAAATATAACCCAAATAAAGACTTACGAATATACAATCTCGATTAAGAACAAGATTGGAATAATTATACCTTACCTTAGGCCCAATTTTTTTAGTACGTGACCAAAACTCTTTTATATTGGGTTTAAACATATTATTAACTTGTAATATAACCATAATAATTTGTATGATATCATATATGATTCACTAACGACATTATATTACCCGTTCATTTGTCAATTCCATGTTAATGCAGCGTTTTGTGTAAAATCGTTTCATTTCTCGCACGTGTTTTGACTTGTAATTATTCATATAATTACTTAGATCATGATTAATTAATTAAAGAATGTAAAAAATGATTTATATATAATATATATTCATCATATAAATATATATAGTAGATCAATAAATAAAATTAAATACACAGTTCATGGAGACGGTAGGCCGTACGTACGCCTTAACGCTGTTTTCGTTTCCTTATTAAATTGAATGGAAGTAAGTAAATAACTTATATATAAATATAGTGTCATTATTATGACATATATTTCCTGATTATTTATTATATATACTTTATAATCATTATGGAATGGTTAACATGGTGAATGAATCTCATCGCGTCATGGAGGCGGCAATCCGTATGTACGCACGAGCGATGATATCGTTCACATAATTATTGAATGGAATTGTATTGGATTATATAATATCTCAGAATTATTATCATGTTATAATAATCATATATAGTTATTATTTTTACCATTATACCCATGCAAGTAAGGTGGTGTTGGAAAAATAGATTACACCACATCGTGGAGATGACAAGCCGTACGTACGCACGCGCAATGATTTCATCTTTCGTAGCATGGATAGAATGTGAAATAGAGTTGTTTCATATTTATAATAACATATCGGTATTTGAGTGATAGTAATTATATTACATTATTATGAAACAACAAAAGTAGTGGAAATAGAAGAAGAAATGAAATTGAAAGAATTAGTAAAGGATATTACCTCTTCTTCGATGTGCTTCTTCTAAACCTTTTCTTAGGGAACTAAGGATGGTCTTTGTAGAAGACCAAGACCTCTAGTATGTTACTAGAAAGGTGGAGAATGAAAATGGATAGGGTTTGGCTGAGCTTGAAGTCTGAAAATTTTGTGAAGAGGAGAGGGAGTAGGTTCCCTTTTATAAGAGAGGAGAGGGGCACTTCTGGAAACCTCTAAAATATTAATTTATAATAAACAAAAACCTCTCCTAAAAACATCCAAAATGACTCAAATTCGAATATGAGATGAGATAGGGTTGTAATCTCATCAGCTAATAAAATTTAGAAATGTTGGGAATTTATTTTAATCCACATCAACTTGATTTATCCTTATTTAATCTATTTAATTTTATTTGTGGTAATAATATTCTAAAATTTAAATTGTCATAAATAATTACTTATGTCTTTTAAATTGTCTATAATTAGATAATTTATTATATTTTGGACCATATAAATTACAATTTATAATTTTTAAATAATTTTGTGATTTTTAACCAATTTAATAGTACGTTATTTTTATAAAATAGCAATAGTGTCAATTTTGTCAATATTCATTTATTTAAATTTAAATAAAATACATATAGGGGATATTGTAAAACCCCACGTAAATAAAGAATATGACATGTTTATATTTATCCCTATTTGTGAATAAAATGTTAATATTAATTTAAAGGGAACTCTATGCTCTATGGCTTACCCAATACGCAACAACGAGTTCCTTTGAAATCTTACGTTGCACTCTAATAATAAAATAATTTTATTTTAAATGGTAGTTGACACCAAGCCGTTGTAATGAGGGGAATGAACAGAACTAACTAAAAAATTATTATATATGTTTGTAAAATATTTTTACTTTTTACAATAAATGTTAGAGGATTAAAAAATGCGAATGAATCCAATTTTAAGCATAAACATTCTAATATTCTTTAAAAGGCCGATTAACCGCCTTTTGAAGGAGAACCGCTTTTAAATCTACCTTTTGACAATTTTATGTGTTATATTTTACCAAATAAATTTCTTTTTTAGAATCGAGACATCAAAATTTACTTTGTCTAAATTTTTGGTATTTTTCCGATAATGTTCATTTTTTTAATGAATAGTGAAAAATGTTGTATTTTAATTCAAAACCTCTTTTTAATCTAATTTATTTATATAATTATATTATCTTTTGAATTGGTTTTAAAGTGAAATTAGAATATATTTTTACCATTTAATTCAATAGTGGTGATTGGAATTAATTTCAAATTGAAATTGGACTTAAACTAGTGTCAATCTTTTAATAGATATTGTTTCTTAAAAACACGCTATTTGTTTTGACAACGGGAATTAATTATTAAATTAATTAATGCAAATTATTTGTTTTGAATTTTTTAAAATAGACATAATTTTTGAATTCGGAATATCAAATATATCTTAGGGTGAATTTTTGGTATTTTTCTGAAAAACATCAATTTTTGATGAATAGTGAAACCACTAAGTGGTACTTAAAAAACTGATTTTTCGTTTAAATGAATTTTTACCACCTCTGTGTTTTGAATTTAAAAAATCCGACATACATTGTTGTCATTAGGAAGTAAAATTTGGTTCAATGGGATTAAAATAATTTTTTGGTGAATAGTAACTTTCACGTTTTTAATCGCGATAGGAGATAATTAGTGTTGTTTAAGGTAAAAATAATGTTTTAATAATATGAAATGACCTAGACACATGTACTACCCTTATTGGATGTGTCATGGCAGACCAAGACAACCCATGTGTCGATTTTTGGGACCCCATGGATCCACTTGGGTAAGATAATGACATTAATGCCTTTTATTTAAAGTAAAAGTAAAAATGTCACAAAAATGAGTTGTTTTACTAAAAAAAATTTACATGGGGTTATACAAGTCATATTTTTAGCTATAAATAGTCATTAAAAAGATAAAACGATTTAATACATCATGATATTTTTTTTATGATTTTTAGACATTAAAAAAATTAAATTATATATGACACCATGATGATGTAGCGATTACATCATTATTTAATGATTTAAATAAAATGAAAATATAATGTAAAATCTAAGACCTAAACTTTTCAAAAACCTATTGTATGCGTGGATTTCGAACTCTTATAACCATATCCTCAAAATATATAATTTTGGGACCTTTAAAATTTGAAAAGCATATTATAATAAATTATTCTTTTATAACTTTCCAAGAGTGCCCCTCCTCTCCTCTTATAAAAGGCCCCCACCTCTACCACCTTACCCACACTTCCAAAGCCTTTGGCTCAAAAAAACCCTACCCATTACATCCCTACACATCCCTCTATTCATCATTGAACCCTCACTTTGGGCAGAATCTTTTCCAAGGAAGCATTTTAGCTCAAATCAAAAAGAGTTACCCGATTTAAAGGTAAAGTCTTCCCTAGTGTTCTTTTGTTTTATTTTTCTTCTCCAACCCCATAAACATTTTTTATTCCTTTGTTTTGTAAAAACACCCATATCTTCAATATACTTGTATGTTTTTATAAGAAGTATTCGAGCTACACTTACACACACATCCGTATAATGGTTAAAGAAGATATTGTTTCTGTGGATGGTGAATTAATGCCTCACGAAATGATGATTGTTCAATATTCTTTTAACACCTTCAAAGGTGGCCATTATGATGTCATTGTATTGTATATATCATATATATGGTATTTATGTTTTCTATATGCTTCTGTATTTTATATTTAAAACATACCTTTATTCTTTGCATGTTGTGCAGATGCGATAATTTCATATGAGGAAGTGTGGACTACCGCCCCCTCAAGTGATGTGACTCATTAATGCAATACATGGATTGTATAAGGAATGAAATTAATGAACATATGTGACCTATATAACATATATATTATAATGGAATTATAATATATATATATCTCTCTCATTTATTTTTAATTCCATTAATATGACAAAAAAATGAAAGTAGCGTTCATGCGTACGTACGGCCTACTGTCTCCATGAACGGTGCTTTTCATTTTTTATCTCAAAATGTTATGTAATAGTATAAAATGAATATGTACTGGATATATATGATATTTTAATCATTAATACTATTCTGTCAATGATTTACTTATTACTACATGGTCAATCATTTTCAAACAAGTTCATTTTTTTACTAATGTACCAAACATCGGCAAAAACATCTGATATGATCTAAGTTTATTAAACAATTATTATAACATTATAATATTTGATATGAACTGAATAATAATCTTTAAATGAGGTCCTTAAGAAATTATAAATTGACCAAGGTTTATTATTCAGGAATATAAAGAAACGAACAAGACAAGTCAGACTTGAGGTAAGGGATCCGACCTCTCGCTTTCTTTTCAAGTACCCTCTTTTATGTAATTTCATTTATGCTCCATGTTATTATGTTTGAGGATGTTATTTTATATTAACCATACTGTAATTTTTATTTTTATATGATGAGATACCCCCTATTACTCTCATCAATTCTTTTTTTTAGAATTTTTATGTGGCGTTGTTAGGCTGCCGAGTTTTCCTAAGGGATTTTTTATCTCACTTTTATTCCCGTGAGATTTATGCTACATTTGCCACCATTTCCTTTGAGTGGTATATGTACTATGCATTATTCTACTCTTGGTGTAATATAATTTCTTTTATGATTATTTACATCAATGTTTTATTGTCCTTCATTCATGGGGTGTATATTTTGAAAGATACCCAAGTCGGTAAGGTAACCTTTCACCCTCCTCTTTTTAAAAGACTTCTTTTGTGATGTATTTTAATTAACATACTATTAAGTTGGGATATGTTATTATATATCCTTATTAATTTAAATTATATGTCCAAGTGATGAGATACCCTTTTTATCTCTCATCAACACTTTTTCTGAATTTTGAAGTGACGTCGTGAGGCTGTCAAATTTTTGCAAGGGAACTTCTTAACCCAATTTTGATTCTTTGGGATAAACTTGTACTCTTTGAATATGTCGTTCTATGAATATGTGTGAATAATCTGCGATTCTTTTACAGTTAATATCCACTTATATTTGGTGTATTAGTTTGTCACACATAATTATGTAATTGATTTATCCTTAATCCAAGGATACCATCTTTGTAAAGGACTTCGTCTCAATATCTATTAATTAAGGAATTTTTTTGTTTTATACACAACTTTCTTTTATACAGTGTATAAACCCCTTTGTCTTTTACGCTTATTCAACTGGAATCTTTTTTTTAAATAAAGTGTTTTACAAAACGACAAAAGGAATGTTTCTTTGTCGTACGTATGCGGCGACAATAACTTCTCCACCGCCGTGACCATTATTTGAGTTTCAGCTTCCTCTACAAGCCATAACTTTTTTTAAATGAAAAATAAATACCATGTTTTACTTTTCTTTTATTTTGGTATTGAAAAGGGTTTTCATAATGTTTTTATATCAGTGTGTTGTATTGATTGAACAGTTGAAATCTTATGTTTCCTTTATGCATGTTTTATATGATACGATTATGTTATGGTTCTTGGGAATTATTATGAATACAGTTGCTTCCGTGATAAACTAAGGGCAGGTGAGCCCGATATAGCTCTCCAATGCATTGGGTAACGCGAAGGAGTTAAACTTTAAGGTTTCTCCGAAGAGATTTAGGGAATATACTGTGATGGGTATTCCAAATGTAACCAAGAGGGTTACGCCATACGTAAAAATGTTATGAATGCCTCAAGTTACCTTTATGTATTATGATTTCTATGATTTATTCATGATTTGATGAGGTATGTTAAAGTGATTATGTTTTATGGGTAAAGTATGATTTCATTCTTATGTATATATGAACTGTGTTTCCTTTCCATATTTTTATAACCCTTACTGAGCTTTTTATGCTCATCCCAATTTTTTGAAATGTTTTCCACATGTCAAGGGAATGGTACATGATATGATGATAGTGTCAAGGAAGTGTCAAGAAAGAATCCATGTTTTATTTTAAATATGTTTCCATTGATGGGAAAAATGAATACTATCTTTTATTGTAACCACTTTGTTTAAATGTGGGATGTAATGCATGTTTTATGATCTAATTCTCTAAAACACTAAACCAGAAAAGATGCTCAAGGTGTATTCTTGAAATATCTCAAGATTAAGTAATGTTTAAGGCTGGGGCCTTATAGTTGGTATCAGAGGCCGGTTTAGACTACTTTAGGGATTAAGAGTTTTTGTTAGACACATGATTAGTCCCTATATCCATTATTTCAGTTAAATCCTTGTTTTATAACTTTTTTCATGTCAAGTAAAGTCCGTTACGATTCGAGGGAGAAGGATCTCAAATGACATTCCTATATCTTCCTGATGACATGCTTGCAATAATTATTGCAATGTCATGTTCAGATGATTGTGAAACTTTTTCTAGCATACAACTCACTTGCATGAAGTTGTTTGAGATATCAAACACCTCCACTATACCTCGTTATCATCATGGATCATGGGTTGTTTTTAGACAAATACTATTTTCACAATATTCTCATATTTTCAAGAAAGGTAAATATTATCAAGGTATTTTCAAATATTTTTCCTTATCACACGAATTTGAAGCATATTATGATTTTAAAAATGGTGATGAGGAAGGAGACACTTGCACAACCTATTTATATTTTATTTTAAAATATAGTCTCTCAACACAAACTTATGGTATTTTAAAAGGACCAATAATAGAAATTTTCAACTCAAATTCTGTCCGACTATTTTATAGAAATCATGTTTTATCAGATGTTTTGGAATTATATGTCATACATGATTATTTTCCAAAACTATTTTTCTGTGAACACCCATATGACCCATATTGTACAAGGTGTATTTGGATGGAGGAAGCAAATGATTTTGAAGGATCCCGGAATCATTTTTGTAATGCATGGGACTTCTACCTACGTGAGCAAGAAGACGATAAAACTGAGTGGACACCATGATCAAGGTATGCTGTTATTCACTTTGGGAATCTTTTTATTTTATATTATGGTGATGAAATAAGACTTCAAGAATTAAGATGTTGAGATCGTAACGAATTTGGATGAAAATGAGAGGTATAAGGAAACTATTGAGGTTAAAACATGCTAGGGTTATTTTTGGAGTTTTATAAAAAGGACAACACATAGACCGTGTGACAACCCATCACGTCGGACAAAGCTGCGGGAATCGAACCCACAAACAAAGTGCGACTGGTATTTATCACCTACCACTGGACTACGTGAAGTCCCTGGTTAGAATGAATTATTCTTTTTAGTTAGATGATTTTATAAATTAAGAGTAAGTTGATTTTGGGTTATCTATCGAAATTATTAACCTATCATGGAGGATATGTGTTAGGTTAATTACTTTTCAATATGAGACTTTAAGAGCAACTGATGTTATTTGGAGATAAGTGTTAATTTGTACCTCGGAAGACTATGTTATTAAATACTTCAAATATTTGGGTTTCAATCTTAGTTTGGTTTACTTTGAATAATTTTGTGGACAAATTTTTTATCGAATGGTCTTCGTTGAGCTTTGGGTTTTTTTGGACAAATTTTGGAGATTAGGAATAGATTTTATTTTTATAAAGGGTTATCATTTTCTGGATTATCTGATCTTGTTCAAATTATTTTGGTTTTGGTAAGGGTCTAAAGACATGAGAAATATATAGTCCTCTTTTGTGGATTAGGTGATTCTCTAGAAGTTGATTATAGTACTCTTAGTGTGAACAAGTCTTCCTAAATACTCATCATTTGGGGAAAGTATGAGTTTGTGTAAGAAATCTAGTAAAAGTTGAAATTCAACATGACAAGTAAATATGTTTCCTTAAGATCAAAAATAAATTCCTCAATGAAAAGTAACTTAAAACAAAAATGTTGTCTATTAACTTTTCCTACTGGGGAATCCAATACCGTTTAACCCACCACAAGTTTGTGATTTTCTTGTGGTTACCTTTCTCCAAAAAAATGTTTTCTGTCACTCTCCCACATAACATGACCCTTTGCTTTTTCTTCCATATCCATTCTTTCCTACATGGAATCCTAGTATGGGTTACCTCGGGTGACCTCTGTAATTCTCTTTCTCTCTTTTAAAGTGATTGTTTTACCTACTCTTGTTCTGATGTGGGACTTTCAATGATGTTTCCGAGCCCAATTTTAAAATTGCGAGGACGCAATTTCCAAAAGGGGGGAAGGATGTAACACCCCAGCTAAATAAAGAATATGACATTTTTATATTTATACCTATTTGTGAAAAGAATGTTAATATTAATTTAAAGGTAATGTTATGCTCGATGGCTTACCCAATACGCAACAACGAGTTCCTTTGAAATCTTACGTTGCACTCTAATAATAAAATAATTTTATTTTAAATGGTAGTTAACACCTAGTCGTTGTAATGAGGGGAATGAACAGAACTAACTACAAAATGATTATATATGTTTGTAAAATGTTTTTACTTTTTTTAATAAATGTTAGTGGATTAAAAAATGTGAATGAATCCAATTTTAAGCATAAACATTCTAATATTCTTTAAAAGGTCGATTAACCGCCTTTTGATGGCGAACCGTTTTTAAATCAACTTTTTGACAATTTTATGTGTTATATTTTACAAAATAAAATTCTACTTTAGAATCTGGATATCAAAATTTACTTTGTGTAAATTTTTGGTATTTTTCTGATAAAGTTCATTTTTTAATGAATAGTGAAAAATGTTGTATTTTAATTCAAAACCTCTTTTTAATCTAATTTATTTGTATAATTAAATTATCTTTTTAATTGGTTTTAAAGTCAAATTAGATTATATTTTTACTATTTAATCCAATAGTGGTCATTGAAATTAATTTCACATTCAAATTGGACTAAAACTACTGTCAATATTTTAATAGATATTATTTCTTAAAAACACGCTATTTGTTTTGACAGCGGTAATTAATTATTAAATTAATTAATGAAAATTATTTGTTTTGAATTTTTTAAAATAGAAATAATTTTTTAATTTGGAATATCAAATATAGCTTAGGGTAAATTTTTGGTATTTTTCTGAAAAACTTCAATTTTTGATGAATAGTGAAACCACTAAGTGGTACTTAAAAAACTGATTTTTCAATTAAATGAAATTTTACCACCTCTGTGTTTTGAATTTCAAAAATCCAACATACATGGTTTTCATTAGGAAGTAAAATGTGGTTCAATGGGATTAAAATAATTTATGGGTGAATAGTAACTTTTAAGTTTTTAATCGCGATTAGAGATAATTAGTGTAGTTTAAGGTAAAAATAATGTTTTAATAATATGAAATGACCTAGACACATGTCCTACCCTTATTGGATGTGTCATGGAAGACCAAATAAACCAATGGGTCTATTTTTGGGACCCCATGAAACCACTTGGGAAAGATAATGACATTAATGCCTTTTATTTAAAGTAAAAGTAAAAATGTCACCAACATGAGTTGTTTTACTAAAACAATTTTTACATGGGGTTATACAAGTCATATTTTTGGCTATAAATATTAAATAGAAATGTAAAAAGATTTAATACATCATGATATTATTTTTATGATTTTTAGACATTAAATAAATTAAATTATTTATGACACCATGATGATGCAGTGATTACCTCATTATTTAATGATTTAAATAAAATGAAAATATAATGTAATCTCTATGACCTAAACTTGTCAAAAACATATTGGATGGGTGGATTTCAAACTCTTATAACCTTATCCAAGAAATATATAATTTTTGGACCTTTAAAATCTGAAAAGCATATTATAATAAAATATTCGTTTATAACTTTCCAAGAGTGCCCCTCCTCTCCTCTTATAAAAGGCCCCCACCTCTATCACCTTACCCACACTTCAAAAGCCTTTGTCTCGGCCAAACCCTACCCATTTCATCTCTCCACATACCTCTCTTCATCAGTTAAGCGTCAATTTGGGCAGAATCCTTTCCAAGGAATCCTTTGATCTCAAATCAAAAAGAGTTACCCGATTTAAATGTAAAGTCTTCCCTAGTGTTCTTTTGTTTTATTTTGCTTCTCCAACCCCATAAACTTTATTTATTCATTTCTTTTGTAACAACAACAGTATCTTCAATATACTTGGATGTTGTTATAAGAAGGATTCGAGCTACACTTACACACACATCCGTCTAATGGTTAAAGAACATACAGTTTCTGTGTATGGCGAATTATTGCCTCACGAAATGATGATTGTTCAATATTATTTTAACACCTTCAAAGGTGGAAATTATGATGTTAATGTATTGTATATATCATATATATGGTATTTATTTTTTTCTATATGCCTCTGTATTTTATATTTAAAACATACCTTTATTCTTTGCATGTTGTGCAAATGCGAGATTTTCATATGAGGAAGTGTGGACTACCGCCCCCTCAAGTGATGTGACTCGTTAATAAAATACATGGAATGTAGAAAGAATGAAATTAATGAACATATGTGACCTATATAACATAAATATTATAATATAATTATAATATAAATATATATCTCATTTATTTTTAATTCCATTAATATGACAAAAAAATGAAAGTAACGTTCATGCGTACGTACGACCTACCGTCTCCATGAATGGTGCTTTTCATTTTTTATCTCCAAATGTTATGTAATAGTATAAAATGAATATGTACTGGATATATATGAGATTTTAATTATTAATACTATTCTGTAAATGATTTACTTATAACTACATGGGCAATCATTTTCAAACATGTTCATTTTTTTACTAATGTACCAAACATCGGCAAAACCTCTGATATGAACTAACATTATTAAATAATTATTATAACATTATAATATGTGATATAAACTAAATAATAATCTTTAAAGGAGGTCCTTAAGCAATTATAAATTGACCAAAGTTTATTATTCAGGAATATAAAGAAACGAACAAGACAAGTCGGACTTGAGGTAAGGGATCCGACCTCTCGCTTTCTTTTCAAGTACCCTCTTTTATGACATTTCATTTTTGCTCCATATTATTATGTTGGAGGATGTTATTTTATATTAACCATACATTAATTTGTATTTTTATATGATGATATACCCCCTCTTACTCTAATCAATTCTTTTTTTTAGAATTTTTATGTTGCGCCGTTAGGCTGCCGAGTTTTCGTAAGGGATTTTTCATCTCACTTTTATTCCCTTAAGATTTATGCTACATTTGCCATCATTTGTTTTGAGTGGTATATGTACTGCCCATTATTATACTCTTCGTGTAATATAATTTTGTTTATGAGTATTTACATCAATGTTGTATTGTCCTTCTTTCATGGGGTGTATATTTTGAAAGATACCCAAGTCGGTAAGGGAACCTTTCACCCTCCTATTTTTAAAAGACTTCTTTTGTTATGTCTTTTAATTTACATAATATTAAGTTGGGATCTGTTCTCATATATCCTAATTTATGTAAATTTTATGTCCAACTGATGAGATACATTTTTTATCTCTCATCAACTCTTTTTCTGAATTTTGAAGTGACGCCATTAGGCTGTCGAATTTTTGCCAGAGAACTGCTTAACCCAATTTTGATTCTGTGGGATAAACTTGTACTCTTTGAATATGTCGTTCTATGAATATGTGTGAATAAATTGTGATTGTTTTACACTTAATATCTACTTATATTTTGTGTATTCGTTTTTCACACATAATTATGTAATTGTTTTAGCCTTAATCCAAGGATACCGCCTTTGTAAGGGACTTCGTCTTAATCTCCATTCATTAAGGCATATTTTGTTTTATAAACAACATTCTTTTATAAGGTGTATAAACCCCTTTGAATTTTACGCTTATTCAAAAGGAATCTTTTTTTTATACAAAGCGCTTTACTAAAAGACAAAAGGAATGTTTCTTTGTCTTACTTATGCAGCGACAACGACTTCTCCGCCGCCGTGACCATTATTTGAGTTTCGGCTTCCTCTACAAGCCATACCTTTTTTAAATGAAAAATAAATACCATATTTTACTTTTATTTTATTTTGGTATTGAAAACGGTTTTCATAATGTTTTTATATCAATGTGTTGTATTGATTGAAAAGTGGAAATGTTATGTTTCCTTTATGCATGTTTTATGTGATACGATTATGTTATGGTTCTTGGGAATTATTATAAAGACGGGTGGTTCCGTGATAAACTAAGGGCAGGTGAACCCGATATAGCTCTCCAATGCATTGGGTAACGCAAAGGAGTTAAATGTTAAGGTTTATCCAAAGATATTTAAGGAATATACTGTGATGGGTATTCCAAATGTAACCAAGAGGGTTATTCCCTATGTAAGAATGTTATGAATGCCTCAAGTTACCTTTATGTCTTATGATTTCTATGATTTATTCATGATTTTATGAGGTATGTTAAAGTTCTTATGTTTTATGGGTAATGTATGATTTCATTTTTATGTATATATGAACTCATGTTTCCTTTCGATATTTTTATAACCCTTACTGAGCTTTTTATGCTAATCCCATGTTTTTGAAAAGTTTTCCACAGGTCAAGGGAATGGTACATGATATGATGTTAGTGTCAAGGAAGTGTCAAGAAAGAATCCATGTTTTATTTGAAATATGTTTCCATTGATGGAAAAAATGAATACTATATTTTAGTGTAATCACTTTATTTAAATGTGGGATGCAATGCATGTTTTATGATCTATTTCTCAAAAACTCTAAACCTGAAAAGATCCTCAAGGCATATTCTTGAAATATCTCAAGATTAAGTAATGTTTATGGCTGGGGCCTTATAGATATATTCGAACAAAAATATTTAATAGATTTATAACATGTCAGATTTATCTATAAAATTCGTGGATCACATTAAATAGTTCATATAATATTTATTTTAATATTTATTTTAATATTTTTAAACCATTTATTTGATATTTCAATCAATAAAATAATTTATACATCACTTTTGTTCCATCATTAATGATAATAATTTAATACCTAAAAATTATAAATAAATTCTCATGATATATATAATTATATTGTATTTTTGTAGAATATTTATGTTCTATGTTTTATGAAGTTTATCACTAAATTAAAATTATTACACTTATAAGATATAAGAGAGTGACATGTTGTCACTTTCTTTGGTTTTAATAATAATTACATCATTTTCATGGTAAAAAGTCCATGAAATGATTCTATTATTCCCTTTATGTGATATGGGTCAACTTTTATTCGTCCAATATAATTTTTTAAGGTGTTAGGGTAATTTTATAATATTTTTCTTACCCTTAATTTCCCGATTTACCTTTAATTGTGGTAAATAAAATTTATTGTAGTTACTATTCATAAGGCTTAAAAAATAAAAGCAGTCAATTATCATAATTCAGACCTATTGATTAAAAATATGGAATCCATTTTTACGAATTCAAAGCACAAAATATGCTGTAATTAATTAAAAATCAGTCCCATTGTTGAAAAAAACGGGTCTTTGTTTAAAATAATGCAAAAGATTGAAATGATTTTACCTATTAATTCCATGTAAAATTAATGATAATGACATAAATTTTATTAAATGGTAAAAATATATTCTATTTATACTTTAAAACAATTAAATATTATAATTTAACCATATATATTATCTTGATGAAAAAACATGTTTTTAATTAAAATTTAGCATATTTTTACTATTCATCAAAATGTGAAAGTTAACAAATAGATATAAAAACATTATCCGAAGAAATTTTTTATATCCTAATTCCAAGGAAGAAGTTTAATTTTTCAAATTGAACTTATAAACATGTCAAAAATTAGATTTAAAATGGGTGCGCCATCAAAAGGTGACAAAACTGCATTTTTTTTTGAAAAATACTTCTTTTATCCAAAAAATTAATTTTGTTCTCATTCCATGTTCTAGAAAATGTGTAAGATAAATTATAATGTTATAAAATTAAAAATGAAGTTAATACAATTTATAATGGCTAGTTCATAATAATATTATAATATATCATTATTTAGTGAAACTTGGTATTGCGTACCGTGCGAACAATCGAGGAAGGTCGCTCTTGCATGTAACACAATCCAAGTATATTATTTTGAGTATACTACAAGATAATATGGTGTTGCATATAACTCAAGATAATATTGGTTTAGCGTACAACTGAATACATCTATGAAATTAGAAATATTATTTCTCATAAAATCCTGGGTTGTTACATTCTACCACCCTTAAAATGAATTTCGCCCACGAAATTCGTCAGGGTTATAAATCATTTACTACTTGAATGATTTTTATAGAAACACATATCGTAAAAGGGAATAAAAAAACATTATTTTAAAAATCAATGTTAGAAACATAACGGGTACCCAAAGTAACTCGTCACTGGGTTTCAACATATGAGAATATAAGTGGAAATATGGATGTGGAAGAGAAATCTAACCATCAAGTTCTGAGGGAGAGTGGTTGAGAACATGGCTATGAAAAAGCCAATGATCACAAAGAAATAAATTGGCGATGATCTAAGGTACCATCTGATTCATCAGATATGAGGGTACTAGGAAAACATTTTCAGTTTTCAAAATCATTTCCCTAAAGATGATGAATTTTTCCATAAGGAGAAATACTTACTTGATTTTAGCGTAATATCATTGTTGGTCATTACAAACATGTAAATACCTTAATCATGTATTCTATTGAAATATGAATTACCATAGAACCTTAGTGAATACCTAAATACTGTCAAAAGATAGTTATTTCCACATACCAAAATCCCACAATTTCTATATACTCAAACAATGATGCCACTTTGTCCTTATATCAGTCATGAGCTCATTAATACTATCAAAAATATTATTTTATCCATATCCCTTCATTATGCGCATATCATATTCTTTCCAAAAACATCTCAATCACTTTTCAGGGTTACTGGTACCATATAATTATTGAAAACCAATACATAGATATTCCAATATTTCATAATACTATAAATGAGATTCTACAACACTATTTTGGAATCCCATTACATATACACTTAATCAGTCCACCACTTCATTGTCATATTCAAAATCACCAATAGTGATCATATGTGACTTCCGTTTGTCCTTTTTTAAGAGTTTGTTGATGTCGATCGTCATTAACCCTTAGATTAGGGCATTGGTTATCATAATTCCCCATTTCCTTGAACTTGCAGCATTAAAGTGTTGGTGGTGCATTCTTTGTATTCTTTTATCTATTCACATCATTAGCTACCTTTTTTCCCATTACTTCAAAACTCAGCTACTCGATGACCTTTTTTTCACACTTAAAATATATTCTAGTCCCTTTAGGACAGTCTCCACCATGCTTCTTTCCACACTTTGATCATAATGAAACATTCATCTTCTTTTCACCATTGTTTTGAGATTTTTTTCCTGAATTCCATCTTTCATTTTTTTGTCAAAACCATGAGATGGATATGTAACACCAACTTCTAGTTCTAACTTGATAGTACAACACACAATTTCTTCATAGCTATTGAAGTCTCTTATCGTTAATGCCCTTTGAAGAATTGGTTTTAAGCCACTGAAGAATCGATCAACTTTACTTTCTGGTTGGATGATAAAGCCAGATGCATACCTTGCAAGACTTGTAAAATTTTCCTCGTATATTCCAAAAAATACATCATCCTTTTTCTTATTCTCAAGAAAATCCTTTTCCATCATTGTTCAAAGAATATGAGGGAACTACTTATTGAAAAACAAGTTCTTGAACTCGTCCCATTCTGTGGATTCAATTTCATCTTGGGGAATTGTATTCTTAATTAGTGTCCAACACTGGTCTACTTCACCTTCTAAAAGGTAAAAAACCAAAATGACTTTTTCATGTTATGAACAACGAAGTATGGAAAATATCTTTTCAATGGTACCTATCCATAGTTTAGTAACATGTGGATCAGAAGACCCACTGAAAGAAGGTGAATGTTTCTTCATAAAGGACTCAATAGAATATTCTTCCTTTCTCTACTCATTTGGAAGTCCAGAATGAATCATAGATTGTGTCAGTATAACAATATGATTTTGAACTCCATTTCCCATTACATTTTGTTGTTTAGAAGGACAATCATTGCATTTCCCAGTTCACTGATCATTAACACGGTTCCTTCGGGTTCTAGCCATTATCTAAAACCCAAATAGAATAGTGTGAGAGGAAAAAATAATGCTAGGAAAACAACATAATAAAGGGGGAGTACCTTCAATATCTAACATCTCAGTTTTAATTATAAGATCATTACCATAATCATAGGACTATAACCTATACATATACTTATCCTTATGGATATCCCTAGACATACATTAGAAATATCTCTTGGGATCTCACTAAAGATTTCGTATCCTAGTTTCCAATAGTTAACTAAACCACCCTCTGATATCAACTGTAGAGACCCAAGCTTGACGTACATGGCCATTACATTAATTTTGCAGAATACTTAATAAAAAACAAAAAAAGTCACCAAAGGACCATAATAGTATAGTGTATTTTGAAACTCGGAACATAATCCTCTAATCATGGTGAAACATCATCAAAATCTCCCATAAAGGTCTGCCCCTTTTGTTTTCTTACCTAAAACCTTACTTTATATCCTAGGGAAAAGAAATCATAAAAAGGGTGAGCTCAAATGCTTAGTAAGTGTAAGTATGGAGAAAATAAAACAAACCATATACATTTTAACTTAAAAACATGAACACGATGTTTAATCATCAAAATCTTGAGTTGTAAAATATATATTTGTAGTACATAAGGCAAAGATCACAAAGGAACATTTATCATGATAAAGTATCATGGGGATAAAACATGTAATTGTGGAAAACCATTAAGCACGTGTAATGATTTTCATAGTAGCCAAGGCATTTCTTCCAAGACCATCATAGTGGAAAAAGTCCATTACTGAACCGGGTTTACTGGCTGTTTTGGACCTGTATTACTAAACCAGATTCACTTACCATTCCAACCATGTCTATCTTGTCACGACCCGACCTCGGGGCCCGTGCCGTGACTACCCCAAGCCCGCCTTCCATAGGCCAGGGGCTGGCGACTAGCACCAAGGTGTAAATCCCGGTAAACAGGGAAGGCATTGCCTTTTTAAAGAAAACAACCACCACAGAGTAAGCAAGAGGAAAGAGTAAACACTAAGTGAAAACTGTAACAAGATGTGCTGAAAGTAAAAAAAAGGGCTGGAAATACAAGACCAACTGTAAAGTACAACTGAAAGGGGAAAATAGCAACTGAAAAGAAAAGCTGCAGCGTCAGGATGTCCTCTGGAAATCCCACCTAATGGGTGGGTACAGATACCTCCACTGCTCGTCAGGTCCCGCCGTCCGCTCCGAGTACGTCCCGCCCAGTGGTCCACCTCCAGGTACCGTCCTTCTCTGCAAGCCTCAACCACGATCAATGATGTCCATCGTCTGCAACCAACACAACGTAGTGCGGGCATAGTCCGTGTAGGGGTGAGTATAAGCTACTCAGTAGGGACCCCGAGACCCCCGATGGTCTCCCGAAATCCACAAAGGATAAACCACAACAGAAAGATACAATCACGAAGTAACAACCGACACTGTTTAGGTATATGCCCATACATATACCTAAGTCATCAATCCCTGTTCGGCTCCAACATCCGAGCCCAAGCACAACCCAGTCCACACAGGAAAGCAAACGTAAATCCACACATGATTGCACAACACAATCCACAAAGGAGAGCAAAACGTAAATCCACACAGGATAGAACAACACACTCGACAAAGGAGAGAAAAACGTAAATCCACACAGGTTAGCATGAAACAATCCAAAAAGGAAAGAAAAAAGGAATCCACACAGGATAGCACAACACAATCCACAAAGGAGAGTAAACAGTAATTCATCTCACATAGGTATACATTGTTGAAAAGGTGAAAGGGATGATCAGATATAGATACTGAATCATCTAAGCTGGGACCCACATAGGATACAAGACCAGCTGTCTTCATTGATTCATTTATGCTGGGACCCACATAGGATACAAGACCAGCACTGAATCATCAAAGCTGAGACCCACATAGGATACAAGACCAGTATTGAATCATCTAAACTGGGACCCACATAGGATACAAGACCAGCACGGCTGGGACCCACATAGGATACAAGACCAGATTTCTTCATTGATTCATCTATACTGGGACCCACATAGGATACAAGACCAGTATTGAATCATCTAAGATGGGACCCACATAAGATACAAGAACAGCACAGCTAGGACCCACATAGGATACAAGACCAGCTATCTTCATTGATTTATCTATACTGGGACCCACATAGGATACAAGACCAGTATTGAATCATCTAAGCTGGGACCCACATAGGATACAGGACCAGCATGACTAGGACCCACATAGGATACAAGACCAGCTGTCTTTATCATCGCAGTCCACTGAGGATCTCTACACAGTCATCGTCGTCGAAGTCGCAACTAGCTCTAGGGTTCCCACACACAGCAAGCTCGTTTGGGAGGGTCCGCTCCACGAGCCGAAAGGCTGATACATCAACTATCACATAGCTCGAAGTTGATGTATCCAAAAGTTCCGTGTCGTCAACAGGAACTCAATGCAACAGACGGCACGTCAATCAGACGCCCGGTTTGAGAGATATTGGCCTTTTCGTCCCAGGGCCCGGTTGGTTTTTAAGGAAAAACCAACCCGACCGTACTCCACCTGCGTCCAAACCTCGGGCGGAGTATGCCAAAAGATCTGTCTCACAAAGAGGAATTCAACAAAGCTGACGACACGTCAATCAGATGTCCATAGCTCAAGATATGAGTGTTTCCGCTCCGAAGGCCCGATTGGTTTCGTGTAAGAACCAACCCGGCTGAACTCAAAGTGTTCCGAAACCTTGAGTGCGATATACTGAAACGATCGAATCAATCCAAGGATCGCGTTTCTGCTGACGACGATTCGTTTGGAGTCCCGTAGCTCAAGTTACGGGCATTTGACCGAAAACGGTGCGAAGATGGGGGGTCTGGGCCCGGGGCGATCTGGCCCGACCCCCCCCCCCCCCTCGGGGTCGGCCGAACTGGGTCAACCTGGCTGGACCGGCTTGGCTCGGCTCGGCCGAGCGGCCGAGCAGCTGGACGCCGCGGGGTGCCGCCCCCGCGGTTTGGGAGAAGCCGCGGCCCTCGAAGGAGCCGCACTGGACAAACGGACGCGGCTACAGCCGCCTCCCGTGTGGGCGAGCGGGACCCGCGCGGCCACGGGTCTGACGGCCGTCGCCGGGGCTTCAGCCGCGGCGGCCCTGTCCGGCGGCGCGCCGGGGCGCCGCTGCCTCCGGCTGCCGGCCGCTTCCGCGGGCCACCAGAGTCGCTCCGGTGGTCCGTTTTCCTTTCCGTCTGCACCGTTATTCCTCCCAGGTTCCGTTCTTCACTGCGGGATCAACAAATTTCCCTTGTGTCACGTTTTGTAATTGCCCGCCAAATCCGCACAACCACGAAGAACGGCGGAGGGTTGTCGGGCCGTGTTCGTTTGGCCCACACTATCCGCGTTAGATAAAAACAATGGGAGAGATAATTCAACACATGAAACAAAAATTTTAATAAATTAAAATTGTTCATTTGAATCCGGTTCATAAATTTTAGAGAAAGGTTCACAAGAATAAGGGCATTTCCAATATAAAATCCCTACCTCATCAAGCTGCACGCGCGGGTTTTTCGCAGATTGATCGTCGCAGAAGGAGGGGATCATCGCGTTGTCGCAGAAGGGTGTCGCGTCGACGAACTCCGAGGTTCTAGAACAAAAAGATATAATTAAAAATAATTAAATCTTTCTTGAGTTAAAAACCTCAAAGGAAAATTAAAGAAAAACCGAATCCCTCCCCTCAACGGATGATCGAAGGTTTTTGTTGCGGATTATGGAACGTCGCCGAAGAACGTCGCCGAAGAGGAAACGTCGGCGTTGCGGCACACGGTGTCGCGTCGTCGATTTCCGCGGGTTCGGCGTTCTTCGTCAGAGGCCGACGTTCTTCGCGTTCTTCGCGTTCTTCGCGAAGAAGGGTGAAGGCACAAGAACTTCTGTCAAAAACCTCTCAAGGTGTAATCCTCCAAATGTTGTGTTGGTCTTATTTTATTATTACTCCAAAAAACGAATAAGAGGTAAGTAACGACCCATTAATTCGTAGAATTAATTCAACGAAAGAAACTTCCCATTTAATTCAACGAATAAAACCGCCCAATTAAATGGTGCGTTAAGAATTTAAGAAAACGCGTCAGTTGACATTCATAATGACGGGTTTTCGCGGGTGCGTTACTTAGCAGAAATGAAACGGCGGGGCTCGTGCGGGTCCCACCTCAGAAATATCTTACCAAGAGGGTAGGATATTTCTGGATAGAATCCTATCCGGATCAACTCAGCATAAGCCACTTTTAAGTGACTTCAAGTGGCTTCCAAGTGGCTTAAGTGAAATAAAATAAAGTTTGTTGTAAAATTATTTTATTTCTTAACTTTAAGCCTGAAAATTAAAAACCACAACCGAGAAAACGCAACTCCAGAAGAGGCGTTTCTAAGCAAATACCGGCACTCCGATTCCATCGGTGCCCTCGGAATTCGATTCCGGGCACCAGTTCAAAAGTTAGAAAAACCCGCTCATCCTTTCACTGAACGTACCTGAGCCAAACTTCGGAAAATGATTCCGGGCACACCAGGCCTCGGAATCAGGTGTCGTCAGAAACTGCGTTCTTGTAAAATTCCATAGAAATTAAGAAAAAAAAATTCCTTGAAATTTACAGGTCTTTCCATTACTCCCACCACATGGCTTTACGTCCCCGTAAAGATTCACCACAAACATAGGGATACAAAGGTGGTACTGAGCACGCAACTGAGCCTCCCGCTCCGAAGTGCTCTCCTGGAGGTTCCCGTGCAGTTATCTGAAGCGCACTAGAGGAATCGATCTTCCACATAGGACCCGCTCCTGTCGATCCTTGATCCGCACTGGGACCTCCGCAAAAGTCGTCCCATCATCAAAGACCAGCTCTCCATGGTCAAAGATTTGCGTCGGGTCGTGCACGTATCTTCTTAGATGAGATATGTGGAAGACGTCGTGAACCTGGAGAAACTGAGGTAGTAGAGCCAGGTGATAAGCCACCTCGCCAATCCTGCTGAGGACCTGGAAGGGTCCGATGAAGCGTGGAGACAACTTCCCGCCTCGGCCAAATCTCCGTAATCCAGGTCGAGGTGAGACACGCAAGAAGACGTGATCGCCATCCTCGAACTCAAGTGGCCTCCGCCTCCTGTCAGCAAAAGACTTCTGTCAGCTCTGAGCTATCCTCATCCGCTCCGGGATGACTTGGACCTTCTCTGGTCCTACAAGAGCTGCTGTGATTTCTTCTTTGCCGATAAGAGAAATCTGGTCTCATCCCCTGGATGAACCACTTTCTTGGCCTAATACAGTCAATCCTGACATAGATGATACTAATCCATACCAAGGATGACATCGTAAGGCCTCGACGCTACTACCAAGAGATCCAACCGTTACTCTCGCCTCCAAGGGTTGAGTCACACTGTCGGCATCAGTGTGTGGAAACTGGGTCTTCTCCAGTAGATGTCTCACAAATGAGGGTCAAGTCAACAGTCAAAACTGGAACCTCTTAGTAATAACACAAAAGAGGACAGGAATGAAAAAATCACAAAGGTATGCATCTTTTATTATTACAGCTCACAATACAAATACGCTACACAATAGCAACAAGGAACTAGAAGTACAAAGGACGTATCCACTAGTTCCGCTCCTGTCCATTTGCTCCCAGAGCTCCATGATCGAAGGCCTCAGCTGCCTGAAGCTGAGCTCTCCCATGTCCACCAACTCCCTGTGGTCGGGGTGGACCTCCTGGTGGTGGTGGTGGCAACACCTCGAAGTGTCTCCCACCATTGGCTACTCGGCCAGCTCCTCTTCCTCGTCCGCTTGCACCCTGTGGACCACCGTGGCCGAACCTATGTCTAGGAGGTCCCTCTACCACCTGCTGCTCATCTGTAAGACGAGTCAGGCAGTCTCGAGCCATGTGACCTCGCCCGCTGCATGCGTAGAAATGCTTTCCCCTCGTGTAGCTGGATCTCCTTCAGGTGCCCCGCACAACCGAATCTTCATCCTGAGACTGCCCATCTGATGGTCTGGCCCATTTGAACCTCTGCGTCACCAGTCTACTACCAGCTGCAGAAGACCCTGCTACGGGCTGTCCTGCGGAGGGACCTGTCACTGGAGCCTGCTCAGTGAGAAAACTCTCTACTAGAAGGGCTCTCTCCAACACCTCTGCCTGAGTCAGAATGTTGAGGGAGATTATCGAATCCCTGATCTCATGCCTCAGTCCCTGCTCGATGGTCCGGGCCCAAAAGAACGGGTCTCGTACCATATCTGTGGAGTAGCACGAGAGATTAGTAAATCTCACCGAGTACTGGGCCACAGTCAAGCTGCCATGCCGCAGCTGAAGATGCTCCTGAATGCGCACCGCACGGAGAGTGGCTGGGACAAACTCGGAGCAGAAGATGGTCTCAAAGTTTGTCCAGATAAGAGATGCCTCGTCATGCACCTGGAGCATGAAGCTCAACCATCGGCCCGCTACTGCGTGCAGTAGGCTCGCTGTGAAGATCACCATGAGGTCTGCTGGTGTCCTCACTAGCCTGAAAACTCGCACCACTGCCTCCAGACAGTCCTCAGCTGCCAGGGGGTCTGTCTCCCCGTGGAACCTGGGTGGTCGCTGACGCTGAAACTCGTGCAATGCGCTAAGGCGACGTGCATCGTCAGCGGTTGGGGCTGGTAGCATCGGTGGCTCGGAGGGTAATGGTACCGCCAGTGCCTCTGCTGACAAGGAGCCCTGCACCGAGGCCTCGTCGCTCGGTGGACTGTCATCACGCTCCACTCTCGGAACCCTAGCTGGCTGCCGTCGTGGGGCCATCCTGAAAAGAAGCAGGTGCGCCACAGTCAGAAATGTATACCTGGTGAGCTGACACAAGTAATCACAAAGAAAACTTGAACACACACGCAATCAGTGTTTTCGTGCATTAAGTCGGAAATCAGAAGTCAGGGTCCTAGTGTACAGATACGTCAGCCGCCGCACCAACACTAGACTCCCTGGACTGATAACCACACCCAATACTCTAAACACTATTGCTTCACATAGAAGAAAGATCAGGGTCTGCGGTAGAACCGAACTCCTCTAATACCAATTTTTCACAACCCGACCTCGGGGCCCGTGCCGTGACTACCCCAAGCCCGCCTTCCATAGGCCAGGGGCTGGCATCTAGCACCAAGGCGTAAATCCCGATAAACCGGGAAGGCATTTCCTTTGTAAAGAAAACAACCACCACAGAGTAAGAAAGCGGAAAGAGTAAACACTAAGTTAAAACTGTAACAAGCTGTGCTGAAAGTAAAAAAAAGGGCCGGAAATACCAGCCCAACTGTAAAGTACAACTAAAAGGGGAAAACAACAACTGAAAAGAAAAGACGCAACGTTGGGCCGTCCTCTGGAAATTCCACCTGAAGGGTGGGTACAGATAGCTCCACTGCTCCTCGGGTCCCGCCGTCCGCTCCGAGTACGTCCCGCCCAGTGGTCCACCTCCAGGTACCGTCCTGCTCTGCAAGCCTCAACCACGATCAATGTTGTCCGTCGTCTACAACCAACACAACTTAGTGCGGGAATAGCCCGTGTAGGGGTGAGTATAAGCTACTCAGTAGGGACCCCGAGACCCCCAAAGGTCTCCCGAAATCCACAAAGGATAAACCACAACGGGAAGATACAATCACGAAGTAACAACCGACACTGCTTAGGTATATGCCCATACATATACCTAAGTCATCAATCCCTGTTCGGCTCCAACATCCGAGCCCAAGCACAACCCAGTCCACACAGGAAAGCAAACGTAAATCCACACAGGATAGCACAACACAATCCACAAAGGAGAGCAAAACGTAAATCCACACAGGATAGCACAACACACTCCACAAAGGAGAGAAAAACGTAAATCCACACAAGATAGCATGACACAATCCAAAAAGGAAAGAAAAACGGAATCCACACAGGATAGCACAACACAATCCACAAAGGAGAGTAAACAGTAATTCAGCTCACACAGGTATACATCGTCAAAAAGGTGAAAGGGATGATCAGATATAGATACTGAATCATCTAAGCTGGGACCCACATAGGATACAAGACTAGCTGTCTTCATTGATTCATTTATGATGGGACCCACATAGGATACAAGACCAGCACTGAATCATCAAAGCTGGGACCCACATAGGATACAAGACCAGCACAGCTAGGACCCACATAGGATACAAGACCAGCTGTCTTCATTGATTAATCCACACTGAGACCCATATAGGATACAAGACCAGTATAGAATCATCTAAACTGGGACCCACATAGGATACAAGACCAGCACGGTTGGGACTCACATAGGATACAAGACCGGCTTTCTTCATTGATTAATCTATACTGGGACCCACATAGGATTCAAGACCAGTATTGAATCATCTAAGCTGGGACCCACATAGGATACAAGACCAGCACAACTAGGACCCACATAGGATACAAGACCAGCTGTCTTCATTGATTTATCTATACTGGGACCCACATAGGAAACAAGACTAGTATTGAATCATCTAAGCTGGGACCCACATAGGATACAAGACCAGCACGACTAGGACCCACATAGGATTCAAGACTAGCTGTCTTCATCATCGCAGTCCACTGAGGATTTCTGCACAGTCGTCGTCATCGAAGTCGCAGCCAGCTCTAGGGTTCCCGCACACAGCAAGCTCGTTCGGGAGGGTCTGCTCCATGAGCCGAAAGGATGATACATCAACTGTCACATAGCCCGAAGTTTATGTATCCAAAAGTTCCGTGTCGTCAACAGGAACTCAACGCAACAGACAGCGCATCAATCGGACGCCCGGTCTGAGAGATATTGGCTTTTTCGTCCTAGGGGCCCAGTTGGTTTTTAAGGAAACACCAACCTGACCGTACTCCACCTACGTCCAAACCTCGGGCGGAGTATGCCAAAAGATCCGTCTCACAAAAAGGAATTCAACAAAGCTGACGGCACGTCAATCGGATGTCCGTAGCTCAAGATATGAGCGTTTCCGCTCCGAATGCCCGGTTGGTTTCGTGTACGAACCAACCCGGCCGAACTCAAAGTATTCCAAAACATTGAGTGCGATATACCAAAACGACCATCTCGATCCAAGGATCGTGTTGCCACTGACGGAGAGTCGTTTTTAGGCCCATAGCTCAAGTTATGGGTATTTAACCGAAAATGGTCCGAAGATGGGGGGTCTGGGCCTGGGGCGACCCGGTACGACCCCCCCCGCCCACCCACAGGGTCGGCCGAACCGGGTCGAGCTGACCCGGCTGGACCTGGTCCGGTCTGGCCTGGGCACGGCCCGGCCGGTCGGACCGGCCTGGCTCGGCTCGGCCGAGCGGCCGAGTAGCTGGACGCCGCGGGGTGCCGCCTCCACGGTTTGGGAGAAGCCGCGGCCCTCGAAGGGGCCGCGCTGGACAAACGGACGCGGCTTCAGCCGCGTCCCGTGCGTGCAAGCTGGACCCGCGCGGCCGCGGGTCCGTTGGCCGACGCCGCCGGCCGCTTCCGCGGGCCACCGTAGTCGCTCTGGTGGTCCGTTTTGCTTCCCGTTTGTGCCGTTGTTCCTCACGGGTTCCGTTCTTCACTGCGGGATCAACAAATTTCCCTTGCGTCACGTTTTTTCATCGCCCGCCAAATCCGCACAACCATGAAGAACGGCGGAGGTTTGTCGGGCCGTGTTCGTTTGGCCCGCACCCTCCGCGTTAGATAAAATCAACGGGAGAAATAATTCAACACATGAAACAACAATTTTAATAAATTAAAATTGTTCATTTGAATCCAGTTCTTAAATTTTAACGAAACGTTCACGGGAATAAGGGAATTTCCAAAATAAAATCCCTACCTCGTCAAGCTGCACGCGTGGGTTCTTCGCGGATTGATCGTCACGGAAGGAGGGGATCGTCGCGTTGTCACGAAAGGGTGTTGCGTCGATGAACTCCAAGGTTCAAGAACAGAAATATTTAATTAAAAATAATTAAATCTTTCTTGAGTTAAAAACCACAAAGAAAATTTAAAGAAAAACCGAAACCCTCACCTCAACGGATGATCAAATGTTTTTGTTGCGGATTAAGGAAGGTCGCCGAAGAACGTCTCGGAAGAGGAAACATCGACGTCATGGCACACGGCGTCGCGTCGTCGATTTCCGCGGGTTCGGCGTTCTTCGTCGGAGGCCGGCGTTCTTCGTGTTCTTCGCATTCTTCGCGAAGATGGGCGAAGGCACAAGAACTTCTGTAAAAAACCTCTCAAGTTGTAATCCTCCAAATGTCGTGTTGGTCTTATTTTATTATTACGCCAACAAATAAATAAGAGGTAAGTAACGACCCATTAATTCATAGAATTAATTCAACGAAAGAAACTGCCCATTTAATTCAACGAATAAAACCGCCCAATTAAATTGTGCGTTAAGAATTTAAGAAAATGCGTTAGTTGACTTTCATAATGATGGGTTTTCGCGGGTGTGTTACTTAGCGGAAAAGAAACGGCGGGGCTCGTGCGGGTCCCACCTCACAAATATCGTACCAAGAGGGTAGGATATTTCTGGATAGCATCCTATCCAGATCAACTCAGCTTAAGCCGCTTTTAAGTGCCTTCAAGTGGCTTCCAAGTGGATTAGGTGAAATAAAATAAAGTTTGTTGTACAATTATTTTATTTCTTAACTTTAAGCCCGAAAATTAAAAATCACAACCAAGAAAACGCAACTCCGGAAGAGGCGTTGCTAAGAAAATACTGGCGTTGCGATTCCATCGGTACCCTCGGAATTTGATTCCGCGGACTGGTTCAAAAGATAGAAAAACCCACCCGTCCGTTCACTGAACGTACCCGAGCCAAACTTCGGAAAATGATTCCGGGCACACCGGGCCTCGGAATCAGGTGCCGTCAGAAACTGCGTTCTTGTAAATTTCAAAGAAAATTAAGAAAAAAAATTTCCTTGAAATTTACGGGTCTTTACATATGACATGAGATATAAATCATTACCCAATGCATTGTAGGGAGATATAAGTCCCACCAATCTCATAATGAAATCATTCTTACGTGTGCCACAAAATAAAAAAAAATCATTCATCATAACCCAAAGAATAAAATGAGTTTCATAAACATCATCCCATCATAACATAATCCATATAAAAAATGGATATCATTTCATCATAAGAAAAATCAAATCATGTAAGTTAAAAAAAACAATCTTCTCGTACTTTTGCCGGAAAAGTCAAAAAGTAACTCGTATGGTTAAAAAATGAATTATTCCTTCCATACCACATAGTAAAAGTAAAAAGGGGGTAAACATGACTTTAAAAATACATGTAAGAATAGTAAATACTTTATGAAAACATTTTTCTAAAACATGGAAATAGATGATAAATATAACCCCAGTAAATACTTACGAATATACAATCTCGGATAAGAATAAGTGGGAATAATTATACCTTACCTTAGGTCCAATTTCATCCATACATGTCCAAAACTCCCGTATAGTGGATATAAACATATTATTAACTTGTAATAGAACCCTAATAATATTTATGATATCATATTTGTTTCACTTATGACTTTATAATACCCATTCATTTGTCAATTCAATGTCAAAGCAGCGTTTTTGGTAAAATCGTTTCATTTATCATATGTGTTTTGACTTGTAATTATTCATATGATT
This sequence comes from Viscum album, assembly GCA_963277665.1. Taxonomy (NCBI): domain Eukaryota; kingdom Viridiplantae; phylum Streptophyta; class Magnoliopsida; order Santalales; family Viscaceae; genus Viscum; species Viscum album. The sequence goes on along the minus strand of OY728132.1, from coordinate 163,594,156 downwards.
ACTTAGATCATGATTAATTAATTCTAGAATGTAAAACATGATTTATATATAATATATATTCATCATATAAATATATATAGTATATCAATAAATGAAATGAAATACACTGTTCTTGGAGACGGTAGACCATACGTACGCATGAACGTTGTTTTCGTTTCCTTATTAAATTGAATGAAAGTAAGTGAATAACATATACATAAATATAGTGTCATTATTATGTCATATATTCCATGATTATTTATTATATATACTTTATTATCATTCTGGAATGGTTAACTTGGTGAATGAATCCCATCGCATTGTGGAGACGGTAATCCGTACGTACGCACGAGTGATGATATCATTCCCGTAATTATGGAATGGAATTGGAGTAGATAATATAATATCTCATAATTTGTATTGTGTTGTAATAATCATATATAGTTTTTATTTCCACCATTATACCCATCCAAGTAAGGTGGTGGTGGAAAAACCGATTACACCACTGCATAGAGATGGTAAGCTGTACTTACGCACATGTGATGATTTTATTTTTCGTAGGATGTATAGACGGTGAAATAGGGTTGTTTAATATTTATAATATCATATAAGTATAATAGTGATACTTATGCTATTAATTTATTATGTAACAAAAAAAGAAGAGGAAGTAGAGGAAGAAATAAATTTGAATGAATCGGTAATGGATATTACCTCTTCTTCAACACGCTTCTTCTAAACGACCTCTTAGGGAAGTAAAGTTAGTCTTTGAAGAAGACAAGGACCTCTAGTATAATTATAGGGAAGTGGAAAAGAGAAATGTATAGGGTTTTGCTGAGCTTGAGGGCTCAAAATGTTGTGAATAGGAGAGGGAGGAGGTGCCCTTTTATAAGAGAGGAGAAGTGGACTTTTGGAAACCTCTAAAATATTAATTTATAATAAACTCAAAACCCACCTAAAAACCTCCAAAATGACTCAAATTCGAAGATGATATGTGATAGGGTTGAAATATCATCAAAAAATAAGATCTAGACATTTTATGAATTTATTTTAAACATTATCAACTTGATTTATCCTTATATAATCTGTTGAAATTTATTTGTGGTAATAATATTCTAAATTTTAAATTGTTATAAATAATTACTAATGTGTTGTGAATTTTCCATAATTGTATAATTTATGAAATTTTAGACCATATAAGTTTCAATGTATAATTTTTAAATAATTTATTCATTTTTAAAACAATTTAATTATATGTTATTTTTATAAAATAACAATAGTGCCAATTTTGTCACTATTCAATTATTTGAATTTAAATAAAATCCACACAGATGATATATTCGAACAAAAATATTTAATAGATTCATAACATTCCATATTTACCTTGAAAATTTGTGGATAACATTAAATAGTTCATATAATATTTATTTTAATATTTTTAAACCATTTATTTGATATTTCAATCAATAAAATAATTTATGAATCACTATTGTGTCATCATTAATGATAATTATTTAATCCATAAAAATTCTAAATAAATTTACATGATATATATAATTTTATTACCTTTCTTGAGACTATTTATTTTTGAAGTTGTATGAAGTTTATCACTAAATTAAAATTATTACACATATAAAATATAAGAGAGTGACTTGTGGTCACTTTCTTGGGTTTTAATAATAATTACATCATTTTCCGGGTCAAAAGTCTATGAAATGATTCTATCCAAACCCTTAGTTGATATGGGTCGACTTTTATTCATCCAATAGAATTTTTTTAGGTGTTAGGGTAATTTTATAATATTATTTTTAACCTTAATTTTCTGATTTACCTTTAACTGTGGTAAATAAAATTTATCGTAGTTAATATTAATAATGATTAAAAATCTAAAAGTAGAAAATTATCATAATTTGGACCTACTAATTCCAAATTTTTAATTAATTTTTACAAATTTAAAACACAAAATATGCAGTAATTAATTTAAACTTAATTCCGTTGTCAAAAAAACGGGTCTTTGTTTAAAACATTTCAAAAGATTGAAATGATTTTACCTATGAATTCAATGTAAAATTAATAATAATGACATAGATTATATTAAATGGTAAAAATATATTCTATTTATACTTTAAAACCATTCAATATTATAATTTAACCATATAAATTATCTTGATGAAAAAAGTTGGTTTTAATTAAAATTTTGCGTATTTTTACTGTTCATCAAAATATGAATGTTAATAGAAAAATATAGAAAAATTATCCATAGTAAATTTTTATATCCTGATTCCAAAGAAGATTTTTAATTTGTGAAATTAAATTTATAAACAAGTCAAAAATTATATTTTAAATGGGTGCGCCATCAAAAGGCGACAAAACTACATTTTTTTTGAAAAACGCTTCTTTTATCCAAAAATTCATTTTATTCTCATACCACGTTCTAGAAAATGTGTAAGATGAATTATAATGTTATAAAATTAAAAATCATTTAATACTATTCATAATGGCTAGTTCATAATAATAATATAATATATCTTTTTTTAGTGAAACTCGGTATTGCGTACCACATAGGCTATCGATGAAGGTGTCTCTTGCATGTAAAACAATCCAAGTATATTTTTTGCGTATACTACAAGATAATATGGTGTTGCATATAGTGGAAGCTAATCTTGGTGTAGTGTACGACACAAGACATCAAATAAATTAAAAAGATTCTTTCTCATAGAATCTTGGGGCGTTACATATAAACTTAAGAATAATTTTTTAAACATGTTAATAATGTTTAGTAGAACCATATTCATATTTATAATATCATATAATATCCTCTTATACCATCTTATCACCTATTTTATTAATTATATTTCATTATTTTTATTTTTAGGATGTTAATTTCCTTATTTTATTGGGTGTGGTTTGTCCTGAAATTCAAGGTTCTTTTGTATAATATGTAGATATATAATATCAAAAATTATATCTATTATATTAATTTTATTTTCATTAATTAGTTATTTTTTTTGAATAATTATTGAAATTTGAACATGGATAATGGATCACATCGCTTCGTGGAGTTGGAAGACCGTATATACACATGAGTGACATTATCATTTCCATAATGGGTGTATGGGTAAGGAAGTAGGTGATATATTTATTTTATATAGTTAATATAATTTAATTTATATCTCATATATTCATTAAATTTATTTTTATTCCATTCCATGTAAATCCTAATTGATAAAATAATTACATATATCCGCGATGTGGTAATCTGTCGTACACACGAGCGATGCTATAATAATTTAAATGACATGGAAATGAAGTAGTTATATGTGATATTTTAACTGTATAAATATAAAAATATTTTAAATATTATATGAATGATTTAAATACATCATTATATATTTTCTTGAATGGTGGTTATGGAAAACGAGTTAGATCAGTTCGCGAGGAGGTAGTCAGTTGTACCCATGATCAATGGTTTCATTTCCCATTTGATTTATTGGGAGGTAAATATTGGTTATGAAATTTTCATAATAACGTATCAGTATATGGAGTATACTATGGTCAACATATAATCATGGTTTAAAAAAATTTAATGAGGTGGTATAAGAAACAAAATGAAAAAACTTTTTTTTAGAACATTACCTCTTATTCAGATAACTTAATTATGTATGCACAAATAACCTTCCTTAGTTGAATTTATGATCAAACTTGGGGATCTAGGAAGTTTTTATGGTATTAAGGAGGTTATTTTTGTATGTATTTGAAAAAAAGGCTTTCCAATTTTTAGCATGGGAAGGGAGGGGGTGACCTTTTATAATTGGTTTATATTACACACATGGATTTTTTTTAAAGGAATCAATTACACACATATTTTATCATTTAAAAATCACAAAAATGAGTCATTATCGAACATTATAGGTTATAAGGTCGAAATATTTCCAATAAATTATTTTTGTAAAAAATTTAGTGAATTTTAAACCTATGATTTCTTAGTATTACCCCCGGTAAACCCGTTTTTACCTTACACACTATAATTAATTATTACTATTTTGGATATTAAAAATAGTGAAAAATTAGGTTTAAATTATTAGTCAATATATATTATAAAGATTAAAAATATGGAATCTATTTTTCAAAATTAAATTCATATAAGTGGTATAATCGAATTTAAAATTACATCCACAGACGCGACAAAATTGTATTTCTAAAGAGAAAATTATCATAAGTACAAAAGGATTGAATAAAAAAATTTAATATGACATGGATTAAAATATCATAAATAGTTAAATTATAATATAAAAAAATAATTTATTTTTTTAAAAAATAATATATAATTTAGCATTTTAAATTATTTAAATGGAATTGGAGTTTTTAATAGAAATCAAATCTTTTACTATTTACTGAAAATGAAACTTTTGTGGAAAAATGAGAAAATTATCCCAAGATAATTTTTATATGATGATTTCAAAAATTAATATCTTTTTTAAAATAAATTTACAAAAATTTGTAAAAATCAATTTAAAATTAGATTGGCATAGTTTGAAAAAACCGTTTTTTGGAAAAATATAGTTTTTCCAAAAAAAAATTATTTTCCTTTTAAATGATTATTATTTTATTTAAATAAGTATATAATCATAGTTTTCATAATTTATTTATTATTATTAATACCTACAAATTTAATGGTTAGTTTTTATTGGTATACTATATAACTATTCATTTAGGACCTAAGTCTAATGTTCTACAAGATATCGAAGAGATTAAATTTAATGAAATATATTTCATGGGTTGTTTAAGTTTGATTTTGTGTGTTGAATGTGATATCAAATGAAATGTTATTATTTTATAATTTTGGGTGTAACATTTTCCCCACCATAAATAAATTATTTCCTCTCAATTAGATCATGTTCTAAAAAACCATGGGATTGATATTTGAAAATTCATTTATTTAAAACCCACCTCATAAAAAGAATTAAAAAATGTCCTATTGATAAGAGAGAAAGGGAAGTACAAAGGATATATGGAATAAAACATAAATTTGTTTCTATGTAGTATAACAACGGTGGAAATTGAAGATATAAATATGGAGTAAAAGCATAAATTATCAGTGAGGGTGACCAATGCCATGTATCACAGGAAAGTGAATACTCAATGGAAGGAGAAAGCCCTCAAAAGCCTTAATCTACATCTATTTGAAAAACTATTTATTTCCAAATAGTTGAAGTTAAAAGAATAAATGTTTTTTTCAAGATCATATTCTTACTTTTTTGGACTTATTTTACTATAAGAATACAAGAAAATATAATTACTTGATATAATTCTATTTCATAAGAAAAATTTCATCCTATGGTTATTATTCAAAAAAATTCAATTCATCACTTACTCCAAGAAATTAATATCAAAAAAAGTTTCATTTATCCCTAAATAAAAAAAATCACATTTAACGAATTATAAGATCCATAAAATATAGACAAGGTTTTCTGTCTGTCACAAATTCTATTACAAAACCAATATAGTTGGTAGAAGTTATCCAACATAATATTTTAATCTATAAATCTCAATAGAAAAACCATTGGTTTATCGTTAATATTTATTCATCAAATCGTTTAAGTAAATTTTTTGACATATTATCCATTATAACTTATATACTAGTGGTAGGCATTAAAACCCTATCTTCTTTTAGTTGTGGGTTCAAACCCCACAACCATGCTAGATGTGACAGGTTTTCATCTAACATGTGGGTTTTACTTTTTCTAAAAGTATATTAATATAGTTCTAGTAAAGTTAAAAATTGTAATAAACCATAATTAACTCAACATCAATATAATATTAACCCTAAAAATTACCAATAACATTAAAATGTTTCCCATACAATATTATGGAATTATGTCATAAATAACATTTTCACTAAATCATATACTAAAACAATGGGTTGTATTTTCATAAGTTGTTCTGAAAATACCCTTAATTTAGTCCATCACATAATACCCAATATGAGAGTTTTTAGGACCTTGAACTTATGATCAACCTTTATAAGAGTTCATTGACTTGAATAATACGATGGTTCCCCGTATTTAAGACAATGAACTATTAATGGGACCTTAACATGTAATGATTTTCCTTCCATCACACACTTCAATTTTTTATCAAAAATTCATTTCCTTATTCCCTTCTTTTCTCCAAATACAATATTTTATCATTCTTCTGAGATGCTTTACTAGGTGTATCATTACAAGTTTAGAACATGAAGAAAATTTAGTCTTTTTCCTCCATTGCCTCCATCACACTAGAATTTAGTGAACTACATCACTATATTATTTGGTGAGTCTGAGAGTGGGTTAAAGTATATGTTTTTATCAAATTTAAGGATAATTGATTAAGCATAGTAATGATATATTTCACTGAAGTCATCATCCCATTTTTCATCTCATAGTCACCATAATGTCTTTAATATTAAATGTTAATACAATTCCTTTGAGTTCCTACAATTGAATAAAACCAAAAAATATAGTGTGTGAAACTATAATTGTAGGGGGAAAACAATATAATAATTTATAGTTTTTCTAAATAACAACACCTTCTTTTCAATCTAACGCACCTAAGATGTAAACTATTTCATTCATCGTCATTATGTATTAAAATACTTCATAATAGTTTATAAATAAAATGTGAATTATCTTAATAATTTCAACTGTGAGTGTCGAAGCGGGTGCATAGTAAGACCCATTATCATGTACCAGTTATCACTTGAGTCAAAACCGATGCCCCCATTTCAGATTTATTACCCCTACGTACGTTTTTTTCAAAACAACATCCACCTATAATATCCAAATACAAATGTATTTCCTAGGAAAACAACATAATCTATAAATTACAAAAACTTTAGGATGTTATTTTGTAATTATACTTAAAATATATCAGAGGGTTATATTCCATAATCTACGTTTTCTTAAATCTAGTTGTTATGGTTTATCTTAGACTTCCTATAATACTGAATGTAATGAACCTGATCCCAATAGCTCAGAGTTGGTGTCTTATTTATTACATTTTCATAAGATATAAGAAATCTCATTTTGAAAGACCAAATATAATAGTAGTCTTAGTAAACAAGATACATACTTGAATATTTCATTTAATTTTATTTCAATAATTATAACACTTATTGTTTTTCAAGAATATCATTATTCTATCAAGAATATCATTGTATATCATTGATAGTACACTTATTAGTTTCTAAATAAAGGAAAAAAATATCAGTGATATAAAATGCATAGTAAGAGTTACATAAAGTGGGATCTATCATGAGTAAATTAAGGATAATAAATATGGAATGGTAAATATTTGAACACACATTCCATTTAATCTATAATTTTAATATCATGAATAGATAAATAATAATCCATATGTAAAGGTACATATCTGAAAAAACATTCCATTTAATCAATAACATTGATATCATGATTTGATAAAGAATAAATAATATGGAAATTGAAATATATAAAAACACATTCCATTTAATAAATAACTTGAATATCATGATTATATATAGAATAAACAATATGGAATTGTAAATAATTGAAAATTCATATCATTTAAACCAAATGAATTTCATAAATAGATAAGGGATATTCAATATTAAAAGGTAAATATCTGAAAAAATATTCCATTTAATCAATAATTGATAACAAAAAGCATCTTGATATAATATCTTTGTGAAGATCTCATGAATAATAATAACTGAATTATGAATAAAGGAAATACCTAACTATTGGATGTTACAATCTCAGGAATCATGATACCTCTATTGTGAAGAACTTTCGAAAAACAATTTAAAAATATGGGTAAAAACCTATTTAATGGTACCTTACAGATTCGAATTGTGATACTACCAATGATTTTGCGAGCTATATAATTCTAGGGACCACCTATCACTACTTTTCTAAAAAATGCATCACATATCGAATAATCAATTTAATTTATAAAATTTTTGACTTATCATCAAATATCTTTATTGAGTAAACAATATAGATTTATCAATATTTCCCTATATTAAAAATATATTTCAATGAAGAATTGTTTTTAAAAATGATATATAGTTTAATAAATTAACATATCTATGATTAATAATATGTGTATTTGGGGGAAATTTAATGTCCAATAAGCACAAAAAAGATAATATTTCCACATAAATTTAATGACTACAAAAAAGAATCATTAAATTTAATGTAAATACTTCTATTGGTCAAAATTATCATAAAATATCCTTAAAAATAATAACTTTGGTATTAATTCCATATATTTCCATAAGAGTATAATTAAGATAATGGTTTTTTATGAATAAAAATACAATAAATGTTTCATTAAAAAAATTATAAGGAAAATATCATTTTTATCTTGAAATTCAAAATTTTAATCTAAAGGTTCACAATTTTTTTTGAAATAATTTAGGTTGAAAATAAAATTTGAATCTTAAAAAATAATCATTAAAACATTGAGTGGTCATGACTAATGAAAATTCCATTTATGTCGTACATGTTTAAACAAATATTCCTTTAACTTTTGATTAAAAGCTAAACATACGTTGTTTCAAGAACAACATGTAGATTAATTTCCATTCATATTTTAAAAATCCAAAATGGGAAAAATAATTTTTAATAAATCTTTTTTTAAAGCTTAAAAAATTTTTGAAATCATTTTAGAGGACATGTATTTTTATGAAAAAATATTTTTGACCAAAGAGAGAAATGAAGTCGGATTTTCCTAAAAACATTTTCTCCACAATTTTAAGTAATAATGAGTGAAAAAATGATTCTATTACGTCATAAAGTCATAAATAATAACAGTAAAATAAAATTAAACAATTTTCTTAGACAATGATAAAAAAATTTCCTTCAATGTAAATTCTAACATAAACAGTCCCAATTAAAATGATATTGTTAAATAAAATATTATAAAAATAGTAAATTTTTTGTGAGAATTAACCGATGAATTGATCATGTGTATAAAAGGTATATACACATAAAATAAGGGGGTTTAGTAAATAATATTTTCAAAGTTCAATACAAACATAATCATATAATATCAAAGACATCCACGAAGTAATATAACCCAATGAAAAATAATCAATTTATGAAATTCTTCACCACTAGGTAATTTTCATGTCGAATCCCCTTAGATTAAATAATTCCAATTGTAAGTTCAAATACCTTTAATTTTTTGTGAATAATGATATTAAATTTTCAAGTGTCTTTATATATTCCATATTATATAAATTAGATTCATTACATTAGAATATACCTCAATGAATTGAAATTGAGATAAATAATGTTGCCTCATGATTTATTTTAGTTTTATTGTTTTTAAACTCATGTATAATGGTTTTGAGAAAGTTATTATTTAATACCAGTACCAAAACTAGATAAGTTTTTATTATATAATACATGATCCTTTTATATCATATCATCACCTGTTTGTTAATGATCATTCATTTTTTTTCACTGTTTCATGTGTTAATTCCATGTTTTATCATGTGGGTTTTGTCATGAAATTTTGAATTATTTCCTATAGGCTATATATATATCACATCTATAATGATATTTTTTTGAAATATTTTTTTTCATTAGATACATTTTTATGGTTGTTATTTAAATTTTTACATGGGGAATGGATCACATCTATTTGTGGAGACGATAGGTCATACCTAGGAATGAGAGAAATTATCATTTTATTAATGGGTGAAAGGGTGAGAAATATTTTTATATATTAATTTCATATAAAAATATAATTTTATATATATGACACATATTCATTAAATTTATCTTTTTTACATTCCATGTAAAGTGTATGTGAAAAATGAATCACATTAGTTCGCGAGGCGGTAGCCCATCGTTCACATGAGCGACATTATAATAATTTATAAAACATGAAAAGTAAAAAAATATATGTGATATTATAATTAATGAATTATAATAATATATATGTTTTAAATCCATGATTATATAAATAATTATATGGTGGTGATAGAAAAAAATTTACATCGGTTCCTAAGGGGGTAGTCCACCATACATACGATTGACAGTTTGTTTCCCATTTCATGAAATAAATTAAGTATATTTTTAATGAAATTAACATAATAACATATCAATATAGGTAATATAGTGAGGTTATTATATACTAATAGTTTAATAATATTATAAGTATGATGAAGAAGAAACAAAATAAAAACACTCGATGTCGAACATTACCTATTTTTGGAACAACTGCTTTATGTTTTCAGAGAAATATTTACTAGTTTGGATTTATGATAAAAAAATAGATCTAAGATATAATTATAGGATAAGGAAGTTATTTTCTCTTGGACTATTTGTACCAAATTTATTTTAATGTGTGAATAGGGTTGGATAGGTAGTGTCGTTTTATAAGTTGGGGGGATGGAAAACATGGAATTTTTTAAAAGAATCAAATATACCCACATTTGTATCATGCCAAAATCCTAAAAAATGGGTTATTAGTCAAAATTATAGTTTATAAGGTATAAATATGTTCATATAATTGGAAGGGGTCATGTTTTTTTTTGATTTTAATCATTATTTTATCACTTAACCCCAAGTAACCTCGTTTTTACCTTGACTGCATTAATTATTTTTTACTATGTTCACTATTCATTATGGTAAAAAATTGAACATAATTGATAATATAAATTATGATTATTAAAAATATTGAATACATTTTTATTTATCTAATTCAAATAATTTATATAATAAAATTTAAAATTATACCCGCATACATGGAAAAAAGTGGGTTTACAACGAGAAAATTATCATAAGTACAAAATGTTTTAAAGTAAAAAGTTTAAATTGAAATTGATTCCAATGAAGGAATTTTTTTGAATTATAGTATAATTTAACTAATATTACATTAAAATAAATTTATTATAAAATTTAACATTTTAAATTATTTTAATAAAAATTCATTTTTCAATAAAAATAAGTGTTTTCACTATTCCTCAAAAAATGATATTTTTTTGAAACATCATCAAAATTCACTATAAGATAATTTTGATATTTTCATTTAAAAATTGATTTAATTAATTAATTTAAATGTTATTAAATTGTAAAAATTAATTTTAAATTATGTGGGCAACGTGTGACTAAACCGTTTAAAAGAAATATAATTTTTCTTGAAAACATGTATTTTTGTTAAATGGTTATTATCTATTAATAATAAATAGATAACCATTATTTTAATAAATTTTTATTGATATTCATACATGTAAAATTAATGGCTATAATGTGATGGTATAATCTGTTATGTTTCCTTTAGGATTTGGGTTCAATGTTAGACATGATATCAAAGAGATTAAATTTAATAAAATATATTTCATGGGTTGTTTAAGATTGGTGATTCATGTATCCTACAATATCTATTAAAATTTTACTCTTTTAGAATTTTGAGATGTTACTTAGGCCAAATTAGCACAAGTTAGACACATATGTCTTAGAGGGCCAGGCAACCATAGACTCTAAAGAAATTTTGATTTTTGGATAAGATGATGGTAGAGGAGAAACATGAAACTAATAAACCTCATAATTAATATCTCTAGTGTAACATATAGAGTTGAGAATGTGAAATAGTGTGGTATATAATGAATATGGATTAAATGGGGTTATTTAACATGTGTTGTGTATGTGATGTGGTATTTATGTTAGGGTAGACCAAGCATATAAGTAATGTTGTTGAAACCATGTGGTTATACTTCTGAGGATTTGAACTGTGGTGAAACTATGTGAGATCATGGCATGAATATGTTGGGTAGTAGTATAACCAATTAAATTTTTATTCTTTGTGGTATATTAATGTTAATTAATGGATGATTGGGTTTTAAATCCATTTTTGATTTGTTTTGGTGTTATAGAAGTTGTGACTAGTGGTGTGGTCGTGGTTGTGATATGTGATGATTAAGATAAGGATATTTTAATGTTTTTGTGGAAGATATGGCTATCCATTGTGTATATTTTGTGTGATGGGGATGAAATTATTTGAGTAGGGTAAATTTCCTTAAGGATGATAACCATTAATATAGAGAGAGTCCCCCAGGGTCAGAATCTATAAAACTGATGTGCTTTATTCTATTTTAAGAATAAGAATAAAATTTATAGTCAAAAATGATAATAAAATAATTTACAAATCAAATGAAAAAACATTAAGTTTTATATTAATCTAACTATTACTAAAATATAGTAATGAAAAAATAATATATATTATTTTTGTTTCAAATATTATAAATCTATAAATGAATCAAATTGTAACTATGAAAGCACAAAAAATAAAAAAATGTAACGATTCCTTAGAATTTCTTACCCATAGGTTCCTATTAATGGTGCCCGAGACTCCAATAAATATGATGATCTAATAACCAATTGTTTCCAATATAATTATACTAACAAACAACTAGGGGTTCAAATAAAAATTTTTCCTCAAATAGCTATAATAAAATTCTAGAAAAACCCCTGGAATATACATACTATAGTGGATTCAAAATATACACAATGTTGGAATAAAAAATATACATTGAATGGAAAGTAACATAATAATAAAAAGAAAAAATTATAACAAAATATACAAGTAAAATATCCTAAAAGTGATCTAAATTAGAACAAGATAACTCCTTTAAAACTATCTACTATTTTCTCTAAAGAGTCCATGCATCTACAATATCCATGTCATGGTGACCATCATGTGTTGGGGCCTTTCCTTTACCTATATCATAGATAATAATTTTTGTACACATCCTAGAGGAAAGATGTTGTGTGTGGCCACAACATACCTTGTAGGAATTCACCACTTGATCCCAACCTACCCATCATAAGACCAAGTGTTTGTAGTAAAAATAAAAAAAAGACAAGTTAAAAAAGTATAATAATATTTTTTTCACAAAACTGTTATAATTTAGTAAAATAAATTTTCCTAGGTGTTAGTTTTAATGTCACAACCAAGCCACTATATATACCAAATATACCTACTTGAGCATAGATCGACACCCCCTGAGGCAGAATTCATCCATGCTGGATAAACCATGAGTAAAAATATATATTATATTATATCCTCTCTATAGAGGGAATATATTCTATATATTCTATAACCCATGTATCCATATACCACATACTATATATATACCTAATGCTTAGAATGAAACTCATATATGACCTCTCATCTGAAGACGAGAACCTATATAATCAATTTATTCTAATATCCACTTAATATTTATCTATTTTAATCATTGGTACAGAGAAATATAACATGAATGGAAATATCTATTGTGAAATAATTAAAAATATCATGCCTAAAAGGGACAACTCATTCAATGAAAGATAAAAAATTTAACAAAATTAATATTACAAAAAATTAATATTTAAATATAAAATTTTGTAAAATTAATTATCAGTGAAATCCCCTATATGCCTATATTTTTTCCAACCATTACACGATAATAATATAATATCATTGAATAATCTATGTGAAATTTTATTTCTTAATATATATGTATTACATATTTAGGTATGGAATATAGAATAAAACACACGATCCATGTATTAAAATCTATCACGACATTATTTAATCAATATATAACATCACCTATTAATATTATATATATTCCATAAAATTATAAATATAATAAATGGGGAAAAACCAATAAAACATATATGTATAATTTGAAAATCCATTAGGTCATGGTCACCTAAAAATATCCCACACGCAAAATTTTAGTTAAATATTAAATTATTATATTTACAATTTTTTAAATTTTCCTTGATTAAATTATATTTTTCTAAATGTGGTATTATTTTTGAAAAATGAATATATATGAATAAATATGGTAATTAAAAAAATAAAAATATGTATTAATAAAATCATTTTTGAAATAATTTGTTAACACTATATATTAATTGACATATAAATATTATAACAAGAAATTTTTTTGTATTAATAATAATTATAGTAATAAAAATATTAGTTTTCAGAAGTAATATTTTAAATTTATGATATTTAAGACATTAATTTAATTATAATCTTGTTTTGAGAATTATAAAATACAATATTTAGTATTTAATAATAAAAAATTTGGTCACATATTTATATTTTAAATTATAAATGATGCTTTTATAAACATTGTTTTAATTTATTTAAAATAATATCTATTATATTTGAAGGGATTATTAAATTATTTTATCAAATTACATGTTAGATAAATGTGATTTAATAATTATTTTTAAAATTTAAAGCAATTAACATTAATAATATTTATTAAGTACTATTTTTAGGAAATTAATATTATGTTTTGAGAATATAATTATTTTTGTAAATTTGAATATAATATTATAAATATTAATTTAATTTTAAATTACAAGTATATTATGATAATATTATTATTTTATATATTAATTTTTATTTTAAATATAATAAATTAAAAAACAAATTAAAAAATGAAAAGAAGAAGAAGTGTCATGAATTCGTCTTTGGGGGAAAGGGTTTCATGGGTTTGATCATTTGTTTGGGGTTAAGTGGGACCAAGCTTTAGCTGACCAAAGTAGAAGCACATAAGAGACCCTATGTTGAGAGGAAAGTGTGGATTGAGTGCTCTGATGTCAAATCCTCAACCACCAAATAAGTTTCGACCGTCGATGAGCATGATGGGCCTTGATTCGGGAGATCTGAGTTTGTCCGAGGAGGAAAGGTCATGCGTCATCAATAGGGTCTCGATTTGTCCAGATCTGGAATGTTTTCACATTTAATTTCTTGATTGTATTAATCTTAACCTCTAGATTGTTTTGAGTGTATTACCACCATGTAGTCAATTTATCGTTCAATTTCTCCCAATTTCGATGTCTGATACATTTTTTAATACACTTTTTTTCAACATTTTTTGTTTGAACTATCTGTTTTTTCATCATTAATAGGTTTGGATATCATTAATAATCATTACCATTTCTATTTGACACATTTTATTTTTCTGTGAAAAATTAAGTTTGTATATATATATTTTCTCACTCGTTATAAGGGTTTTTTCTTGATTCAGTATCTCAAAACCCCAATCAGTTCAATGTCTAATTTTTTTCCTCTCTTCGTCAAGTTAATATATATAGTGAATTTAGAATTTAATTTATAAATCTTAATTAACAACTTTTCCAAAAATGATATATAGGTCAATATGATCTCCATACATTTTGAAATAATACAATGTGATATTATATCTCACCATGTGTATAAATAGAGGGTTGTTGGGTGGAGTATTCTTTGTGGACGGAAAAAGCCATTCTATCCCCTTTCCATGAGAGAATGATCAATTTTTCATCAATAATAGAAAGATTAAAGGTTTAAGTAAGTGGTCTGCAAATATCATGCAAGGGAAAATTTATTTATTTGAGAATACTTCTTTATTTATTTCTTAAATGTTTCTATTCCTGGAAACATAGTTTCTAAGTATTTGTTTTCAAATAGTTTATTTATTTCTATAATGGAGTTTAGTTTTTATTTAAATTTTTTTTTGAAAATTAGTTTTCTTTAGAAATAAAATTATTGGATGGGAAATTATTTTTCTTGATTTTAAACATTTATTTTTTAAGTATATATTTATTTAATGTTTTCATTATCACAATGGATTTTATTTATTGTAAGGGATAGTTATCACAATATAAAAATTATGATTATTATGTTCTGTAAGTGATTTATTTTTTTAAAACATATTTTTAGTTTTATTATATATATATATATATATATTTGTTAAATATGAATTAATAATTTTAAAAGTAGTAATTTTATTTTTATATTTTATAATTTTGAAAATTAATAAATAATTATTGTTTAATTTTTAATTTGTTTTTTTATTTTATACTTTTGAATTTCATAAAACATCATTTTATGTGAAAGTCGTGTATACTAGAGGAAATAGACATATCAGATAATTGTATATGTCATTTAAATAATTGATTAATTTCAATAAAGTTTCTGTTTATGCCTAATTGTTAAGAATATAATAATTTTAAGGAAATGATCATTGAGAAAAATATATAAAAGAAATTATTTAA
Organism: Viscum album; assembly: GCA_963277665.1. Classification (NCBI taxonomy): domain Eukaryota; kingdom Viridiplantae; phylum Streptophyta; class Magnoliopsida; order Santalales; family Viscaceae; genus Viscum; species Viscum album. The sequence continues at coordinate 163,578,104 of OY728132.1, read as the reverse complement.
ATGTGAATTAATGTAACAATTTATCTTAAATAAATTTCAATGTATTAATCCATGTTATATTTTTCAAAAATAAGATTTTTTTTCTATTTTTTTCTAAAAAATAGATTTAGAGAAGGTTGAATTTTAAAAATTAATTTTTTTTGAAAATAATTTAAGAAATATTTCAATATTTTTTAATGGATTATAATTAGGTAAGGTGGATCCCTAAAAAATGTTCCCCTAATGTTTGATCTGGTACTTCAATATCAGGTGTCCGAATGAGTAATGGGGAGTGAACCAACGACCTCATGGGACACCATTCCGCCTGTGATATTTATTTCTGAACATATGAGTTTTCTCAAGATTTGGCTAGTATCAAAACAATCCATAATTAAATTATTATTTTCAAAATTAATTTTGATGGAGAAATCCAACTGTTTATAAAAATTGTTTTTGAAATGTGTTTTCAAAAAAAGTATATTTCAAAAGGTTTTATGTGTATATATATATAATATTTATGTTTTACATAGTGTATTTTTTAAAAATATTTTTATTAAATATTTTACACTAGTTTTTTTGAAAACTGTTCTGGGAAATTAGATTCCCATCCCATATTTTAAATGGTTTTCACAAGAATCTTATAATCTCTAAGTCAAAGATCAATAATTTTAGAGTTAGCATATATAGAAGTGAAGTAGAAAATTGTTTAATTTTTTTAACTTTGATAAATGTAATGTGTTGTATAATCTTCCAAAACCTATACCAAAAAAGATCCTCTACTGTATAAAGCAAGGTGTATTTCTCAGTTATCTTTTTTTTTTAAAATACACAACAGGTTTTTAAGAAGTGAACCCTGAATCATGTGTTTGAGGAATTATAATTGGTATTAGAGGAATGGTCTATAAAACTTTGGTGATTTGATGTTTTTTTGAGGAAAAAAAATAGATACGATAGAAGTTTAGTTAGATAGTAAATCCCGCTTAAAAATTATTTAATTATAAAAATGGAAATTCAGAATTTTCTAAATTTTGATGACCGACTTTTGGGGGAACAATTAATTTAAGGGGTGAGAATGTGACACCCCAAGTTTTAAATAAAAGAGTTTTTTATTTTATTAGTATATTTTTAATTCAATTTTAGTAATTATAAATAAACGAATTTTTAAATAAATATTAAATTATTATAATGAAAAATGAATAAATAAGTTTTGATTAAATATTAAATTTATAAAAATAGCATTATTTTTTAAATATGAATATATATAAATACATGCTGCAATTAAAAGAAATAAAAATATGTTTTATTGAAATTATTTTTGAAATGATTTTAAAAATTTGTATTCAAATTGACATATAAATATTAAAACAATAATTTATATTGAATTAATAATATTTTAGAATAACATAATTTTAGTTTTGTGTAGTAATAATTTCACTTTAATATAATTAAAACATTAATGAAAATTTAATATTTTTTATAAATAGAAAATTTAATATTTATAATTTAAAAATAATAATATTTGGTAATAAATTAATATTTTTATTTTTAAGCGATGATTTAAAAAAAATTGTTTAAAATAATATTTATTATTATTAGCTGGATTATTAAATTATTATATAACATTACAATTTATATAACTGGGATTTAATAATTCTTTTTTAAATTTAAATTGATTGTTGTAAATAATATTTATTAAAGATATTTTCTATAAAATTAATGTTATGTTTCGAGAATATAATTATTTTTATGAAATTTGAAAATAATCTTATGAATATAAATTATAAGTATATATTGATTATATTATTATTTAATACATTAGTTTTTATTTTAAATATAAAAAATGAAAAAAATAATTAAAAATGAAAATGAGGAGAAGACTTGTGAATTTATTTTTTCGGAAAGGGTTTTAGGGGTTCAGCTGTTTGTTTAAGGTTAAGTGGGATATGGATTTGACCAAGCACAGTCAAAGTGAATGCGAGATCTTGAGTTGAGTGGGAAGTTCAGATCAAGGGTTATGATGTCGAATCATCGACCGCTGAAGAAATTTCGACCATCGATGAGTGTGACATGCTTTGATTCAGGAGATCTGAGCTTGGTGGAGGATGAAAGGTCATGCATCATCAATAGGGTCCCTATTTTTCTAAATCTAGAAGGTGTCTTACATTAAACTTCATAATTGTAAAAATCTAATCATATATATTGTTTGTAGTGTATTACCCTCATGTAGTCGATTTAGCTTCCTATTTCTCCCAATGTTGATGTTTGATACAGTTATCAATATAATTTGTTTTAATGTTTTAGGTTGGCGCTATATGTTTTTTATTCATTGATGTTTTTGGATGTCACTAATAGTCATAACTATCTCTATTTGACATAGTTTTTTTGTATATGGAAAATTAAATATGTACATATTCATTTTCTCACTCATTATCCAAATTTTTTCTTTATTTGGGATCTTAAAACACCAATCAGTGCATTATGATATTTATTTTCCAGTTTTATTTGAAATCATGTATTCATTTAATGAAGGCTTTAATGTATACATCTTAAATATTATATTTCATAGTAAGATAAATGGATCAATAATATCTACACACAAGTTGAAAAAATATAATGTCATAATATGTCTTGAAAATTGCATAAATCGATGGTCTGTTGCATGAGGTATACTATAAGGTAGGCAGTAGTCTTTCCTTCCTCTTTATATGAGAGTTTTATAGTTTGAGCGGCAATAATAGGAAGAAGATAGGTTGGAGGAAGTAGTCTTCAAATCTAATGAAAGGAAAAATATATTTATCTCCAAAATACTTTTTAATTATAGCATAAATGTTTCTATTATTTAAAACACAATATATAAGTATTTTTTTTTCAAATAATTATTTTTATTTCAATAAGGGAGTTTAGTTTTTATTCAAATTTTGTTTTTAAAATTATTTTTTTATGAATAAAGTTGTTGTAATGAAAATTGTTTTTCTTGATTTCAAACGTTTAGTTTGTTTAAGTATTTATTTATCTTATGTTTTCATTATCATAATTGATTTGATTATATTGTAAGGGATAGTTTTAACAATTTAAAAATTATATTTTTTAAGTTTAATGAATGATTTATTTCTTTAAAATTTATTTTTAGTTTTAATCAATAAATATATATATGTTCAAGATGAATTAATAATTCTAAAATTAGTTCTTTTATTTTTATATTTTATAGTTTTATAAAATAATAAATTTTTATTGTTTAGTATTGAAGCCATTGTTTTTTAGGAAGCTGACATTATAAAAACATTATTTTATGTGGAAGTCATGCACACAAGATGAAATAGCCGTATTACAAAATTTCCTATGTTGTTTCAGACAATATTTAATTTTATTTATGTCTCTGCATATGCTTAAATGTTTTTAATATAAAAATTAAAGATAAATGATCCTTTAAAAAAAATAAAAAAAACATCTAATTATGAACGAATGTAATATTTTTTCTTAAATAATTTTCAATGTATTTATCCTTGATTTATAATTCTTAAATATGAATTTCTATGAAAAATTTTCTAAAAAATTGATTTATCAAAGGTTGTAGTTATGAAAATTATTTTCTTTTTTGAAAAAAAAATTAACAAATATTTACAATTTTTTAATTGATTATGATTGAGAAAGGTGGATCCTTAAAAAAATATTTCTTAACATTTGATTTGGAACTTGGGTATCAATCGTGAGAATAAGGAATAGTGAGTAAATCAATGGTCTCATGGAAAACTATTCCAATGGTGATATTTATTGTGACCATTTGAGTACTCTTAGGATTTTCCTTACATAAAATCACTCTATAATGAAAGTATTCTTTTCAAAATTATATTTAAGGGAGAAATCTAATTATTTAAATCATACTATTTTGGAAAAATGTTTTCAAAATAAGAATTTTACAAAACTTTATAGATATCAAATACTTATATTTGATATGAAGTATGTTTTTAAAATATTTTTATTGAATGTTTTACAATGGTGTTTTTAAAAAAACTTAAAAGGAAATTAAAATATCATCCCATATTTCAAATGTTTATCATTGGAATCATTGTAGCTCTAAGTTAGACATTGATGCTTTTTAGAGTTAGCGTGCATGGAAGCATAGTTGGATTTTTTTTTTAAATTTTTCTTCAACTATGATATATGTATGATGTTATCTAATCCTCTATAACCATGATTCGAAAATATTTTCTATTGTTTAATGCACTATTTATTTTTCAGTAATCTCTTTAGAAAAAAATACATATCATGTTTTCAAGCACTTAACCTGGAAGCGTGGGTTTGGGGCATTATAGTTGAAATTATAACCTAACCATTATAACAGAATCTTGAATATTGAAATAATAAAAATAAATGTATTTAATATTCACCATTATTAAATATATAATTAAATAAAAAATATTCTAATCAAGAAACTGAAATAGAGTTCCCATTATAATAATCTGTATTTTCAAAAAAATTTCTAAAAAAACTAATTTAAATTTTATTAATTTAATATTAAAATTAATAAATTTGAATATTATTTTAATAAAATAAATTAAATATTTATAATCCATATGTTGAAATTTCCATTGAGTTATTTTTGATAATTTTTTGAAAATAATTCACTTTTTAGGTGAATAGTGAAGTTATAGTACTTCAAATGTCGCATGTTTAATGAAATACAACTATTATGTTTTGTAATAATATAAATAACCCCTCTCACCCCCATTGATAATGACTTCCAAAAAACATTTAATTTCCCCATATCTACCAAATTCCCACTCATTATCTATATAGGATCCCTATAGAAATTATAGTACCGCCTCACTTAAATCCTCAATGACATTAAGACCTCAGGTAAGGAGCGATGCCGAAGATGAGTTTACCTTTTGCTGCTTTTTCAATTCACTTTTTGTCTTCCATAATTTAATTTTCATACTTCTCACTAAACCAACCATCCTAAATTATGTATTCACTACACTAACATTATATTAATTATTTTAACAAACATAAATTTATTATTTTTAATATCTTTCTAACAAATCACTCTCTCCATCCATCTGTTTTGATATTTTCTATTAATAGTCAGTTTACACATATATGAGATCCTAGTTAATTATTTATGTTTAATTATATTTTTGGATAGTTATAATAGATTATAAATCTATATTTAATTTCTATTATGTTGTTATGTGGTTATTAAATATAATTTAAAATTTATATGCATTGTCTCTCTCTATCTCTAACAAATCCCCGTTAATGGTCAATTTACACATATGCACAGACATTAATAGTTATTTATTTATCATAAAATTAATGGATTCTTAGTGTCACTTATATATAATATGTAAATATATAATTTTATGTTTTGTAATTTCTCTTTAGTAAATTTGACTCATGATAAAATAACAATATATTAAAACAATAAAATCAAAAATGAAATTGGGATAATTTGAGAAAAACTATCATCAATCTATTTTATTAATAATGGAATGTTAGTAAATATATTCAAATGATTTGAATTTATCAGAAATAACAAAAAATAATTTAATGTACTATTTATCACATCATTGATAAACATTAGTTCATTATAAATGGGGTGTAAATGTGAAAAAATAAATTTTTTCATGTGGTAATGTTACTCTAAGACTCAACTATTTCTTTTGTTTTATCATATCTTACTCTATCTTTATCCTATCATTCATGTAAACTGGCTTATTAATTTTTTTATTTCTATTTTTTTCAGGGATATGCATGTTTCTACTTATTTTAAATGAATTATTTTCTATGATTAAATGATTATTTATAAAGACTTTATTCTCAAAGATTATTATTGATTATTCCTACTTTTATTCTTATTATACAATGAACCATGATCAATTTTTTGTAAATGAAACATTTTAATATTCAAAAATTATTTTAACTTCTTAAATTGGGAGCCTATGTGTTCATTCATTGATATATTCCTTACGATATATTTATTAGACCCATTATTTTATCATGGGGTTGTTTCATGTATATTATGAATATATGTTTCCTTTCTACGTGGAATGTATGATTATGAGCATATTATGATGTGATGGGTTAGAAAAAAATTATATATCCGAACCATTTATTGGTTAAATCATTATATCTCATGATTTGTTTTTGTGTAGACATGTGTAGCGATATTTTTCAAATGTGTTATGCCTGGAAAAGTCGTAGTGAGCTTTGTCTACAATATTATTATGTTTATACAAAAGAAAAAAAATTATGTTATGATGTTTCACAATTATTTATACACCACATTCCAGTAATTGTTTATAAAAGTATTGTGTTTTGGATCCTATGATTATTCTATGATGATTATGATGAATATGATCACCCATGTACAAATATTGATTCAGGTTTCATATTCATCCCCACCAGTCCTCCTATTACTAGTACTCTAGCAAACCTTTTCTCTACAATATGATTTCTTCTGATGAAATATACTATTCATGTTATGAATTCATTTTAGGGTACTACAAAGAAAAATTTAAATATAGTTTAATGTTTTATGTATATTCTTATTTGGTGAACATAATCTTTCAAAGGAACTAAAGAATTCTATTTTGTGATTTTTAAAATTTTTATTTTGGTCATAAAATTGATGTGATAAGAATAATATATAAGGTACATGTTACTATAATTGGAATCATATTAATGTTTAGTTAATTTTTAAATTTTATTAGTAAAATATATCTTATGTTAAACGTAAGGATTTCTCAAGTTAAGACCTTATAATTCATTTAATAATATGATTAAGCTATTTATCCATAATTTATTGATAATTTTTTCTTTTCTTTTCTATTATAGATTATTATGGGAACCTATATAAATCAAGCCAACAAATTATTTTATGGACAGTGAAATGATTATCTATGTGTAATTATAAATAAAATTAGATATAAATTTCAAAAACCCATGGAACTACTTAACTACTTTTCGAAGGTAATGAACTATAAAAAATTCCATGTGGAGAACACATCATAATTCAATAAGGATAAATATTCCATTGAATCATTATTTTGGAAATTACGACCATAATGTAGTAGATTTTTTAATCTACTTATAATGAAATAATGTGTTAACTCCATGGAAAATATATTTTAAAGGTTTCATTTTTTTTGATCAATGGAATTTCAGACTAATAAATGGAGTGATAATAATTAATGAAATAATTTCTTAACATGCATTTCCCAAAAAGATTTTATAAAAATCTGAAGAGATAAATTTTAAAGCTCAATAGAATGGATAATAATTTTTTAGGTATGAGGAAATTTTCATACGGATTGAACGGTAGGTATATAGAGTTTTAATTATTTAATGAAAAAAAGAAAAGATAGATTATTAAATAATTTAATGAAAAATAAAAAAATATCAATTTTAATGAACATATCTATGCTATCCCTTAAACCAGGCACTTGATCCAAGCAATGATATACTCTAGAATGTTCCCCATTTCCCCTATCTCAAAACTAGTTCCATAAAATTTAATAATATCTCAAAGGAAATAGGTATAAGAATAAATAATTTCTTTATAAGAAGGTTCCACCTAGAAGTTTGATATAACTATTTCATAATATGGACACCATGCATAGTAAAAATAAATAGATATAAAATGAAAATATAACTAAATATATCATAACATTACTAACATCATACTTAAAATACATAAAAACCCATAACGGAAGAGATGCTATCACACACCTACTATAGTTCATCAAAAAAGAAATTTTATTTTAATAATTCAACACAGAGGCTGACTAAGGTCATCTCACTTGCGGAGATTTTTCAGTTTTGACCTACATAGTCTAATTCACCTAAAGTAATTATTTTTTCTTTTATTTAATATATGAATGTAATGGAATTTTTAGAATTTAAATTAAATGAAAAAAATAAAATCACATTCACTGAAAAAATGTGATCGGTAATATAGAACTTGAACACTGTGGTTTGGTTTATGGGTTTCATCACTCTTCCTGTCTATTTAAATTATTTTTATAGTCTAATCAAGAAATATCACTCATAAATTAGTCTTATTTTTTAGTAGTGAGAATTATTGAATTCGTTTAGAACTATCAATTCCACCTCCTTTTGTAATCAAGGTTGATGAGATAACTTAATTGAGAGCGTGACACATTCTAGGACCAAATTATATCATATTACATTTCATAAACTAAATGGATAAACTTGATCACATGAAGATCCTTTATTTTGTGGAATAAGGGTAAGATATTTCAACCAATAATAGAAATATGTTTGAGTTCAGTGCCATTACGGACAACCACGACACTAATGGAATTTGATCTTTCTCACCAAAAAGTTAATATAACTTATGAATTTATGTATATAATGATTAGAAACATCATATACGTCCCCCATGTCAAGACTTAGGTGCCACCCTTATTTTTAAAGGTAATAGGTCGTGATGTTATGATATGAAGGAATAAAAAGACAAGAACAAAAATTAAATAAAAATAATAAGAGTGGTGGAAGGGGTGATAATTAAAAAAATAAAACCAAATAAAAGTAGAAGAAGAACATATGAAATAAAAAGTAAAAATAAAATAATTTGAGAAAAAGTGAAAGGGGATGAGAATAATAAATAAAATAAAATAAAATAAAAATATATAGAATGAAGAAATTAGAATAAGAATAAGAAATAGAAGAATAATGGGTGGTGAACACATTAGTGAAATATTTAAAATTCATGTAATTCTATTTAAGAAAATAAAAATAAAATTTCATAATACATAAAACTAAAAAAATAAAGTGAAACAAAAATTGAAGAACAAGGTGAGCCTCAAGCCTAATAGTGGCCTCCTTCTTTCAGTAGTGGGTCATCCCCTACATTATGAGAAGTCCTTCGGTGGTCCAAGATCCACCAATTTTTCTAGGTACTAGGATTGTTGTTTTGGTAGTAATCAAATCTCAACGGATCAAGTATATTTCATGAATTAGATTTTCATTTTAATGAATATGTCAATAAATTTGTTTTGATTTTCCAAATATCTAGGGATTTACTGAGCTATAGTGTCAATAATGAACTATATGGGGAAGATGATACCTTCATTTTTTACTTGGATTTGGTCAATGATAATTCATAGTCTCACATGAGTACATGGAAACTTCATGTGGCTTAGGGTGCATAACAACGATGGAACAATGATGCTCGGAGGCTCCTCCTTCATTAGTCCTTTAATGTGGCTAGATGAAGACTCAAGATAGGCTTAATGGATCTCATATGAGGGTGTAGAGGTGATCTATGGTGGTTGCGGTTGGTTAAAATGGAGAATGATTCCATGACCCATCCTCTGGGCCCATGTCATGGCTACCCCAAGCCCACCTTCCATAGGCCAGGGGCTAGGGACTAGCACCAGAAACGCATATCCCTAACACTGGGAATGCATTGCCTCTAAACCAGTAAACTCACCCAAACCAGGAACACAACAAGATACAAGCACAAGGTAAACTATAAAGTAAATAGGGTGTGTACAGAAAGTAAATGGGCTAGAATAGAAGTCTAACTAGAAAGTAAAAGTAAAACTGAAAAAGAACAGCTCTTGTGAACACCTGCAAAAGACCCTACCTGAAGGGTTGATAAAACTCTCGAATGGTAATCCCAGTAGATCGCCTCGTCTAATGTAAACCTCTGATTAGCCTCTAGTCTGGTACCCTAAAACTCGATCAGCGATGTCCATCATCTGCATAAGACACAACAAGGTGCGGGCATAGCCCGTGTAGGAGTTAGTTGAAAGATACTCATTTGGGACCCCAAGACCCTTGTAGGTATTCTAGATTTCCACAAAGGAAAAACCAAAAAGCATGAAGCAATAATCTTCACTCTACTTAGGTATATGCCCATACATATTCTTAAGTTATAAATAAATACAAACCTCACACATGAAGAAAGAATACCACAAAGTTAACACCACTAAGGTAGAAGTATCACATAGGTAACCACACAGAAGAATACCATAAATGTAAAGACTCAGCTCACACTAGGTATAAGTGATGTATAGAAGTACATATGATCAGTCGTGAAGCTAGATCATCTTATTCTATTAAGAGGAACTACTAATAACCATATTGAGTCTGAACAACACAAGATCGATAGGTAATAACCCCTGCAATGACCCACACAGGATCTGACCCGCCCAGATTCGATAGGTATTAACCCCCGCGATGACCCACACATGATCTAACCCACATAGGATCAGTATGCACTGACCCACACAGGATCACTGAGCACTGACCCATATAGGATCTGACCGACAAAGGATCAGTATGCGCTGACCCACATAGGATCACTGAGTGATGACCCACATAGGATCAGTGCTGACCCACACATGATCGCTCGGTACTATCCTCTGTATGATCCGTTTCCAACCTCTCCCTCCATTCAAACCACTGGATTCCCGCTCATAGTATTCTTGGGAGAACCACTCCTCAATCCATCATTAATGCATCAAACCCACTAATTTTCACAAAGACTATTCCAAAGGTCCTTCATATCATAAGGGACCCAATGCAACTGACAGCGCATCAATCAGATGCTCGGTCTGTAAGTTATTAGCGTTTCTGCTCCAAGGGCACGGTTGGATTCAGGGTTCGATCCAACCCGAACATACTCCAAATTTTTCTCAAACCCATGTGGATTATAATTAAAGGATCATCTAAATCCAAGGATCCAAATGCCATTGACGGTTCGTCAAACGAACACTCAATTGTCAAGTTAGAGCCTAAAAGGCCTATCTTGGTTCGTATGGGCCCGGTTCCATGGCATGGTCTTCCCTAGCTGCAAACCAGGGGGATCCCCCCTCCCCCTAGTAAAATTAAAGGCCCGATGGCCATTCGGTCGCCTTTATGTCACATGAGATTGTGTGGCGGTCCTGCTCAACATGATGAGGCCGACCGATTTTCAGGACAGTTCACCTCCCAGGGGCGCGTTTGCGCGCCGCTTCTCTACCTGTAGTCGGCTGGGTGTCAGCCATCCCCCCGCCTCCGCCATGACCAAGAAGCCGTGACCTCTTGGTCCAGTGACGCAGATGCGTGTCGCCGCTCCGCCATGCGGCCGACCGGATGCCAGCTACCACCCTGCTCCGTTGCGACTGACAGGCTGTGGCCTCCTGCTCAACCGGTGGCTCGGACGTGTGTCGCCCCACCTCCTTGTAGCTGGATGGCGTGCCGACTGCTGTCTTCTCACCACTGCGGCCAATGGGTCATGGTATCCTTCGACAACGTGGTTGAAATGCCGCCGTATTCATGGCCAGCCAAGAACACGTTGAGAATAATGTTGTGGAGGGATTGGGCTATGTTCATTCGGCCCGCACCCTCCGCGTTAAGTCGGTAGCAGGTGGTTCAAAGATTGAGATAATGACTCATCCTGAAGAATAAATAAAAACGGAATATCCACATACCTTGAAATTTTTTGGTGGTGTCACGAGGTATGAGATGATGTTGATGAAGTCGTCTATGTCTGTCGCTCCCGCAATAGGCTCTAAAGTCAGTTCCTCATTCTTGATCTAGATAACGTTCTTCATTGGAGAGGTTCTTCATTTGGAGGGTGTTTCTCCAAAGTCTCTCATTTAAAAAACCTTTTCCCCTTGAGTGGTGTGGTGCCTAATTAATAAGTTAATATTTAATGTTGGCACATCGATGGGGAGATTCCAATAGTTAATAAAAAATAACTCTTAATTAACAAGTTGATCCACGGATTCAAAATTAATGAATCCTATTAATTAAAGAGGAATGTGGTAACACATTTTGTGTAACAGGTCATTTAATTCCCAACATTAAATGACCGACCACCCTCATGTGGTCCCCACCTTCATGATTCAAATGGGAGGGTTTAAAATAAAATTAAAGTAATTATTTTATTTTATTATTTGTCTAAGCCTCCCATGAAAAATCAAGAAAAATAACGTCTACCCTCGACCTACTACGGTCGAGGTGAAGGTATCCTTAAGTGAAAATCAGCACTACGAGTTCAACAATGTCCTCATATTTCAATTCCAAGCACCAATTCAAAAGTTACAAAATACCGCTCATGCGTTTAATGAACGTACCCAAAAAAAGTTCAGAAATTCATTGCAGGCACAACGGGCCTCAGAGTCACACGCCGTCAATTTTTGCGGTTTCATAATATTTCCATTTAATTTAAAAAATTACATGGATAAATCTGAGTCTTTACATTCTCCCCACCTTAGGTATTTACATCCCCAAAATCCACAACACAAACTAGGGAAACAAGTGGGGGTACTGATTACGAATCTGAGCCTCCAACTCCCATGTGCACTCCTAGAGGTTCTTGTGCTACCATCGTACGTGAACCAGAGGTATCGACCACCCACAAAAGACCCACTCTTAGAGATCTTCAATCTCCAATGGAACCTCCGAAAACATCACCCCATCATCGATTTCGAGCTCACCCGTCAATGTTGTGCGAAAGATCATGTACATATCTTCTAAGCTGGGATACATAGAAAATGTAATGATCCCGGTGCAACTAAGGGGGAATAGCTAAGCGGTAAGCCATCTTTCTAACTCTAATGAGGACATGAAAGGGTCCAATGAACATTTGAGATAACTTACCACCCCGACCAAATCTCTGCAAACCTAGTCGAGGTGCGACCCATAGAAAGACATGGTCACCACACTAGAACTCATGAGGTCTCCGTCTCCTATCATCATAGGACTTATGCTTGCTCTGTAGTGCCTTCATCTGCTCCTAGATGATCTGCACCTTCTTCGTGGTAGCCCATACCATCTCTGGTCCCAAGAGTGTTGACTCTCCTAAGTTAGTTCAAGATAGAGGTGATCTGCAAGGTTGACTGTACAACGCCTCTAATGGTTCCATTCCGATAGTGAAATGATAGCTGTTTTTATATGCGAACTCCACCAAAGGCAAGTGATCCTCCCAGCTGCGGCCGAAATCTAGGACATAAGAACGCAACATGTTCTCAATGGTCTGAATGGTCTACTCTGTCTGGCCATCTGTCTGATGATGGAAGGTGGTGAACAACCAAATCTATGTCCCAAACACCTCCTGCAACCCATTCCCTAACTGGGAAGTCAAACCTGAATAACGATCGGAGATAATCATATATGGAGCTCCATGAAGCGATACAATCTCTTTTACATAGAGGAATCCCAGACCCTTTACTGGTCCCTACTCTCTAATAGGTGGGAAGTGGGCCGAGTTAGCGAGCCGATCAAAAATCACCCAGATGGAATCATTCCACTTGGGCGTGTAGGGAAGTCCTGTCACAAAGTCCATTGATATTCCTTACCACATCCACCCTGGAACCTCTAGTGGATGAACTAAGCCTACAAGAACCTGATTCTCTACCTTCAATTGCTGACAAGTGAGGAACCATGAGAAAAACTCTGCCACTGTTTTCTTCATTCCCGTCAACCAATGATGACGCCTAAGGTCCTGGTACATATTTGACACTTCTGGATGTACCGCTAGAGATGATATATGAAACTCCCTCAGAAAATCCTTCTTAAGCATCACCAGTACCATATTATGCCCTCTGAAAAGGATAACGTGATCCCTACCTTCATGAAATCCATCTGTTTCCTGTCCTGTGGATATCTGAACACGTCGATCCTCATAGTCAGTGTCCCCAAGCTGCGTTTCCCAGACTCGCTGAAGGAGTGGTGGAGTGACTATCAGAGACTGAAGATAAACTGCTCCGTCTCGATCTACATAGGATATCTGCAAAGTGAATTCTAGATCTACAGCTGAGTGAATTTGCTACTATGTTCCCTTTCTTAGGAGTATAGACTATCTCTAAGTCATAGTCCTAGAGAAACTCAATCCAACACTGTTGTCTCAGGTTCAGGTCCTTCTGAGAGAAGATGTACCAGAGTCTCTTGTGATTAGATTAGGCTGTAAAACATTCACCCATCAAGTAATGTCGCCGCATCTTCAAGGTGAAGGCCACTACTGCTAAATTCTGGTTATGGATAGCGTAGTTCTGCTCATGCAACCTCAGCTTTCAAGATCCATACGTGATCACTTCTTTCTCCTGCATCAGGTCACAATCCAAGACCTGTCCCTAATGCATTGCAATTGATGACGTAACCAACTCCCTCCTCTAGTAGCCTCAAGATGGGGGTAATTTTCAGTCTCTACCTCAGCTCTTGGAAACTCCTCTTGCATCTCTCCGACCACATGAAGGGTTTCTCCTTCCTTGTTAATGCTGATAAGGGTGACACAACTCTAGAAAAGTCAGGCACAAAACTCCAGTAGTAACCGGCCAAACCTAAGAAACTCTGCACTTACGTCACACTCTTGGGTGGCTACCGAGAAAGTACAACCTCAATATTCTCTGGATCCATTGATAATCCAGCCTCTCAAATGACGTGTCCCATGAAGTGAACCTCTCAAATCCAAAACTGGAACTTCGAGAGCTTACCAAAAAGTTGGTGCCCTCAAATTGTGTCCAGAACTATCTGTAGATGATAGGCATGCTCCTCATCTGTCACTGAGTATATAAATATGTCGTCGATGAAGACTACCACAATGAGATTGAGGTATGGCATGAAGATTATGTTCATGAGTCCCATGAACACCTCTGGGGTGTTGGTCACACTTAATGTCATAACCATGAAACTATAATGGCCATACCGACATCTGAAGGCTATCTTTTGCACATCCTCATCTCGTACCCTGAGTTGGTGATAGCTTGATCTGAGGTCTATCTTCGAAAACCACGGTTCTCCCTTCAGTTGGTCAAAGATATCGTCAATCCTTGGGAGTGGGTATGTGTTCTTCATGATCACCTGGTTCAGGCACTGATTGTCTACACAGAGTCTCAATCTCCGATCCACCTTCTTGGTGAATAAAATCTAGGCTGCCCAAGGAGAAACATAGGGCCTAAAAATCAACTTTCTCTCCAAGTCTTCCAACTATACTCACAGCTCTTGTAGCTCTGTGGGACCCATCCGATATGATGGTGTATATATCAATGATGTCCCATAGTACAAGTTAATGTATCAGGGAAAACATCAGAGTATTGGTCCACCACAACAGGATAGCTCAAACTCTCAACATCAACTGCTCCCAGGGTAAGGCTATCCAGCTGATGTGTGATCTGCATCACCCTTCTCTGGGTAAGTATATCCTGCGCTGCAAAGGTTCCCTTCTTGGCGGCGAAGGAAAAACTTTCCCCACACATGCAGACACACCTCACTTTGCACCTAATACAAGCAATCTGAGCATGGACTATGGATAACCAGTCCACACCCAACATGGCATATTAAGGCCTCAACACCGCTACTATAATATCCCAGTCAAAGCTCTCGCCTCCTAGAGTAAGCTCACACTGTTGGTACTAGTGTGTAATTGAAGAATCTTCTCTCGTTGGAGTCTCTAGGCATAACGATTGAGCAATCAGATCCACTAGTATATCCAAACTCCGAATGAGGGACAAGGTAATAAAATAATGACTTGAACCTATGTCTAAAAGTACTTATGCTAAGGTGGAGTAGACACAGATCATTCCTCGTATCATATCTAGAATGCCGTAATCATAAGCCTCAGTGGCCTAGAGATGAGCTCACCCCTGTCCACCTTCTCCCTGTGGTCGAGATGGACCACATGAAGGTGGAGGTAGTAGAACCTGGAATCACTACCCACCGCCCGATGCACGCCGTGCTCCTCTTCCATGTCCGCTTCCCACCTGCGGACCCCCTGATCGAATCTTCACCTCTGCCCAGGTGGTACTTCGATCGCCTGTAGGTCATCCATATGGTGGGTCGGGCAGTCGCGATCCACGTGACCCTGCCCACCGCATGAGTAACACTTCTTATCCCTCACCTATCCTACTCGGTCTCGAGATACCTGCACCACCAAACCTGTATCCCACGGTCGTCTAACTATAGGTCTGGTCCTCTTAGACCTCTACATCATCAGTTTTTTCCATCTACCGATTACTATACTATGTGTCATCCGTCTGTTGGTTTTGCTACTAGTGACTACTCATCCAGGAATATCTCCACTAAGAGTGCTCGCTCTAACACCCATTCCTGCATCGGGATGCTGAGAGAAACCATCGAAGATCTAATATCCCATCTGAGCCCCTACTTGAAGGTCTATGCCATCAATAAAGGGTCCCACACCATGTTTGTTGAGTAGTATGAGAGGTTTATAAACCTCACTAAATACTGAGCAATAGTCATGATTCCTTGATGCAAGTGGAGAAGATCTAGTATACACACTCAGCATAGGGTTGCTGGGATGAACTCTTCCCTTAAAAGGATCTCAATGTCCACCCAAAAAAGAGTCGCATCATCGTGAACTAGGAGCATCATGCTCCCCCATCTGCTCGCTACTTCCTGGATAAGACTATAAGCAAGGATCACCATGAGATCGGCTGGTGTCCCTACCGGTTGAAAAACTCTAACCACAACCTCCAACCAATCCTCAGTTGCCTATGGATCCATCTCACCCCAGAACCTCTATGGTCTCTGGATCTGGAACTCTTACAATGCGCTAAAGTGGCGTGCACCCTTTGATGCTAGGGATGGTGGCGTCGACTACCCAACGGGTTGTGGTGTGGCCGGTACACCACCCAATGGTACAACTACTGTAAGGGGACCTGCACCAAAGCCAAATCGCTCGGTGGGCTGTCATCATGTACTATACCTGGAACCCAGGCTAGATGTCTCCGTGGAGACATCCTGAAAGAAACATGTGTTCCATGGTCATTAAGTTATACCTGGTGAGCTGACTCAAAGAGTTCACAAAGAAAACTTTTCAAAGACACACACACAATTAGTGTTTTAGTGCACTGAGTCGGATATCAGAACGTAGGGTCCTGGTGTATAGATACATCAGTTTCTGCACCAACACTGGATTCCCCAAAATAAAAACCACACTCATCAAACATAACACTATTGCAACACATAAAAGATCAGAGTCCTAGTTCATCAGTATAACTTAACTCCTATGATACCAATTTATCATGACCTGTCCCCCGGGGCATATGCCGTGACTACCACAATCCCACCTTCCAGATTCTAGGGGCTGGCGACTAGCACAGGAAATGCATATCCCTAAAACTGGAAATACGTTGCCTCTAAACCTGTAAACTCACCCAAACCAAGAACATAGAAAGATAAAAGCACAAGGTAAACTATAAAGTAAACATGGATTGTATAGAAATTAAATGCACTAGATTATAAGCCCAATTTGAATGTACAAGTAAATATAAAAAAGAATATCTCTTGTGAACACCCTCTAATAACCCTACATGAAGGGTGGGTAAAACTCTAGAATGGTCATCCCTACAGATCGTCTCATTTAATGTCCACCTCTGATCAGCCTCTAGTCTAGTAACATCGACCTCGATTAGCTCTATCCATTGTCTGCACAAGACATAGAAAGTTTTGGGCGTAACTCATGCAAGGGTGAGTATAAAGACACTCAGTAGGGACCCACAGACCCTCGTAGGTCTTCTAGAGTTCCTCAAGGGAAAAACCACAGAGCATGAAGCAATTCTCATCACACTACTTTGGTATATGCCCATAAATACACTTAAGTTATAAATAAATACCCACCTCACACACAATGAAATAATACCACAAAGTTAACGTGACTGAGGTAGAAGTACCACACAGGTAACCACATAGAAGAATACTATAAAGGTAATGACTCAGTTCACACTAGGTATAAGTGAAGTATTGAATTACAGATGACCAGTCATGAAGCTAGATGATCTACTTCAGTCAAGAGGCACAACTGTTGACCATAGGGAGTCTGGCCCACACTGGATCAATAGGTACTAACCCCCGCAATGACCCACATAGGATCCGACCCACCTTGAGTTGATAGGTACTGACCCTCACAATGACCCACACATGATCCGACCTTCCCATAGTTGATAGGTTCTAACCCCCGCGACGAACCACACATGATCTGACCCAAAAATGATTTATATGAGCTGACCCACATAGAATCACATAGCACTAAACCACATCAAATCCGACCCACACAAGATCAGTGCTGACCCACATAGGATCGCTTGATACTAACCTCCGTACGATCTGTCTCCAACCTCCGCCTCACTGCCAGCCACTAGATTCCCGCTCATAAAACACATGGGAGAACCGCTCCTCAAGACATAGGTCATACCTTAACTGCCACGAAGTTCCCCAATGAAGTATTCCAATGGTTCGTCACATCATAAGGGACACAACACAACTGACAGCGCCTCAATCGGACACCTGGTCTGTAAGTTATTAGAGTTTCTGCATCAAGGGCCTAGTTGGATTCGGGGTTCGATCCAACTCAGCTATATTCTAACATTACCCAAAACTCTAGTGAAGTATACCAAAAGGACCATATCAACACAATTATCCCAATTCCTTAGATGGTTTTCCAAATGGTTGCCTGGTTCTCAAGTTACAGCTAAAAAGGGGTATTTGGGTTCGGTCCAACCCGGCCCAACTCGACCTGGTTCGGGTCGTCCTAACCCGACCCGGGTTCGACTTGGCCTGCGAAGGGCGCATCCCCACCTGACCCGCGAAGGAGGAGTCTTGGCCCAACCCGATGGGAAAAACCCACTTGGCAGGCTGCTAGCGTCGCTCTCACGGGGCCCGTGGGGCCGCCCGGGGTCGAGTGGCCCACTGTGGCGGGGTCCGCCCTTGCAGCAACCTGAGGGGGAGGCACCCCCCAGTATTCCAAACAGCCCGATGGAAATTCGGTCACCCTTATAGAATGAGGGACCACTTGGTGGTCCCATTCGCTGTGACGAGGCTAGTGGATTTTTCGGCTGTTTCACCTCCCAGCAGCGCGGTTGCATGCCACACCTCCACGTGGCCTGCTGGATGGCGGCAGGAGGATTTTTCATCCCGCACCCTTAACGTTAAGTCAGTAGTAGGTGGTTTAAAAAATGAAACAATGATTCATCATGAAGAATAAATAAAAATAACAAATTCCCCTACCTTGACGTTCGTTGGTGGGGCCGAGAGGAAGGAGATGAAGTTGATGAAGTCGATGACGTCTGTCGCTCCCGCCAAATCTCCAATGTTAGTTCCTCGTTCTTGATCCGAAGAACATTCTTTGTTGGGATGGTTCTTCATTTGGAGGGTGTTTCTCCAAAGGCTCTACTTTACCAAACCTTTCCCCCGTGAGACGTGTGCTGCCAAATTAATAAGTTATAATTTAATGTTGGCACATAAATGGAGAGATTCTAAGAGTTAATAAAAAATAACCCTTTATTAACAAGTTGATTTATTAATTCAAAATTAATGAATCTTATTAATTAATGTGGAATGTGGTTACAACTTTTCTGTAACCGGCCATTTAATGCCCTGTATTAAATGCCCGACCACCCTCATGTTGTCCTTACCTTCATGATTCAAATAGGAGGGTTTAAAAATAATATAAAAGTAATTATTTAATTTTACTTATTGTCTAACCCTCCCAAAAAAATAAAAAATACTAAATTCTACCCTCAACCTCCTGTTGACTAGGTGAAGGTATACTTAAGTGAATATCAGTACTGCGAGTTCGATGGTTTCCTTAGAATTCATTTCTGAGCATCAGTTCAAAAGTAACAAAATGCCACTCGCGCGTCTACTGAACGTACCTGAAAACAAGTTCAGAAATTAATTTCGAGCACACCGGGCCTCAGAATAATGCGTCGTCACTTTTCGAGGACTTGTAATATTTCCATTTAATTAAAAAAATTATATGGAAAAATTTGGGACTTTAGAAATGATCTCAAGAAGAGCTCTCTAAACATGTAAATTTTGGATTTATTATGAAAATAAATGGTGTCGAATATGATTTTTTTGAGGTGGAATGGGAGAAAGTGATAGAGGAACATGTCTAAGGTAGGGAGTATGATTTCTAAATATGATAATGTGTATCCCAAATAGATATCCCACATTGAAAGGGAGGAGGGACTCTGTAAGAACTTTTAAGAAAAGGCCTCCCATCTATGGCTTAGATGTTCCCAATGGGGATGGTCTCTCGTATAACCCCACACACATACATGGGCCATGCCTCACATGAATGACCCACTTATTATGTGGCCCACCTAAGAATACAGTGGTCCACGATCGCCTTTCCCTTAGTCACAACCATCCTTCCATCCAAGAATCCATGGTCAAACGAACATCTTAGGTCGTCCAAGTGGTAAGGTTCTTAGTCGTTTGAGGGATGTTTTTCTAGGTAATTTCTTAACACTTGAAAAAATATATACTATTTACAAAACAACATAAAAAACCCTTAACAATACATTAATAACCAAAACTAAATATTCTTTATTATTTTTAGACCATTTCAGTTACATATTGAAAATTTATCACTTCCTAATAAAACATAGAATATTATTGAAATACATATTATAATCAGTAAAAAATTAAATTATTATTTTTAATAATATGATTTATGTTTTTATGTGGGAAATTACCCCACACTTAAACCATGCTTTTTCAATCTGTATAAAAATTCAACAAAGAATTGATAGGGATCCAATTTAACATTTATTAAAATTTATATGCAATAAAATAAAAAACTCTGTCAATGTTAAATCAAAATTTCCAATTGCACATAAAATATCAATTCAATTTATCAATTTTTAATGAAAAAATCTACTCATGTATTTTAATTTTTTGCATTGAAAAAAATTATGGAAATTATATTCCCATTTATTCAATTTCTATAATTTATTATTACTAAACATTCTAAAGAATGATATACCTCTCTTTTTAATTTTTTCAATCATTACTAATGATATTATTTCCAAAGGATTTATCATAATATCTTGAATAAATGCTCGTTATCTATAGTCTTGTAAATGAACCACTTTCTTGACTTTATAAATAAAATAACACATAAAATCAAGAGGGGTTTCAAATAAAGTTCATATAATTATGAGGCTTTTGGTTAGTAGGATTTGATGTTTAAAAATTAAGGATCAAAGAGGAGTTTTATATCCTAAATAATAAATCAAGATATAAAAAGTAAAATTTTTATGAAATTATCCCCTTCAATTTGTTACAACTCCAAGTTCCCCCAAAACACAAAGTAAAGGTTATGGTCAAAATAAGTCATAATGAATGATTTGTTTTCCCTATTTAATTTTTTCTTTAACTAAATTGTTTCAAAGTATTTCTTCATCATTGTTTTTATTTTTAAAAATTTATTCCTACAATATAAATCACATCCACCACCAAACCAAATATAATAAAAAGCATAGGTCCAGTAATGGTTAATTTTCTTTCTTAATCACAACCTTTTTTTTCAATTGCTGGTAATTTTTATATTTTTATATTTTTATCAATAGGGGAAAAAATAATGATTATAATGTACATTAACATTTCTCAATCCTCATATATAGTACATATACACATATTCATTACAATGAATTTCATTTCTTTCTTCATTAATATCTACAACCCCACACATCAATATTAAAATATCAAGAAAACACTAAGAGGATGGTATGAATTGATAAAAATATCTTGAGGCATGGATCAGTCCTAAGAAGGTCGTTCATGGTCTCCATGGGATAAAAAAAAACTAATGTTTAGATGGTATTTTAAGTATAAGGTCTTTTAAAAATATACCACAATAATTTGGAATCTTTTCTCATAGTCAAATATTTTTATAATTTCAAATGAACGTTATGGTATGTTACATGTCCCAAGATCACTTAAGAAATATGATCAAGAAAAAATAGGAAGTACTTGTTCTATAAATCCTATTGGGAATGAGATATTTTATATTAGTCAATCACCTTTGGCATGACTACAAATAGCAAATAAATTTACTTAATTTTAGAAATTAAAACTATGAAAAATGTTAGGGAAATTTCATTTACATGAATCAACCAATTTCTTCAAATCAAGAGTCCTTTATTTAATATCAATGGGGAAATTTAATCATAAAATTCTATATTTTACTCATTCAATATCATTAAAATTGAATCCTAAAACAATGAATCACATGATTAATAAGAAACTATTGTCTCCTAGATAAGTTATGTAATGAATGAATCCATGAATGGTAATGAAATTTCCAGTTTTAAAGATTTGAATAGGTGGTTGAAAACAAAGAAGGGAGTTTTAATATAAATAATGTAAGAATGAACTCCCAAATCCCTGAAGCTTAGTACCCTTTACTCCATGACTATTTGGGGGTTTCCTTATTCCATCATGGACTTAAAAAAGATGATCAATAATTAAAAATAATTTTCCATGTAATTTAATATCAAAATGGAAAGAGGGTACGAGATTAATATTTAACTAATCAAAAAAAGTAAATTTAAATTACAAGAAATAAATTAAATATAATACATTGTTTAATCCCCTAAGTGGACCCTAAAATTTTAATGACTCTAGAGGGAAGTACCATCTATAATGAAAATTATGATGGTGGATAGAGGTTCTTAAACTAGAACCACTACGTTTGGATTTACCTACATTTCACTCATTGTTTTTTGTTGGGGAATGGACCATGAATATTATACACCAGATCCACCCCCCATATCAATTATGTATATCTTAAATGGTGGGGGTGTAATAATTTATGGTTCAACCTCTTCCCTAGTTGCTACTTGTAAAACCTCTTCTTCACTGTTTAATTATTTCATAAACTATGGCAGATAAATATAATAATCAAAGGGATATTCAAAATTCAAATTTGAATAATTAATTTCAGAATCTTCCCTTTTAATGTCTACACTATGTATCGCTTGTAATTCCCAAAGAACCACTTGGATCTCTTCTTGTACCCCTATAGTAAATGTTCAATATCTTTAGGGAGTTTCAAGTTTTCCTCAATTGGTACATTTTTATTTTCATCTTCCTCCTCTAGGGAAGAATATGAGTTGTTATAATATGAAAATTCAATGCAATTTAAAGTGATACTCAAATTAATTTCAATAAAATTAAAAGAGTTTGAGTTTAAGAATCTATTATAACCCTGAGTCGGTTCAGTTTGAATCTATTATTTAGTGGAAATCACTTCTTGGATTTAATCTTCACTAGATGGAGGAACGTTGTCATCATTCTCTAGTATATCTTAAAATTACACCATATAGGTGGTTTCATTATCTTCCATGGTAAGAAGTAATTAGTTAGGTGTTGATTATTCAATCATATAGATGGTCCGTAAATTTTTCCACGACATCTTTTATGTCATTAGTATAGATAGTCATATTTAGTGGAACTTCATTCTCAGACTCAAGTTTTTATAGTCTTCCTTGACTTGATTGATTAATTATTTCTAGTTCTCTAATTGAGATATGCATGTAATTCCCTGACACCATATTTTTTTCAAGATCAATAAGTCCCTGACCCATTTATGTAAGAGGTTTTTTGTATCATTTTGTACCACATGTTATTGCACATACGAGTAATTATTAAATGTATGAAAAGATGTACATTTGAAAAAATCATGGAAAAATATTATTTATTGTTTTTTGTAATTAAAACTATATAAAATGTAAAAATAGAAAAATCAATAAAATAAAGATTATTCCAAAAAATAGTGCTAGTTTTAAATGATCGCCTATCATAGGGTGTAGAAAAAGAGAATTTATTTTCTTAAGGCATCACAGTAGTGAACCCGGGTCATGTAACTTGAAGATATTTTTTAGTTATTCATCTAATTATTATAAATCACCTAAAATAATTATTTTTTTTGTTTTTATTTAATATATGAAAATAATATTTTTTTATAAATTAAATAAAATGATAAAAAATAAACAAAAATTAAATGAAATATTTAATTCTTCTATCAACATCAATTCCACCTCCTCCTGTAATCATGGTTGATGGAACACCTCAATCGATAGTGTGACACCACTAGAAACCAACTCAATTTCTAGTCAAACAATCAACTAATTGGATCAAATTCATCACATGAAGATCTTATGTTTAGTTGAAGGGAGGAAAAAAAATTTAAACATATAATATAAATGAGTTTGATTTCATTTATATTGTATACAATAATACCCCAAGCTTCCATGGTATGCTTTTTCTTAATAATTCAATAGCTTGGGCTACATGCAACATCAAGTTTGAGCGCACTAAGACATATCAATATAGCAGTCTAAAAAGTGGTTTTGAAGATTATTAACAAATTTTTGAATTTTATATATCCCATAAAAGTTTAAAATTCATATTATCTATTTCTTAGACATAATACGAGGACAAATAAAAATTTCCAAACAAATTAAGTATTTTAAAAAAAATGTAATTTTTCCGAATTTTATTGGAGAACCCTTTTTAAATCCAATATTTGACACTTTTATATAGTAATTTTAATGAAATTAAATTTTTATTTAGAAGGGATATATAAACATTTAGTTTGTATAAAGTTATGGTGTTTTTTGATAACATTCATATTTTAATGAATAGTGAAAAATATTGCATTTTTTCAAAACCACTTTTCAGTTAAATTATTTATATTATTAGATTATATTTTTAATTTGTTTTAAAGTGTAATTGTATTATTTTTTTATAATTTAATCACATTTTTATCATTGAAGGTATTTTCACAATTAAATTTTACACAAACACATCTCAATCTTTTGATAGTTTTTACTTCTGAAAAACCAGCTTTCTAGTTTGGACAACAGAAATTAATTTTAAATTAATTTATGTCAATTCTGTGTTTTCTATTTTGAAAAATGGATTCCAAATTTTAATTATAATGTTAATTTTTTTAAATAATTACCTTTTATTTTTTGATAGTATGAATAATGACTTCACGAATTATTTTTATTAACCATGGTCAATAGGTAAATAAGGAAAAAAGGGTAAAAAAGTAATATTTTAATAATATAAAACATCCATTAGACACATCATAATCCTATTTTATGATATATGTCTGACCATGATCCTTAAGTCTATTTTAGAACCTCTTGGAGCCACATGGGTGTGAAAATGCATGTAATAATAATTAATTTAATGTAATGGGAAATATAACATAAACAAGTATCTTATTACTAAAAATAATTTAAATCAAGATATATAAATTAACTATTAAAATATAAATAGTCATTATAAAGGTAAAAATATTCCATATATCATGGTTTTTTTATTTAATTTTTTTACATTAAATAAATAAATTTATTTATGACACAATAATGATGTAGTATTTGCCTTATTAATGAAAGAATGAAATAAATGATAATATAAATATAAAAGTAAATGAAATTTGAATGTTTTTATGAAATCCAAGAATTTTATGGATGAATATGACACACTAACATTGATTTAAGGAATTTTTTAGATGTAATAATGTAGTTATGACTTTAGTAAAAATAAATTACTAAATAATTTCAAAATTGATATAAATGAGTTTCTAAAAAAATACTATATTATTAAATAATATAAAAATACTATAAATAGAAGATTATGAAAAATGACTTAAATAATGTTAAAAAATTCATTAATTAACCACTTTATGTTCTTTTTTAATTTTATAGTAACTATGTTTATAATATAATATAAAAACTAAAAGAAGACAATGTAAGAGTTAACTTATTTAATTAAGGGTTAAACCCATAAGATAAGATTAAATTCAAGACCTAAAATTGTCTAAAACCTATTTTTTGAGATTATTTCCACCCATAATTATCTTATCCTATAAATAAATTACTTTGGATCCCTTATAAAACGAAAATAATTTTATAATAAATTTATATTTCAATACATTCCAAAAGTGTCCCCCACCTATCAAATAAAAGGGCACTTCTACATATATTTTATTCAAATATACAAAGCCCTATGGCTTGTAAATTACCTGCCCAAAACACCTACCAACTTACCTAAATTCATCCTAAAGGAAAAACTTTTGGATTTGAACCAACATAAGGAGTCCTTTTCTGAAAATCAAAATGAGACACCAGAAAAAGAGGTAATCGTTTTATCCCTTTATTCAAAGTTCTTTTATTTTTCAACTTCCTCTTCATAAGTTGTTACCATAATAAAATAATAACTCTAGAATCCAGTATTTTCCAAGATTGTTTTATTATGGAACAACCATATTCATCCTTTTACCCATTCTATGAAAAACAATATCATCATGCGTGCGTACATACGGCTTACCATCTCCACACCGTGGTGTAAAATGTTTTACATCTATACTTTATTTTAATGGGTTCATTGATAAATATATATAAATTAAATAAAAAATATAACATGATATTATTTCGGTAAAATTAATATTCCTTTCAATTCCATTCCATTTAACCATTAAAGAAATGATATCGCTACTTTTGCGTAGGAAGGACTTACCATTTCCAAAACGCGATGAGACTCATTTTCCACATTCACCATCTATGAATGATTATAAAGTATATATATATATTTAATGAAAAACTACGAAATATATAAGTACACTAGAATAATATATATATATATAGACATATATTTCATTCACTTAATTCCATTCAATATGATAAGAAGACGGAAACAACATTCAGGCATATGTACGACCTACCTTGTCCAAGAACGTTGTATTCAATTTAATATATCTATATATTATATATATTTATATTGTGAATATATACATTATATAAATCATATTACACATTCTGGAAGTAATTAAATCATCATCTTAGCAATATGATCAAGAATAAAGAATCAGAACGCGTATGTGAAACAAAGATATTATTACTTGAAGTGTTGCACTAACATGAAATAATTTATAAATAGGAAATATGAATTCATAAAAGAATAATATTTGATATCATAAATATCATTTTTATTATGATATAAGTTAATAATATTATATAGGAGTTTCAGACAGTTAATAAAAATATCGGATCTAAGGTAAGGGTTAATTTCACAATATCATTATTATCTGAGACTGTTTATGCATAACTACTTACTGGGACATATTTATCATCCATGTACATGTTTCTTGAAATTATTTTGAAAAATATTTTTTATGGTTTTATGTAAGGGTCTCTTTAACTAAAACACCATTTTATGTGTTTTAAATTTTTAATCTTCAAAATCTTTCCCTTTAATGTTAATGCTATCAAAATGGTTTTAAGGAATACTTTATATAGACATGAATGTTTTAAAATGATAGTTCCTTTCAAAAGTTTCAAAGTGATATAGAAAACTTTGTTTAAAAAATATCTTTAAATGTATTATTTTACACATTGTGCAACTTTTTATGTTTTGAAATTATAAAGGGATATTTATCTCAAAGAGTTTTAACAAATTTATTTAAATGTTTTCATTTATGTAAACAACCTTTATTGGATTTTATGCCTATATGGGGTTGAATTATTATGATACAATATTACATTTTGTATTTATGTTTTGGTGATATTTTTGCGGTGGATTTTCTATTTTTATACCGTTAATGGTTTATGGTTAAAGTATTAACAATTCATATACTAGTTTCGATATGAATATTTATTTTATGTTTCATCCTTTTCATTTGATGAATACAATGAACATACTACATGATAGGTGGGAGCCTCTATAGTCCCTCAATGGATCCGTAGGTGTAATGAGACAAACTAAATATGAACTTGGCCAAATAATTTCCTTTTTTTTTCAGATATCGATTTTACCGATGCCATAAATATTTATTTTTAGATGTCTTGGTCAAGGCCGCAATGGTATATTTCAGATTCCTGACATTATGCATTCCCTCGATACAAGATTAGTTATTGATTTTACATGTGATTATTTAAAAATTTGAATAAACATGTGATTGTTTAAATGGAATTATTTGATTTATTATTTACATATTATGTTGAAGATATTGTTTTAAAAGGCTGGAGTTTTAGTTTTGTACCTTTATAGAAAATTTTATGCTTAATTATGACATCCTACGTGAAATTGGTTATCCTTACTGAGCATCTGATCTCATGCATTTATTATGTTTTATTTTCAAAGGAATATATGAACTGGTTTATGATTGATATGTAGGATTAATCTAGGGTAATAACAGCATTATCAAAGGATTATCTATGTTTTATTTAATGTATTGAATTCTAATGTAAGGTTGAAGAATATAATATGTTTTCTGAGACTACCAAACTGATTGGTCCATCAAGAAATAATTTATTATATCATGCCAATGTATTAAAACAATACACATGCTCTAGGATTCTAGGTTTTAGGCATTACAGTTGGTATCATAGGATGATTATTGATAACCATGAATATAGATTTAGAAAACTATGATTTGAGATCATAACCTTAATATTCCCTTTTGAGGATAACTGTATAAGAACCCTTGTATTTTTTTTGTAATGATTGTAGATAACCTTAGATTAAACCTGAGTATTTGTAGATTGAAAGAATCTTCCCTTGATTATGTTGTTTTCTTTAATGGTATGTGTTTCTAGCCCTATAATTTTTGGACTTAGTTAATGCAAGAAACCAGAAGAAATTGTATCAACCTTGAGTTTGATTGAAAATTGGGTGATTTCGGGCAAAAAAAATAAGATGGTGACTGGAGATAAAGATATTGTGATTATGCCGAATTAGTTATCATGAAATATGATTAAAAACGTTATTTTTTATTGAATTTTTTAAAAAATTGTATAATAGGAAGAATAATGTTTATAAATGGTAAAATTTTAAGAATCATAGAGGAAAGAAGATTTGGATTCCTATATGTTAAGAGGAAGTGAATAAGAACCTTTTGGAGTACCTCAAATGGATGGGAAGATGTTATCTCTTTAGAAAAAAGGGTCATAGAGTGACCAATTATTATGGGGATCAATTTATCAGCTATGAAAATATTGGGCATTACACATATCAATGACCATAAATAAGAATCTACCTATAATCCATGGGGGACCTATTCCATGCCAAAAATTAAATTGGAAGGATTGTGGTATTTATGTATTTTGATACAATAATTATGCATAGTGAATTATATAAGGAGTATTCTGTTTATGTTTTTCACTAAGGATTTTCAAGAATATGTTGATTAGTTATAATAGAAAAGACAATTGCTTTAAGGGTAAGCTTATATATTGGAGAAAATATGAATAATGTAAGGATAACCCTTGATGGGTTCCTCATGATAAGACAATGATGATTGGATAAAGTTATGTTGGATTTGAATAAGTAAGTTGGATTATGCTAGTTTCATTGGAACTAATTATGAATTTTTCAATAAGAGGGTATTACTATTGTGGGTGACGTGTACAAATTTTTTGAATGTGACAACCAAGAACTGACTTATGAGATATTGGAGATAAATGTTAAGCTGATTCAGTTAACCTCCATCTAAAGTTGTAGATTTTCAGTTTTTGGAAGGATTGTAAGGTTATCAATTTAGGTATATTATAAGTTATACTTCAGTTGATGTTTTTAGATTAAAATATAATCTCTCTATAGGTGTACTTATAAATATGTGATAACCTATGCTAACAATTTTGTAGAGATTGATGGAATGACCTATCATTCTATTTATGGATAGAATGATCTTCCAACACTTCAGGAATGACAAACTCAAATTCATTTCCTTGAATAAGAGATGAAGTGGAAATTGTTCAAGTAATGACCAATGGGAAGATTTTCCTGAAATAAATTATGAATTTCTTCTCATTTTCATCAACTTTAGTTAAAGGATATTGAAAACCAATTTTTTTCCCTTATAGTTTCTTTTGTGATGAATCAAATCATCCGATAGATCATCACAGATTTATGGTTTTAAGATTGTTAAAATTTTCCTAATAATATTTTCTATAACTCTCCTTCATAACACGATGGTTATATTTTTTTTTCATTTATGTCCATGCTTTCCTACGTGGAACCCTAATATGTGTTATTTTGGGTAACCTTCATACATACCTTTCTTTATTTTTAAAAATAGGTCACATTAATGTATTATTAGATGTGAGATTTAAACTAATATTTTTGGAAATGTAAAACCCCTAATTTTCAATACTATGTTTAAATTTTGAGGTTGAAATTTATTGAAGGAGGGGATAATGAGAAACCCAATCTTCAATGGTACACTTCATCTTAATAATTCTATAGCTTTCGCTACACACAACACCAAGTTCGAGCACACAACGACCTATCAAACTAGCCGTCTAAAAAGAGTTTATGAATAGTATTAACTAAATTATGAATTTTATACATCAAATATAATTTTAACATTCATATTATGTTTTTCTTAGTCATAACATAAGGAAAAATTCAAATTTTTAGATAAAAGAAGTATTTTTAAATAAATTCAGTTTTTACGCCTTTTAAAGCTGAACCCATTTTAAATCCAATATTTGATACTTATATATATTAAATTTGACAAATTTAAATTATTATATATAATAGATACATAAAATATAGTTTGGATAAATTATTTTGTGTTTTTTTGATAACTTTCACATTTTCATGAATAGTGAAAAATATTGCATTCTAAATCAAAATTATTTTTTCATCTAAATTATTTATATAGTTATATTATTTTTTATATTGGTTTTAATATTTAATTGTATAACTTTTTTATAATTTAATCCAAATTTGATAATTGTAAGTAATTTTAAATTTATATTAGACATAATTAATTTAACTTAAAGAGAAATACAACATAAACATGTTTCTTATTACTAATTTTTCTAAATAATTTCATAGATGTGATTTCTTAAATAATAAATCTTCATTGTAAATTTAAACATATTTCCTAAAACATGGTATTTTAATTTTAGTTTTTAGATATTAAATAATTAAATTTATTTATGACTCCAAAGTGATGCAGTATTTTCATTATTACTGAAAGAATCCAATAAATGATATTATAAATATTTATATAAATGTAATTAGAAAATTTTGATTCCATCATGGAATTTTATAATCTACTATGAAATTTTATCTATTATTTAATGATTTTTTTTGAATTAATCAAGTTTTTATGACTTTAAGAAAAATCAATTACTAAATACTGTCAAAATTGAGATAAATGAGTTTTTAAAACCAATACAATTTTATTAGATAGTATAATAATAATAAAAAATAAATATTCTTCCAAATTACTTAGATAATATTAAAAATTTTCATTAATGATAAAATTTAGCTTCTACTGTAATTTTATAGTTACTGTAGTAACCATATAATATAAAAAATACAAGAAGACATGGTTAGAGTTAACTTATCTAACTAAGGGTTAAAGCCAAAAGATAAGGTTAAATTCACGACCTAAACTTGTCTAAAATGTATTTTTAGAGTATTTAGACCCATAATAATATTATTATCTTAATAAATCACTTATTATCCATTATAAATAAAATAAATATAAAATAAATTAATATTTCAAGACTTTCATAAAGTGTCCCTCACCTCTCCTATAAAAGGGGAATTCTCTTTCTATTTTACTAAAACATTCAAAGAACTTTGGATCAGAAAAACCTTATATAAAATGCATCCCAACATCCCTCACTTAGTACTATTTTAAACACTTTGGGCATAAAACCAACTTAAGTAGTCCTTTTGTCAAAATCAAAAGGAGATACCTGGAAAAGTGGTAATCTTTTTATCCCTTCTTTCATGGATTTTTTCTTTTTCTACATCCTCTTCCTATGTTATTACCATACTGAAATAATTACACTATAATATACTATATGATTAGATTCAGTAATGATTATGGCACAACCATATTCCCCCTTTCAAGAATCCTATGAGAAACAATATCACCATTCACGTGTTTGTATGACTTACCTTCTCCACACTTTGGCACAATTTGTATTTCATCTATATTTTATTTTGATGGGTATAATGAGGAATATAAATGACTTAAATAATAAATATAACATGATATTATTTATCTAAAAATTAATATTTTATTCAATTAACTAACATTTAACCATTAAGGAAATGGAATCCTCGCTCTTATGTACATACGACATACCATATCCACGATGCAATGAGACTGATCTTCCGTGTTCACCATCCATGAAAGATCATAATATATATATATATATATTAGGAAAATTTATGAAATATATAAGGAAACTAGAATAATATATATATAATATGTTATGACTTATTATGAAATATATATGGATATTTATGTATATATATTTCGGTCACTTACTTCAATTCAATGCGATAAGAAGTAGGAAACAACATTCATGCGTATGTAAGGCCTACTATATCGATGAAAGGTGAATTCCATTTCATATATGTATGTTTTATATGTATTTATATTGTGAATATATATGATATGTAAATCATATTATACATTCTAGAATTATGTAAATCATGATCTTAGTAATATGATCAAGAATATAAAATCAAAACACGTTAGATAAACAAAGCGATTATTACCCAAAATTTTGCATTAACTTGGAAATATTAAGAAATCATTAATATAAAGTCATAAAAGAATCAAATATGAGATCATAAATATTATTTTGATTCTAATATAAGTTAATATTGTAATTCAATATTTTCATAAACATACAGAAAATATCAGAACTAAGGTAAGGGTTAATTTCACAATCTCATTATTATTTGAGATTGTTTATGGGTATGTATTTACTGGGACATATTTATCATCAATTACTATGTTACTTAATTTTTTAAAATAAGTTATAATTTTAAGGTTTTATATAAGGGAATATTTAACTAAAACATCATTTTAAATGTTTTAAATATTTATTCTTCTAAATATTTTTCATTAATGTCTATGTTTTCATAATGGTTTTAAAGATTTATTTATATTGAATTGAATGTTTTAAAATGTTAATTTTGTTAATAAGTTTCAAAGTGGTAGGGGATTATTTGATTCAAACACATCATTAAATTCCTTCTTTTATAAATTTTGAAACATTTAATTTTCCCCAATTATAAAGGTACATTTCCCTTATAGAGTTTTAATGGATTTATTAAATTGTTTTCATCTATGTCAACATCCTTTATTGGATTTTATGCTTTTATGGGGATGATTTATTATGATAAAAATTTCCATGTTGTATTGAATATTTTTTGATATGTTTGACTGTGGATGTGTTATTTTTTTTCCATTCATGGTTTATAGTTAAATTATTAACATTGTATATGCTTGTTTCAATATGAATGTTTATGGTATGTATCAACCTTTTCATATGAGGAATGCATTGGACATAGTAAGTGATAGGAAGAGCCTGCTATAATGAATCAATGTATCAATAGGTCTAATGAGTAAAACTAGTAATGTAATTTTTAAAGACCTGGAACATTTGTTTTCACACATCAAATTGGACGATGATATAACCATTTATTTTTATATGTCTTGGCTAAAGCCTCGATAGAATGTTTCAAATGTTCGTCATTGCGAATTCCCTCGATATGAGATTAGTTATTCATTTTACATGTGATTATTAAACTAGTTAAATATCTTTGTGAATGGTTAAAAGGAATTATTTGATATTTTCTTTCCATATTATGCTGAAGTTATTGTTTTAAAATATTTTTGTTTTATATTTGTACCATGCCTTAAAAGTTTATGCTTAATTGTGATAGCTTCAATGATATTGTTTATCCTTACTATGTAGTTAAGCTCATCTATTTCATAGGTTTTATTTTCCTAGGATGTCAAGAAGTGTTTCATGATTGATATGATGGGTTAATATAATAAAATAATGGAATTATAAAATGATTATATATGTTGTAGTTTATGTTTTTAATTGTAATGTAAGGTTGATGAATGTAATCTATTTTCCATGAATGCTAAATTGACCGGTCATTCGGGGCATGATTTCTTGTATCATTCCAATGTATTAAAATAATGGACCACCTCTAGGCTTTTGGGGTTGGGGCATTACATAGAAAATCCCCACCATCATTCATTTTTCTCTTTCTCACAAAAAACATAATAAAACGTATGAATTTATGTGAAAAATGAATGGAAAAACCACATGACATCCCTAGACCAAGACTTAGGTTATCCCCTCATTTTTAGGGTAAGAGGTCACATTGGTAAGATGAAGAAAAAGTTAAATAGGAGATTAAAAATAAAATAAAAAATAATTTAGGAGGGGGAGATAATAATATAAATAAAATAAAATAAAAGAAGAAGAAGAAGAACACATGAAATAAAAAAAATTAAAATAGGGTAAGATAATAAAGAGGCATATGGGATTAAAATAATGAGAAGGGTAAATGAAAATAATATAATATAAAATAAAATAAAATAAAATAAAATAAAATAAAATAAAATAAAATAATATAAAATAAAATAAAAATAAAATATATAGAATGAAAAAATTAGAATAAGCAGAATATTAAGAAATCAAAAAAATGAAGAAGAATGGAAACATCAAGCCTGACAGTGGCCTCCTCTCTTCGGAAAAGGCTCCTCCCCCATAGTGTGTGAAATAATTAGGGTGTCTGGCCTCCTCCTATTTTAATTTCCAATGGGATAATCAGTTCAGTCTTCATCTAATCTCCCTGGATCAAGAATATTTTAAGAATCAGATTTTTTTATTTAAATGAATATTTGTATATATTTGTTATGATTCTATGAATATATCATGATTACATGTGTTGTAACATGGAAAAGGGATTGTATGGGGATGATTCCACCTTTATTTGTGCATGGATTTGGTGAATGAGGTATGCATGGGATTTCGTGAGGAAATTGAAACTCTATATGGATCAGGGTACATGGAATTGGTGAAACAATGATTTTTGGAGTCTCCACTTTTATTCGACCTTTGATGTGGCTAGATGAAGAGTCAAGATAGGCTCAATTGAGGTCATCCAAAGGTGAATAGGTAATCCATGATGGTCCTAGGGTGTGATAGCTAAGAATGAACTTGATATTATCACTCCCGACGCAGTAATGGTGAATTTGTGATGAATATAGGCAGCGACATGTGACACTGAGTAGAGGTTGAGCAGCATAAAGTAATGATGAAAAATGTCTGATGTAGGGAATGGGATTTTTAAATGGGATGAACAACAACCAAAATAGATATACCAACAGTAAACATAGAAGGAAATACATTATTTATTACAAGAAAAGGCCTCCCATCCTTGGATCAGAAGCTCATAATGGGGATGTGCTCCCGTATCACCTCACACACTTACTTGGGGAACTCCTCACATGCACGACCCCCACAATTTATAGCCCACCAATTTACGTAGTGTACTATGACCTCCATTACCAAAGAAACAACAATCCATGCTTATGGGAATCTATGGATAGACGTACTTCATAGGCTAGCCAAGTGGTGTGGCTCTTGGTTGGTTAGGGGTTGGTTTTTAGGTAATATTTTTGACACATGAAAAAATAGATACACTTTAGAAAAAAATTCAAAACATTAAAAATTTATTAACAAACAAAATTAAAAATTCTTTATTCTTTTTTGAACATTTAAAATCCATATTTACAAATTAACACTTTTTAATAAAAAATGGTTTTTTTGAAATACACATTACAATCCATTGAAAATTACTATATTTTGTTTTAAAATATGAATTAAATGTTAGTGTATTAGATATATTGGAAAAAATAAAATGTTCCATATTGGTTGGTAGACCCAATACATAAAAATACTCAATATATTGGAAACCATATCCTTGTGACCTCTTGGTCACCATACATCACTAATACTTTATTTTTCAGAAAGAAATCTAAAACTGGAAATGAACATGAACATGAAATTCACTTGATTCTATTAACATAGAGTGGAACTAGTTGGGTGTGAGAAAAATAGATTTCTATAGGCAATCCAAATATATTCCATGTGTTTTATTTTCTAAAATAATCCACAAATTATAGTTTAAAATAGAAGTAGAAAATAGATTTTATTCCTCTAATAAAAACAATATACAATTTCATTCTAATAAAACAATCTTTAAAACTAAAAATATATTTTGAATAAGAATTTAAAACCATTTTTTTCAATCAATCTCATTAAATACACAGTTTTCATTAATTTTTAAAAATATTATTTAACCACCCCAATGGAACCCTGAAATGACCCCAAAATATATATCAACTAATAATAAATAAAATTAGGGGAATTATGAGAATAATATAAAATAGAA
This sequence comes from Viscum album, assembly GCA_963277665.1. Taxonomy (NCBI): domain Eukaryota; kingdom Viridiplantae; phylum Streptophyta; class Magnoliopsida; order Santalales; family Viscaceae; genus Viscum; species Viscum album. The sequence continues at coordinate 163,542,110 of OY728132.1, read as the reverse complement.
ATTGGTGGAGTATTTAATTATAAAATCATAAAATAGTGGAGTATTAATGTATCCAAATATATTATGTTGGAAAAAAATAATGAATAAATAGTCATGAAAAATTCAAAAATCACCCATAAGGCGAACACAATCATACTCAGGATGGAACTATATGTTATCTTGTTGATGTATCCCTATGTAAATAACCCACAAACTACTATAACCTGTCCTCACTAGTGACATTACACATTTTCATTTTATACAAAAAATATATTCCATCTCATCAGGAATAAATTGTACCTATTTTTTATCCATTACTAATATTCTTAGGATCCCCATGAATAAAAAAAATATGATATGAGAAAAAAAATCAAGTGACTACTGTAATAAACTCATCACAATAAAAACATATGTCCCACTTATATACAGCTACAAATGCAAAACCCCACTGAAATAAATCAACCGTATACAAAATAAATCGGGGATTCCATTGTTGTGTTTCTCATTTGAGGAAATGTTCTAAAAGTGCCAACCGAGACTTACAATTGAAATTTTTTGGAACCTTTTCAAAATCCCTTTGATAACAATTTTTTATTAAATTAAATTTGAATAAACCAACAAAAGTATCTAATTGTACTCTAAATCATCCTTAAGAAATGATCCTTGAAAACATCTTTTTAAATGTGTTTCAAAAACTAATAGTTAATTTATAACCCATGTAAAATCCCATATAGATATATATATATAAACATATACATGTATTCATATGAATATATATATGAATATATATATATATATATCCACATGTGTATATATATATCAACACTCATAATATGTACCAAAAAAGCAATCATGAGGAACATTTGAATCTATTCATCAAAATCAAAGTATCAAATAATTTATACCCAGTAAAATAAAAAATAAATAAAAATATAAGGCAATTGACACCTAAATCCTATAACACAATCATAAGAAATGATAAAATGTTCCAAACATCAATTAAATAATAAAATCCCACATTAAAAACTCTTTTGTAATTTTGTTACATGTATAACATACACCCATTTATTTAAACCAATAAATTAATATAAATTAATTATCAATATATTTATAATTAACTCAAAATACTTGGACAAACACGAAATTTAGGGTGAGACACATTTTGAAATATCTAGAATTTAAGGTGTGTGAAGACAAATTGAATACAAGGAAGCACATTAATTAAATAGAGTTCAGATGAGGCAAAATAATAAATATGGGTAGAAGAAGACTTGAGAAACAATATGTACCATCTTAACCAACACAAATTATAAGGAATTAGGTCCAAATCCCACCCTAGGGTTCGACTAAGAAAATAAAAAAGAAGGAAAAATTGTGATGATAATAAATAATGAAAGGGGAGAAAAGGTGCATTCCATAAGAGAAACATCAAGAAAAAAAGGAAAAATGACTGAAAACCTAGGATGAAGAATGGGGTAAGGTTCCTAAGGTTCCCCTTGTGAATCAAATTTGATTATGGAGGAAGGGGGATAAGATGGGTGATTAAAATTAAGTTATTATAGAATATAAATTTCATGTTTTTTATAAACAAGGAGAGTAACACTATTTTGCCACATGGTTTACCAAACTCTGTGCTAACCATGAAATCCTCACTTGAAATACCAATACACCCATACCGATTTTCCACAAGGCATCAAAAATACCTTGAACCAATCATGAAAAACCCGTTAGTTAATAATTTCATGCTACTTCATGGGTTTCTGTATGATATCCACTTACTGTAAAATTTGAACAGTTTTACCACAAATTTTTCCAAACCATTACCCTCATTAGAAAAACCAATACACCCATACTATTTTACCTTGTTGTTTTCAAATTCATACATAATCCTTGTGAAAAAATATATTTAAAATTAAAGGGATCCACATATCCATCTTCATGATTTATAATAACAATGTTCCAATTGTGATCATATGTGAAACTTTGAAAATTCATAATTATTCATGGTTTAGCTCGATGCCGAATAAAAAAACCAAACATAAATAAAAAATAAAAAATATTGGGAAATAATTTTTTGGGGCATAACATATTGTTATAGGAGAAATTAAGAGTTATTAATAAGTGATACATTATACTCTCTAAGTAGATTTGGATTTTATGTAACGGTCAATCATATATGTATATAAAATTGAAGGATAAAGTTTCAAGTAAAGACTCAGACCCGCGCTCTCAGATCTAGGGTTGTATACACATACATTACATATTTACTTCTATAAAAACTATATATTCTCTGGAATAACTATCCAATAATTAGAATACTTAAAAATAAAAAATTACATTACATGCATTTCGAAGAACTTTTAGGATTATATATTTATATAATTAGGAAAAATCATAAACAAGGAAAACCCATTTCTTTCCCCATTAAGAAATAATTTTTCTATTATATAAGATACTATTTAATATATAAGTAGGATTAAACATCTCTCAAAGATTCACCAAATAATCTATCCTATTAGACATATCATATGTACTGCTTTTCTTTATAACATGGTTAAAAGGAAACATAAGAAGGGGTGAATTCAAATGTTTAGTAATGGAAAATATATAATCGATTAAATTAGTTCATAAACATGAATTTAATATCCTAATAGGAATAATTAATAAACTTGAATACATAATCAACAGAAACTAAGAGAATTCTATATCCAAGAAAATAAATGAAAACATGGATATCAATATTACCAAGCTCATACTGATGGAATACATAATAATAGACATCAAAAACATTTTTCTAATGAAGTTTCTAAAGACACTATCCTTTTATGGGAAGAGGTTTACACCAAATCCCAACCAACATTATCTCATGAGATCAGTTTATGAATGAAGGGGAGCTATAATTATAGGCCCTACCCATCGCTTGTTTAAGTCCAATTCATTCACTAAAAATGTAATATATACCATTCTTACCATTCCAAAAATAACCTATTACTAAATTAAATAAGGAAATACATATAATGGACAATAAAAAATGTTAATGCATGATCAACTAGAATTAGTAGTCAATAATCAACAAGAATATAAATAACTTTCACCATGTCAAAAAAGGGATAACATAGTCATAACCCATTCGTAGAAATAATGTGAATGGTAAAAAAAAATATTCATCTTGATAATAATCATCCATATTTTAATCACAAAATATATAATGACAATACTATTCCCCAGGTCAAGAAAATAAAAACCATTTATGGTGAATATCATTAAATCTAAATTATGTAAAAATGTATCCCCAAAAATGTATAGTGAAATATGTATATGGATAATTAAATAACATAATAACATGATTATAATCCAAATATATAAATAAAGTTTATTATTTTTTATGAATATAACCCAAATGTAACAATGTAAACATAGAAGGATCTTGACATAGATAAAATTTATCCTTGTAAAAAGAATGCTTTGAATGATATACTGAAATAAGGGATCCTGAACTGAATTTTATGATACCGTGAGTTCAAAATACCAAATGGTAATATATATATATTAGAGTATCAATAATGAAACCTAAAATCCATTAATAAAAATAATTTAAAAAAAAAGTGATGTGGAAATTAAACTTAAGGAGATTTTCTAAATTTTTTGTTACATTGATATAAAATAACAATTTTCATGTTCTTTTCAATGGTATCATTTGAAGAGGTGAAATAATTTTTATTTAAACATTAAATTTGATAATAATATTAAATAATGGATCCATGAAAAGAAATAAAATTTATCTTGGATAAATGAGGAGAGTGGGAAAAAACCTATGAAAGTGAAAGAAGAAAATATTTGTAATTATTTTTAAAATACCTTTGTTGAAAACTGTAATTACAAGAGGAGTCTCGAAACATTTATTTGTAAAAAAAATATTCTACCAAAGGGTGGTAAAAAATACCATAGAAAAAAATATCTAGGTGGTATACCCCAAGCATGCTTGAAAGGACACGGTGAAATAATACAACTCAAGGAAAGGAGACTTGAGTTATCAATATCCATTATGAGAAACATAATTTAGGGGGAATGAAACATTTGAATTATATTTTATGTAATGAAACATTTTAAAATTAGATAATTAAACATAATATAATGAAATGGAATATTTTACCCAACTTATATTAAATAATTTTATGTGAATGATAATAACTCAATGAATGAAAACTGAGTTAGCAAATATCTTATTGTTAGGGTAACAATTGAATGAAAATAAATTTAAAGAAAAGAACTCGTATTTGATTATTTTATACCATGAATTATAATTTAAAAATTTATAGAAAATGAATGGTTTTTTAATCAATATATCACATTATAAATGAAAAATGGTGCGTAACATATTACATGTTGCAAAGAACTATAATTGAGACAATGAAAACTATTGTGGATTGAGTAAAACATTAATCAAACCCCGTGAAAGAGTTGAATTGTTATTTAACATAAAATAAAATAATTAAAAAATAATTAATGATATTATATATCAAATATTGTTTATATACAAAACAAAACTTTAATTTTGTGCATAATACTAATCATGTTTCAAAAAAATTAAAATTGAGACAAAAAACCTTTGCCTCTGCCTTGATTCATTATGTAATTTCACCAAACATCATAAATACTTATATTAAGTTTGTTAAATATATTCCCATTATCCTTTTTCAAAACTATAAACATTTATAATCCTAATTTATAATCATTATATATATATATACATACATACATACATATATATATATATATATATATTTGTTTTTACATATTTTCAACACTGCGTGTAAGTGATCTTTATCGCTTAGAACTAGTTTCATAAAAGATGTGTTGGTATATACTATTTTCTGAAATTAAATTAATCTTATATCATAATCGGTACTCTATTATATGTTAGAAGATATTTTTTAAATCCATAATTTCATTTCACGGTAGTTTTTATTATGATCTATGAGGATAAAATTTGCGATGAGCATGTTTTAGTGATTCTTACGAATCAAACAATGATTGCATAATTTATGAGTTAAATATTTATATAACATTACAAGAATGAGAAAAAATAATTATTTACATATTTACATCAAATTATACGATTAATAATGTTTTTATATTAATCTGTTTTATAAATACATATTAATATTCAAGTATGTGGCTAGACAGACCCAAACATGAAACCTTGAGTAACTGATGATTATAAGGGGGATTAGATGTAATATCATTAAAAAAAGAAGAAAAATGATGTTATTTAGGGTTTTTAAATTTTATATATCATAATTTTAATGAATTATAAATATAATTTAATTTATAAAAATTCATAATATTAGTGGAAGATATCATTTTTAACATAGTTCACTCGTTTCAAACAATTGAATTTACTTTAAATTTTTATTGATTATATCACTAACATGACCTCCAATTTTTCATAAAAATCCTTAATTACATCATAATATTATTATTTATAAATTAAACTCATTATTATTACTATACATGAATGGTGGTAATGAAAGGAAAATTTTAAATCAATCATTCCATGGAGGCTGTAGTCCTTATATAAGTACATATGATGTTTTTATGTTCCATTAAATGTGAGAAATGTTTAATATGTTTCGTAGTTTAAGAATATATATTTTTTGAATATCAAAATTATATATTAATTTTTTTTTATGACTATACATGTAATTCATTGAAGGATAAAAAACACATTGTGTTTCCGAGGCAGTAGTCCACACAACCGATGGGTGATGATTTTATTTTTCCTAATATAGAAGATGCAGTTGGTTAATAATTTTACCATCATTATAATAAAATAAAAATTTGATAGTGAAACTTTTTTATTAATTTTATCATGGTATAAATAAATTCGAGTATGAATAAAATATCATAAAGAAATAGTAAAAACAAATATATGTTAATAAATTATTACAAATATATTGGATTGTATCCTTTGTAAAGGGGATTAATCCCCTGATGGAAAATATTTTTAGAATAAACTAACTTCCATGAGGTGGATAAGAGTGTGTAGGATATAGTTGGGAAACATTTTGTCTTAAAATATGGTGTTTTGATGTGAGGGTAATTGTGGAGAGGAGTGTTCCCTTCATAGGTGAAAAGGGATGTCATTTTTGTAAATAACCAATTTTTTAAAGAATGTGAAGTCACTCCCCTGGACGGTGGCTTAAAAATGAATAAATAATAGAGTAGATAAAGGAAAAGTATGATAAAGGAATAAAATACCCATTAATACACATGTTTTAACATGTTTGATGTTTTTAATCTTATACTCTTTACCTTTACCATTTTGGATTTTACCATAGAAACTAGTTATTACCTAAGGTAATTTATCCTTTTTTCCTAAAATAAATTCAAAATTATTAAATAATTTAGATCCAATGATTTTTTATATTAAATCAATTCTATTATATACAATTTTAAGTTTTTATTATTTTCTTTTAACATAATAACGTATAACTTATTAAAAACAATTCTATTTTGACAATATTACTTGTGTTTTAAAATATAAAATATTGGGTTATTAATTAAAGAAAAAAACATTTAAATAATAAATTCATAAAAAATAATTGTTTTTGAAATGTTTTCAATTAATATCCAATTCATACTTATATAATAATAATTTCATAAAAGTTATGTTATTTGTTAAAATGGTGTTTTTCACAATTCAAATAAAAATTATTCTTTAGAAAAATACAAAAAATTCATCATAATAATATTTTAGTGTGATTAATAAAATTTATTTTCTTTGGTAAAATTAAATTTCTAAAATTTTATAATCCAGTATTGAAATAAAATACCAAAATATAGTTAAAAAATGTTCACATTGGAAATTGGGTTTTTAAAATTTTAACCGTTATATATTTTTATTTTCGATCAATTACAAATTAATTTATTAGTAACAAAGTAATAATATTATCATTATATTTTATTTTTATCTAAACATAATATTCTTTGTTACTTGAAGTGATGAACCAATATAATAAAATAATTTTTATTTATAAAATTACTTTCTTAGTTGTTCTAACTATACTAATTTAAATTAATTCATATTAAAAGTAGAATTTAGTTTAACTATATACACTATTCCAAAAGTGGTCACTCCTATTCATCCTTCTTAATTTAAAGGGTTAGTTTTAATGGTCAATATATATATATATATATATATATATATATATCATAGGTTTGTTTAGTTCGATGTTGTGTGTGGATAATGAAATCGAATGCATTTAAAGATAATAATATATTAAAAAAATCATGGTGTCCAATTTCCCCCTTGAATAAATTGCACTCTAACAATTTTAATTAGTAATCATTGAAGAATATAGTTGAGTTTATTTTTAACATATTCATCATTCAAGATATAAATTCTAATATGGAATTATACCATTATCTCAGAGGATATATTATGTTACTTATATTTTTTTTAAAATATATTTTATACAATCATATACAAAAGTATATATATACCCTAATTATAAAATCTTCTAAACTATAACTTTCCAAAAAATTAAAAACATCGTTAATAAATTAAACCAAAATGAATCCATATATTCTTCTTAAGATAAACAATATTTTTATTCCTCAATTGATATGAACAAGTACTTTTTAAGGTCACACACTAGTCAATATTTATGATAATTGCAAAATTAGGGAAAAAACGTATCATGGATCACTTTTTAATTAAATAAATAATAAATAACAAGAATATAAAAGCTATCTAACTCCATTTTATGAAAATTGGTTAACCATTTATTACATCAACAACAATTTTATATTATACTTTAGAGTAACCCATCCCTTAATAATGTGTTCTCCAATAATTATCTGTAGAATATAACCTCATCATAAAATCAAACATCAAGGTTATTGATACAATATAATATATGTTTCCAATATTTTAAAGAGATAAATAAAAAAATATTAGAGAAAAACCATCACGTCCTAACCCCCGGGGCTGGAGTGCCCATAATGATCCGTCGAAGTTTTGTTAAGTTTTAATTAGCGCGCGTAAGCAGTTTTCCAGAAAAAGTGGAATTACTATTAAACGGTTACTCAGATCATAAATACAAGGGTAACATTTCACTCTGGTTGGAGGGTTTACCCTCGTCGTGACTTAAGTTTAGTCAGCACAAGCCTATGGTGATAACACCCAAAAATGGCATAACCATAAATAAAATAATTAAATAATGTTATTTTATTTTTAGATAAGCTTATAACTAAAAAACGGTAACTCAAATTAAAAATATGAGACCACTACTAAACTAGTGAGAGTATGATTTCTTTAGGATGATACTAACATTGGCTGGCACGGGCACCAGTAAAATTTAGTTTTAACCGTAAATAAAATAATTAAGTGACAATTATTTTGTTGTAAAATCCATTACTTTTAAATGATAACATGGATTGGAAATCTAAGAGTACCATTGGGTTCTTTGGGGCGTGTTTCACTTAGGCAGAGCATAACCATGACCGTCGTGGGTCGAGGGTGAATGTTAATAATTTTCTGAACTTTTTTTCAGGCACGTTTAGTAAACGAGCGAGCGGCATTTTGTTACTTTTGAACCGGTGCTCGGAATTGAAATCTGAGGACACCGTTGAACTCACAGTGATGATATTCTATTAAAGAGACCATCACCTTGACTGTAGTAGGTTGAGTGTGAAAGTTAGTTTTCAGACTATTCATGGTTGTGTTAAAAGAATAAAAATAAAATAAAACAACATTAATTTTATTTTTCTATTTGAAACCTCTCCTTTTGAATAGTGAAGGTGGGGGCCACCTGAGCTGGAAAATCTCCCATTAGAAATTCATGGTCGTGGGGACCACCTGAGCCCCTCTTAATAAGAAAAAACCTTTCAACTCTTCATGATTAATTGTGCCAACTTCAATTAATTAATTGAGACAATGTTAATTAATTGATAGACTTAATTTTTTTATAGGTTGGATCACCATTTCCTTGTGGGAAATTGTGGGCGAAGGAGAGATTTTGGAGAACATTGGAGAAACATTTCCACCAAAGGAAGAATATCCTCTCTAATAAAGTATATACTTCAGAATCAAGAGCGAGGATGATGCACGAGCCCGACTTTGGAAGCATGCTGCCGAAGCGAAAATCGTTGGAACCCTCATCACCTTCATCGACTTCATCTCGTGACACTTCCAATGATAAATCAAGGTTGGGATTGTTGTTTCGAATACCTCTTACCCCGTTCTTTTAATTCTTCTTGAATCAAGAACAGCTATGCCAATTGCTATCATTCTAATGTGGAGGGTGCGGGATGAATGAATACGACTCGACCCCTCCACAACCTTTGTGGATTATGGTGGTCTTGAATTGATGGAGACATTACAAGACGTGTGTGGGAGTCTATGGAATAAAGAAAGGGCCACCGAGGCATGCCCGATGATCCGAGGAACGTCATCGGCGACCGTGCCGTCGACCGACACTAGTGGGAATCAGGAGTGGCGGCCGACACTCCGGTCAGATGCGACGATGGCGGCGGCACAATCGGGCCAATCAAGAAGGGCCACAGCTTGTCGGATGTGGCGAAGCAAGGGTAGAGGCCGCTGCATGAATGGCCGCATAAAGGGGACAGCAGCGCACGTCCCTGCCACTGGGCATGCATGAGCTGTGGCACGAGGCCACGACGACGAAGGGAGGGCTGCCGACTCGTCACTGGCCGCCAGAGGTGGCGCGGCGCGCAATTGCGCTGGGGAGGAGGGTTGGCCGTCTGGCCCGCCGAGGAGCCGAGCGGGACCCCAGGTCCCGCGTGATAGCTATTGGCACCACGTAGTGCTGGCCGATCAACCACCAAACCAGAACAGATGGGTTGTTTGGGGTACACAGGGGGCACCTTCACCTTGGGTGGCGGCTAGGGTAAAACCCACCTCAGGGCCACCAAGCCACGGACCAGCGGGCCACGGGCCAGCGGGCCACGCAACACGGGCCGACCATCATAGGATACCCATCGCGAGCTGTGCTGGCGGGATGGGATGGACCAAGCTTTTCGGACTGGACCCAGCAGGCTTGGTCGACCAAAGTCGGGTCGGACCAGACCCGGACCAGTTTCAACCTTTTTTCGCTCTTTTGGCCATAACATGAGCTATGGGTGTCCGTTTGACAAACTGGATATGGTGCCTAAATCCTTGGATCGAGACTATCCTTTTGGTATACCCCACTTGAGATTTTGATAAATTTGGGGTATGGCCAGGTTGGATCGAACTCAAAACCAACCGGGCCATCGGAACTAAAAGGTCAATAACTTATAGACCGAGTGTCCGATTGATGCACCGTTTGTTGCATTAAGATACCTTTTACGTGGCGGTCCTTTGGGATACTTCTTCCTAGGACTTTGTGGCAGTTTGAGTATTGACCTGTTGCTTGAGGAGAAGACCCTCCCTGAATCAAGCAAGCTTAGTGCGAGAACCCTATAGCTAGTGTGAGCTGTCTTTACTTTGTGCTTGTGGTTGATTTCATGTTGTGTGTAACATTTACCATCGTAGTACTATCTTCCTGGTGATACCTATGTGATAATTTTTCCTTCATGGAACTATCTTCATGGTGATACCTGTTTGGTACTTTTACCTTCGTGGTGTTACCTTCATAGTGTTACCTTTGTGGTATTCTTTTATCATGTATGAGATGTGTTGATCTTGATAACTTTGGTATATGAATGAGCATATTCAAAAGTACATTTGATGTATTTCTTTGTGGTTTTCCTTTTTGTAACTTTAGGAGACCTACGGGGTGTTGGGTTCCCTACTGAGTATTGTTATAATCACCCCTACATGGGCTTCGCCCACACCTTGTTGTGTCTGGTACAGATGACTTACAAAGTTGATGAAGGCTGAGGGAGCTAGGACTAGACAGTGCGAAGAGGTGGACCATTTGGCGAGATGTGACACATATGAGATGGATTGATGTGGAGTGTTGAGGAGGCGATCTGTACCTACCCTTCAGTTAAGCCCATTTACTTTTTGCAATCTTTTTGACTACAGTAGTTTAATTTGTGGTTTCTTATTGTTGTGTTTTTGTAAGAACCCGGTTCTTATTCTTGATTTACAAGTTTCCTTTTTTTCTTTTTTCCTTAAGTGTTTTTGAGAAAATAAGGAAAATATGGGAAAATACCAAAATTTCTGGTTACACACTATGTAATTTTCCACACACCGTGTACTTTGGCAGTGTAGAATGACTACATGGGGCTTATAGGCCTGTCGGTGACGAAAGGTGTAAAAACTGAGTACACGCCGTTTACACAGTATATACACACTGTGTAATCAGTCAGAAGGTGAATAGTAAGGTGGTGGATTTAGCCGCCAGTAGAGTGATAGTACATGAAATGTACTTAGAATTACACGCCGTGTACTCATGTCAACAGATGAACAATGTGGTGGTGAAAAGTATCCACTAGAGGAACATTTTAAAAAATGGAAAGTACATGTCGTGTACTTGAGAGTACACACCGTGTAGTTTGTTTTTTTGTTTAAAACAGACAGTATCCTCATATTTCAACCAAGGAATCTTAGAATGCCGAGAAGCCGAAGGAGAGAGGGCCATACCTTGGAAGAGCTCCTGACCATACACCGGGACTCCAATTCCTTGGACGATGATCATGTTTGGACCGCACGAGTAATCCCTTATCTCTCCTTGTGTGTTTCCATCAAATTATTTCCCGAGGGGAAGTTATTTGAGATTGAATGAGTGAACTTTTATCCCAGATATACGCCATTCTAAAGTGTTTCGGGAAGCATCATTTGCGTATATCGATCAGTGGAGATCGAGGTAGGTGGTCTGGTCTTTAATTCCAACTGTTGAATGTTTTTGGGTACCGTTGTGCTATGCGCCCATGATTGGGGTGTCGTATGGATGAGGCCTTGACTGATTAAATACCTAGAATTACATAGGTAATTTTTTTATTATGTGTAACTGCTGTTTGGGATCATTGCTTGGATCCAGGGCCACCCTAGGAGTGTGTTTCCCTTGTTTAGCCGTTTGGCTAGGATACCTGATGGTATGCCATGATTTAGCATGCATTGAATTTTCATGAGAGAAAATGAATCCATATTTGCTTTCTTATGTGTTGGGATTGGCCTGGTTACTTTCTTAGCCTGAGGACAATGTTTTTCCTAGCCTGAGGGCAGTGTTTCATTTAGCCCGAGGGTAATTTTTCTCATTCTTGTGGGAAGTAGCTTCTATTGCTGTGGGAAACACCTCATATACATGAGGGAAATATTTGTTGTGCCTATTAGCAGTCACTTGTGAGTTTTCATTTTGATTACCTAGGGGTAAAGATTTTCATGTCTGCAGACAATGTTTACTTTGTATATTCACTATGGTGATTTATTATGTTGAACCTCCCAAGCCAAAGCACAAACTTGGAATTGATAAATAACTAATAAAATAGCAATGTAAATGGTAGGAATGTTTACTTTTGAATACATCCAAGTTTATTACATTTCATTTCTGCAAACCGTTGTTTCACATTTTCACTGACAGTTGGGCATGGGACTTTGGTGGTTGCCTACCGGGATTTATTTCTCACACCCTATTTGGGTCATGTGTTGGGCCCAAATAGATTATATTGCAGTAGGTGTGGATAAGGTAAAGAGTCCCTATACGGGTACTTGATTGTAGCAGAAGAGTAGGAGAGCATGGGACCAATCTTAGGCTTACGATGCTACTGAGTTCTTGTTGCGTTGTTTTGTTTATCTTTTCTATATTTTCCCCTTGTACCTTATTTTTTATATTACAGTGTATCTTGTTTTGGAAGATTTCTTAGACATAGTGACATATTGCATCATCATATTTATATGATTGTTGGTAATTTCTTTTACTTATGTAACGTTGTCCTTTTCATCTTGGTATTATTTACTACTTCCGCTTTTGGTATGTTTATAATTTCACCATTGCACTACACTTTGACAAATGAGGGAATAGTTTCCCCACTATCAGACCTAGGCCTTCGCTGCTAGTTGGAAGCCTCTGGTGTTTGTGGAAATGTGCTTGAGGTCATGTGAACAACCGGGTTCGAGGAACCTTTTGAGTGGCACCCAGATCCGGGACATTATAATGTGGTATTAGAGGAGTTTTATTTTCTCTGCGTTATTTTATTATTTGGAGATGAGGGAAAGAGATAGGTTGCAAAGGGATTCGGTAATAAATGTTCCCAGGAGTAGCTTCCCCATGTACAGGTAATGCCCAGATTGCCTTGAATTCAATTGTGATTTCCTGTTTATGATTATTACAGTTTATTTGATTTCACCGTTGGGTGACACACTTGTTGGGTGCTTTTTATGTTTTTATACTTGGTTTCTATTTAGTTACAACCTAATGAGATGAGGGTATTCCATCCCATTCATCATTTAGGCACATATTAGAATCACATGCCATGCATAGTTTCCATGCCAAGTAGGTGCATTAGAAATCACATGTTGTAGTGATAGATGTTGTTCTAGAAAATGCATGTTGTTGTTATAGGTACTTTAATAGATACCCCAGCCATTGATAGGGTATTGGTACATGTTATGGTTGGGTTTATGTATGCTAAACTTTGGTTTCTGAGATGTATGGGCTCTCTTGGACCAGAATTTAGCGGATCATGATCCATCCTGTTGTTGTGAAGGTTGAGTGCTAAACTTTGATTTGTGAGGAGTGTGGGCCCCCCACGGATCAAAATTTGGAATACCAACGCTTAAATTTTAAGAAAAAGGGGCTCCAGAGTATTTTCTATGGTCTACTATCTAGAAGCCCAGACTACACAGCATGTGGTTTTATGAATACACGTCATGTACTCTTCTGTTTGGGAAGAGAATAGTTTTTTTTAAGTAAACACCACGTACATTAAGTACACCCCATGTATTCTCTAACCGTGTCATAGGAAATGTGGTAGAGACATGGAATGGGAATGTTTTAGAGGGAAAACGTTGTGTACTGATTGTACACACTGTGTCGTGTTGACCCTGCGTTCACCCATGTAACTAACAACACAAATGGTTGAATCTTCGTTTATACACGCCGTGTTAATGCCAGACACACTGTGTAGTGTAATTTGGGAATCTGGCTGTGTAACTGACAACACGGGTCAGTGTAATGCTTCTTAGTACACGTCATGCCCATATGGAACACACAGTGTAGTGTGGGCCATGTATCTGGACGTGTAACTAACAACACGGGACGAAGAATCTTGTCGTGTACATGCTGTGTACATGTGGGACACGTCGTGTTGTCTTGACCGGTGAGAGACCATGTGGAAATGGCTGTGTGGCTGGGGAAACAGGGTGGTGTACATGCCGTGTGCAGGTGTAACACGTCACGTAGTTTCATCCGAGTAGCCATCTGTGTCACTAACAACACTTGCAGTTGGAATCTAAGTCATACATGTTGTGTCTATCTGGAACATACCGTGTAGAGTGAGATGTGTACCCGGCCGTGTAACTGACAACACGTGTTGGTGAAGCTTGTTGAGTACAAACCATGTAGACCTTATACATGCCATGTAGTCTCGTTATAAAGAGAGCCGTGTGGCTAAGCCATGTAGAAGGAATTAGGCAGGGGAAGAAAATTCAGGTTCACGCCGTGTATGTGGACAACACGCCATGTGTTTGGGGTGTTACACGACCAATTTGGCAGAAGTACACACCCATGTGAAAGACTTGAGGGAAGACACCATGTACTTTATATATACGCTGTGTAGTCTTATTTTGCAAAACTTCAATTTTTTCTTTCTCATGTTCCCTTCTTACACTCATTGTTTTCAGTCCTTCAGGATCTTAATCTATGGCATGTGTTTGACCTTGTAGATTCATGCCTCCAAGATGACCTCGAGTTGTTCGCTAGTAGAGCAGAAATTTTTAAACTACAAAGATGGTAGGCCACAGGCCACTGATGGATCCTCCAGTAGAGCCAGATGCGGCGTTAACCATTATACCAGAAATAGTCGTGGAGGCATAGTTCCGTGAAGGATTCATGTGGTTCATGCCGACCTTCCAGGGAGCACCTCCAGCAGCCACATCTATGGCAGTGCTGATGTGTATATTATAGCAGCATCATCCGCCTCCGTTTTCAGGGGATGGCGGACCAAAGGCTGCTGAGTCTTGGCTGGGTTTTATGCAGACTATGTTCGAGCATCTAGAGACGCCTCCCGGGCGGAGGGTTAAGCTCGCTACATACATGCTGTGGGATTCCACCAAGAAATGGTGGGATGTTACCACTCAGACTGATCATCACAGAGACATGGAGTGGGAATATTTTCAAGAAGTTTTATATGGCTTTTTTTCCAGAGACATTGAGGGAAGATAGAGCTCGAGAGTTCATGAATCTGTAGTAGGGCACTGTGTTAGTGATGGATTATTCTGCCCCTTCACCAAGATACAACACTTTGTACCTGTTCTGGTTGGAGATGAGAAGTTGGGGGCTTGATGCTTTGAGGATGGTCTTCGATATGACATCTGCGCACCAGTGAATGTTTTTTGGTTGCCTATAGTGTATGAAATTGTGAACTAGGCATTGATTACTGAGCGGAACCTATGGGAAGCTAGTGGTGCAAGCTAGGGAAGTTCGGCACCAGTTTGTGGTATTATTTCTACCGGTAAGAGGAAGAGGTAGATGGATTTCTCTCACAGTGGTCGTACTAGCGAGAAGAGTTCTTTAGGTGGCCATGTGATGTGGAACCAGTGCGGTAAAGTGGAGAACAAGAGACTGTAGGGTCCACATGAGCTAGTGGAGTGCCGATTTTGTGGCAGTATGGGTCATCTGCAGAGTTTTTGCATGGCATTTCCACCAGTGGCTAGTGAGAGAGGTTCTGTGCAGACTCCGCGTGCAGGGGCAGGGCCAGCAGCTTCATACCAGTTAGGGAATTGGAATACATCAGAACGTTCAGGCCGAGGTGGTGTTCATGGCCATGGTAGCCAGACACCAAGATCTTAGAGACAGTAGGGCGGGTCAGCTCAGCGTAGCTAGGCTATTTCGCAGGGATGCGACACTATGCAAGCATATTCAGTGCAACAGACCCAACAGAAGAAAGATCCCGGACCGTCCACTATCAAGGGTACTATTCTATTTGTTTCTGTTTTGCATTCAGTACTTTTCGATACTGGTTCTACGCATAGCTTTATATCTGTTTCTGTTGTGGAGAGCCTTGGGATCTATGTTTCTTCATCTTCTTATATCATGATGCTAGACACTCCGTTGGGAATTATAATGAGAGGTGTGTGTCAGTGCAGAGATTTCCCCCAACAGTTTGGTGGGTGTCACTTTTTATGGTACCTCTATGTATTAGAGATGAAATCCTATGACGTCAATCTTGGGACGGACTGGTTGGTACCCTTTTGATTCTTTCTAGATTGCTATTGTCATAGGGTGAGTTTCATGTCACCTAAGGGTGGAGAGTTTCTATACACGGTAAAATGGGATGTCCATGCGAGCCGAGATAGATGCAAGTATCGTGGTTGTGGTGGAGTGATAGCCTAGATTGAGAGATTATATCTGGATGACCAGGGAACTTGTCAGGAATATTTCCCTCCAGTGGTTGATCATTTCAGGTATGTCTTCTCGGACAACTTTTCAGGTCTTCCTTCAGAGAGAGAGGTGGATTTCTCTATTGATCTAGTGCCAGGAGCGGATTCGGTGTCCATTACTCCTTATAAGACGGCTACACCAGAGTTGTAGGATATTAAGAGGTAGTTAGAGGAGTTGGAGGCAACAGGTTTCATCCGACCCAATAATTCTCCTTAGGGTTTGTCTGTCTTGTTTGCTAAGAAGTCGGACGGTAACCTCAGACTCTGTGTGGATTACCAGAAGCTGAGCTATTTGATGGTCAAGAACCAATATCCCTTTCCAAGGATTGATGATCTTTTTGATAAACTTCGAGGATCACGAGTGTTCTCGAATATTGACTTGAGATCCGGATATCATCAGTTGCGCATTGGATCATCAGACATACCGCTTACATCCTTTCGGAGCAGATATGGTCTATATGAGTACGTAGTCATGCTGTTTGGAATCACGAACGCACAAGTAGTTTTCTTGGCTCTGATGAATCGTGTTTTACACCCATATCTGGATTATTTTGTGGTAGTCTTCGTGGAAGAAATCTTGGTGTACTGTCACACTTGACACGACCATGCAACCTATATTGAGATTGAATTGAGTACACTGAGAGAGCATCATTTATATGCTAAGCTCTCAATGTTCCACTTTTTGATGGACCAAATTTACTTCCTGTGTGATATTATCTTAGAAGCAAGAGTTGTAGTGGACCCATAGATTGTGAGAGCAGTAGTTTCCTGGGAGCAACCTCAGAATGTGTTTGAGATACGGAGTTTCATGGGGATGGCTGGTTACTACATGCGCTTTATACAGGACTTCTCCCACTTAGCAGCGCCTTTGACGGGTTTGACAAAGAAGGTTGTAAAGTTTTTTTGGTCAGAAGCATGTGACACATCCTTTCAAGAGCTGAAGGGAAGGTTGACATCAGCACCAGTCCTGATACTTACAGAGAAAGGGAAGAGCTATACAGCTTACTATGATGCATCAGTTATTGGGCTGGGAGATGTGTTGATGCAGGGCGATCGAGTAGTTGCGTACGGGTCTTGGTAGTTGGGGCCACATGAGAGGAATTACCCAACACATGATCTCGAGTTGGCTACAGTTGTGCATGCGTTGCGCTGTTGGAGACATTATCTCTTGGGAGAATATTTTGTGGTGTTTACGAACAAAAAAATTCTGAAATATATCTTTAACTAGTGTGTCCTGAATCTGAGACAACAAAGGTGGGTTAAATACCTTTAGTCTTTCGACATGGAGCTTTCCTATACTCTCGGTAAGGGTAACGCAGTTACTGATGCACTGAGTAGAAGCACTCAGATACAGGCAGTGTAGGAGGCTAGTGGAGAGTGGAAGCTCATGGCTTTGTTCTCGGAGATGCATTTGGAGATTCTTGATAATCAGGGGTAAGCCTATCTTTCTTCCTTAGCTGTGACTTCTACCCTCCTGGATATAGTGAGTATGAGACAACTATCAGATTCAGAAGGCATAGTTCAATGGGAGTCGGTGGAAAGTGAGGACCATCCTCTCGGTTGGACGGTAGGCGATGACGAGGTATTGTGTATCCATGGATGAGTGTGGGTTCTAGGGGATATTCGAGAGGAGTTGATGTGGGAGTTTCATGATTTAGCTTGGGCAGTGCATCCCGAAGTTACCAAAATCTACCATGACACGAGATTCCAGTATTGGTGGCCGGGTATGAAAAGAGAGGTAGCTGGTTATGTTACGAGAAGTTCCACATGTCAGTAGGTGAAGGCAGAGCATAAGAGGCCAGCAGACTGTTACAATAGTTACCCATTCCAGATTGGAAATAGGATGATGTCGCGATGGACTTCGTGATCGGGTTTTCGAGGTCACGTTGAGGCAATGATGCCATGTGAGTTGTTGTGGATAGACTTACTAAGGTAGCTCACTTTTCCCATCAAGGAGACATTCAGTGTTCATGAGCTTGGATATTTGTATATCCGAGAGGTGGTAGTCCTCATGGGGTTACTCGTTTATCATTTCAAATAGGGACACCCATTTTGCATCTCATTTCTAGTAGATTTTACAAAGGGCAGGAGGTACACTGGTGCTTATGAGCACAACTTACCACCCTTAGACCGATGGCTAGTTATAGCGTATGATATAGGTGCTTGAGGACATGCTGCATGCATGCGTCCTAGACATTGGGGGCTCTTGGGAGAAGCACACACCCCTGGTTGAGTTTTCCTACAATAATAGTTTTTAAGAAACTATTCATATGGAACCTTATGAAGATTTATATGGTAGGCCATGCTGATCACCCCAGTGCTAGTTGGAGGCAGGTGGGATATCTTTACTGGGACCACATCTTGTTCAGGAGGCTTTAGAGTAGGTCCAATTGATTTATAAGCGAATGGATGCTGAACAGTCTCATTAGAAATCTTATGTTAATCGTCGCAGATTAACCTTGGAGTTCATGGTTGGGGATAAGGTTTTCTTGCGTGTTTCACTGATGTTGGGACATAGGCAGATCAGGAGATAGGGTAAACATTCACCGAGGTATGTGGGGCTATTTGAGATTCTAGAGAGAGTCAGGCCGGTTGCCTATCGGTTGCAATTACCACAGAGGTACCGGGCCATGCACGAAATCTTCCATGTATCTTAGCTGCGTCGTTATCATTCAGACCTGTATCATGTTTTTTATCCTTAGGAGGTTGAACTTCAGGACGATTCATCCTTTGAGGAGCATCCAATTCGTATTGTTGATAGGAGCATGAATGTTCTCCGAGGCCGGTCAGTTCCTCTAGTACGGGTGCTATGGCTGCATGGCTGAGTGTAGGATGAAACCTAAGAGTATGAGACCGACGTACGTGCTAAGTGGACAGATTTGTTCTCAGCTTTATCTTCACTAACCTTGGAAGGGATATTTTGGGACGAATTTCATTAAGGGGGGATGTTTGTAAGAACTCGGTTCTTATTCTTGAGGCATGAGTTTCTTATTTTTCTTTTTCCATAAGTGTTTTCGAAAAAATAATGAAAATTGGGAAAAATCCCAAAATTTGTGGGTACATGCCGTGTACTTTGGTCGTGTGGGATGAGTACACTGGGCGTGTAGGCCTATCGGTGATGAAAGGTTTAAAAATGGACTACACACCGTGTACTTAGTATATACACGCCGTGTAATCTGTCGGTAGGTGAATAGTAAGGTGGTGGGAGTAGCCGCTATTGGAGTGAAAGTACATGCCGTGTACTTATAATTACACGTCGTGTAATCATGTTGATAGATGAACAATGTAGCGTTGAAAAGTAGCTGCCAGAGAAATAGTTTAAAAAATGGAAAGTACACACTCTTTACTTCAGAGTACATGCTGTGTAGTTTTTTTCCTAAAACATACAGTAGCCTCCTCTTTCTACAGAAGAAGATTAAAACACTAGGAACCCATGAGAGAGAGGGATAAACCTTGGAAGAGCTCCCGACCGAACACCAGGACTCTGATTCCTTCACCGATGATCACGTTTGGACCGTGTGGGTAATCCCTTCTCTCTCCTCGTGTGTTTCCATCCAATTCTTTCCCGAGGGGATGTTATTTGAGGTGGAATGGGTGAACATTTATTCCAGATCTACATCGTTATCGAGTGTTTCGGGAAGCTTCATTCGTGTATATCGATCAGTGGAGATCGATGTAGGTGGTCTGGTGTTTAATTCCAACTGTTGAGTTTTTTTGTGTACCGTTGTGCAACGCACCCATGATTGGGGTGTCATATGGATGAGGCCTTGAATGATTAAATACCTATAAATTCATATGTAATTTATTGAATGTGTGTAAATGATATTTGGGATCATTTTTTGGATCCAGGGCCACCCCGTGGGTGCGTTTCTCTTGTTCAGCTGTTTAGCCAGGATACCCGAGGGTATGCCGTGATTTAGCATGCTTTAAATTTTATTGAGAGAAAATGTATACATAATTTCTTATGTATTGGCCGTGGCCCGATTACTTTCATATCCAAAGGGTAGTGTTTTTCTTAGCTTGAGGGTAGTGTTTCACATTGCCTGAGAGCAATTTTTCTCATGACTGTGGGCAGTAGCTTCTATGCCGCTGGGAGACACCTCGTACGTCTGAGAGAAATATTCATTTTTCCTGTGGGCAGTCACTTGCAGGTTTCGATTCTGATTACCTGAGCATAAGTATTTTCATGTCTGTGGACAACATTTACTTTGTATATTCACTGTGGTGATTTATTATGTTTAACCTTCCAAGCCAAAGCAAAAACCCGGAATTGATAAATAATTAATAAAATGGAAATGTAAATGGTAGGAATGTTTACTTTTGATTACTTCCAAGTTTACGACATTTCATTACTGCACACTGTTGTTGCACATTTTCATTGATAGTTGGGCACAAGCCTTTGGTGGTTGCCTTCTGGGATTTATTTCTCACATCCTCTTTAGGAAATGTCTTAGGCGCAAACAAATTATATTATTGTAGGTGTTGATAAGGGAAATAGTCTCTATACATGTACTTGATTATAGTAGAGGAGTAGGAGATCATGGGACCAAGCTTAGGCTTGCAATGATGCTGAGTTCTTGCTGCGCTGTTTTGTTTTTCTTTCCTGTATTTGTCCCTTGTACTGTATTGTTCAGATTATAGTGAATCATGTTTTGGTTGCTTTCTTAGAATCAGGGACGTATTGCATCATTATACGAATATGACTATTGGTAATTTCTTTAACTTCTGTATCATTGTCCTTTTTTTTCTTGGAATTATTTACTACTTCTGCTTATTGTATGTTTATATTTTCACAACATCACTACACTTTGAAAAATGAGGGCAGAGTTTCCCACTATCAGACTTAGGCCATCACTTCTTGTCAGCTGCCTCTGGCATTTGGGGAAATGCGCTTGAGGTCATGTGACCAACAGGGTTTGGGGCACCTGTTGAGTGGAACCCATATCCAGGACGCTATAGTTATTCTCTATGTGTATGTACAAGTTTAAAGGCAATGCCTTTCCATTTTAGGGAGTATGCCTTTTGGTGCTAGTCACCAGCTCCTGGCCTATGGAAGGAGGGCTTGGGGTAGTCACGGCATGGGCCCATGGGGTCTAGTCGTGACAAAAACCCATAGATGTTTCATGTAATTCTAATAACATTTAGAATATACCATAATATCATCAATAAATATCACTCACTAGTGGAAGTAGATAAATTTATAAATAACTAATTTAGAGTATGATATCATCCTCACTACATTAGGTAATACTAGTGAACTCATAGTTTCCCTCATTACATTCGTATACTTCGATTCTCAACCATTTATATTTTGTACCTTATTTTTTTTATAAAACATTCTGGTTTCAAGATATATACCCTTCTCCCCATCATCCTTGTGATAATTTTTCATCCAAATACTAAAACCAAAAAGGCTATTATAATATCTAAAATATTAATATAAGAACAACCATTTGTATATGTCTTCCCGTATAAATCCTTTGTTTTTTACATATGATAATTTCAGATGTAACATTCCATGAAAATAAAAAATATGAAATTTTCATAATCATTAATATTTGTAAATTAACTATTAATTTTAATTTAAAGGGGATACTATGATCGATGGAACAAAAGATACACAACAATGGGTTTCTTTGAAAACTTTCGGTGCACACAACTTTGGGTAATACTGAAAAATAATAATATAATATTATTTTAAATAGTAGTTAATGCCTATCTGTTGTAATGGTGGGAATGAGCAAAACTAAATAAAAAAGGATTATACATGTTTTTTAATGTATTTAATTTTATCCAATTAAAGTTACATGTTTAAAATAAGAAAAGAATTTGATTTTAAGCATAAATAGTATAATATTTACAAAAAGGTCGATTTGCCATCTTTTAATGGAGAACCCTATTTAAATATAGTTTTGGTCACTTTTATACATTATATTTCACCAAATAAAATTCTTTTTTATAATCGGGTCACCAAAATTTACTCTGGGTAATTTTTTGTATTTTTTTGATAAAATTCATTTTATAATGAATAGTGAAAATACTATAGTTTAATTCAAATCTTCTTTTTAATATAATTTATTTTTATGATAATATTATCTTTTAAATTGGTTTTAAAGTGTAATTAGATTATATTTTTTCCATTTAATATAATGGTGGTCATTGGAATTAATTTCACTTTGAATTTGGACATAAACATGTGTCAATCTTTTGATAGATATTGTATCATAAAAAAAGCTATTTGTTTAGACAACGAGAATTAATTTTAAATTAATTAATGAAAAGTATATGTTTTTAATTTTTTAAAAGTGACATCATTTATAAATTCGGAATATCAAATATAGCGTTGGCTGAATTTTTGATATATTTCCGAAAAAACATCATTTTTGATGAATAGTGAAACCACTAAGTAGTTGCTGAAAAACTAACTTTTTCATTTAAATGAAATTTTACCACTTTTTTGAATTGAATTTTGAAAATACGACATACATGGTTCTTATTATTACGTAAAATTTTGTTCAATATGATGAATTTTTTTTTGTGAATATTAACTTTTGACTTAATTACCGTGGTTAATGGTAAATATGGTAATTAAAGATAAAAAGTCTATCATAATAATACCAAATTACCTTTAAACCTATCTTAACCTTATTGTATGTGTCATGGACGACCATGGTCATCCTTGGGTGTAACACCCCAAGCTTTCACGATACGTCTCTCTTTCAATAATGCAATAGCTTGCATTGTACGCAAGTTTGAGTTCTAACACACCGCGACTAATCAAAAGTATCCATTATGAATAGTAATACCCACTTTTTAAAATTATAGAAATTTTATATTTCAAAATGGTCTTCATTTTTGTATTCTTAATATCAAAATTATCCTATGTTGAATTTTTTGTAATTTTATGAGAACTTCCATTTTTTATGAATAGTGAAAAATACTGAAAAACAAATTTTTTAATCAAAATAATTTATAGTGATAAATTATAATATTGATTGATTTTAAAGTGTAATTAGAATATATTTTTACCATTTTGTCCAATGGTGGTCATTAGAATTAATTTCACATTGAAATTGGACATAAACAATTGTCAATCTTTTGATATATATTGTTTCTTAAAAACACGCTATTTGTTGTGACAGCGGGAATTAATTATGAAATTAATTAATGAAACTTATATGTATGGAATTTCATAAAATAGACATCATTTTTGAATTTGGAATATCAATTATATCTTAGGGTGAAATTTTGGCATTGTTCTGAAAAACTTCAATTTTTGATTAATAGTGAAACCACTAAGTGGTAGTTAAAAAACTGAATTTTTCGTTTAAATGAAACATTACCACTTCTGTGATTTGATTTTCAAAAATCTGACATACATGGTTGTCATTAGGAAGTAAAATGTGGTTCAATGGGATTAAAATAATTTTTTGGTGAATAGTAACTTTTAAGTTTAATTAATCGTGATTAAAGGTAATTAGTGAAATTTAAGGTAAATATAATGTTATAATAATAGGAAATGACCTTTAAACTTGTCCTACCCCTATTGGATTAGTCATGGACGACTAAGAAAATACATGGGTCAACTTGCGGACCCCATGGAGCAACTTTGGTAGGAAAATGACATAAATAACTTTTTATTTAATATTAAAATAAAAATGTCAGAAACAAGAGTTGTTTTACAAAAACAATTTTTAAATGGGTTTATACAAGTCATATTTTTGACTATAAATATTCATTAGAAATATAAAAATATTTCCTACATCATTATATTTTTTTTATAATTTTTAGACATTAAATAAATTAAATTATTTATGACACCATGATGATGCAGCGATTACCTCATTAATTAATGATTTAAATAAAATGAAAAGATAATGTAAAATCCAAGGCTTACACTTGTCAAAAACCTATTGGATGAGTATATTTCGAACCCTTATCACCTTATCCTAGAATTATATAAGTGTGGGACCTTTAGAATCCGAAAAGAATTGTATAAAAAAGTAACTTTTTATTACTTTCCAAAAGTGCCCCTCCTCTCCACTTATAAAAGGCCCCCACCACTACCACCTTACTCACACTTTCAAAGCCTTTTGGCTCGGCCAAAATCTACCCAAATACTCTTACAACTTCCCTCTCTTACTCCTAGAAGCCTCCCTTTGTGCAGAATTCTTCCTAAGGAAGCCTTTGGCTCAAATCAATAGAGTTGCCCGATTTTAAGGTAATGTCTTTTATAATGTTGTTTTGTTTTATTTTGCTTCTCCAAACCCTTAAAATCTTTTTATTCCTTTCTTTTGTAACAAAACCAGTATCCTCAATATACTAGGATGTTGTTATAAGATGTATTCGAGCTACACATACACACACCTACATCTAATGGTAAAAGAATATACTGTTTCCGTGGATGGTGAATTTCTGCCTCACGAAACGATGATTGTTCAACACTCATATAACACCTTCAAAGGTGGCCATTAAGATGTCACTATATTTATATAATATATATAATATGTTTATGTTTTACTTAAGGTTATGTATTTTTCATTTATGGCATACCTTTCTTGTTTCCATTATGGATAAACGCGATATTTTCATTTTAGGAAGTGCGGACTATCGCCCCCTCAAAGTGATTTGAATCGCAAATGCCATATGTGGGATGTATAAAGGAGGGAGTAAATGGTATTATAGATTATATTATACTGGAATTATATTATACCTTTATATAATTATAACTTCATTCCATTAAATATGAATTATAAATGAAATCAGCGTTCATGCGTACGTACGGCTTACCGTCTCCATGAACAGTGAATTTCATTTCTTACCTTTAAATGTTACGTAATATTATTAATGAATGCATATACTGTTTATATATGATATATATGACATCTAAATCATGAATATAATTATGGAGATAATGGATATTCTACCACATAAACAACTTCTAATTATAATAAGTTTATTGTTGACTCAAGTACCAAAAATCGACAAAACGAACGTTATTAACTTAAATAATCACATAATGTTCATAACATTGTAATAAGTGATATAAAAAGGATAATGAAATTGAAAATGGTAGATATTAACTCTAGTTTATTATTCAGGAGGTTAAATAATGGTGGAATCAAGTCGGACTCAAGGTAAGGGAATTTCTTAACCCAATTTCCATTCTTTGGGTTAATCTCCTGCTTTCAAATTATGTCATGATATTATTATGCCATATCTTGTATTTGTACTTTATTTATGTGTACTTATAGTGAATACACATAATATATCTATTTTATTTTAAAAATTATCTTTGTATGGGACTTCGTCTCAATCTCCTTTCATTGAGGCATATTTTGTTTTATACAAAACCTTCTTTTATACGGTGTATAAACCCCTTTGACTATTACGTTTATCCAAAATGAATCTTTTTTATACGAATCATTTTACTAAAAGAAAAAAGGGAATGTTTTTTTCCTACGTATGCGGCGACAACGACTTCTCCGCCGTCATGACCATTATTTGAGTTTCGGCTTCCTCTACAAGCCATATCTTTTTAAAATGAAAAATAAATACAAAGTTTTAATTTTCTTTAATTTGGGTATTGAAAATGGTTTTGATAAAGTTTTTATTATATCAATGTGTTGTATTGATATCTTGTGATTGAAGTGTGGAAATATTATGTTTCATTTATGCATGTTTTATGTGATAAAATTATGTTATGGTTTATGATATGTTTAAACCTATTCATATGAGGAATGTATTGGACTTAATAAGTGAAGGGTGGAGCCCACTATAGCTCCTCGATGCATCGGCAGGTCTCATGAGACAAACTAGTGTCTTGGCACGAGGCCTTGACAAAATATTATTTGTGGTCTTGGCACGAGGCCTTGGCTACGTGGTTATGATAGTCTGCCATTATGTATTCCATCATTATGAAATTGGTTATTGATATTGCATGTGATTATTCGACCAGTAGAATATCCATGTGAATAATTAAATGGCATTATTTCATTTTACTTTCTCCATATTATGTTGAATTTCAAGTTTAAAAGGATTTTGTTTTACATTGCCTTAAATGTTTATGTTTATGAAAGCTTCTGCTATATTTTTATCCTTACTGAGCATCTGAGCTCACCTCTTTCAATGTTTTATTATTTTCCAGGATGTGAAGAAGTATTTATTGAATGACATGTAGGGATAGTCATAAGAGGATATGAGTGTGGACTATGGAGACTTTGTTATTGTAGATTTTCACTTTATGATGTAATGTAAGACTTATGAATGTATCTAGTGTTTCCAAGGCTACTAAACTAATCGGTCTTTCGAGACTGGATCTTTTGTGATCATGCCAATGTTACGAAGTAATGCATCGACTCTTGGTTACGACACTCCCGGGGGATATGCTTAGGATAATTTTCGTTTTCTTTACAAACCACTATGAAGGGTTATGAGTATATACTTCCTCAAAGAAAACATTTTTATAATTATGGATTATTTCTATAAATAGTTCAATTTATGTTAAGTATTTTACAAGTATGGAATTATGTATTTTGATTCATAAACTAATCTAGTTTATGCCATTGTTTAGAAATGGCACCCAGTAGAAGTAATGTGAACTCCACCAATACGTATGATCCAAATAGTAAGAAGGATCATATCTTTCATTGTATTAAGCCAAAATTTAGATGGGAAATAGTCTCCCTTGTGTTCTCAACATATGAAGAAATAGTATCATGTGTTAATAAGGTAAGTAAAGAATTCCCTGAGTCTTATGGCTTTGAAGGGAAGCAAGAGAAGAAATGGATGGAGGAGAGAATGATGGATAAAGGGATGAGGGAAAAGAAGAATTTTCCAATATGTGATAACAGTGGGAAGAAACACCTTGGAACTTGCTTAAAGGGAATGTGAGTTTGTTATATGTGTAGAGAAAAAGGACACAAAGTGCGTGACTGCAAGGGTAAGAAAAAGGTTTCAAATGTACAATGCTTCATCTGCAAGGAGTGGGGACACTACGCAAACAATGTCCAAATCATCAGAGTATGCCCCAAATTATGTTATTGGATAATAATCATGTTATGATACTACCACAGATGAGGAGGAATGACTAGAGTTCTTATGTTGTTATTAAAGAATTTTGTCATTTGAATGTTGTATCAATGATGTACTGGTTATAGTGATTATGGAGTATATAAAGATTTTACTGCAGTACATGTTGTTTTCATTAAGGATTTAATATGATGAAGGTAATCATATTTTTAGTATGTGACAATAAGAGAAACATTACTTTGTTTAGGGAATCTAATGTTGCAATTGATTTTGGAATTTAAGGACCCTTTAGAGAAAGTCTGGACGGAGGTATTTTGGATAACTATAAAGGTTGGAATGTATTAAGTTGATATTTGGATAGTATTGTTTAAGGTTAAAACATTTCTGAAGATTATTTTTGGAATATTATAATACTATAGTTTTAGGAAAAGGACAACCTGCAGGGTGGGGCATAACCCATTGCGTCGGACAAAGCTGCAGAAATCGAACCCACAACCATAGTGCGACAGACCTTTATTACATACCACTAGCCTACAGGAAGTCCCTGGTTACAAAATATTTTTCCTAATCTAAATGGTATGTGTTAATATTTGGAACCATAAACAATTATGATAAATAGAATATTTTTGAGTTCTATTACCATTTGGAGTAAAAGATGGGTTTGTGGTAAAAATTTATTAAAGAATGAAAGTATATATAACAAGTATGTATATTCCCTTATGTTCTTAGTAAATCTCCTAAATAAATTCCTCAACTTTATAAAAGGTAACTTAAAAAAAAAGTTACAAGTTAACTTTTCCAACTGAGGATTCAATGAATGTTTAACCAATCACAAGTTTGTGATTTTCTTATGGTTAACTTTCTCCTAATCCAGTTTTCTACAACTCTCCATCATACCTTGATGGTTTGTTTTTCTTCCATATCCATATTTTTATATAATCCTAGTATGGGCTATCTCGGGCGACCTTTGTAATTCTCTTTCTTTATTTTAATGTTATATTCTTATTAACCCTATTTTCGATGTGGGTTTTCCACAAAGGTTTTTTCTATTTTCAACCTTTTATTTTCAATGAAAAATTTCAAATTGCGATGACGCAATTTATTGAAGGATGGGAGAATGTAACACCCCAAGATTTCATGATACGTCTCTCTTTCAATAATGCAATAGCTTGTATTGTACGCAAGTTCGAGTTCTAACACACCGCGACTAATCAAAAGTAGACGTTATGATTAGTAATACCCAATTTTTAAAATTATAGAAATTTAATATTTCAAAATGGACTTCATTTTTGTATTCGTAATATCAAAATTATCCTAAGTTGAATTTTTTGTAATTTTCTAAGAACTTTCATTTTTTATGAATAGTGACAAATACTTAAAAACATCTTTTCTAATAAAAATAATTTATAGTGATAAATTATAATATTGATTGATTTTAAAGTGTAATTAGAATATATTTTTACCATTTTATCCAATGGTGGTCATTATAATTAATTGCACATTGAAATTGGACATAAACAATTGTCAATCTTTTGATATATATTGTTTCTTAAAAACACGCTATTTGTTGTGACAGCGGGAATTAATTATGAAATTAATTAATGAAACTTATTTTTTTGGAATTTCATAAAATAGAAATCATTTTTGAATTTAGAATATCAATTATATCTTAGGGAGAAATTTTGGCATTGTTCTGAAAAACTTAAATTTTTGATTAATAGTGAAACCACTAAGTGGTAGTTAAAAAACTGATTTTTTCGTTTAAATGAAACATTACCACTTCTGTGATTTGATTTTAAAAAATCCAACATACATGGTTTTCATTAGGAATTAAAATGTGGTTCAATGGTATTAAAATAAGTTTTTGTTGAATAGTAACTTTTATGTTTAATTAATCGTGATTAAAGGTAATTATTGAAATTTAAGGTAAATATAATGTTATAATAATAGGAAATGACCTTTTCACTTGTCCTGCCCCTATGTAATGAGTCATGGATGACCAAGACAATACACGGGTCAACTTGGGGACCCCATGGAGCCACTTTGGTAGGAAAATGACATAAATAACTTTTTATTTAATATTAAAATAAAAATGTCACAAACAAGAGTTGTTTTACTAAAACAATTTTTAAATGGGTTTATACAAGTCATATTTTTGACTATAAATATTAATTAGAAATCTAAAAAGGTTTCCTAAATCATTATATTTTTATTATAATTTTTAGACATTAAATAAATTAAATTTTTTATGACACCATGATGATGCAGCGATTACCTCATTAATTAATGATTTAAATAAAATGAAAAGATAATGTAAAATCCAAGGCTTAAACTTGTCAAAAACCTATTGGATTAGTATATTTCGAACCCTTATCACCTTATCCTATAATTATATAAGTGTGGGACCTTTAGAATCCGAAAATCATTGTATAATAAAGTAACTTTTTATTACTTTCCAAAAGTGCCCCTCCTCTCCACTTATAAAAGGCCCCCACCACTGAAACCTTACTCACACATTAAAAGCCAATTGGCTCGGCCAAAATCTGCCCAAATACTCTCCCAACTTCCCTCTCTTACTTCTATAAGCCTCCCTTTGAGCATAATTCTTCCTACGGATGCCTTTGGATCAAATCAAAAGAGTTACCCGATTTTAAGGTAATGTCTTCTCTAATGTTGTTTTGTTTTATTTTGCTTCTCCAACCCCTTAAATTCTTTTTATTCCTTTATTTTGTAAAAAAACCAGTATCCTCAATATACTAGGATGTTGTTATATGAATTATTCGAGCTACACTTACACACACCTACATCTAATGGTTAAATAACATATTGTTTCCGTGGATGGTGAATTTCTGCCTCACGAAACGATGACAGTTCAACACTCATATACCACCTTCAAAGGTGGCCATTAAGATGTCACTATATTTATATATTATATATAATATGTTTATGTTTTACTTAAGGTTATGTATTTTTCATTTATGGCATACCTTTCTTGTTTCCATTATGGATAAACGCAATATTTTCATTTTAGGAAGTGCGGACTACCGCCCCCTCAAAGTGATTTGAATCGCTGATGCCATATGTGGGATGTATAAAGGATGGAGTAAATTGTATTATACATTATATTATACTGGAATTATATTATACCTTTATATAATTATTACTTCATTACATTAAACATGAAATAGAAATGAAAGTAGCGTTCATGCGTACGTACGGCTTACCGTCTCCATGAACGGTGCATTTCATTTCTTACCTCTTAATGTTACGTAATATTATGAATGAATGTATATACTTGATATATATGATATATATGACATCTAAATCATGAATATTATTCTGGAGAGAATGGATATTCTACCACATAAACAACTTCTAATTATAAGAAGTTTATTGTTGACTCAAGTACCAAAAATCGACAAAACGACCGTTATTAACTAAAATAATTACATAATGTTCATAACATTGTAATAAGTGATATAAAAAGGATAATGAAGTTTAAAATGGTAGATATTAACTCTAGTTTATTATTCAGGAAGTTAAATAACGGTCGAATCAAGTCAGACGCAAGGTAAGAGAATTTCTTAACCCAATTTCCATTCTTTGGGTTAATCTCTTGCTTTCAAATTATGTCATGATATTATTATTCCATATCTTGTATTTGTACTTTATTTAAGTGTACTTATAGTGAATACACATAATATATCTATTTTATTTTAAAAATGTTCTTTGTATGGGACTTCGTCTCAATCTCCTTTCATTGAGGCATATTTTGTTTTATTCAAAACCTTCTTTTATACGGTGGATAAACCCCTTTGACTTTTACGTTTATCAAAAAGGAATCTTTTTTATATGAATCATTTTACAAAAAGAAAAAAGGGAATGTTTTTGCCGTAAATATGTGGTGACAACGACTTCTCCACCGTCATGACCATTATTTGAGTTTCAGCTTCCTCTACATGCCATATCTTTTTAAAATGAAAAATAAATACAAAGTTTTAATTTTCTTTAATTTGGGTATTGAAAATGGTTTTGATAAAGTTGTTATTATATCAATGTGTTGTATTGATATCTTGTGATTGAAGTGTGGAAATATTATGTTTCCTTGATGAATGTTTTATGTGATAAAATTATGTTATGGTTTATGATATGTTTAAACCTATTCATATGAGGAATGCATTGGACTTAATAAGTGACGGGTGGAGCCCGCTATAGCTCCTCGATGCATCTGCAGGTCTCATGAGACAAACTAGTGTCTTGGCACGAGGCCTTGACAAAATCTTATTTGTGGTCTTGGCATGAGGCCTCGGCTACGTGGTTATGATAGTCTAGCATTATGCATTCCATCATTATGAAAGTGGTTATTGATATTGCATGTGATTATTCGACCAGTAGAATATCCATGTGAATAATTAAATAGAATTATTTTATTTTACTTTTTCCATATTAGGTTGAAGTTAAAGTTTAAAAGGCTTTTGTTTTACATTGCCTTAAATGTTTATGTTTATGAAAGCTTCCGCTATATTGTTATCCTTACTGAGCATCTGAGCTCACCCCATTCAATGTTTTAATATTTTCCATGATGTGAAGAAGTATTTATTGAATGACCTATAGGGATAGTCATAAGAGGATATGAGTGTGGAATATGGATACTTTGTTATTGTAGATTTTCACTTTATGATGTAATGTAAGACTTATGAATGTATCTAGTGTTTCCAAGGCTACTAAACTAATCGGTCTTTCGAGACTTGATCTTTTGTGATCATGCCAATGTTACGAAGTAATGCACCGACTCTGGGTAGCTGGGGTCGGGCCGTTACATTGGGTCGATCATGGGACCCCATGGAGCGATTTGGGAGTGATAATGACACTTTAGATTATTTAATTTAAAGTAAATAAAAAAATGACAAAAACAAATAATTTTCAATAAAGTAATTTTTACATGGGGTTATATAAGTTATCATTTCGACTATAAATATTAATTGGAAACATAAAACTATTTCCTACATCATGGTATTTTTTTTATAAATTTTATACATCAAATAAATAAAATTAATTATTATACAAAAATGATGTATTATTTAAATCATTAATAAATTATTTAAATAAATTGGATTAAAAATATTAAAATAACATCCAAAACCAGTCCAATTCTTGTTGGATAAATTGATTTCGACCATTAGTCATCTTATATTTGACTTTAATTTGTTTTGGACTTTAATAAATCAAAAATAAATTATATAATAAAATAATATTTTCACACTTTCCTAAAGAACCCCTCACCCCCTTATAAAAGACCCCACTTCAAACCCATTCACCTCACCTCTCAAGCCCCTTGGCTTGTCCAAAACCTACCCAAATATGCTCTCAAAATACCTATAATCCTCTTAGAAGCATTAAATTAGGTATAAGGCACTTCAATAAGTCTTTTTAGTTCAAATCAAAGAGAGTTACCAGAATTAATGGTGACAATTTCTATTAAATTCTTTTCGTTTATTTTACTTCTCCAACCCCTAAAATAACTTTAATATTTTATTTTATAATGATACCAGTATCCTAAATATACTAGGATTTTGATACGAGAAGGAGTCTAGCTACACTTACAAACACCTCTATCTAATGGGTAAAGAACATACTGTTTCTCTGGACGGCGAACTACTGCCCCACAAAATAATGATTGTTCAAATATCCTCCACCACCTCTCATAGTGGCCATTATGATGACACTGTTTTTATATATGATATATATATATATATATTTTTAATGTTATATTTATTCTTCTGTATTTTTTTCATTTATATCATACCTTTATGGTTTACATTATGGGTGAACGTAATAATTTCATTTGAGGAAGTGCGGACTACCGCCCACTCAAAGTGATATGACTCATTCATTCCATACGTGGGACGTATAAAGGATGAATATAATGAAATTATATATTATATTACAATGTAAATATAATATACTGATGTATCACTATGTTTTCAATCTATTAAATACTAAATTGAAATGAAAGTAGCGTTCATGCGTACGTACGAATTACCGTCTCCATGAACGGTGCATTTCAATTCTTACCTCTAAATGTGACGTAATATTATAAATTCCTATATATATTGGATATATATGTTATATATTATATCTAAATCATGAATATAATTCTGTAGATAATGGACTCATGACCACATAGACAACATGTAATTATAAGTTGTTCATTTTTTACTTAAGTTCCCAATATCGACAAAACGACCATTATTAACTTAAATGATTACATAATGCTTATAATATGGTAGTAAGTGATATAAAATGAATAATAAACTTTAAAAAGGTTTTTAATAAAGTATAAATTAACTTAATTTTATTATTCAAGAAGAACAATGAACAAACAACTCAAGTCAGACACGAGGTAAGGGGTTTCTTATCTTACTTTTAATTCCCTGTGATTTCCATTGTTCGCCACTAATTTATAGAATGTGGTGTATTATGTACTGAAATTTGATATATATTATCATGATTATATTTACATTAATGCTATTCTGTTAATCATTTAGTGATTATTAAATTTTTTTCATACGACTCGATTGACTACAACACGGTACGATATTTTCGTCTCACTTTTTATTCCTGTGAGATTCATGCTATATTTGCCAATATTTCTTTTTTGGGGTGCATGTAGTGCACAAGATTGTATTAATTGTGTAATATAATTAAATTTATGGTTATTTAAATCTTCATATTATGATCCATCTTTCATGGGTTGTATGTTTCATATGTTACCAAATCGGTAAGGGAGCCTTTTAACACCATTTCCATTCCATGGGTTAATCTTCTAATTATTAATTATGTATTGCTATGATCATGTTTGGAATCACTATTTATCTATTTATGATGTAATTTCCATTCAACTTTGTGTGGATATAGTTTTTATAAAAATAATCACTGCACTGATAAATTCTCAAGTCATCAATATGAACTTGATAAGAGTAATTTTAACATAATTTCGATTCATTCAGGTAAACATCCAAGTCATTGGTTTGGACTTAAAAAGAATATGTGTGTATTTTCTCTAATTAATTTACACTGAATATCCAACCATATTGTGTTTATTTATATTTGTCACACATTATTATATAATTGACCTATCCTTAATCTAAGGATACCGTTTTTATAAGGGATATCATCTCAATTTACATTCCACAGAGACTTCATTGCTATTATGAACCAATTAACTCTTATATAGTTTATATAATTTTCATTGGAATATTATATCATGAATACATTTATTATCATGATATTATAATGTTTTGAATCAATTTTATTTTTCAATTATTTGTAATCAAGAGTCTCTCATTTGGTTAAAAACTCTTTATAAAAATATCATTTTAAATGTTTTAAAGATTTATTATTCTAAATCATTCCAATTAATGATCATGTTTAAAAATGATTTTAAGGACATATTTATAAGGAAATTAATGTTTTAAAATTTTAAATATTTTAAAAGATTCAAATTTTTATGGGAATATTTCATTCAAAAATATCTTTATTAAATGTTTTAAATGTTTTTGAAAATGGTTTGATAAAGCATTGATAATGTCAAGTTATTGAAATGAAATATTATTATTGAAATGTGGAAATGTTATAATTCATTTATGTTTGTTTTATGTGTTATGAATATGTTATGTTTATTGGGAACTGTTTACATGTATGGGTGGTTCTATGATAAACCTAGGGCGGGTGAGCCTGAGATAGCTCTCAAATGCATTGGGTAATGTGATAGAGGTAAACATTAATGTTTCTCTTAAGAGATTTAGGGAATATACTGTGATGGGTATTCCAAATGTGACTCCCAATGTAGTAGTGATAGATACAATTTAATTATGTTATGAATTCCATAAGTTACCTTTATGATTTATTATTTCTGTGTGTTATTCATAAATCTTATGATTTCATAAGGTATGTTATGATTTAAAAGTATTGGTTTCGTTGATTTGTATTTGTTGATGGGCTAATGTTTTACTTCCATATTTTATAACCCTTATTGAGCTTTTATTGTTTATCCCATGTTTTTTAAATGTTTTCTACATGAAATAAATATGAATAGGGTCAAGGATGAGATAAAGGAAAAGTCATGCTGTCTAAAACATGGAATTAGACATGTTTTTTTTATGTCTTTTTTATTTTATAAAAAATTGACATGGGGTAGTAGTGTCTACTTGTAATATTCAAGTTGTTATATAATAGTTATGTCCTAATTTTAAATAACTCTAAACCTAAAAATATTTTCAATGTAAATTCTTAACACAATTCAAGATTATGTAATGTTTTAGGTCAAGTCCTTATAGTTGGAATCATATTTTGGTTTAGATAAATTTAGAGTTTAGGGTGTCATTTAATCATAAGTGAAATAACTATAATGGTTACAATATTTGAAAGAGTCATAGTTTTTTAGATAAATCAAATTAGTTTAAGATAACATTAAAAAGTATGTTTTAGTGTTTACCATCCTCAAAAGATAATATATGATGATTTTATTGATATACTCGCACCTAACTTTTTGGTTTTAGCCAATGGATTGATCTAGCAGGAATAAAAGTAACAATGGATGATCAGAGAACTGTAACAGTTTTCTGAATGAGTAATTGGATGAAATGGGAGTTGCAATGAGAACTCTTGTGATTATTATCAACAAACTATCTGGAGTCATTATTGACCAACTGAACCTTGGTGATTTTTATATGGCGTTGTATATGCGAGAAAAAAATCCCCAAGGAAGTTCAGGTAATAATCATAAAGGTAAGTATATTAAAAAAAGCTATGAGTCAAGGATGTTGAAAGAAATACATAGGAAAATGTTTCAAAGGGACAATAAGATACTATAGGTGTGTAAATGAAGGTCATAAAGCAAGAAACTTCCATAGAAAAAAGAAGCATCCAGTTGACTTTAGGAAAGGGAAAGAAACTATTCTTAAGGGATCAATTGAATGTTTTAAATGTGGAAGGTTGGGTTATTATACAAATAGATATCCTACAAAGAAGTTTCAGGAATGGGATCACCAGGATCATAAAAATTTTTGTTTATCAATACCTAATGCCATTACGATGGAGGATGAATAAAATGACAATGACCAATGAAAAGTATGAATTATTTATTAGCTAATGTTTTGACATTATTAAATCTTAGGATTTTATTAATGATATTTTTGTAGGAAAGAAGTATTTCAGAATAAGTTGTAAAGGAATGATTAATGGATCATGAAGAACGTTGAATGAGTAAGAAGTATACATAAAAGCGATTCTAGATTTATGGTAGATTTTAGGATAGTGAAATGCTTAAAAGTACTAAGGCTATTTTGATGATGTGATTACATTAGAATATTTTTATTGTATGTGTAACCCTAAAGTTGGATATATGAAAATTTTATTCAAGGAATAATTATATTTTCTTTTGTGGATATCATTACAATGAACCATTTGGGTATATATGATCCTTGAATTTGAGGCAATTAAAGGATAATATATTTTCTGATGAAAATTGAAAGTTATAAGATAACCATTGTTGTTAAAATATGTTATGGTTATTTTTGATGAATTTATCTCTTTTTTGGGAATGTAATAAAATTATATAGTTTTTGGAAAAGGACCACATGCAGACCACATGAAAACCCGTCGCGTTGGCCAAATCTGTGAGAATCGAACCCATAACCAAAGTGCTGTTGGGATTTATCGCTTACCACTGGACTACATGAAGTCCCTGGTTAGTATGAAAAATTCTTTTTAGTTAGATGATTTAATGAATCAAGAATAATTTGATTTTAGGTTATCTATTGAAATTATTATCCTATCAAGGAGAATATGTGATTAGGTTAATTACATTTCAATATGAGATTTTAAGAGTAACCGATGTTATTCGGAGATAAAAGTTAATATTTATCTTGGAAGACTATGATTAAATCCTTTTGAGATTCGTGTTTCAATATTATTTTGGATTACATTGAAGAATTTTATGGATAGTTGTTTAATTAATGGTCTTTATTGATATTTTGGTTTTTTTTGACAAATTATGGAGATCAAGAGTAGTTTTACTTTTTGAAAAAGATTGTCCTTTTTGAGTATTATCGAATCTCACACTTAACATTTTGGTTTTGGTTAAGTTCTATAGACATGAGAAATATATAGTTTATATTTTTTGGATTATGTGATTCTCTCGAAGTTGATTATAACACTTTTAATGTGAACGAGTCATCTTGAATACTCATCGTTTGGAGAAAATATGAGTTTGTGTTAGAAATCTTGAAAAGTATAAAAGTCTACAAGAAAAGTAATTATGTTTCATCATGTTTCTAGTTAAGATCATAAATATATTACTCAATGAAAATAAACATAAAAAATGGGTTTTGTTGAATTTTCTTACTAGGGAATCAAAGACTCTTTAACCCATCACAAGTTTGTCATTTTCTGGTGGCTAACTTTCCCCTAAATCATGTTTTCTATCACTCTCCATCAGAACATGATTGTTTTTCTCCTCCATATCCATATTTTAAGGAATCGTAGTATCTATTGTCTCAGATAACTTTTTTACTCTATTTATTTATTTTAAAGTGGAAGTTTTATTGTCTCTTTTTCCGATGGGGGGATTTCAATGAAGTTTTGGAGCCTGATATTAAAATTGCAAGGACACAATTCTCAAATGGGGGGAATGATGTAACATCCTAGGTTAATAAAGTATATGAAATTATTATATTATT
This sequence comes from Viscum album, assembly GCA_963277665.1. Taxonomy (NCBI): domain Eukaryota; kingdom Viridiplantae; phylum Streptophyta; class Magnoliopsida; order Santalales; family Viscaceae; genus Viscum; species Viscum album. Next base: position 163,503,806 of record OY728132.1, on the reverse strand, counting down.
AATATTTTTAAATTATTTATTAATTTTAATTTAAAGGAATGCTATGTTTGATGGCATACCAGATACACAATAACATGTTTCTTTGAAATCTTACGTTGCACACAACGTTGGGTCATACTGAAAAATAATAATATAATATTATTTTATATGGTAGATAACGCCAAGTAGTTATAATGGTGGGAATGAACAAAACTAACTAAAAAAGGATTATACATTTTTGTTAAATGTTTTTACATTTATTTAATAAAAGTTAGAGGCTTAAAATAAGAAAAAAAAATTGATTTTAAGCATAAATACTCAAATATTAACTAAAATGCCGACTTACTGTTTTTGATGGAGAACCCTTTTTAAATATTTCTTTGGTCACTTTTATATGTTATATTTTACTAAATAAAATTATTCTTTATAATCGAGAAACATAAATTTTATTTTGGCAATTTTTTGTTATTTTTCTGATAAAATTCATTTTTTAATAAATAGTTAAAAATACTATATTTTAATTCAAATATTAATTTTAATATAATTTATTTAAATGCTTATATTATCTTTTAAATTGGGTTTAAATTGTAATTATATTATATTTTTACCATTTAATCCAATGGTGGTCATTGGAATTAATTTTACTTTGAAATTGGACATAAAAAAGTGTCAATCTTTTGATAGATACTGTTTCTTAAAACATGATATTTATTTTGACAACATGAATTGATTTTAAGTTAATTAATGAAACTTCATAGCTTTTAATTTTGTAAAATAGACATCATTTTTAAATTCGGAATATCAAATATATCTTTGGCTGAATTTTTTGGTATTTTTCTAAATAACATCTTTTTTTATGAATCGTGAAACCACAAAGTAGTAGTTAAAAAACCGACTTTTACATTTAAATGAAAATTTACCACTTCTGTGAATTGAATTTCTAAATTCCTACAGTAATGGTTGTTATTATTAAATAAAATGTGGTTCAATAATATGAAAATAATTTTTGGTGAATAGTAACTTTTCACTTTTCATTACAGCGGTAACAGTAAATATGGTAATTCAAGGTAAAAAGAATATTATAATATTAAACAATTACCTTGAAACTTGACCAAAAGTTATTTAATGATTCATGACCGTCCTTGGGCATCATTGGGTCAATTTTGGGACCCCATGGAGCCACTTGAAAGAGATAATGACACTTTAGATTAATTAATTTAAAGTAAAGACAAAAATTACACAAACAAATATCTTTTAGTAAATAAATCTTTAAATGGGTTATCTAAGTTATCTTTTCAAATATAAATATTAATTGGAAAGATAAAAATATTTCCTAAATCATGGTAGTTTTTTTATAATTTTTAGACATCAAATAAATAATACTAATTATGATACAAAAATGATGTAGTATTTACTTCATTAATAAATGATTTAAATAAATAAGATTATAAATATTAAAATAACATCCAAAACCAGTCCAATTCTTATTGGTTGAATTTATTTAGACAATATATCATCTTATCTTAAACTTTAATTAGTTTTGGACCTTTAAAAACCAAAAAGAATTATATAATAAAATAATATTTTCACACCTTCCAAAAGAACCCCTCCCCCCTATAAAAATACCTCACTTTTAACCCATTCCTCACAACCCTCAAGTCTATTGGCTTGCCCAAAACCTACCTAAGAGGCTCTCAAGATCCATATCTTCCTCCTAGAAGCCTTAACTTATGAAGAAGGCACTTCAAGAAGTCATTTTGGTTCAAACCAAAGGGAGTTACCGGAATTAAAGGTGACAATTTCTCTTAAATTATTTTCTTTTTTTACTTATCCAACCCATAAAATCTTTTTATAAATTTCTTTTATAATGAAACAAGTATCCTCAATATACTAATATGTTTTTATGAGAAGGATTAGAACTAAACATACACACACCTCCATCTAAAGGGTAAAGAACATTCTGCTTCTGCGGATGATAAGTTAGTGCCTCACGAAACGATGATTTTTCAAATATCCCCTACTGCCTCTCATGGTGGCTATTATGATGGCAGTGTATTTATATATGACATATATTATGTTTATGTTTTCATTATACTTCTGTATTTTTTTCATTTATAATATACATTTATGGTTTCCATTATGGGTAAATGCGATAATTTAATTTGAGGAAGTGCGGACTACCACCCCTCACAGTAATTTGACTCGTTCATGCCATACATGGGATGTATAAAGGATGGAGTTAATGAAATTATATATTATATTATACTGTAATTATAACATACCAATTTATCATTATGTTTTCATTCCATTAAATGCGAAATTAAAATGAAAGTCGCTTTCATGCGTATGTACAGCTAACCGTCTCCCTGAACGGTGCATTTAATTTCTTACCTCTAAATGTTATATAATATTATAAATACATATATATAATAGATATATATTATATATATGATATATAAATCATGAAAATCATTCTGGAGAAAATAGAATCTCTACCACATGGACAACTTGTAATTATAAGGCGTTCATTTTTGACTCAAGTACCAAATATCGACCAAACTACCATTACTAACTTAAATTAATAAATAATGTTTATAACATGGTAGTAAGTGATATAAAATGAATAATAAAATTTAAAAAGGTTCTTAATCAAGTATAAATTATCTTAAGTTTATTATTTAGGAATAACAAGTAACAAACAAGTCAAGTCAGACATGAGGTAAGGGGTTTCTTATCTCACTTCTAATTCCATGAGATTTCCATTGTTTGACACTAATTTATTGCATGTGGGGTAATATGTACAACTATTGGATATATATTATCATCATTATTTTTATATTCATGTTATTCTGTGAATCATTTGGTGTTTATTAACTTTTTTTCATACAACTCTATTGATTACAACGTGGAAGAGGATTTTCATCTCACTTTTTATTCATATGAGATTCATGCTATATTTTCCACTATTTCCTTTTGTGTGGTGTATGTAATGCCCAATATTGTTTTAATTATATAATATAAAAAAATTTATTGGTATTTAAATCTTCATTTTATGATCATTCTTTCATGGGTTTTATGTTTCGTATGTTACCAAATCGATAAGGGAACCTTTAAACCCAATTTCCATTCCTTGGGTTAATCTTATAATTCTTAATTATGTCCTGCTATGATTATGCATGGAATCAAAATTTATTTATTTATGTTGTAATTTTCACAACCCCTTTTTATGGATATACTTTTGATACACATAATCACTCCATTTATAAATTCCCAAGTCATTGATATGAATTTAATAAGAGTAATTTTAACTCGATTTCCATTCATTGAGTTAATCATACAAGTCATTGGGTTTGTATTAAAAAGAATATGAGTGATTATTTTCTAACTGATTTACATTGAATATCCATTCATATAATGTTTATTTATAGCTTCCACACATTATTATGTAATTGATTTATCGTTAATTTAAGGATACAGTTTTTATTAGGGATTTCGTCTCAATTTACATTCCATTGAGTTTTCATTGTTGTTATGCACTAATTCACTCTTATATGGTGTATATACTGTAATTTGGAATATTATATCATGAATCCCGTTATTCTCATGATATTAATAAGTTCTAATTCAATGTCATTCCCCAATTATTTGTATTCAAGAGTCTCTCATTTTGTTGAAAATTATTCAAGTAAAATATCATTTTAAATGTTTTAAAGATTTATTCTTCTAAATCTTTCTCATTAATGTCCATGTTTTAAAAATTATTTTAAGGATTTATTTATATGGAAGTTAATGTTTTAAAATTTTGAATCATTTAAAAGATTCAATTTGGTATGTGGAACTTTTATTGAAAAATATTTTCATTAAATGTTTTAAATTATTTTGAAAATTTGTTGATAAAGCATTGATAATGTCAAGATCCTGAAATGATATATTGTGATTGAAATGTGGAAATTTTATCATTCCTTTATTTTTATTTTATGTGTTATGATAATTTTATGGTTATTGGGAATTTTTTATGTATATGGTTGGTTCCATGATAAACCTAGGGCGGGTGAGCCTAAGATAGCTCTCCAATGCATTGGGTAACGTGACAGAGTTAAACATTAATGTTTCTCCTAGAAGATTTAGGGAATATAGTGTGATGGGTATTCCAAATGTTACTCCCAATGTAGCTGTGATAGCTACAATATTAGTATGTAATGAATACCATATGTCACCTTTATGATTTATGATTTTGGTGTGTTATTCATAAATATTATGATTTTGTAAGGTATGTTATGATTGAAAATTATTGGTTTCATTGATTTGTATTTATTGATAGACTAATGTTTTTCTTCCAAATTTTATAACCATTACTGAGCTTTTTATGCTCATCCAATGTTTTTGAAATGTTTTCCACAGGACATAAAGATTAATAGGGTCAAGGATGGGATCGAGGAAAAGTTATGTTGTCTAAAACATGGAATTAGACATGTTTCTTTTTAAGAGTTTTTATTGTATGGAAAATGGATATTGGGTATTATTGTTTACTTGTAATATTCAAGTTGTTATGTAATAGTTCTGGCCAAATTCTCTAAAACTCTAAACCTAAAAATATACTCAATGTGAAGTCTTGACATAATTCATGATTATGTAATGTTTAAGGGAGGGTCCTAATATCAGATCAGCCTATGGATCATTTTTTAGTTATTTTTATCCACGGTAATTTTTCAATTATGTTATCTAACCTAATTTTTTAACATCATTTTAATATCATTAATAATATTTTATGAATATAATATTATTAAAAAAATTATCTCTTTCAAAATTTTCAAACCAGGTGTGAATTTAAGATTATTTTTTATGCTCTACGGAACGATCAAATTAAGACCAAACCCACTATATTTGGGGCTATAAACCATGGGTACATGTAATGTCTCATTTTTTCCATGTATTATTTTTTAATATAATATGGAATTATTATGAGACCAGGCGCCATTATGGTACAACATTCTGAGGCCCAGTGATCCCATAATGGTGGTTCGAAATCTTTTTATGTTAAGTGAGCTAACACTTGTGCACAGTTGTGGAACCTTCCAAACGAATTCTTGGATTAAAACATTTAGGGAATCATTGCTTCTAAAAAGATGAATTTACTTAAGAATGGGTCTAACCTCGACCGGCGCGGCTTGATTGAAAAATTAAATTTTCAAACGTTTTTAGTAAAATAAAATAAAATAAATGGAATGTTTATTTTGTATGGAAACATTCGCTACAATACAACGACATGGTATCTTTTTAATAATTAATGCCATGATATAATGACACAGAAATAACAACGTTGACCCATTAATGCCATAGCGTAACGGCAACAACTCAACATAATAGAAAGATGAAATATGTTCTCTCTTTTAATTGGTTAATCGAACATTGGCCGTTGGCATAAGCTGGAGAGAAACTCTGGAAAATCCTTGGCGCTATGGAGAGAACTCTCCGAGACAAATGATGATGAATCAAGCAGAGGATCACTGCACCAATGAAGTAGAAGGGTCTCAGTTATGAAGAAGGCATGATCCCCCCCTCATTGTCATTCGAACCCTTTGTGAGGTAGGGGTTTTTATTTCAATTCTCCTTTCCCCGTTTTTTTATTTTAAACGAAGAACATGGATCAACCACGAACAAGGTGATCCACAGATTCATGCATTCTTGCTGGAGGGTTTCATAGGTTTGATTTCAGGGAATTAATCCATGTTTAATTTTTGTTTGATTCTTCTCTATTTAGGCCTACTAACGGGAGAAAATCAATGTCGTGACGAATAATGGCAGAGGTTTGTTCCTCGATTTTCTGATTGGATTTCTTCCCCCCTTATTTTCCTCAATTTTTCATTCATGTCCTTTGTGGGGCAACGAACAATGGATTGTTGTGCACCCGTCTTGCAACACAATGATCCCAAACTAGAGATCTGAAATCACAACAACCCTATAGAGGTGCGATAGTTATAGTAGATGATGAATCAGCTTGAATATGAAAATAACATTCTTTGAGCGTTATTCGCCTTGGAGGATCGAAACGCATTTTCGGAGCATATCAGAGGACCCAAAAAATTGGATACAACCTCAGGACGTTGGGGCAACCTGGATTCCAGAGTTTCATTGAGGTCGGATGGCCAGATCGATGATTGAGAGAGCATAGAGGCACGACAGCGGAAGTCCGCGATTTTGGAAATTATCCAGAATACACGGCGTGTAGTTCCGAAGAACATGCTATGTAGTATCGGCGGTAAGGGATTGGGTTTAAGTGGTCAAAGAGGAATCACACGGCATGTGACCCTGGTCACACGATGTAGTGTACTTTTCCAAAAGTCTGGTGTGTATTTTGGAAAGTACACGGACACTGGAAGGACTACATGGTTTCAGAAAACATAGCGTTTACTCTCTACGCAGCATGACAGAGGTGGCTATGATTAAATCAGTGTGTATTTAGGGGATACACGGACATGGGATGAAGTACACGGTGTGAACTCTATCACACGGCCATGCAAGGCCTGTAACTCGGGTCACCCCGTGTACCGATTACACGGGTTGTAGTGCACGGGTTGAGGACCTTGTATGGGCACACTGCCAGCGTACATGGAGCCAACCCCAGTCACTAGGAAACAACATGTACACAGTACTACATGCTATGTACTAACTTTTCCACATGACAAGCTTTATGACATGGTTCATTGTTCACGGTCAGTACCCGGGGTTAGACAACACGGGGTGTAACTTTTCTATAGGCAGTGTACTTTATTTGGAAAATGGCATGGTCCTCTTGTCCACCATATCTTGGACATGTTTCATTTGGGTTAGTTCCCCTTCTTCTTGTTCCCCTGAAGGTCTGGTATCTTTTCCTTCTACATGATTATGATCCCTTCAGCAGGACTTTCGGTGATAGAGTCAGAATCCCTCTGAGAGGCCCAGAGTGAGATCCTCTATCCATTCCAGACCCTTAGTAGAGTCAAGAATCGACACGAACAACTCTACAGGGTGTGGATCCTCTATCTAGCTGGTGAAACCACCTAGGTGGTTAATCTGGATGAATCCTGATATCCTCCATTTCCCTGACAGTGATCCTCATCTGTGTATCGTGATGTTTCTCACCTTGGAGTGTGTCTCCCGTAATGAGTGCATCTATCTATCGTGATCTTTCCCACTCAAGAGTGTATCTCCCGTAATGAGTGTAACTACCCATCGTGACGTTTCCTGATGAAAAATACTTCTTGGAAGGACGTCTTTAGAGATACCAGACTTGTGGAATGTGCCCTCCTAGAACATGTACTTCATGTAAGTATTCAAACTGAATCCCTAGTGGGGGTATGCGGTTGTGTGACGTGTTCTAGACCACAAGTCTGAGTTCGGGGTATATTTGGATTATGATATCTTATTATATGTTCAGTAGACATATACTATGTATAGATAACAATGGTTTCCCATTGTGTACTTGCCTTGTGTTTTTCAAGGTCCTCTACTGAGTATTGTTATACTCACCCCTACACGGGCTTTGCCCGTACATGTCATGTCTTGTGCAGAAAAGCATCCTTTTGACAAAATCCAGGGTGGACTAGGACAGTACCATTCTTTCTGAGTTCCCTACATTCCGAGGCATTCCTTCGGCTATGAGCAGAAATCTCAGTACCTCTTTGTGTTTACAGGTTGGACATTGAAGTTTTTCAGACTCTTGTTTTGGGTGGCCTTGTATTCTGGCCTAGTGTACTTTCAGTACTATACTTTCTAGTGTACTCTATTGGTTGGGTTTAGTGGTATGCATGCATTTTGTTCCTCAGTGGTTTTTAACTTTCAGAATTTGTGGGCTTGGAGATGTGTGCGCTTGTACAGGTTCGTAGGCAATGCCTCCAATGTTTGTAATATGCCTACTCGGTGCAAGTCATTAGCCCCTGGCCTATCAGAGGTGGGCTTGATGAGTCAGGGCACGGACCCCACTAGGACGGGTCGTGACAAAGTGGTATCAGAGGGAGTCAGTTCTACCTTAGGACCAAGAGTCTATGAGATTTGTTTGGGGCAACAATGTTCAATGTATCAAGCTCAAATTTCAGGCTAGAGACTCCAGTGTTGGTGTGGTGGTCGATGTATCCATACACCATGACTCTGATAACCTGCTTTTCGACCCGGTACATGATAACACTATTTGTGGGGAAATAAAATAATGGTACATGAATCATATAGAAATGGTTTGTTTTTTCCATATCCTTTGTGTCAGCTATCTAGATATACTCATTGACCATGATACATCTTGTTTCCTTCTTGGATGCCTCCGCGATGCATACTCGCTAGGATGCAGAAGCACGATCACAAGGATGACCCCATCAGTGACGAGACTTCGATATAGGGACCAGTTACCCATGCTTTTCCCCTAGGTGGTGCACATGCTATACCACCACTAGTGGAGCAGCCCATGGTACCTGCAGTACCGACCGGTGATGAGCGTAGGCTGAGCACTCTCCATGAGTTCCAGAGATAGAGACCCCATAGGTTCCGAGGAGATCCCAACCCTCAGACGGCTAAGGACTGGATTGAGGCAGTGACTAGATTTTTCTGTCTAGTGAGGACACTAGCAGACCAGATGGTGACCCTAGGGGCGAGCCTTCTTCAGGGTTTGGCGTGATGATGGGGGAGTCTGACCACAAAAACTCACGACGATGAGACTCTTTTGTGTACAGAGTTCGAGCGACTCTTCAGGGAGGTGTTATATCCGGTTACACTAAGAGCTGGATGCATCTAGGAGCTTCTTCATCTCTAGAAGGGTTGTTTGACGGTATCTGACTATTCATCGAGGTTCACCAACCTTGCTCGGTACTTGATGGATATGGTCATGGATTAGTACTTCATAGCTTGGACCTTTGAGCGAGGTATAAGACGAGACATCCAATCAAGTGTCATGCCTCTATGCATTATGACATATGATGGAGTGCTCGAGTGGGCATTGTTGATCAAGATATTCATGTTGGATTAGAGACAACCGACGACATTCAGCAGCAGGCAGACAAGTGCGGAGACCTCGGCAGTAGGGTGCCGATGTCAGATGCAGCGATTAGGATGTGAGAGACGTCATAGGTAGACCTAGGAAAGGGGATCAATAGTCCAGGGCTCTCAGGATGGATCCAGTAATCCTAGGGAGAAGTAGTGCTAAGCATGTGATAGTAGGGGACAACTTGCTAGAGATTGTCCAACCCGTCGAGCTACTGACATGGAAGCAGTGGATGGACCTCCGAGGCAGAGGCAGAGAGTGGAGCAGACAGACCTGCGAGGAAGAAGACATGGAAGAAGTGTATGGAGAGCTGAAGGTGGTGGAAAATTCTTCGATATACTTCCACCACCACCCCTAGGAGGTCCGCACCAGGCCAAGAGAGCTGGGGGGCTGGGGCGGGGACAGCTGCAGGCGGTCAAGGTGTATGACCCAGGGGATTTAGGGATGATACGATGTATGATCTATGTCTTCTCTACCATTGCATCCGTATGTATAGTCATAGGTTCCAGTCCTTCCCTCATCACCACATGTCTTGTGCGAAACCTTGAGATCCAGATAGAACCATTAACTGGATCATTACGTTTGGAGACACCTGTGGGAGGAGACTCAATGACCACACACCTTTGCAGATAATGTGATTTTTACCCTTGGAGGTGATATTTCTGGTTGGAACCTCTAAGTGGTAGCATCGAGGCCTTATGAAAACATTATCTCGATGGATTGGTTATCTTCATTCCATGCCCATATTGACTATTTTTGGCGAAGAGTGCGGTGTGCCCGCCATGATGGAACACAGTTTTCCTTTTTCAGAGAAAAGGAGAACTAGGTAGCATAGAATGGGATCATGCATAGAAGGGTGCATCCCATCACTCAAGAGATGGATAGCCTTACCCTCTGAGCAATAGAAATTTTGAGCTCTCAGTTCCCATCATATGTGGTGGAGTACGAGGACGTCTTTCCCGAAGATGTTCTAGGATTACCTCCCCACCGGGAAATCGACTTCTGCATCAACTTACACCCTAAAATGACACTGATTTTCTCAACATCATATTAGATAACTCCCACAAATCTTCATGAGCTAAGGGTGTAGTTGGAGGATTTGCAGAGCAAGGGTTTCGTAAGACCCAGCGTTTCACCCTAGGCAGCCCCAGTCTTTTTTGCCAAGAATCCAGATGTAAGTTTGAGGTTGTGCATAGATTACCGGTGCTTTAACCAGGTGACAGTGAAGAATAAGTATCCACTAATGATAATCAATGACCTCTTAGAACATCTAAGAGGGGCACGGTGGTTCTCAAATGTTGAACTCTGATTAGGTTATCACTATTTACGAGTACGGGATGAGGATATACCGAAGACGGATTTCAGATGCCACTACGGTCACTATGAGTACTTGGTGATGCCTTTCGGTGTGAAAAACACCCCCACAATGTTCCTGGGACTAATGAACAAGATCTTTAAGCCACACATGGATCGGTTCATAGTCTTCTTCATCGATGACATTCTTCTGTACTCGGCATCAGATGAGGAGCATGCGAGACGCCTGAGGATAGCTATAGATGCACTCCAGGAGCCCCAGCTTTATGGGAAGCTCTCGAAGTGCCAGTTCTGTATTTAGGAGGTCCATTTTATGGGACATGTCATCTCATCAGATGGAGTATCTATAGACCCAGCCAAGGTGGAGGCAGTGTTATCACGGGAGCCACATCAGAGCGTGACGGTGGTGCGTAGCTTCCTTGGGTTAGCAGGATATTACCGAAGGTTCATCCCTGATTTCTCCCGAATAGCAGAACTGATGACGACATTAACCAGGAAGTGGAAACCCTTCATGTGGAAGGATAGTTGCTAGCAATATTTTGGGAAGTTGAGACAAAGTTTGATGAGCGCCCCAATCTTGTGATTACCGGAGGAGGGTATCGAGTTTGTAGTTTTCTGCGATGCATCAGGGATCTGGCTTGGCTGGGTCCTGATGTAAAGACAGGCAATGATTGCTTATGGTTTGCGCCAACTTAGGCCACATGATCAGAACTATGCGACCCAGGACTTCAAGTTGGATGCAGTAGTATTCATATTAACGATGCGGCGACACTACCTTATGGTCAAGCGGTTCATCATCTACTCTGACCACAAGAGGCTCAAGTACATATTTTTATAGAAGGATCTGAATCTAAGTCAAAGTAATTTTCTATATTTCATCTAGTACTATGATTTTGAGATCATTTATACCCTTGGGAAGGGGAACTAGGTGGAAGATGCTCTTAGTATAAGGTCAAACTCACAATTGTGGAGTGAGGTGACATAGTAGTTATCCGCGTTGTAGTTATCCTTCATGGATAGAGAGGATACAACATACCTACAGTCAATGGTTGTCGCCCCTCCACTCTTCCATCCGGTTAGGGAGGTGCGACTAGGAGATGTCGACTGTGTGGCTTTAAGTGCTCAGTTATCCATAAGACATGCTCTTGATAGATATTCCCAAGGTGGGGAGAACCTATTTCTTTTAAGAGGACACACTATTTTACCAGTAGTGTTTCTGGAGGAGGTCCTGAGGGAGTTTCATACATCCACCTTGGCAAAATATCTAGGAGTGGAAAAGATGTACCAGGATCTCTGACGACAGTTCTAGTGGTCATGCATGAAGAAGGCGGTAGCAAAGTTTGTTTCTCGATGCCTCACATTCTAGCAGGTGAAGGATGAGCACCATGTTCTAGGGGGATTAGCTCACCCCTGTAAGTTCCATAGTGGAAGTGGGATGGAATATCTATAGACTTTAAGAAAATCTTACCATGGATGTCCAAGGGGCACGATTCCATCTTGGTGGTCATTGATAGACTCACCAAGTCGGCCCACTTCCTAGCTATTAGGGTGTAGAGTTCCTTAGAGAGCTTCGGGCACCTCTACATGCAGAAGATAGGTAGGATTCATGGAATCCCTTCAATGATAGTCTCAGACTGAGATGCACACTTTATATCCCAGTTTTGTAAGGGATTATAGGAGGTCCTTGGGATTCAACTATGCTTGAGAACGAAATTCCATCGCCAGACTGATGGTCAGATGGAGAGGACCATTCAGGTTCAGTAGGATATTTTGCAGGCCTTTATCTTGGACTTTGGTCGCAGTTGGGAGGACCACCTACCACTGGTGGAGTTTGCGTATAATAACAAATACCACTCCCCCATTTGTATGCAACCATTAGAGGATTTTTATGGGAGACCCTACCAGTCACCGCTTAGCTGGACCAACCCCGGAGAGTCAGCAGTCATGGGTCCAGAGTTGGTTCGAGCTACCACTAAGAAGGTGTAAATCATCTGGGAGCGGATGAAGACTGCACAGAGCTGGCAGAAGTCTTGTGCTTATAGGCAATGAAGACCCCTAAAGTTGGAGGAGGGATACCACGCATTTCTTTGGGTCTCACCTCGATGAGGGTTATATAGATTTGGCTGAGGCAGCAAGTAATCTTTATGGTTCATTGGGTGTTTTCAGATATTGTACAGATTTTTCGAGGTGTCGTAATGCCTGGCTTTACAGCCAGAATTTCATCGGGTACATGATGTCTTCCACGTGCCACAGCTGAGGAGGTACATGAATGACCCATCACACGTCATCCCCTGGGGAGATCTGGACATCGAGGATTGAGAGACCTTTGCTGAGTACCCGGTGGAGATTGAGGATCGGTAGTAGAGGATCCTTCGCGGGCGATCGATTCCCTTGGTGTGAATTTGGTGAAAGCAAGAGAATCTTCAAGAGAGCATGTGGGAGCGGGAGGCTCAAATCTGTGCCTAGTACCCACATCTTTTTGAGTAGTCTGGTTTTGGATTATGAGGGGAAAAAGGCCCAAGTATGAGAGAATGTAATGTCTTGTATTATCCATGTATTATTTTTAAATATAATATGGAATTATTACGAGACTATGTGCCATGACGACACATCATTCCGAGGCCCGGTGATCCCGGAATGGTGGTTTGAACTTTTTTTAAGTTAAGTGAGCCATCACTTGTGCACAGTTGTGGTAGTTTCCAAATGGATGCCCGGATTAAAAATCTGAGGGCATCAATGTATCCAGGACAACGACTTTACCTATGAATGGGTCTATCCTCGACTAGCATTGGTCAATGGAAAAAAGTTAATTTTTGTATTTTTTCATTAAAAACAAAATAAAATAAAAGGAATGTTTATTTTATATGGAAACATTCACTGCAGCACAACGCGAAAGAAAATTTTTAATAATTTATTCCATTTCATAAGGACCTAGAAACAGAAATGTTGACTCATTAATGACACAACATAACGAAAGAAACTCAGCATAATAGAACGCTAAAATACATTCTATATTTTAATGGTTTAATCAAATGTTGTCCGTTGTTAGAAGCTGGAGGGAAAATCTGGAGAATCCTTGGCGTTTTGGAGGGAAATCTCGGCGATGAACGACGACGAATCAAGAATAGGGTCACTACACCCATGGAGTTGTAGGGTCTCGGTGATGACGGAGGCATAACCCCCCTGTCAGCACTCGAACCCTTTGTGAGGTAGGGGTTATTATTTCGATTCTCCTTTCATAATTTTGGATTGTAAACAAAGAACGTAGATTAACCATAAACAATTTGATCCGCGGAATCATGCATTTTTGATTGAGGGTTTCATTGTGTAGATTTTTAGGGAATTAATCCATTTTTAATTTTTGTTTGATTCTGATCCATTTAATCTTACTCATGGGAGAGGATCCACATCGTGACAAACGAAGGCAGAGGTTTGTTCCTCGATTTTCTGATTGGATTTCTTCCCCCTTTCTTTTCCTCATGTGTTCTTCATTTTCTTCAAGGGGAGAAGAACAATGGATCGTTGCCCACCCTTCTTGCAATACAATGATCCAAAACTAGAGATCCGACATTGAAATGACCCTACAAAGGTGAGACGGTCATAACAAACAAGGAATCGACTCAGATCAGAAAAGACCGTTCTTCAAGCATTCTTCACGTAGGAGAATCAAAACACATTTTTGGAGCCAATCAGTGGCCTGAAAACAATGGAGATGACCTCGGGACATCAGGGGGACTTGGATTCCAGAGTTTCGTGGGGATTGGACTGCCGGATCGACGATTGGGGGAGCACATAGATGCGGCGGCAGAAGTCTGAGATTCTTTAAATTTCCAGAATACACGGTGTGTACTTCCGAAGAACATGTCATGTAGTAGTAGCGGCAAAGGATAGGGTTTAGGGGGTTAGTGAGGATTCACATGGCGTGTGACCCTGGTCACACGACATGTTTGACTTTCCCTGAGGCTTTGTGTGTATTTTGGAAAGTACACAGACATGGGAAGGACTACACGGCTTCAGACAGCATGGCATGTACTCTCTATGAAGCATGGCAGAGGCGGATATGCGTGACTCAGCATGTATCCATGGGATACACAGACATGGGATGAAGTAATCAGTGTGTACTCCATCACACGGCCAGGTGAGGCCTGTAATGAAGGTAACCCCGTGTACCAATTATACGGGTTGTAGTACACGGGTTGGGGACAGTGTACCTGCACACGACCAGTGTACACAGAGCCGACCCCAGTCACTCAGACATGGCGTGTACATAGTACTACACGTCGTGTACTAACTTTTCTACATGACCATCTTTACAACATGGAATGTTGTACACAGGCAGCACCCAGGGTCATATAACATGGCGTGTAACTTTTCTACACATCATGTACTTTTTAGATAATGGCATGGTCATCTTGTCCACCTTATCTTGGGCATGTTTCGTTTGGGTTTGTGCCCCTTCTTCTCATTCCCTTAAACGTTAGGCATCATTTACTTATAAAGGAGTATGATCCCTTCAGCAGAAATTTTTGTGATAGAGTCGGCATTCCTCTGAGAGGCCCGGAGCGAGATCCTCTTTCCATTCCCGACCATAGGAATAGTTAGGCATCAATGTGACCAACTCTATCAGGCGTTTATCCTCTACCGAGCTGGTGAATCCACCTAGCCGGTGAATCCGAATGAGTTGCGGTATCCGCCATGTCCCTATCAGTGATCATAATCTGTGTATCATGATCTTTCTCACTTAGAATTGTGTCTCCCATATTGAGTGCATCTATCTATCGTGATCTTTCTCTCTCAGGTGTGTGTCTCCCGTAATGAGTGTATCTACCTCTCGTGATGTTTCTTGATGAACAATGCTTCTCGGATGGACGTCGTCAGAGATACCAGAGTTATGGAGTGTGTTCTCCCAGAATGAGTACTTCATGGAAATCTTTGAATTCAATCCCAAGCAGGGGTATGCGGTTATGTGACTTGTTCTAGACCACGAGTTTGAGTTCTGGGTATATCTGGATTGTGATATCTTATTATATGTTCAGTAGACATATACTGTGTAGAGCTGACTGTGCTTTTCCTTTGTGTACTTGCCTTTTGTTTTTTGGGTCCTCTACTGAGAAATGTTATAGTCACCCCTGCACGGGCTTTGCCCACACGTGTCGTGTCTTGTGCAGATGACCAATATTTTGACAGAGTCCAGGGTGTACCAGGACCGGACCGAGATTTCTGAGTTCCATACAGGCCGAGACATTCTTTTAGCTATGATCCGTAGTCCGAGTACCTATTTGTGTTTACACTTTGGACTCTGTAGTTTTTCAGACTCTTGTTTTTGTGGGCTTGTATTATGGACCAATTTACATTTAGTATGTTACTTTCCGTCGTACATAGTTGGTTGGGTTTAGTGGTATGCATGCATTTTTTCCTTAGAGGTTTTTACATTTAATCTTTTGTGGGCTTGGAGATGTGTTCTTGTGTATAGGTTCTTAGTCAATTCCTCTTATGTTAATAATATTCCTACTCGGTGCTAGTCACCAGCCCCTGGCATATCAGAGGCGGGATTGGGGAGTCACGGTGTGGGCACCACTAGGACGGGTTGCGGAAATACATATTTTCAAGATCCTCTATAAACATATAATATCCTAATAGGCATTTAATTTCATGGAAAACTATATATACTTATGATTTTACCAATACATTATGATGTTATCCTATAGATTCACTGATTCTTAGAATTTTTATTAAAGTTCTATTATCTCAATCCCAATATTATTCAACACTACAACAACTAACATAATGGTTTATCTATATTCTTCAAATTATGGACAAGCCTAACTTATTGAAACTGAAATTGTCCCCAACATGCATATTAATCATTATCATTATCTATACCTTTCTTTTGTTATGATTGGGAAACCTCAAACTTATACTCCCAGATCTGGTGTTGTGACCACATTCACCGAATACCATCTTCGATAAAAACATTAAATTCTATAACATAACTATACAGAAATTACATGTCCTAAATAAGACTTTTCATTTAATACATTCCCATAATATTTTAGGTTTTGAGCATTAGAGATTTTACAAAAAATATTCATTAGAAAAGGCAACTTATTTATCAGCTAATGGATATTTTTAGACTATATAAGAAACTACATTATCAATAATGAGTCTCCAATATCTCTAATAAATTCCCCAAAATATCTATCATATTTTGACATATCATGATTAATGCTTTTATTACTAACCAGGGGCAATGGAAACATAATAAAGAGTGATTTTAAATGCTCAGTAAAGAGAAAACACAGAACTGGGTAATTATTATATAAACATGGAGTATATATTATGATAGGAATAAGTAAACAACTTGAATACATTATTAACTAATACTAAGAGTATGATATATGCATGAAAATAAATGAAAACATGGACATAGATAATACTTATATCACACTGAAAAAAATGAGTAATTCTCAACATAAAATACACAATGTCAAGGAAATGTTCCACGATACTATCTTGTTATGGGAATAAATATACAGAAAAACCCAATCTATTTTATCTCATGATTCTTATCAATGTATCAAGGATATATCTAATTT